>OZ005738.1:5043598-6243598 GCA_963930755.1 Eudasyphora cyanicolor | reverse complement strand
CGTGTGTACATAGCTTAATTCATACATCGACGTAAGACGTATTGTGACCTAATTTATAGGTCGACTTATGTTGAAGTCGTAGGAATTAGGTAAAATGTGAATAGTCCATAGTTCTAATTCACACGAGGCAATTTTTTTCTATGCAAGCTCTTTCCGCCTGCTTCTCCTACAAACTTTGACACTTGGTTGGAAAAAAATTACCTTGTGTGATTCAGAACAATGTTTTGCGATACGCGACTTTTTCTTCAATTAAACCATGAAAAATTCGAGAGATACAAAGTACCAAATACATCTATGCATATTGCTGTTTTAAACTCGGTATTTATGAATTAGGTAAAATGTGAACAGTCCATAATTCTAATTCACACGAGGCAATTTTTTCTATGCAAGCTCTTTCCGCCTGCTTCTCTCCTACAAATTTTGACACTTGCTTGGAAACAAATTGCCTTGTGTGATTCAGAACAATGTTTTGCGATACGCGACTTTTTCTTCAAGTAAACCATGAAAAATTCGAAAGAAACAAAGTACCAAATACACCTATGCATATTCCTGTTTTAAACTCGGTATTTATTTCCAAGCAAGCGCCAAAGTTTGTTGGAGAGAGAGGCAGGCGGAAAGAGCTCTCATACAACTTTTGACACTTGCTGGGAAAAAATGCAGAGTGTGAATAAGGACATACGGCGTCTATCAACAAGTGGTACCATTATTTTTCACATTTTTCGTTGGAAATTTTTTAAAAAAACAAGAAACTGACGCAGATATCTATTAAAATCTTTTTTTCGAATACGGATTGCCGTTTCGTTTTTATTATAAAAATTTTACTTTCAATTGGAAAAAATTTAATCTGTAATGATTTTCATTTTATTTTAAAATATTTTCTTTTAATCGTAAAATGGTTTTATTAGTTTTTTGAAAGCATTCACTTAATTTGAAAACGGTTTAATTTAATGAGAAAATGATATGTACTAATCAAATTGTATTTGTTAATTCAGCTTAATTATAGGCGTGTTTTCGTTACACCATAAGTGCTAAATTTGTATGGGGAGCTAAGCACTTTTAAGCACTATTAGTTCCCTATGAAGTTTGGTGCTTGTGTTCATGTCTTAATCGAGTATGATGTTGCCAGATTGGGCACCCTATATTTAGCAATATGGCATCCCATTTTTGGAGAGATTTTATCAATTATTGTGAATTAACGGGAAGAAGAACAAAAATGGGAAATTATTTTAATATTTGTCCCTATTTACATTAGCTGAATGTTCAGCAGATTATCGGCGTTTTGTAGGAGAGAGAGGCAGCCGGCAAGAGGGGGAAAAACTCTCCCGTACTCAGGCTTATCAGGCTTATCGGTCTGAACGTTTTGTGTTTTTCACTCGGCCTTTGAAACAACAACAATTCACACAGAAATATCCGAAACAAAATTATGTGTCTAAACGCAGAGGCAAGTTTAAAAGAGAATTAGCAGATAAGCTGCTGAAAAAAATATCCTAGTGTAAATCTGGACTTTGCAAAAGAGTGTAAACAATTGAACATAGAATAGTAAATATATGTTTTATAAATACTTTTCACGAATTTTTTGTCTGTTTCGCACTGTTCTTTCTTTGCAACTCATGACACCATTGCTACCAGATAGTGAAAATCCGCCACTTATTGCTTATGTGCCAGTTAGTGGAAGTCAGTTGTTTTCGTTGCAAAGTGCTAAACTAAAAGTGCTAGCTTGTAACGAAAACATGCCTTATGTTACTTACGAATAAGCCGCCGTTAAATCAAAGTTGAGTCGGCTAAGCCGACAAGCCGCCGCCGTCGACCAATAATTTCATCCACAAGCCGCCGCCGATAATTTTGGGTCGGCTTCGTTGCCTGCTCCCCAATATAGGGAAAGTTAAAAATTTTTGCTTGCGACACAAACAAACAAAGGCATCTCCATGTCTCCAAAACAAAACTGAAATCACGAAAATCTTTTTGCGAGAATACACAATGGATTACGTTTATTGTGGAGAAGGTCCTGCAGATGATATGCTGAGTGAGTCTCTCGTTCGTCTTATTAATATTTTACTGCAATCCAAAAGCTGGCAGTTGGTGTACGTACACCGCCATCAATTCATCCAAAACCAAACCAAATAGTTATTATTTTTGTTTCGTCGTGCACACTCCCACAGCCAACTGAAAATAGATTCTTTATGTAAATGTTCCATAAAAAAGGACATCATATATAAATTGCTGTAGAAATATACATATTTCTAAAAGAACATTTATAAATTTATTTAAAAATATAATATCACATATTGCTGTAGATATAAATCGTTCGGCTGCAACCCATTATTCTCCCAATTTCACTGGCTTCAATTTGAGTTCGTCCGGCGAACCGGACTACATGGAGATGGTCCCTATACTGGCCGATGGAGGAGAGAACTTTGGCGTTTCAGCTGTTACATTCGACAATTTTGAGGAACTTTTATGGATGGGCAATCAAGGAGTAATGCGGGAAATTGACATACCATGGAAAAGTTATCATTGAAAACATTTATCTTTTAGGGACACGTGACCTCCTACTATAGTAGTAATTTGCAAAAGTATACATCTTTCCAAGTGCATCCCTCAGACATAGTGCGTCAAATCTCCACCATCGATTCTGGAATTCTGGTCTTAACTCAAACCTCGTTGAGACATCAGATTCGGAGGGGAATTCCCAAATTCACGCACAAATCAAAGAATATGACAGAGATGGTGTGCATGCAACAGTTGTCACCTAATCGTTTGATAATGGCGGGTCTTCAGGATGAAATGGTTGACTTTGATTTGAGAACTATGAAGGAAACTAAATTGGTACGTGATTAAGTGGTGTATAGTGTAGGGCGTTTCATTAACGAATTACTGTTTGTAGGAACATGTAGGTTCTGCAGGCTGCACGGTTTTGCGCCAAAATTCGCGTTTTCTTTTTGCTGGAGATCCATTTGGTAATGTAACACTGAGAGATTTAAACTCTTTGCACGTGGAGCATACCATCAAGACACACACGGGCAGCCTTTCCGATTTCGATGTGCAAGGCAATTATTTGATATCCTGTGGTTACAGTGGCCGTCAGGGCACACTGGCTGTTGACCGTTTCCTTATGGTTTACGATTTACGCATGTTGCGTCTCATTTCGCCAATACAGGTCCTGATTGATCCGCAACTTCTGAAATTTCTACCATCGCAAACTTCTCGTTTAGCCGTTGTTTCCAGCTATGGTCAAGTTCAACTGGTGGATACGGTGGAACTTAGCGAGCCACGAGTTTCAATGTATCAGATTAATACCACGGGCAGTCAATGCTTGCTGAGTTTTGACGTCAGTTCTTCTTCCCAAGTTATGGCCTTTGGAGACCAATCTGGTCACATTAGTATTATTACGGCTGTGAACACCACTCAGCCTCAGTTCAATAGTTTCTCCAGGGATACAGAGTTTGCAGACCCATTGCCTCAGCTGCCTATTGTGCCAATAGCGGACACCACATTCCCATTATCATCGATTGTTTTGCCACATTTGGTTACTGGATCTCGTTGGTTTTCTGATTGGCCAGCCGAACTCTTACGTTATCAATATCGGCGACCCAAACCTATTGACCAGGAGGTACTAAATCACATGAAAATGCAGGGACCCATCGGTTATTCACCAAATCCAAGGACGCAGAGACGAAATCAGATACCCTACATCATAGAGAATACGAGTGGCATAAATACGGGAGCCGGCAACGGTCTTACCAATGCATCAAAATCCAACGATTCGGGTGTTAAGATTATACCGCGACGTTATCGCAAAGTCGAACTGAAATATTCCAAACTGGGCACCCAAGACTTCGATTTCGAACAGCACAATCAGACATGTTTTGCTGGTTTAGAAGCCACTTTGCCCAACTCTTACTGCAATGCAATGTTACAGATATTGTATTTTATTGAACCTTTGCGGCAGAAACTTTTGGAGCACCGCTGCAGCAAGGAATTTTGCCTTACATGTGAATTGGGTTTTCTCTTCTACATGTTCGACAAGTGTACAGGTATGATCTGAATATATATACAATATGCATCGGCTGTAAAAACACTTTTTTTGCCTGATGACTCGAAAGACACGCATTGACCAAATTTTTCTTTTCGTTCTCTTTAATTCCTTACCCCAATTTTTTGGATTTGTTTGAGATTCAAGTCCAATCAACCATTAGATCCCTAGATAGGTACTTAAAAGTAATCGTTCCACATTATTTTATTACTTGATCTATAGACATCTGTATAACTTGATTTTTGTTCTTGTTTTGATCCAACACATAACTTTGAACATGTCGTTGAAATTAACACGTAAATGTCCGTTTAACTTCGTTCAAAAAAGTCAAGCTGGTATTGCTTTTTTATGGCTAGAATTTGTTATATCAGACTAGTGTTATACGTAAAGTACAGTGAGGGTCCAAAAGATTTGCCGGTATTCGATATTTATAATACTTCATTTTGAAATACAGAGAATCTAATGGTATTTTAAGCTTTTTCACAATGTTCGTTCTTTGATCCCTTTTGGTATAATCGTAATTTATATGGCCATGAGCAAATTTCGAGACATCTGAGTATTTGAAATTCCAACAAATGTGTTTACATACATAGTGCATGTTCACAGTAATATAGTAATATGATACTTGATATTAATTCACCATGTTAGCTTGTACACCATGCCAGGCAAGCAATTTTCTGCGTTCTTTTCGCACAGTTCCCGAGGCTTCGGCATTGGGACTTATATTATCGGATAGAAGTTCCAATGTGAACCTAATGAATTTGATACAGGTGAGATTGCAAAACATAAATTGTGAACATTTTTGTATATTTTAAAATATTACTTTTAGAATTGGAACCGTTTCATATTGCATCAAATGCACTATGAGATCCTGGAATCCAACAAAAATGGGCATCTGGTAGGAGGATCCGCAAGGGGTAATTATTAGCTTTACTAATTATTTTAGTTGATTAAGTTATAAGAAAACATATTTATTAAAGGGAAACAAGCGGAGGAAATTACAACAGATGAAACAGGAGAATTATTATTTCAAGGCATTGATGTTAAGAATGGTAAGTTACTAAATTACTGTCAGAATTTCTAGCCTTAGATTTGCAGTAGAAAATTTTTTTTTAAATATGCCGTTTTTTTATTAAGTTTGAAGGGAAAGAATAGATATTCAATTAAAAGATCAAAATGGCAAACTAAATTAAAACTATAAAAATAATTGCTGATTTCTGTACACGTTGCCCTGCCCTCCCCTATTTCTTAGGCAGTGATTTCACTTTTCTACAGCACAAATGTATACTGAGTTTTACAAAAAGGTGGCAAAGAAATTCTGGAACAAAATAGCTGATTTAAACGAAATATGTGTTATTTATGAAGACAACATACATATGTAAATGTATATTTAATGAAATACTTTAAACTGACACAAATTTCGTTAAATTCGGTTATTATGTTTCAGAAATTGAAAACGATAAGTAAACTTTTTTGAAAACAATTCTTAGATCGATATTAAAAACTCTGTCCCATATGCTGTCATTAAAACATTTATTAACGTTATTAAGCACGGATAAAATATACCTGCTTATCTTAAATAATAAAATTAATTTATGTTGCAAAACAAAACTATAGATGATGCCTCCAACGATATCGAGCACGTGCGCGAACGTAGTAAAGTGAATACAGAAACCGAAGTAAGCCGTCTTTTTGGGACGAAGCAAACAACTGTTAATCGCTGCCTAAAATGCAACGAAGAGAAAACGAAACAGAGTATTCTATTGACTTGCAATCTTAGTTATCCTCACCAGTCCAAGGAAACGGATTACTTCAGTTTTGGCACCATTCTGAAGGGATCTTTGAGTTCGGAAAAGGGTATACAAGCATTTTGTGAAAATTGCAAAAAGTTTTCACCCAGCAAACAAATGGTTAAGGTAAAGACAGCAGAAACTGCACGCAAAACATTTGTGTAGAATAACGACATTTGAATATTGTTTGCAGGTCACCGGGCTACCAAAAATTTTGACAGTAAATTGTGGTTTGAATAATGAAAAGGATCTTGGATTCTTGAGAAGACATCTAAATCGCAACACTTTCAATTTGTCCGAAAGCCCTGCTACTTTGAACACCAATAAGCCTTGTCGTTATGGCATTAATTGTTCTCGAAGTGATTGTCATTTTCTTCATCCTGATCGAAAGTCGCCCTCCATGACTTCCACACAACAAAGCAACGCGAATATATCTCCAAGTGGACGGCAAACTTCATGGTTTCCATTATCCTTTTCAATGGCAATCAGTGACAACGGTGAATTGAGCGTACAAACTGATAATAGTAATACAAAAACAGTGGAAAACAATTTGATTTCATCTGAAATTGCATCAAATACAAATAGTAATGGTAAATTGGAAAATATTTATTAAAATATACGCAAAACATTTGTTTTTAATTATCTGCTCCAACAGAAGTAAACGATTCCTATCGCGAGTACGCATTGCACGCCGTTGTCTGTCAAATCGATGATGGTACCCAAAAGAATTTGGTCTCGCTCATAAACGTCGCTAAAAAATATCACACCATGAAAATGGAGACTATGGGCAGTGCTGAAGAACAGCAGCAGTGGTATATATTCAATGACTTTAGGTAATCGTCCAACACAAAAGTATGATTTTAAATTGTTTGTAATCTCTAATATTGGTAACCTTTGCTTAGCATTTCACCCGTATCAAATCAGGAATCGGTGTGGTTTACATTGGATTGGAAAGTGCCTTGTGTTTTATTTTACAGCAGTGTTAATTCCGAAAAAAGTGAAATTGATGGCTTAACAGACGTTCCGCACAACGAACCGCAACCATTGTGCAATCCATTTTTAAAAGTTCGTGAGGAAATAAAGCGAGCTTCTGTCAATACAATGGTCTAACTGTGACTCCTGTTTTTTGGCTTTTCAGGATATTGGCAATGTTGTACATGGAGGAAATAATGCTGGAGATCCATTATTTAAGCCGTTGCAGTCACATGAAATGCCGCAGGCAGGTGATTTGGTAGCTATGGATGCTGAGTTTGTCACCTTAAATCCCGAAGAGAACGAAATACGTCCAGATGGCAAAACAGCAACCATAAAACCATGTCATATGAGTGTTGCGCGTATTTCATGTATACGTGGGTAAGAACAGATATGTAAGATGTATGCCAAATGAAAAACTGGCCATCCTCCATCATATCAGCAATAATAACGATTTTGATAAGGATTATTACCTTCACTTTTGTAATTTGTCGTATTTTTCTACACAGACAAGGTCCCGATGAGGGGATTCCCTTTATGGATGATTACATATCAACACAGGAAAAAGTTGCCGATTATTTAACACAGTTTTCTGGCATAAAACCTGGCGATTTGGATGCTAATTTCAGCAACAAACGTCTAACAGCTCTGAAGAATTCATATCAGAAGCTAAAATACTTGGTCGATGTGGGCGTATTATTTGTCGGTCATGGCTTGAAAAATGATTTCCGGTATGAAAAACAAAGAAAGGTGGAAGGTTAATTGATTAAAGTGATTCTATTTCAGCGTTATTAATATTTTCGTGCCCTCCGAGCAAATCATTGACACAGTTCACCTATTCCATCTGCCACATCATCGCATGGTGTCTTTGAGATTTTTGGCTTGGCATTTTTTGGGCACAAAAATTCAGTCGGAAACCCATGATTCCGTGGAGGATGCCCGCACCACTTTACAATTGTACAAACACTATCTGCAATTACAAGCGGAGAAGAAGTTTATCGCCGCGCTAAAGAGTCTCTACGATCGCGGCAAGCAGTTACAATGGAAAGTACCCGAAGATTAGAAGCATTTAATTAAGAATTAGTTTAAAATATTAGAAAGAAAAACCCGTCGTAAAAAGATTTTAAAACAAAGTACAAAGTGTGACACTCAACAGAACCGAACCGCGAGAAAGTAAAAATTGTTATTCCATTTTAAATGACACGTCGATATGCATTATTAGAATTATTCTGAAACAGACTTTTACAAAAAAACTCTTATTATTGATTGTATTTTATTTTTTATCGATGAGACACACAAAAAATTATGTCCGAGTTTCAAAATTGTTTTTTAAAGGAAAGAGTCCATGGTACAATTAAAAACAAAAAAGGAAAACACATACATACATATATTTATTCAAAAGTAAATCAAAGGACATCAAACATTAAGAAAAAAACACATTAAAAACAAAGAAAAAGAAATCTATAAATCAGTGGGTTTTAAATGTCTTAAGGGGAGTGGGGCTCGGAAAGTAAGAAGAATAATTGGGAATTGATTTTTTGTTTTGTTTGTTTTATTTTACAAATATGCAGTTCAATAACATACAAAGTTGGGTTTATATCCTCCTTACATTCGATGTGCATGCCAAACTATCGGAGGAACTAAATAGAAGTTTTTAGAAAAGGAAAGAAATTATATTGTAGACGGCGGCGCTTAAGCATTTTAGAGGCTTATACGAAATTATTATTCTGCTGGTTCTTCAATTATATATTGTCGTAATCTTCGTCAAGCTCCAGGCAGGAGGAATTATTTGCCGTCGTCGTCGGCGTCATGGCTGAAACTATGGGAACTGAGTTGGTGTTCGTTGTGGAGGAATTGAATGGCTCCGCCATTGATGCTTTGGAATTACGAGATTGAGTAGTGTTGGCATTGAGTGGTGTACCAATACTTATTGTGGCCACCGGTGGCGTTGATACAGACGCATTTGGCGCCACAATATTGGAAAGGTCAATATTGAAAACTGGTTCCGCTGTGAAATTGAAGGCGCTCTTATTGCCGGACATACTAGCTATGTGGGCAGGGGCACTTAGACTTAGGGGCGCAGGCGCAGCCGCCGCCGTTGCATCTGCTGTCATTTGTGGTAAATTGCTATAGTCAATTTTCACCACTGGTTTGTTGCAATAATCAATGCCAACAATAGGAGCAGGTATGGCAGTCTGTTTTGGAGGGATATTTGGTTTGTTGCTACAGTTGTTGTTGTGGTTACTCGAGACACTGTTTGAGGGCATAGAGAACGATTGGTGTTTCAGTCGTGGGTGCAGCGTAGATGGTGGTGGCGGCGGGGGGTGGTGAGGAGGAACTGGTGTTGATTCGGAACGTGACAATTTTGCGGGCAAACAATCGTTTGTTTGATTGTTGTAACCAACACCAGCTTTCGCCAGTGATGTAGTATGCATAATAACGGAATTGGTATTGGAACTCATGGATCGCTTTAAATAATTTCTTGGATAATCATAACCACCGCCGTTACCACCATTTTGACCATTTGCTGCCGGTTGCTGCTGATGGTGATACTGGTACGGTGGCAGTTTTTGTTGATGATGGTGGTGGTGACGTGACACAGGCCCTCTGACAGAGGATGTTGAAGGCATGCTTAAGTCGTAGGGAGTATCCGAGTCGGCGTAGTGTTCTTCTGGCGAACTATGATTATCCTCCTCATTATAGTTGGCCGCTTCTTCAGCTACACTTATGTCTGGTATATTCCTTACCAGTTCGCGTAGGAAATCGAAGCGTTGTTCTGACATAATGCATTGTTTCATGTGTGATGTGGACAGCGTCTTGGCATTACGTGAATTCGTGATCTTTAAAGTCTTTGTCAAAAGCGATTCCACAAAAAGTTCCAATGTTCTAGGTAAAAAAACAATATAATATTAAAGAGCACGAAAGCCCCATAAGTCTATAGTTAAGGAAACCCAAAAACGATCATTTAAATGTAATACTATGGTGATGTTTAACAATCCATTTTAGTTGCAAGGAGGGCGCATAATTCGATACACTACACCACCTTTTTGAAATCAAAAATGAACTGAAAAACACCTCCATAAGTTGTTTAATGCTTTTGTTTGATGTTTAAAAAGGATATAGATTATAATCGGTACAGCTTGAGCCACTTTTCCTACTTCCTCGTCGCTTTGCATGATCTTCTTGATACGTCCCTGCGAAAAGCAAAAAATTATTATAAAAAAATCAAAACAAGATTCTGGCCACCACAAACACACACACATTCACGCTCACATATACACGCAATATTAAGCTATTGTGTATTCTGTAACTCGACAAAAAACGCAACTATAATCATATGTATGTTTATCATCACCATAACCATATATCAATCATCCCTTTTAATCTTAGCTTAGCATTTGTTTGTTTTATTAATTTTGTTACTGCACCCAAAACACCACCTCCGTGCCACATAACTTACGGGTCATTCTATTTACTTATGTACTTACTGCTGGAAAACGAGCATTATATTTTTTCTTCTTGGATGGCATTATTATGTTGTTTTGGGTTGGTAGTAGATCTGAAGCACAGATAGATTTGCACACACTTTAATTGCAAGTTGCAACAACGTTTTGCTATATTGCTTGATTTTACACTTTCCCACGTCGTTGTCACCTTCTTCCGTGTTCACCGTGTTCCTTATCTATTAATCTTACAATTATTTATTTAAATTATATTCCATTAATATTTTATGATTCTATTCTTTATAAGAAGAAAAATAGAAAAAATCTGGCTTGACTCTATCGCAGATAACCAGGCCGTGCTAAAATAGTCGTCGGCGCTTGTTCGACCAAAAAAGGATCGGCGGCTGCAGCTCGTCGGCTTTGTGACTTAATATATTCTTTAAGGGCATCTCTTAAATACCGGTGAATTGCGTTCGGCGTCTGTCAAAGTGTTGTTGTATGCACAGAAAACAATAGGATGAAATTTGAGTTTGACAGACGCCGGACGCATTCACCGGTATTTAAGAGATACCCTTAGGGTCAAAGTGTTGTTGTATGCACAGAAAACAATAGGATGATATTTGAGTTTGACAGACGCCGGACGCATTCACTGGTATTTAAGAGATACCCTTAAGGCGGTACTATCATTCGTGGTTGCGGGGAATTCGCGAGAAACGCTGTCAAATTTGACAACCATTCGTACAAATTTGACGGTTCAACGGGCAAACACGAAATTATCATTTCTGCATTAACGATGGGTACTAAGATCCCATGATCATGTAAAATTTACGCCAAAATGTGTTAAAACTGATTCTTTTGGGAAATAAACCACTTTTCGATTGTTTGTTGGAATCGAAACATTTTTAAAGACTATTGCTAGAAACTTTAAAGTCGGTTTAATAAGAAATTAAAGGGCCTCACAATTACTTTAAATGCACTAATTAATAAAACATCCTCTATAAATTTCTACTACTGATACAGTAACTTACCGAGATTTACACGAGACAGTTTTGCGAAGACAATAGCAATACATTTACACTTTTTTACTAATTCACTTACACATATCTCATTGTCTTCGTACTGTCTTTGATTTTTTGATGACAGTAAATTCGGCAATTGTCTTGATGGAAGCAGCAATTTTGATGTAAGCAGCCAATCAGAGCACGAAACGACACTAACTAGGGTTGCTTTAAGTGTATTTTCTTTATTATTGCCCTAAGAAAGAAGTCTACGCATGTTTACGCCGTTGCAAGTATCACTACCGGCTCTAAAGTTTAAAGTTCTGACAAATAATAATTTTCGGTGTGTGCAAAAAATCGTTGCCGATTTTCGATTGGAGATTTATGTCACAATACGATACAAGAAAAGATCCTTGCAAACGCAACGCATGCAGAATTCAAGCCTGTTTGAAAGGTGAAGCGAGTTTATTATCCTTTGCAGACATATTATATAATATTTTTTCTTCCGACAGAGAACAGTTATCAGGAAGAAAAGTGCTTGGAAGTATTGGAACAGATGCGTATATGTTGCTTGAAGTGGCATACAACTTCGATGTGTTGTTCTGGTATTGATTTAAACCGTTCGTACTTGCCGGAAAATACCACTTCCACAGAGCCTAATCAAGGAAAACAGTAAACTTCACAAGGTATGCATTTTTCGGCTATATTATTATCTGTCCTTCAGAGCTGCATAATTTATTGTTAGCTAACTTGTTTGCAGGAAATAATGCAAACTCCGCCCTACAAACCTCCACAAGAATTGCAAGATATTCTCAACAAACAAGCTACACAAAGGAAACGAACCGCTCAACTCCCAAAACGAGGTTGGATTCAGAGAAATCCACGTGCATTCCAATTGACTTTTATAGCAGGATCATTGCTGGTTTTATTTTCCCGACCTATATACGATATATTTTTCGAAACTTCATTTCCAGCTACCGATTCCTTAATAATTGAGAAACGTCGCAACAAGTAATGGAATCGGTACGGAAGGCCAAACAACGTTTACGCAACTATCCACTGCTTTTAGGAAAATGTGCCGAATCAGCGACTGCATATGCTGCATGTGTTTCACGGGATTTGAATGTTCAGCACAAAACCTGTGACAAAGAGTTTCAATTATTTAAAGATTGTTTGAAGACTGCGGCCAAAGAAATGAAAACAAAATTATAAATATTGCGAAGAAAAGCAAAAACAAAACACTAATAGAAAGGAGGATTATTGATTTTTTATTAGACCACACATCACGTCATCCACAATGGCAAAATTATCACAACTTTATCACCAATTCAAGGAGCTTTTACTAACACTACCATTCCGCACTCATATCATAATATCAACAATAATAAGAGTGGGACTTATTATCTATGGACAGGCACATGATCAGCATTCGGAGGTGCCCTACACTGATATTGACTACATCGTTGTTACCGATGGAGCCAGACAGCTTTTGAAAGCTAATAGTCCTTTCAATAGACACACATATCGCTATAGTCCAATATTGGCGTTTATGCAAATACCAAATGTCGTATTGTACAAAGAAATGGGAAAATTTATATATTCATGTTTCGATATTCTGGTCGCGCTCCTTATTTATGCCATAGTACGGAATGAACTTCAATCACAATGTAATAAGGCCGTCCAGTATTTGTTAACCAAATATGGAAAAGCTACAAAATTTTCTTCAAATTTCAATTATGGAGACTCGGATTCACGAAATAGCCCAGAGAAAATGGCAAAGGCTTCAGCCTGTTTCTGGTTATATAATCCCCTCACCGCTGTCATCTCCACTCGTGGCAATGGCGACACCTTTTCTAGTTTTTTCGTGATTTTTACCTTATATCTATTGATTAAATCTGATGACTGTCGCGAAAGTGGGAAAAGGCGAAATTGGTTAATTTTTGCTGCTGGGTTAGTTCATGGATTTGCAATACATTTGCGATTGTACCCTCTGCTATTTAGTCTGGCATATTATTTGACGCTGTCCAAGGTTTTGGTGAGATCTATGAAAGATTTTTTACGTATATTATTATTTCCAAATGTCCAACAATTGATATTGATCCTCGGAACAATTTTAAGTCTGACGGCGGTTACGGGTTTGTTCTATAAACTCTATGGCTGGCAATATATTTATGAAGCCTATTTGTACCATTTTGTACGCAAGGATATACGTCACAATTTTTCCTTGTACTTCCTCATGCAATATTTAGGTAGTGGTGGCAGCACTGGTGGTGGTTTGGAGAAAATCCTTATAATAACCCCACAGTTAATATTGATTTTATACCTAACAATTGGTTTCGGTCAATTCAGACAAACTTTGCCCTTTTGTGTATTCTCCGTGGCCTATACTATGGTGACTTTCAATTCGGTCGTCACTTCTCAGTATTTCATTTGGTACTTGGCATTGCTACCGCTTTGTCTTAATAATTTGCAGACCATGTCTTTGTTTCAAAGTAGTTTTTATTTTGGCTTGTGGTTATTGTCTCAAGGACTTTGGCTTCTACCAGCCTATCTATTGGAGTTTAGGTCGTGCAACACATTCTATTGGATAGGCGCTCAAAGTGCATTCTTCTTTGTGGTGAACAATTTCATTTTGACACGTCTGATAGAAAATTATAGCTTTACATCATTTAAGATAAATCTTAAGAAATTTTTCTAAAAAGGATTATTAAAAAAAAACCAAACAAACAATCATCAAATTGTAGAGTGCACAATGTGCACTGCACATATGTACATACATAACTTAATACAACATTCAAATATTATACTATAAATTAAGATACATATATTATTATTCTTCTTCTTCCCTTTTTATAATGAAATCTGAAATCTTAAAATATAAACATGTATATAATACATACTTAATAAAATAGAAGAACAAAATTAATCGGAGCACGGAGCGGGACCAGAATTTTGTTTATAACCTAATATGTTCCGCCATTTACAGTGTACAGTGATAGACATAAATGTTCACACATGAAATACAAATAAATATTTCTAAACTGTAAAGCGATAGGCCGGGTACAATGTATTGTAAAAATATAGCTAGTCAAAATTTCAGAAGGACCAATCAACCATCACATTTCAGTTCTTGACGGGAGAAATAAAAAAATGAATAATAGGTATGAACAATATTGTTGTAAAGTCGATCTATGCATATATTTATTTGCTTTTTATCGTGTCTTTTGGTTTAACACCAACCAAAAAATGTTTTAATCGTTTGCTTTTAAGATTGCCGAGTGTTCAATTAAATTGAGAAAAAAACGTTGTTTAGATTAGATTTTTATTTAACATCTCGTGGTTTAGAAGCAATAGTTCCTTTTCTACTTAATAATAAATTTATTGTTTCTTCAACATTATGGAATATTTGTGTACAACATGTATTTTTAAACGAAAGGAAAAAACTGTTGATAAAAAAACCTCGTTTAAATTTTTAGTTGTTGATAATCCTTATGTCTATTTCTACTATAGACTTCGCGATTATTGCGGGTACCTTATGTTGTTTTCATCTACTCAATGTTGTCCGCTTGTAAATTAAAATTCGTCTGTTAATTTCAGGGAACGGATGTTATTTGAGTGTTACCGTTTCCATTCTCCACGCTGTCAAAAGTTGCTTTGATGTCCAGTAGCACCATGCCTGTGGTTAGTGATTTTTTTGAAGTTTTCTTGTACCAAATATTGAATATTGAGGACGACTTGTGTTAAGCTCTTTTCTGAATCCAAATTGTTGTTGTGGTAGTTGTTCCTGGAATACTCTCTCCAAAATTTTACCTTCTTTAATGAATATTTCTATATACTAAGCACCTCTTTTTGATCAAAATATTTTAATATTTTTGTCGTCAGACCAAAGCAAATTACTTAATTTTCACGTGGGCCACCAAAGGGGATCTACCCTTAAAAAAATTGCAAAGAGTTTATGATTCTTGAAAATAACGATTATTAGAAATATTCTGTTAAAATTAAAATCATTTTAATGGGGTAATATAGAATAATTGGACTAATATCTGCGAAAATATTTTTTGCTCCGTAAATAATATATTACTACTATATATATTTTGAAAATCACTATCTCTGTTATTTTTCACATCACTATATGTATGAGAAGTAGCATTCCTTTTAAATATATCGGTAAAAATATAGTGGAGAGTTTTTATGAGTATATTTTAGATATTGGCAAATATCGCTTTTGGCTTTATTTAAGCAGGAAAAATTATAATTCCTTATAAACATATTTATGTTCATCACTGTATGTATACCTGTACATTGCATACCTTGTGATCGTGACGGCATACATACAAATAAGCAAAGGCGAGATAAACAAATATACCTATTATATAGAACACATTTTTTACAAGAGCGCCACATTTCAAAATTAGATGTTTTCGAGGTGGCCACATTAAAATGTCATACACTTCAAGCACTACCCACTACCAACTATTCCGCGATATAACTGAATCAACTATATTTGTCTAAATTCAGAAGGTATTTTATTCCATTCTGTTTGTTGACTACTTACATACATACTACTACATACATATCTATATGTAGATCAAACTCGAACATTTCCAAAATTTCCGATTTTGAGATGTGACACTCTGGCACAAAATGAGCGCGATAAGATTTGTAGTAGAATCACAACTGAAAAACATTCGAAGAAGAGATAGCAAATTGAAAAACAAAACAAAATACATACATATATTTAACGAAAAATCAAAACAAGAAAGAATGAATATAGTGTATACATTTTTTCGTAATAATTATGTTTTGGCCATTTGCGAAGATGCAATCGCAACTTCGAAATTTACTCTAAATTTGTCGCGTTTTGAAATAACGGAGTTACCGAATCTGGTGGAAAAATGTGAAATTATAATAAAATTATTTTTAAATCATAACCATTTGACCAGGGTGTGTTCAATAAATCTTGTGTTATTGTAATAAGCAAAATTACGCATACATTTTTAGATACCTGAATATCTTTCCACACTGACCAGACTACAAGTATTGACACTGGATTACAATAAACTAAATGAATTTCCTTTGGTGGTGTGTCAATTGATAAATTTAAAATCCTTAAATATAAGCTGCAATTCCATACAAACGCTACCGCGGGAAATAGGCCAACTCATACGATTGGAAACCTTCTGGTGCAATAATACCGGTCTCTTGAAACTACCCGAAGAGCTGGGCAACTGTGAACGCCTTGAGACATTAGGATTGCGAGGGAATTTCTTGGAGAATCTACCCACAGATATAAAACGTTTGGTCAAGCTGCGCTGGCTCACTTTGGAGAACAATCATGTGTCCGCTCTGCCAGATTCCCTGGGTGAATTGAAGAATCTGATACACTTAAATTTGAGAAGTAATCATTTAACATCGCTTCCAATATGCCTGACAAATATGAAGAAGTTGCAATACGTATTCCTTAACTGCAACCGTATCGTAACTTTGTCCGAGGGCGTGCTGAAATCGTTGGAGTTTATACGTATGTTAAATATATGTGATAATCCGTTATGTGAGTTGGAGTCTGTGAGGTTGCAATTGAAGGTATTTGAAGGGATTACAAATTAAACTTGTTTATTTTTCTTTAAATTAATTATAAGTATATTTAGGAACATAGTAATATACTCTGCGACAATAATGCACCACAGTTCATTGACACCAATGAAGATGCCGTTGAGGAAGATCAAGACGACGATGATGATGATGGTGATTTATCTGACTGGGAAAATAGTGTAGAAACAAGTGATATTGATTCCACGGATTCTAGCGGTCCAGAAAATGACATTGAGGTAAATTGATTTTAAAATTTTTGTACATCTATGTATCGTCTCTTCTACTCTTCCCCCTCTTTTTAAGGATATTTCCGTACTCATACCAGAACTTTCACGATATATAACAAATTTTAGTTAAATGCTGGCCCAGATTGGATGCAGGCTCATCATTGTTTATTTTTTCAACGAATCTTCTATGGAAACAATCAGAATATCAATGTAACTTCTAAATCGAGCAAATATTGCTATCTACAGTAAAAATAAATGTTAAAATGCCATTTATAGACAATGATGAAATTAGTTGGACATTTTCTTCATCAGATCTTCGTCTTGCATGGACATGGCGGTTAATTTTTTGCCAATCTTCTCGTGGATATCCAAGTATTTGGCCACACAACGATCAATGCAAACCATTTCACCTTTGCCTAGACAAGGAAAATTAACAGATGAATAGGTTTAGTTATAAAGGTTCAGTTTTGTTATATATGTCCACTTACCCAATTCGGCTTCTCCATAGCGCGGTGGTATGCATTTCTTGTGGCAAGCGTTTGTCATGCGATTATATAAATCCGACATCATTTCAATTTCCATTTCTTGCATCATCTGCAATTTAGCCTGTTCGGCGGCACTTAAATTCATTTGGGGCATCGCCATTGTACTAATGCACGTGTATTTATGTAGTTCGTGAGGAGGAATTTGGGAAAATAGGTTTCTCTACTGTATTTTTGGGAAGTTTTGAAGCTTGGTTGATCTTCTTATGCGTTGAAAGTTCTGTTTTTATCTGTATCGTAGTCTCCAATGTTAGCTTTTTTCATGCGATCCCGGATGAGCATATCCTCGTAACGCCTTTTATCCACCGAATTCTTGGAGAGCACAAACGAATATACTCCAACAGCAGTTATGACAGTCCTGCAATTGTTTACAAATATGTTAGTAGACTGCAGCACACTTTCCATTTATTAGTATTCAAAATATCTTACCAACCCAATGCTATTCTTCCAAAGTTTCCTAAAGACATCACTTTTTTCTATTCTTCTCTGCTACAGAATCAGCTGTTATGACATAACCTCAACTGACAGTCAAAATGACAGTCCGAAAAACATAAGCACCACACAGTTAGCGATGGATAAACCGAAACCGATAAAGTTGACATAGAAACCAGGCATTGTTTTGAATCGGTTTCGATCGTTATAATCGACATGTTTTATTTTCAATGTTAATTAAAACATTTCATTTAGTATTCCCAAGAAATCAATAGAATTTCTAAAGCTACATTAAAAATCCGAAAGACGGCAATTTAAATTTGCAATATAAATTTTTTAACAATGCCAAGTCCAATGTAACAGCGCCATCTGAGTTATATGGTGCGCAGACCATATGTATTCATGTCTTTGGTGCCACTAACTATATTCGAAACAACATTCAGCAAAACAAATTCGAAAATATTCTTTGGAATCGAACTGCAAAAAAATGTTATTCTATAGAGATGAATAAGATAGCTACATGATGCAGCATCATCTATCTATCTATATATGTATATAAAAATGGATGTGGGTATGTTACATATGGACTCCAAAACGGCGATTTTTATGAAATTTTCAGGGAATCAGATAAGCCTAGCCAGTGACATAGGCTATATAAGTTCTAGATTGAGAGGGCGTGGCCCCGCCCATATATGCCAATATGGGGTTATAATTTTTTGAGTGATTCCTACTTTCCGTACCTACGAATATATTAACGAGATTCCTACTGTCCCTATCTGATAGGGACTGGACCAATCCTGGGCTTTCTGGGGTTCAACTGGAAGTAGATGAGAGTCTATGTGATTGGTCCAAAAATTTGCAGGATTGGACAAATGGGCG
Organism: Eudasyphora cyanicolor; assembly: GCA_963930755.1. Taxonomy (NCBI): domain Eukaryota; kingdom Metazoa; phylum Arthropoda; class Insecta; order Diptera; family Muscidae; genus Eudasyphora; species Eudasyphora cyanicolor. The sequence goes on along the minus strand of OZ005738.1, from coordinate 6,224,690 downwards.
TGGTCCCATCCATATAAACAAATTTATAAACCATTTGTTAGCGAGAGTGATGTAATTTTGTGTATATGTATGTATTTTGTGGCAGTCTACGTGATTGGTCCAAAAATGGGCGGGTTCCAACCAATGGTCGCGGCACCATATAAGCCAAATATTGAAATTGTGATATATTGGACAATTTGTTAGCGATAGTGCTGTAATATTGTGTACATGTATCTGGTGGTAGTCTACGAATTGGTCCAAAAATAAGCGGCATTGGACCATTGGCCGTAGCCCCGTCCATGTGAGTCATGTTTTTAAATTGAAATATCTGGAATAATTTGTTAGCTTTTTGGATATAAAGGGTTTTCCAACAAGAGCTGTTATTTTGGTATTCAAAGAAAAATATCATTTTTTGAGATAAATGATCGGATGTTTATTTCATAATAAAGAGGAAGGTATGACGTTAATAATGAAAAACAACCTCAGCCAAATGGCCACCACGACCACGCTTACAGGACCATATCCTTTTCATGAAATTTTCTATAACAAAATCGCAAAGTGGCTGCCCTATGTCCTCGGTAGCCTCACGAATTCTATCTTTGAGGTCTTGTATCGACGCTGGGCTGTTGGCGTAGACTTTATCTTTCACATGGCCCCAAAGGAAGAAGTCGCAAGGTGTTAAATCACAAGATCTCGGTGGCCAATTGTGATCACCTCTTCGAGAGATAACACGGTCCGGAAATATTTCCCGTAACAGAGCAATGCTACGTAGCGCCGTCTTGTTGAAAGTAAACGTTGTCCAGATCAATACACTGTAACTTGATCCAACCTCATTTTCGAAAAAGTAAGGTCCAATGACCCCGCCGGACCATATACCGCAACAAACAGTCACACGGTGAGGATGGAGAGGCTTCTCAACAATAACTCCAGATGCTACAATTTTGCTTTTTGACGTAGCCACCGAGGTGGAAATGGGCCTCATCAGTCAAGATGATTTTGTATCGTTCCATTTTTAGTAATGGCGTAGTTTCTACTTGTCAAATAATAAAAGTTTCAAAAGTGACAGCTACAGAAATACCGGGTGATTCAAAATAACACTTCTTGTTGGAAAACCCTGTACATTTGATGGCAGTCTACGTAATTGGACAAAAAATGGGAGGAATCGGGCCAGTGGGGTGGCCCCGCCCATATAACCCATATTTTGAAATTGAGATATCTTGCACAATTTGTTAGCGAGAGTGCTATAATTTTGTGTACATGTATCTGGTGGCAGTCTACGTGATTGGTCCAAAAATTGACGGGATCGGACACAAGTGTGACTCCGCCCATATGAGCCATGTCCTGAAATTGATATATCTTGAGCAGTCCAAAAATGGACGGGATCGGAATTCTGATGTCGGACCAGCTAGTATTACAATAACTTCCAAAAATAAAAAAATGCCTTCTTAATTTTAATGCCTTTTAATTTATAAATAAACAACAAAAATAGATAGAATATAAAATCATGGAAAATAAATATGTAAGAAAATAGAATTGTATAACAATTTTTCTTCGAATGTGTAGTTGTTTGGAGGGAAATCAGAGATCACATACATAATAAAAGAAAACTTTTCTTAATCGTAACAGAAAATTCGCACTCACATAATGCTTTAAAGCTTCAAATAAATGAGATTCAATGTTATTAACTAGGTGGTATTGAAAATGCTCGTTGACCTCTACCATGATCTGGTTTTGAACCAAACCAGCTCATCTTCCAATTTAAGGTGTCATGTAATAGTTTCTCTTCTTCCTTCGTCAGCTTTAGCAACGTAGCAACAGCTTTTATCAAATGACGAGCTTCAACCTAAAGAGATACATTAGGGAGGAATTTGTAGAAGCTTGTGGTAATGAACTTACCTCTCTGCTAGTGAGAAATTTGACAATAACATGTTTTAAATATTTGAAATTAACTTCGTCCATAATAATGATACCTTTGCTGGAGCAACCACAAGTTTGACAACTATCATCCGTATTGGAATATTGACGTGGTGGTTTCAGGCTTTCCTTTGGCTCGTCAACTTTGGCTGAAGAAAACTCTTTTTGCAAAGTCTTCTTCAAATCATTAATGCGTTGATTTAGAACCTTAATAGTCTGCAATCCGTTAAAATGTTAAAAAATAGATTTTATGACGTAATTTTTACATGCACACCTTATTCTTTTCGCTTATATCCCGTTGCATATCATCAATTTCTTTTAGTTTCTTATCGTTCTTCAGAACAGTGTTTTGTAGTTCTTCTAGAGATTTTTCTTGGGACTTGAGCTGTGTTTCCAATTTTTTATTTTGCTCATGTACATCGATAGCTTCATCCCTTTCCTGTCTCAGTTCCTTCTTGAGTAGCTCTTCACTTTGTGATATTTCAGCATTCTTCAGCAAGGCTGTTAACTTTTCTTCTTTTTCGGCATCTAACATGGTCTGAGCTTCAGTTATTTGATTTTGGAGATCTGTAATTTGTTGCCTCAAAGTCTGCGTAACGTTTGCGGAATTCGCAGCATATTCTCCAAAGCGTTCGTCAGCTGCCTCTAATCTATTTTTTAATTCTTTGTTTTCCATTTCTAAAGATTCCTGTGTTAAATGAGTTTTAATGGATGCAAATAAAAACAGAATGGCTGATTTTTGTGATTTAATAAAAGTGTTTTATAAAACATAACAATTTTGATAAAATGTAACTTAAAACAAATTTATTCAACAAAAAAAAAAAAAATTAAGACTAATAGAAAACAAATGTCTATGCCTATTGCATATCTTTGGATACTTGGAGGTTTGGCAAAAGGTTAATTAATTTCGAAAAAAATAGTAAAATTGCGGCCTTCTGTATTTTTCAGTTGCTTGTTTTTTGTGGTGTTAGTCACATATCATCCCAGGACAAATCTTCTTGAGGTGATATACTTACAACTTTGTTGCGTTCATATAGTATTTGCTGCTCGTTATCTTCTCGACATTCTTTTAAAGCTATATTCAGTTCGTCTATTTCTTCCTCCAGCAGCTTAATCTTAAAAATCACAAACAGAATGAAGTTCAATGGAAATCGGAGGAGAGATTTAATATTTCAGCATTTACCTTGTCATCTCTTTGTTTTATTTCTTCTGTACTTTTGAACAATTCAAATTCTAAGTGTTTGGCTTTTTCGGTGAGTTCGTCCTTCTGTTTTAATATTTTGCGTTTCTCGGTAGTTTCTTCGGCCACCTGTTTTGACAAACGGCTAACTTGTGTTTCCAGGGCTAGATTTTGACCACTCCATGAACTCTTTATATCGGACAATTGCAAATGAGCCTCTTCCAAATGTTGCTCCAAGAGTTTTCGTTCCTGTATTAATGCTTGTACCTTCTCATCTGTGCTCAAAGTACTTAAAGCTTCAAGGCGGGTCTGTTCGACGATCTGAATACGCATTTTTAAATGTCTATTTTCTTCTTCTATGGCAGCCAATGTAATGGTCAAATTATTTTTATCCTGTTGTGATGAGTGTATCAACTGTTGTAATTCATCCTGTAATAAGATAAACAATTATATATGTTTTTATGTGCACATATACATATGTATACAGAGACAATTAAGCACAAACCTTTACTTCTTCAACTTCGGGTTCATAGTGTTTAAGCCTTTCCAATTCGGAGGTCAAATTTTCAACCTGTTGTTGATGTTGCCTCATGGCATTTAGACGATCCACGGCTTCTTGTTCTCGAAATGACAGAAGATTCCGTAATTTATCTATTTCATTCTGCTGCATGTTTTGGATTTTCTCCTGCTCCTCACAATAGATGTCCTTCTGCGTTTGAGCCACTTTCACTGTTTCCAATAAGATTTCATTTGTTTTTTCCACCCTCAATTTTTCTTCCTGCAATTGCAGAATGCGTGATTGCAATGTGGCAAGTTCATTCTGTAAATGACGAGAAGAAACAGTGTTGCTCGTTCGTACATTTTATCTCAATGGGAAGAAACTTACCTGTGTGTCGTCATTGGAAGTAATACTAATACTGGAGGAGACACGGCTCTTCAAACGGCTGTTGTTATTGTTGGTGGTGTTTATGGTGGTGGAAGGATGAATCATCATCCGTTGTTGATGTGGCGTCGTTACTGGCAGTCCTTCTGAGCCAGTCTCTTCCTTAATCTTATTCTTCAAAGAGGCGAACATTTTTTACTGGCGGCTGGGCGTTATTTTGTGAGTTTGATAGCTGATTCTTGATTTTGGTTAGAAAACATTTATGTTGTTGGAATGTGGTTGGAATTGCGATATGCAGACAATTAAGTCGATAATTGCAACTATATTAAGTTCCCTAATGTTGAAATTAAAATATCTATGTGGAAGTCGGCATGATTCCCCTTTTTCTTATCAACTTTTCTATTTTTTATGCAAATTAACTCGTATTTTGTACTTCTTTATTTATCAACTTTAATAGAGAAGTTCACACGACACAATACTGTGATAAGGGTAGTGCCACTTGCCCAAGAAATAAGAGAATGTGCCAACACTTGGTATCCCTGACTGTCAGTTTTACTTTCCTACAAATGCGAGTTTTGCTAATTTTTTCTTATAAGGTTTTGCTCTTTTTTTATTGAGAAACGCTAATTGCTTAATTTAAGAACAATCAATTTTATAATTATTTGTGTGTTATATATTAAGGAAAATGACTGTTAGTCAACACAAAAAATAGAATCAGCTGTTCGCTGTACGCTACCTTCATCAATGTATCATGTACCAAGTAGCCGTGCATGATACGCTAAAGCTGAGTTTAGACGATTGCCAGATCGGCAAACATTATCAACCCTGTTAAAGTGATGCAAATATACGGGCAATGTCAGATTGTTAGGCAAAGGTGAATTGACAGTTCAGATGATTGCAAGAAAACATTACAATTTCATATATTTACAATATATTTTGTAAATATTTATATGCAGGATTGCCATTAAAAATACATTATAGACAGTGTTGCAAATAAAATGATTTTCTGGCAATGGCGCCGTTGTCACATGCATAAACTTCGCACATATAACAATCAGCAAATTATCTCGCAATGACTTTTCTGCTAACGTTGCAAAACAAAAATTGTATGTTCACACGGTTGTAAATTCACAGGGTTGCATTTTTCCGCCATTTTTCTGGCAATGTTGTCCCATCTGCAAATCGTCTGTACTTACCTTAAGTCCCCATTTACATGGTACTTTTTTTTAAGTAACTTACCGACTTATTCTCTTTTGAAAAAGTATTTACGTTCACACACGTACTTTTTTTCAATACTTATACTTATTTTCATTTGTTTTGTTTCGGCTTTTCCAGTGTGAATTGTTGTTGTTTCCAAGTGCGAACGAAAAACACAAAACGATGAGTACGAGTACGGCATACTTTTTTCCCCCCGTTTCCGACTGCCTCTCTCGCCCACAAAACGCCGATAAGTATACTTAATACTTAAAAAAAAAGTATCATGTAAATTCAGACTAAAACAAATATGTACATACAACCCTTGGTGCGTTTGCCATTTTGCTTGTCAATATCAAACGATTTCCCTTTATGTTCTCATTTTATAAAAGCAACACAAAAATTGATTTAATGCCTTTATTTAATGTCTATTTACTGATCCAAGTTCCAATTTATACCTTTAAGAGTTATTAGTTTGAACATTTGACATGTAAACAATCAATTTGAGAAACAAAACGCTGTCAAAGTAGTTGGGGTCTAAAATCCGCCGTCAGTTTTCTACGTTCTCTTCGCCGTTTAGGGTATCTCTTAAATATCAGAGAAAGCGTCCGGCGTCTGTCAAACTCAAATTTCATCCTATTGTTTTTTATGCTTACAACAACACTTTGACAGACGCCGGACGCAATTCACCGGTATTTAAGGGTATCTCTTAAATACCAGTGAATGCGTCCGGCGTCTGTCAAACTCAAATTTCTTCCTATTGTTTTCTGTGCATACAACAACACTTTGACAGACGCAGGACGCAATTGACCGATTTAAGAGATGCCCTAGGAAAAATACCCTCAGTGAAAAATAGTTACAATAATAACAAAGACAGTCACAATAATAATAAATGCAGTCACAATAATACCAATACAGTCTTGGTATATGAGTACTCGGTACTCGATCAACTCTGCTTTGACGCGGACACACATCTCCAGAAGCAAAATAAAGCGAGCGGGTTCTGCAATTGTTTCGAAAATTCCTTTTCAATTAATTTTTTGAGATCTACGATGGATACCACGGATTTGATCGATAATATGACTAGTTTTCTGGAGGCTGGATCTGCTGATGTCGACAAGAATGTTCTCAGGAATATGGCACTGGCCTTGACGAAACATTTAAATGAGTGAGTTGAAACTTTTATTAAGCTTGCTTTGACAATTAAATTAATATGATAGTGGGAATGAGAAAAGGATACATGATTCTATGGCCTTTGCACGGTCATCCATCGCAATGATTCTAAAATAGTTGCGAATTCGAATACAAGGATACCAGGAGGACAAACGCAGCATGACGACCCATGGTAAGGGGTAAACAACCAAAGAACAGAGGAGGCACAGCGGCTTTCATTTATTTATTACAATAGTAATATAAATAAGCCAATATGGCCAATAATCTTCGGCTTTCCACTTGTTTATATGTAAGTAATCCTTGGTAATCGAAGGTCATGTGTTCCATTCCAGAGTATTGGCACTGCAATATGTAATATCAAAATTTCATGATTTCGTAAAAATAAAGTTTATGCAACATGAAATAACCCAGATACACTGTCACAAAAACAACATTTGTCCAAGAATAAGTCCCGAATTGCCGCAATCGGGACTAAGCATAATTAATACATTGACGACTTTTATTATAAATGCATTTCTAAAGATTAGTAGAATAAATGTTAATTAATTAACCGGACAATAGAGAATGGTCTCTATGGCACTATCCTATTGGTATATATATGTAGCGGTGCTCTTACTATTTGACGACCACAATTTTAATTTGTTTATTGCTGTTTTAGAAAATTTGCTATGAAATTCCGAAACAAGTATAATCAAAAACTTAAAAGTGGCTTTTAGTATTGTCCAACTCAATGCCATCAATATTGATATTGTATGCAGTTTTTATAAAACGAAATGGCGACAGCAATGCTACTAAGATTTCACTACGGGGATGTAGATCATCAGACGAATTTTTCTGTGGTTATTCCATGCGATCTGCTCTATAAGATATATTTATTTCTCCCATGGGGAAAAAAGTATCAAGTGAAATTTAATTAGAGAAAAACATAACTTCTTCAAAAATTTAAAATTCGGCGTAACAATTGTAATTCAGACAAAGGCTCGCTATGACATAATCATCAATTATTCTCAACAATTTTGTTATCATTTAAATATACCTATAGGTAGTAGTTATTGAATATAATGAATAAATAATGGACGGAAATAAGTCTAGGTAAGAGTGAAAAGCTGTATCATAATAATTAGGTAATTAGATGACTAACTGTATCCTAAGTATGTATGTATTCACTATTTTAGGCCAAACCGCCGTTAGAATATGACGGTACATATGAAGTTTTTCTAATTAGGATCGAAGCTGTCTAATTAGAACATTTATGATACAACTTATCAAGTCTTTCAGAAATTTTGTAATTAGAAAATTTACCTAATATTGTTTGTATCAAATCTAGTCGATTTAGCCATCTTAACTAGACTGCATAAAAATTCCGATGTAGATAACTAACTACGGTTTGCCATGTAAAATACTTGCTTAGGACCATAGAAACAATTTAATCTAGTCAGCATAATATCCAAGTTAGAATAATTTTGTATGCTAAAAAATGTTTCTATAAACCAATGCTTTGACAAAAAAACTATTTCAGAACACAAAAAACCACATGCAAAATTTTACCATTTCTTTCCAGAGCTGTTGTTTGCACCAGAAAACGAAACAGATATAGGGTTTATATTAGTATATAGTATATAGTAAAAGCTATTTACATGCTATCCAGATTGTGATATAATTCAACACACAAACAACTTCTGTATAAAATATTGTAAAGATTGGAGGCAAAATGTGGCTTCTACACCGCGTAGATGCCGAATTGTAATATAGGAACTATATATAAATCTGAACCGATTTTAATGAAATTTGGCAGGGTTATTTACTGCCTCCGTAATAAATATATGCCAGAAAATAAAGCTTTCATACCGCTTAAATGTCAAATAGGGATGTACATATACATATATGTATATATGGAATCAACATATACATATATAAATCTGAACCGATTTTGACCAATTTCAATAGGATTCGTCCTTTTACTAAATTTTTACATACAAGCACGGCAGGCGACCAAATTAAATTCAAACAAATTATTGGTTCTCGGAATATTTCTTATGTTCCCAAAGAACAATCTCTGACTTTTACTTCTTAAAGATAATAACATCCAAATGTTGGCCGTGGTCCATTCGGAAGAACTAATTTTCGATCACTCGCGCGATATGTGCAGATATCAAACATTGCTGATCACCCGCATACTTTATGTGCCGAAGCACCGTCTTGCTGAAATCATATAATCTGAAAACAGAACTTATCTTGAAAATATATCAAATTCCATAGAAAAAGTGCACTGCGAATTTCGCGAAATTTTTCAGGAAATACCACAAACCTGAAAAAATTGTTGCTACCGCATTACATTGCTTTATAAAAACGAGTTAAAAAAATTAAAAAGTGCACTATGAATCGAATATTGTGAACGGACTTTTGAAGACTTTTTGAAGTTCGCCGGAACATCCAAAAGTGAAAATTTGGATTAAAATGTCTCCACTATAGCACGCACAGCCTGTCGGGTGAGACGATTATTACGGCCGAAAATTGGAGTAAGCGCTTAATTTAATTTTTAATGATTTCCAAACGTTGCACGTAAGTGAACTTTACCATGATGAAAATGTTGACTTCGACTACCGTTTTGACACTGAAGATCATTATAAATGTTTGAGGGTGCGTTGACATAAAAATACGTAATTGTTATGTCCCTAATAGAAATCCCGGTATTACTTTCTGGAAACCCATTCAACTGAAATACCATGAATCAAATGAACACATAAATACCCAGCCAGAAATGTATGACGGTAACATGAAAAAGCGTTGTGAAAGCACTGTTTTGGGCAAGCTGGCATGTTGCAGAAAAATTTATATTATGAATTGTTGTTGTAGCAGCTTGGAGACGCTGATTGTGAATTCAAAATCTTTACCATTTAAATTAATATTTTATATTCATATATTTCGTTTGATTCATCGATTTCCAAATCGGAATTATTACCTTCAAACCATTGGAAATACGTCATGCATTTTGTTTTTACAGCGTTTCAACAGGTTTGTAAAATACCGCCGTCACACCGTATTTCGGTGTTATCATTCTGACGCTTTATGCAACGCTTTATGCCACCGTGTGATGATGGTTCACAGTGCTTTCACGACGCTTTGAGGATGGTATTTTTCTGGCTGGGTATGTATATTATTCAAATGCTGATTTTTATCTTTTTTTTTATTATTTTATGCTAATTTGTTTTTATAAAAAAATCGATCCTACCAATTAAACAGATTAAAAACATTAATTACATCATCTTGCCCTTAAGAAACAATAGGACTTATAAATTCTCCTAAAAAATTTTGCATTTGTTTTAAATACAAAATTCAATGTTTACTTGTTCATACGAATTTGCACGGTAATCTGGCAAAAGTCCAAATATAAAAACGTATTTTTAGCTTTCATGAGTGAGTATACCTTAATAAGAACAGTGAGACTAATGTCACATAAATGTGCCTAATGCTAAAATCATCCAACTAAGACGATTGGCAAGGGGTGTCGATTTGAGAAAAATTTGGTGACAAAGTGACGCCGTACATACATATAAACATATGTGTATATGTAAAAATGTTACATACTTTACATGTATGTACGTATATGATCGCTTTATATATAAGAGTATTTATTGATAAAAAGGCAACGCAAAAAGAGGCCAACGAACTATACATTCGTCACCAGCATCAATCTATCTCTAAATCCACACCATTCGCGTGTGATCCAAAAGAAATCGAAATCATGTTATAATAAAAATAAAAAGGTGTACGTATGACATAATTTTGACCAACAAATTTAAGGTTCTTCATAGCTTCAGTACTTTGACTATATATACTTTGCAATGAAGAGTAGCATCATGCGTTCTTGCAGAAGGTTGACTATCAACATAAACAAACACTGAATAGTGAAGTTTACACCTCAGTAATGCTTCAACGCACATGTCATTGTTCGTCATTCGTGATTTTTGTTGGCCAGAAACAACTCCATAATCATTTATCGGATTTGTCCCCTGTGATTTTTGCTTTCCCAAAAGCTGAAAAGACCGAGCGCATATCATAAGTAATTCGAGGATATTTAAGGAGCACAGACACAATTGTATTATTTTAAAGGAGACAAAAGGACGGCGGCATACGTTTGACTTAAGATGGTACACATTGAAAAATTAATGCTTTATTTTTAAATTCTTCATATAAATAGGCCTAAAGCAAGCAGGCCAAAAGCAGCACTGATACATGTGATAAGTCTGCCTAACAAACATCGAAACGAAATGCAGTGGCTGTTGTTGAATTTCAAGATCGTTTTCATTTTCACTTGATTTTTAAAAAAGCCCTTTTAATCTTCAGTTCATCTTCTCCACAGTGAGAAAATCTAAAAAGTAGGGCATCATAAAACAAAATTGATAGTTAAATAACTTTTTTTTTGTAAAATCCTCGTATACTTTCTTTAATATTTTATTATGCTGAAGAAGAAAACTGTGTATGGTTTGCTCTGCTGAGATAGCTATAATTTATCTGTTTATCGATGAAATAATGTTTAACAATTTCTTTAATTTAATTTATTTATACATATATGTATATGACCTTATACACTTGCAAACAACAACAATAGGAAAACTATTCAAAAATCTTAAATATCTAAATGTATTAAATAGACTTAATTAAAAAAACAGTAAAACTAAAGAAATATAAGTAAAAAGCTGGTATATAGTTTCCTCCTAACTTTCACAGTATTTAACCCATTACCGCCCTAAGGGACAGCTAGTTAATTACATTGTAGGGCGGTCAGCACAAACTAATTTATATTTGTGAATCTTCTTGAAATTCTTTTTGGATTTTTATTGGATATATTTACATATTTTATTTCGTTTACACCATTTTCATCATAAATTGATAAAAAAATTCACTTTAAATAGAGATTTTAAGTTTGAAATAGGCAAAATTTCCGTCGAAATTGCAATTTTCCATTTGAAATTGTAATTTTCGATTTGAAATTGACTATGTTTGAAATTTTCAAATGGAAAATCTCAAATTCAAATGCAATTTCGTCAAATATAATTGTAAAATCTCAATATCAAATGGAAAAATCTCAATTTCAATAGAAATTTATCCAATTTAAAGGGTAAAATCTTATTTTCAAATTACATTTTCTCAATTACAGTGGAAAAATTCTAAGCCACAGTTTAAAATGGTGTAGTAAGGAGAAAAAACATCTATGAGACAAGTTCATTGATATGAACGAAGCGCGAATAAAAATTTTAATTTATATATGGGCATTTCTCCAATGTCGAATGCGACATTCGTACGCATTCAAAGTGAAAAAAACATATGCCAAAACATTATTTCATTTTGACAAAACTTATAGCTCTTGACTAGCACTATAATTGGTGCTAAGGTTGTTCGTTTTCAAGATAATTACAAAAACCAAGCCATTCGCACGCGACAAAAACAGAAGTCGCTTTCAAAGCAAACCAATCAAACACTGATTTCAGCGAAACCTGAAGGAATATTTTAATGCGACTAATTTTAAAATGCCATGGATTCATGTATCTTAATAATGTTTTTTATTTTATTCAAACATATTAAGTAGTTTATTTTTTATTTAATATTAATCACATTCGCACGCGACATGTCGCGTGCGACATTTTATTCTATCGTTCTTTTAATGTTTATTTTTTTACTTTTTATGCAACTAGACATCCACAGGTTGATTATAAATGCTTTTTAGTATATTCAATATATTTATTTTCACAACAAAAATTATTTTTCTTATATATCTTAAATATAAATCCAGATTTAAAAGAGAGACCATTAATCAGAAAATAACATGCAATACAAATGTTTAAAACATAAATTTTGCAACTATACGAATTTGCACTAAAATATTTTAAAATGTGTTATGAATAATGTAGTTTTTGGGAAAATTATATAAATTTGATAGATTCACTATAAAAAAAATAGTAAAACAACATACTTTTATAGACTTTAAATTTGGCTGCGGTTGACATCTCGTTGGAAATGCCCATATACATATATAGATTTCTGATCCGTTTGGGGTATGCAAACACATCTTAATTAGCAAATGTTAAAGAGTTATTAATATTTTTTTAGTTTATGAGAAAATGTTGAAAAAGTGAATTTATTTATTGTTGGTCATCTTAAGTGCGGGTGGGTCTTCTTAAGTACTTCTGGTTGGTATATTTTTTAATTCAATTGCATAAGTTTAATAATTATCTTTCATCACTGCCATATTCGCTAATTAACATACTTTCTATTTTATGTTGTATGGACAAATTTCCTGTCTCTGCGAGATCGTCACAACATTAAGGTTTGGCATATGCTGAGAAAATTTTCCAAAAAAAAAAAATAAACGAATTCTAATAGTTGCAAAAAAGATCAATATTTATGACTATATTTATTTAAAAAAGACGTTAAATCATCTATATTTTGAGGAGCACCACAACACGCACATACTCAATATGGTACTATAAAAAAATATCTTTTGGATCTATGACATTTTCACCTATTAACATACATTCTATTTTATTGTTTATTCCCATTGTATCTTGTATAACTGCTGTAAAAAAATCATCGTCGTTTAAAGGCATGCCGTTACGCTTTTTTAACTTCGATCTATACACACACCCTTCTTGCCATAATAGTTGAAAAACTAGTCAAGCTTGACTTTAATCAATTTGATTTAGATTTATTTGTTGCGTTTTCAGATACATATATCTGTACATAATTGTTTGATTTTAGGTAATCGCTAAAAATACAAGCTCATGTAATTTAAAACGAATTCCCATTCCACTTCACAACACTTTGTTTTGTGCCAAAGATAAGGTATAAGCTTCTTATTGGCTATCGAATATGTTATATTATACGGTCCCTTAGAACGTGACTCTTTTCATATTCATATCATCGACCATTTTCAATATTTCAACAGTCTTGAGAAAAGGGAAATAGGTACTTGTTCACATGCAAGTGTGGTTATCTCAATAAGAAAATTAATTCATAAGAGTGTTGATCTGCTAATATTAGATTTCATATGTATATTTTAAAAAACATCCCTTAGATCTGTGGTGGCATGTTTCAGCACGTGAATTTTGTCTTGCTGTCTGTCTATGTGAATATTTATTTACCTGTTTAAATATTTTTGTTTTGACTTTGACTATGGGATTCTACCAAATAACAGGTAGCTATGGAGCTATGGTAAATATGCTTATTTGTAAACAAATATACAAATTCCTTTGTGTTGTAGTTCAGTTTTCCATTCAAATTTCTGCAAAGGGTAGCATTGAAGTATTCATAACAAAATATTACAGACACCATTTGCTATTTAAAATAATTTTGTTTTTGACAAAACAACGTTTGTTTATTTTTCTTTTACCAATGCAGATGTGCTACTTTTGAGTTATGTGAAACAACTACAAAAACATTTTTAAGTGGGTTTGATGAACAAGACAACAATTTAACATAAAGTAGAACAAAAACAGTTTTATAACATAGTATTTTGTTTGTATTAATATAAATAAAGAATGTTTTTTTAAAACAATATATTTTAAATTCACAAAAAAATAAAATGTTCTTTAAATTTTATCTCTTGTTGTTTCACCGGCTACTTCCTTCCATGAAAGGACAATTATTATTTTGGCTGTTCGTTGTTTTTGCGTTACGAAATAAAGACATCTGTGAGAAAAACAGCTGGCCTCATACCTCTAATATGGGGATGATTTGAGAGAAAATTATAAGGCCCAATTTTTGCTGTGCATTTTATGAACGGAAAGAACAAATTGAGAAGGAAATTGGCTTCCTGATCCAAATTCTCTCAGTAGATCAATGTATTGTTGCTATCAATGAAATCAAATATATATGTATGTCTGACTATGATAACTATGACACGAGTTCCTCATACTTACAAAACGCAAATAGAGGAAAACAAAATTTATTGAACAACAAATACCCCCCATATGGATTGTAGATAAGCCCAGTTGGCCATGTTTTCTAGTCTATATAAACAAATTGAAAAATACATACACATTAGATCAGGGTTTCGTACCACTGTCCATTTCAGAGATCCACGTAAAAATACTTGCTTTCTATCATCGTATAGAAGAAGAGCCTCGTTCGAATTCTTCCTGTTCCAAAAACTGAAAATGCAAATAAAAAGTGGTACTTTTGCCACGACCAAGGAGATAAAGACAGCACGATCGAGGAGATGAAGACATACCAAAAACCTCACACCAAAATTGTTTGTAGGATTGGAAGAAAATTAAATGATGCTTTTTTAACCTCGTATAGCAGTTTTTGTCTCGAATAAAATTTGTTCTAAAAATGACAAATAAAGCTCTATGTTGTGATTCTAACTAGGATACTCTCCCGGCTTCAAGACCATTTTGTTTCTATATTATTATAGAAACATGTATTTTATACATGGCGGTGTATAAATATGTATTAAAAATTGGCAGCACACATACTAGATCATGGTTTCTGAGCCGTGACACTCGTTATCAACAGTTCTGCTGCAGTTGTATGGAAGATACGGAGCTCTATATGGTTGATTTCTACACACAAGCGAATGAGAAATCTTTGTGAAGACACACTTCTCCATAATCTTCCAAAAACAATTGTTAATCAAAGTTAATACAATTAATATTTTTGTGAAATTGGGGAACGTTAAATAGTCCCAACCGTACCCAAAATTAATGTATCATAATAACTTCAATCTTCAAATTCGAAATTTATAATACACATCAGTATTATCGTCGGCTCGATGCTATTTTGCTCCATACGCCATTTTGTATGATCGGAGAAAAACGCAATTTATTGTTTGAGTAAAAACGGGACTGAAGAGTTACACACTTTTTATTTCATAGGGTTCTCAACAGTGTTTGTATGATTCTCATGAATTTTTATGCCATTACATCCAAAAATAAGCTAGTTAGAAAAATTTTTGTACTTGGCATTTTGGTCCATATCCACTTTTATTTTAATATTTTTTCGTATTTGTATTACATGGACCACAAAAAGGGTCGGTATGGAAGGACACTAATTTACATATTGTTATTTAATTTATATTGCGATAGAAAAATTGAGACATAGAACAAAAATATCGAAATTATTTCCCGTTATTCAGAGTAAAACAAATTTACCCTACCAATATCTCGAAAACTAGGCGAGATAGGAAAAAATGATTGAAGATTCTGAAAGAGCAAGCTTGAAACCCATATTATCAACTCCTAACACAAAAATGGCGTATGGACAAAAATAGCATTAAGCCGACGTTATGTCAAAGAATGTGTAAACATTTATCATTCTTTCTTTTCAAATGCCATATTTGTATTTCCCTAAGGATGAGGAGTACTTGGTCAATTGGGACAGAAAGTTTTAATCAAACACAAATTAATCTCGGTCGCAAAAATCTTATAAATCAGAACAAATCTGAATGATTCCCATATATTCCATTTTATAATGAAGCAGAATTGTCAACAATTCTTGTAATTAAATTTAATTGAAGTTCTGATGAATTCCCATTAGAATAATAATTTAAATCAAGTAAATTCTAACCAATTCGTGTTATTTATTACAACATAGTGTTTTTTATTCATGCTATTATCCGTATATACTCGTACATAGTACGTTTAGTTATCCCAGAATGTTTTTTTGTCCCATATGTTGTTACTTGCATATTGAAATCCTATTTATTTTAATACCTTCCACCATAGAATGGGGGTATACTAACTTTTGCAGTCTGTTTGCAATATATTATATTACTGATCGTCATAAAATTCTAAGATGATTTAGCCATGTCCATTCCATCCCACCATAGAATGGGGGTATACTAACTTTTGCATTCTGTTTGCAATATATTACTCGTATATTACTGATCGTCATAAAATTCTAAGATGATTTAGCCATGTCCTTCTATCCGTCTATATGTTGAAATCACGCTACAGTCCGTAATAGAGCTAGGTTGATCAAATTCTGTAGAAATATTCTTATAGTTGCAGGTCATTTGGGATTGCATATGGTCCATATCGGTCAATGTTTTGATACAGCTTCCCTACAGAGGTTCTCAAATATGTTTTAAGCCATAAACGTCATACTTTTAAGCAATTTAACTGAAACTTTGCAGTTTGTATTCTATTTTGGAAAGTATTCGTCACAACAAATCGGTTCATATTTTGCTATATGCCTCATATAGAGGTCGTTCTCAAATATGATTATTTAAGCATTAATACCTAATTTTTCTAAAGATTAGACTAAAATTTTACAGTTTTTGTTTTATATCCAGTTAAATTTTCACACCGAATATTGAAAATATCAGTACATGTTTTTATATAGCATTCCTACAGAGGTCGCACTTAAATATATAAAGGATGGACCATTTAAAATTTTAAATTTGAACTACCGATTACTTGTGATTTGAGTCCTTTGGATTATTTTCTGTGGGGAGCCATTAAGAATAAATGTTACGAAGTTGCCATTGAAGAGATTCGACCCGAAGCAATTGAAAATGTACTGAAAAATTGGGTTGATCGGATGAGGTACTGCCGAGTCAGTTGTGTAGTTATATGAATGAAATTGTGTTCCATTATTTAATGACAAAGTTCAACCTTTCCAATAAAACCAGAAATTTGAAAAAATTATCAGTACTTTTTTATAGCCGATTCAAATTTTAAATGGCCCACTCTTTATATCTAATCCTATAATCCACATTGTTCATCAATTTGGCTGAAACAATGCAGTTCAATTTTTTTAAGAAGATTTCTCTACAACCAAACCAAACTAACGATTTATGTTTTGCTGAAGTCACCATATAAAGGTCGCTTTCAAATTTGAGTTTTCTATGCCATACAGACCACATTTTCCAGTCGATTTATCTGAAATTTGCAGAAAATTAGAGTTCCTGAACATATTGCTGACCAATTTGTTAGACTTCGTAGGTTTGAGCACCAACCTCCAAAACACACATAAAGAATGGCTATCGCAACACAATTTTCAGTTAATAGAGTGGTCGGCACAACCCCCGATATCAATCCAATTACGAATTTGCGACCGATATGAGTGGAAAAAAACTCCTGACATTTTCTCTTTTAAATATGGTTCTATTATATGGTCAAGTACTAAGAGCATAAGGACAGCGGAACATTCAAAACTTAGCAAATAGAAATGGTTTCTCTTAATTTCTTACCTATTCTCTATTGCATTTAGGTTTGTTAAGTAAGTTTTTGTGATATTTTAACTAAAATTAATGTAGGAATAAAATGAGTCATTTAATTTGTATAAAAACTTTTAAACAGGCCTACGGCTCTATTAAATATTGAATAATTAAATAAAAAAATTAAAACAATAATTTAGAGAACAGTTCATCCCGAAAACCATTCCTAAATAATATATTATTAGTTAACGGTTTTTTATATAAAGATAATCGATATTGACTCAAATTTCGCTAAGATTAGATTTACAATATTGGAACTGTTACCAAAAAATATATGACCAGACTAGATATGTCAAACGGGATTGGTTTACACAAATCCATTATTTTTCGGGATACCGAAATTTTTCGATATTTTGGGATTTTCGGGGTTTCGGGTGATATTTCGAAATGGAAGACAAACATTTTAGTTCAGTTTTAATTTATTTTAAATAAGGATAAAAATCATCTAAAGGTTAAATAAATATTTGTTAAAAAATACTAACTTTTTTTAATATATTTCACAACATCTTAGCTAATTTTGGTCCAATTTCAGTTCATCGTCTGAATTATTATTGACGTAATTTTCTATCATTAAACCACGAAAAATATTTTTTTAACTTGAGAAATCAGTTTGACTAATCCGTTTTATGAGAACCACATTCATATGTCGATCCAAATCAGATTTTATGTTAGGATTTTTTCATAAATTTGAAAGAATAGAATACAATGTTCTTCGTTTTGTGGGACACAAACTCCATTTGTGTTCTTGTTTTAAGTTTACTTGTTTATAATTAAATAGATGATATATTTTGTAATTCTTTTCCAAAATTCGAATTTTATGCCAATGTTTTTTGATGTTAACAATTTCCTTCATTTATGTACATTTTCGGCAGAGTTTATCTACATATGTATATATCTATCACTTTATATTTTATACGAGACAGCTTCATATATTATTATTAAAATATACCGGGATTCATTTTAAAAAAATCTCGGGATCGAGATTTTCCATTTGACATCACTAGATCAGACCGGTTTGTTTCATGTTTTATTTTTTTTAATATTGGTGTATGACGGTTCCTATGAAATAATGTTTGGCGACATTTTCCTTACTTCTTAAATGTTGTTGACTACAGTTTCATGCACGACACTTCCAACTGCGACAATTTCATGCACGACAATTCTACCCAACGGGGTAGAAAAACTCTGAGAGGAAAAGTAATAGTTTTGTGCTTGCGGTGAAAGAGAGCAAAAGAGAGTGAGGGAGAAAGAGTTGGGAGAAAAACTCACCCCACCAAACTGAAACGAATGCCTTTTGGCGCGCGCTCAAACACATTGGCCTGCGTTGCCTGCCCTGCATTTTCTTTTGTTTGTCACAGCAAATACGAAAAATATTCTCCCGCAGTGTGAAAGAACAACAATAACAATACGGAATAGTGAGCAAACGAACACAACATCTGCTACTCATCGACTCTTCGTCGTATCGGATGCGACCGAGGAAAAATCAAATTGAAATTTTGAGTACGCGAGTAAACGTTGGAAACATTCGTATTTAGTTCTGTTCTTGCTTTCTTCGGTTTAAATACACAAAACACAACCACATCTTTTAGTTTGCTTCGCTGAATACAATACATTTGATTTGCTGATGATTTGCTTTCAGTTAAATCCAAGAGATTCAGTACAAAGAACAATTCTACTACAAGAAAAGTTTTGATTTTAACATTCTCTCTCGCTCAAAAAATAATGGGAAATATTGAAATTTTATAACAAAAGTCTGAATTAAATAAATAACAGATACAAAGTGTAAACAAAAAATAAATACAAGGAGAAAAAAGCTACGCAGTCTCTTCCAGAAGCAAAAAGGAAGAAGAAAAAGTACGCGAGTGAATAAAAACAAGATATATGACATACATATATAGAGTATTGTGTGTGATATAAAAGAATTGAAATATAAAAAAAATACATCTCATATACAGCTGCTGTATGTGGATAATTTAAATATACAATTTGCGACGGCGAATATATCTTCTATCTTTGTAAATGAATGTTTGTTTGTATATAAATTCATAATAGCATCACTGTGTACCCCGCGAATGTTCAAGGCGCCTTTTTGTGTTATTTTGCGGATGCTGCAAAATACCTACATATTATCTGGGAAAAAATAAAAACAACATTTTCCTATCAAGTTGCTTAAGCATATTAAATTAAATAGCTGAATGTATAACAATTTAACGACATAATGTGTGTATAACTATGTACATATGTATATATAAAAAACACGAATTTATTTATTGCACTGAAAAAAAGAAAACATTCTCATCTTCATCGTATTTCGTTTTGAATTCATCGTTTAAATTGTGTTAAAAAGAAGTCACTTGTTGTTGTGTTAATTTATTTTAATTGAACTCTATTATCGGGTCTTCGCCGTTGTCGTATTGTTGTGAAAAAAGCTGGACTATCGTGAAGAGCTACATTAGCAGCATATCAACAGTAAAGGAAGGCATCATTACCGATATTTCGCCTCATCAAGAGATAGCGGATAAGTTGTTTTTACAAAATATACTACAACGCTCAGTACTCTATGAGAAGAACATTGTATAACTTATGGTAAGTACTTACATCCATACATATGTACTACATATATTCCTTTTTGTTTCCCGAAATGAAAAAAAAAACGTTTGCGAGTTGTTTTTGGTTGATTCATCCCCCTTGGCCTTATCATCAATCCATCATAAGTACACACATACACACATGTTGACAATAAGAAATATTATCGTTAGTTTTACTCTCACCCCTTAGGATGATGCTGCCGATGGTTCATCGACACATGGTTGGTCGTTTAACATCATCCCTTGTGTCGATGTTGTTACATCTCATCTCATTTCTGTTCATCTCTCATTTTGTTTCTTTGTCCTCTTTTCGCTTTCGCATTTCCTATTGTTATTTATTCTAATGGCTGTGATAAGTTTTGCTAATGATTCATCATTTTCAATTTGAAAAGTTGCAACTTTCAACAAGTCCACCACAATGAATCCATGGATATGTCTCTCACAAATAATATTTATGTTAAGAATTATACGAGTAAAAAGTACAGTAACTAGCTCCTAAGTTATGGTATCCATTAGCATGTTTGTTTTGATTTAAATCTCATTTGAATTCCAATACAATTTTTGTATACAAATAATTTAAAGCGCAAACCCCAACCCCTCCGAATTTATTGCAAAATCTCTGGTAAGAAATGTTCCACTGGGTGTGCACAGTGAAACAATTTACTCCGCAAAATTTTGATCTGCTAAATCGAGTGGTATAAACCGTTTTTCCCTGTGACATCGAGTTTTCGAGATAATTAGCCCCAAAGTTTGCTGGGTAAATAAGGAGGATAGTAAATTCAGACACAATTTTAGTATATAATACTTCGGAATATAAGTTATATGTTAAAGCACGAAGTACAGGAGGCACTTCACGATGTATTTCTCCCAAAACATCCGAAGCCTGCCGCTTATCCTCTTACTGTGAAAATCCACCTCCATGAACGATATATCAAAAATCGTAGAAATCAATAGATTTTTTTGATGATGCATTCGACAAAAATATTCCTTGTAAAAAATCCACAATCCACTTAAATGGCAACCTACTGTTTTTTTATATATATCGTCCGAAGTCTTATATATAAAAGATGTGTCCGAATATACTAACCTCTTTGTTTACCCAGCTAACTTTGTGGCTAAATATCTCGAAAACGCAATGTCACAAAAAAACGACTAATGCCCGCTAAACCGATTGGTTTACAAGGAAAAATTTATAACACATCGCTGAGAGGATATGTATGTGTATATATTGGGTAGAGCGCGAAAATTTACTTTTTTGCACTGCAGACTAAGGCAAATAAGCAAATTACCACGCTCCACCCTGTACTTAGGTTGGAGTATAAGTAATGTTATGATTTATACATTGAATAACTTTTTTCTTTCTGATTTTATTTAAATTTGGCATTTATTAAAAAAAGAAAATTTCAAATTCTTCCATCCATCATAAATTTTCCAAGCTTTCAAAGCGATTTCTAAAAAAAACAAAAAAAAATCGTAAACTAAAAATGTATTTACTAATCATAACGTTCATCATGCGTCATCCTGTATTTTTGAGCAAATTAGTTTGGAGAATTTTAAATTATTTGAACTAATTCTGATTGCTACTTTCGACAGATGTGCATGTGTCTTCAAATTTTGAATGTGATATTTTTGTGATGTTTAAAGATGAACCATGTCGGTGATGTGGTCAATGTGATATTTTTCTAGAAAATTAGTTTATGTTTAAAGATGAACCATGTCGGTCCACTACTTTATACCTCTCAAACAAATGGTAAACAACCTGTGAAAATCTAATTTCTTTTACAATACTTAACTGAATGCTCTAAAATTTGCATATAACAGGTTTTTCGATAGGGATGGTGTGATTTTGAAGTGACGTTTCCAACATTTGTAATTTGTCATGATCTGTCATTTGTTTCTCATTTATTTATTTATTTATTTAATTTAGTCTATGGAATACAATGTTCCTTACAGACAAACTTAAAACTAAAAATAAATTAAATCTAATGTATTAATAAACTTAGTTAAAGATTCACTAAAATCGAGATTATTAGAGATCCTATTGAATTCAATTAGTGCGCGAGTAATTGGTTCATTAATGGCATAATTACTTCTATGAATAGGAATGAAAAAGTAATTGTTGTTACGCAAAGATCTGGGTGGAACATGAAATTCAAACATTTAAGTAAGACACCACAGTCAATAAAGCCAGAGATTAACTTATAAAGAAATATTTGTGATAAAAAATACCTTCTGTTCATAAGTGTTTGCAAATGTATTAATCGGCATTTGTCTACATAAGAAGGGAGTGGCTGAGTAAAATCAATCGACCGAAGAGCAAAATTTATAAATTTTTTCTGAATTCTTTCAAGTCTGGTGCAATGATTATTGTATAAAGGATTCCAAATAATAGCAGCATATTCCAATTTAGCTCTAACTAGGGACGTATAAATCAATTTGGCAGTATAAGGATCAGTAAATTGCTTACAGTTTCTCTTTATGAAGGCCAATAATGAATAACACTTAGGGACAATTGCATTAACATGATTTACAAAAAAAAATTTGAAATCAAAGACAACACCCAAATCTTTAATTTCATCAACTCGTTTTAAGCTATGGCCATGTAAGGAATAGTCATATAAAACAGGATTTCTGCACTTGAAAAAGGAAACATTATAACACTTAGACAAATTGATTTCTAAAGGATTCTCCGAACACCAATTAGCAGCACTGCGTATATCGTCCTGAAGACGGAATACATCTGCTACTGAATTAATGCGCAGAAAAATCTTTGTCATCCTCATACTCAGTATTGTTTACCATTTTGATCATGGAGAGATATACGCAAGAACAACGTTTAAATTATTCACTTTTATTATCAAAATAATCGTTCTCCAATTGCATCTTTTCGTGCGCTAAGTCCATTTTTTTTTTAAATAAAAAAAACCTTTCCAATCGACCTACGAACTTGACACCCATGAGCAGTATTTTAGCTCTCGTTAAGAGCTATCTTATTGCCTTTTACCGATTCCCGATCCGACGTACCATTAAGGAACTAGAGCATAAATAAACTTTCCGTTCACATTTGAAAACGATGCTAAGTCCATTTTTTAAAAAAATCGGGGTAAAACACTTTCCAGTCGACCTACGACCTTGACACCCATGAGCAATATTTTAGCTCTCGTTAAGAGCTATCTTTTTGCGAGAAAAGTTTTGAGATTCGATTATTTCAAGAAATTGTGATATAGAATGGCCTCCAAGAAGTTGTGATTTAACACCATTAGACTATTTCTTGTGGGTTATTTGAAGTCATTGGTCTTTCGAAATAAACCAGACTCTCTTCAATCTTTACAAGTCAATATTGAACGTGTCGTTCATGACTTACGACTTGATTTAGTGGAAAAAGTGCTCGAAAATTGGGTTCACCGAATTCGTTCCTGCAGAAGAAGTCGCGGAGGCCATTTCAATGACGTTTTATTTAGAACTTAATTGTATCGATTGTACTTCACATTAAATAAAAATCTTTTGAATTTCCTTAACAATAAGTGTGTGTTTTTTTAAAGAAATCATATCACTCTTATTGGAAAACACTTTATACTTTCTTTTACAACACATTTGGCCATAACCGCAAAAATTTACCAAATCGTACCAAACTTAATTTGGCTCATAAT
This sequence comes from Eudasyphora cyanicolor, assembly GCA_963930755.1. NCBI lineage: Eukaryota > Metazoa > Arthropoda > Insecta > Diptera > Muscidae > Eudasyphora > Eudasyphora cyanicolor. The sequence continues at coordinate 6,200,908 of OZ005738.1, read as the reverse complement.
TTAAATAATACACTTTTACAGCGCTACATTTTGTAAAAAAAATCTATTATTAGCAACGTCCCATTGGTACCACATTAATTAACTCTTCAATTCCTAATCTTTAGTACAATTTTGAAATGACTGTAGTCTTTCAATGAATGGACAACTTTTGCAGCCCATCCTATGAAAACCCAAAAGATCGGTTTACATGACTTAAAAGTTCTTAGTTGTCAAAATTCAATAACATGTTCAATGCCATTTTCAAATATTTATTCCTTTGCATTTCCCCCCATTTCTGTGAACTAGTTCATTAGCTATCTTCAGAATAAAATCCTTTATTATATCCAAAAATTATAGCCACTGTTTATTTGAGTAATAACAAGATCAAAACGAGAACAAAATTATTTTTCAAAAATACCAAATTGAAACATTTCTATTTAAGCGATATACATCTAATGTAATAGCCCCATTTAAAAAAAGTATATTGTTAATTAAAAGCCATTTAAGGTAACATCACCTCATTCGTCACGTTTGTTTGTTTGTTTTTAATATTATAAAACTCATTAGCTAAAGACCCATTTTGTTAGTTTTGTTATTTTCTGAATTGAATTGACATTACCTATTACATTATTGTTATTCGCAAAATACACATATACGAGTTGATATGAACAATTCAATTGTGTTTTTTGCGGTCGCTATGTTGTTTTTTAGCCTTTGTAGACTTTTCCAGCGCCAAGCGATCGTATAGAATGAATGTAATGCTTTGATTTCAAGCCTTAGTTGTGTGGGAAAATTGTAATAAATCTCGTAAAAAGCTTTAATTAAACACAGCTAGAGAATACAGAACAAAAAAATTGTTATGTCCATAGTAAAAACGTTTACGTTTGAAAATTGCGTTTTAATAGATCAAATGTTTGTTTTAATTACAAAATCGAATGTATTTTTCCTTAACGAAATCTATAGATTTTTTATTTAGGCAACAATTGTAGGATGATTAAAGGTAGAACCGACAGTGTACGACAGTTGTTGTTTTCCCCTTATAGTGTTTTGATAAATATACAAAATGTCCAAACCATCATGGGAGCATTTATTGACAAATAGCTAATGATATGCTAATTTTTATATAAGAAAGGGTTGAGGGCAAATAACGTAAGCTAAGTTCAAAACTGCAGTTTTTAAGGAGAAGCGTTTACAGTTTTTCTGAAAAATTAAATTTGTATCGATTTTATAAAACAAAACGTCTGTACTGCCCTCCTAAGAAAGATAGTCACGTCTCCATTTTAATAGTTTTGAGACATTTAGTTTTTGCGTTCATTAACTTTGGCAAATTTAGCGTGAGATAGAAAAAAAGGTTATGGCATACCAAATCCGTGACTCCTTTCGAGAGCTATCGTGAGCACCAGCCAGACAGAGAGACGGGCGGTCATTGCTCAAGTGACTTAATAATGTCCTAAAACTGATTTCCACCGAACATACTTATGATCTTAGATCACTCCTTCGATGTGGTACAATTTTGCCTGTAGCAAATGATATATACCTCATAACGTTAATACCAACGTAAATAAACCCTTGAAAATTGGTGCAACACATTGCTTTTGTTGTCCCAACAATTCAGCGAAATATTGGAGCATTTGCCATATCCCTCTGACAATTAATATGTTCATAACTTGTATGCAAACCATCTTACGGTCCGGCATCTTCTATTTACAGATAGTATTTTTTTTAATTATTGATGTATTTGCAATTTTAAATAAGTTAGTTTTTTTTAGTTTTACAAAAATGAATTAATTATATATTTATTTACTTTATTACGAGGGTTGCTATTTATATTTCGGTCCTGGCAATGCTGGTGTTGCCAGATGAAAACTGGAACTTCCATTGGAAAGTATGACATTTTTTAGCATTACTTCACTCAGACCGTTTTGTCATTTGAGCGCAAATTGTTTTGGTTACAGAGTATTTAAAATTCACCTCCAAAATACGCTTCGACAGCTGCTTCAGGCGTCGAAAAACGTTGACCAAGCAGTTTTTTCTTGATGTGAGTGAATAAGAATAAGTCATTGGGTATCAAATCAGGGCTGTACGGCGGATGACCCATCAATTCGACGTTTTGGCCGGTCAAAAAGGCGCTGGTTTGAGCCGATGTGTGAGAGCTCGCATTGTCATGGTGCACAATGATTCGTCTTCTCTTGTTCGTTTTTCGAATTTCTCCGAAGACTTCAGGCAAACAAATTGTGGTGTACCACTCAGAATTGACCGTCCTACGTTGCTTAAGCGGAGCAGTCGCCACATGACCAGAAACAGGCGACCATTTGCTTCGAAGTGCTTCTTCCACGAACAACTTTCGTTGGATTTGGCTCGCCTTTGAAGACCCACACGGTCGATTGCTGTTTTGTTTCGGGCTCATACGCATACATAGATCCAAAATTCGTCACCTGTGACGATCTTATAAACGTATTTTGAAGCACCGCGATCGTATTTTTTCAAAATTTCTTTGTACCAATCGACATGAGCCTTTTTTTGAGCGATTGTCAAATTGTGCGGGATCCAACGAGAACAAACCTTTTTATGGCCAGGTGTTCATGCAATATCGAATGTATGCTGGTGGAAGAATTGCCCAAGGATGCCTCTATCTCACGGTATGTCACATGACGATCTTGCATTATCAGTTCACGCACGGCATCAATGTTATCTGGCACAATGGCCGTTTTTGGACGACCTTCGTCTTTGAGCGAGCGTCGGCCACGATTGAATTCATTAAACCAGTTTTTCACTGGTTTAAGTTCATCGATGCACTCTTGTCGTGATAATCCACGTCGAAATGATCGCACGAAAATGTTCACGAGTTAATTCCATTTTTTTTTTTGCCAAATTGATTTTTTCAAGTCACTGTAAACAACACAAATGATGGCCGTACGTCAAAACGTTCTGAGTACGTTTATGCTAAAAAATGTCAAACTTTCCAATGGAAATGTCAGATGGCGCCAGGCAACACTTAAGGCCCAACCATAATATGCATGAGCTGACTTAAGCCAACTTAAGCAACGGTGCGAGTACATACAAATCATATGTGATAAACCATAATGTTCTTACGTGAACTTTTCGTTAAGTTCTCTCAGCTCTCTCTCAGTACCCATTTGCTTAAGCAAGGTGCGAAACTGAACGCACATTCCGTACGGAATTACTTAGTTGGCTTAAGCATATTATGGTTGGGCCTTTAGTGTTGCCTAGGCAAAATATATATATAGCAATCCTCGTATTTATATGTTTCTATTCTACTTTATTTGTATGACAGATACATTGTCTAAATGCTGAATAACACTCAAAAACGAAATATATGTATTTCATTTTTGCAGTGTTTTCCATTACCATCTAGGTAGTTTACATAAATAAGTTGTTTTTTATGGTGATTTCGTTTCTGAAAAATAATATCACCACACCATGTTGCGACATTTTAAAAATTCCCCCTGCACCCACTGCTAATTTCGCATTTTGCATGCCTACATTATGGCGCAAACATTTGATAGCGCATTAAGAATTAACGCTTTCAATTAGGTTTGGTTCTGAAGTTTGCTTTTTGATGGTGCAACACTCCACACCGTGGACTGGGCTGAGTGTAGAAAATGCGATATTTTCTCATTTGAGGAGTGTAATAATTTTACAAACGAAATCAAAACCCGTTCACGCGGCTGCACCATTTTTACAAACGAACCAAAAAATGTGGTTTCAGTGTAAAATGTAGAACAAATTTTAAATTTTTTTGCACAAACGAAATCACCTTTAGAATTTAAAATCCAACCCTTAATTTCGTCTAATTTTATATACATACTCATCACTTTTGCTTATCTCTAGCGGAGACATTTGAAACCCGAATACAAATCATTAATAAAATTATTGATAACTTTGTTTACACATATGTACATATGTATATATGTATGTATGCGATTTCAAAGCTAGTTTTTATAAATATGATGAGGGTCTTTATCGTTTTCATTTTGATTTTGAAAACTGAAACCAAATAGAAATACATACTTATTAAACATAATATGTGTGTCCATAATTTTGTCATTTTGGGGTTATCTGCATTTGTTGTTTTTCTCAATTCATTTCCATTTACAATTTCGAACTTTTGTTTTATCAGCTGTGGAGAGTTTTATTCAAATATTTATTTTATTCATTTTATTATAAGTACATTTCCTGCAGGGTTGAATTTTTATTAAAATTGCATTGAAAACATTGTTACGGATGTTTTTTTTTTGCCATCATTTGGTCTAACTTGCATTTAATTGTTTACTTTTGATCCACAGTGTATGTGTCATATGCTTCCTTTGTAATGAAATGAGTATGCGAGTAAACATTTCATAAAAAACACGCGTTAATCATACCTTACTTAAGTAGGCTATTCGCCGCAACTTATTTAAGTGAAATGTGTATGTATGTACATATTAATGTATCTGCATTCTGAAATAGAATAATAATACATTTGTGTGTTTATTTTTCATATATTTATGTATGTGTGTATGCATAGGTTATATACTATAGCCTTCTGTAAAAAGTAATGATATTGAATGAAAAGCTTATGTGAGCTTCAGCAAACTGCATTCTGTTTTATGTGTTTTTACCAAACTTAGCTTATGAATGCCCCCCATTAGTTCTGTTATCTGTTTACCGAATCATTAATATGTAGCACACAAAGGGGCCCCTTAACACCACCTATACATACTTATATTTGTAGGTGCCCGCCGCCAAACCTATTGAATGTTTATATGTAGCTCAGGTGAGAAAAATTTCTAATACTTTTGCCACTAAGAGTTAAACATTTCACGAAATACGACTCGACTTATTTGTTTTATGAAATGTGTAAAATTGGCCGTATCTCCTATCGCCAACGACCTCTTCGCCAGGTGAGATTAAAATAGTGTTGTTTTATTTGCTTAGCAGTGGAATAGACACAGACAACCACTCAACGTGTCAAACAATGAATATAGTATATTCACCACAGGAACATACAATAAAAATATATATTTTTTTGAGGATTGCAATTATCAAGGCGCCTTGCACTAAAAATCATACGAAATTGGGTTAATATGTGCACTTTAGTGTGTAAAATGATGTTTTCAATGGTTTATTTTTTTATTGTTTGGAAAATGTGGGGCAGATAAACCAAATATATACCTACATATACATATATAAAAATGCAAAAAAGTGCAGGCATCTGCCTCTGCAATGTTTTAATGTAACAATTATCATGATAGACGGCAAGAAGGATTATTCGCTGAGAAGAAATATGATTTAGACATCAAAAGACATAGGCTCTTATTCATAAAAATTTAATGAAGATTTGAAGAACGTTTTAACACTGCTAAAACGTTCCTCAAACCTTCATTAAGATTTTATGAATAAGGCCGATGGACTTTATCTTACTATAGAATATTTATAGTATATACATAATTGAAAAAATTGATATATTATAAAAACATAGTATTTACACAAAGTAAATTTATATTCTAATTGTACGGTGCAGGGATTAGCTGGGTGACAAACCCTAGCCAAAATCATTTGGCTAGGTTTTGCAACGACTTTTTCTCAAAATATTTAAGAACATACAAGCAATAAACAAATTGTCTTCTTATATTTCATGACCGTTTATTTATTTATTTTCTATAAAATATACAAATAAACATGTATTATTTGTGTTATAGAATATGTGAGGCAGATCATGGCATCTACCAGATCCATTGACCCACATTTCGTATATATATGTACATTAAAGCATTTCCATTTTAATCCACTCGATAAAAATAACTAAAAATGTTTATTATTTTTCATATTTTCCACAAAATACATACCGCACCCACCCAACCATTTATAAGGCCAAATTACAACAGGATATTTCTTATTACAAATTCAAATTCAGATTACAGGCAGATATGCAATTTTTTCACAATTTCATTTCAATTCTATAGATCGTGTACTGCGTTGATAGACGTCAAACAAGTGTTTATGGTTTCTGTTCTTTTTGAATTAGAATATGTTATGTCTGTCTAGAGCTGGCTACTGGCTGGCTGACTATCAAAGAGTCCAGTTGTGGTGGCGGTGCTGGCGAAACAGGAAAATAATAATAATAAATGTTGTTGTATAAACTATGTATTTAAACAATTGTATGTTTCTTTGTGCGGGTGTTGATAGAGATGCCTCCGGCTGTTGCTTCTGTTCGACATACTATTGTGCTGTGTACAATGAAATGCAATGCTAATGCTCCGTCAGTGCAGCAACCACAGCAAGCAGATATACTTCCATTTGAAGCGAAACAACAGCCAACAGTGTGGCAAGATAATAGAAATGGATTTGTAAAATGAGTTGTTTTTTGTTTATTCTTGGGTTATACAGTACAAATTGTAAGGAGTTTTAAAATGACAAAGACTTGAAGCTGATATTTTTAGTATAAGTAAAGGGTTTAAAAATTCACAGCGTTTTTTTCATTTGTTGAGAGTCTTTCTCCTCCTTTCCTTAGGAAAAAGACTTGAAACATTTTGGCTGTTGTTTCCAACCCAACTTATCGTTACTCCTTTAAAAAATGTGGGTGTTATGAACAATATGGAATTTTTATACTTCTATGACGGTTGTTGGGCAATATGTTATTTTCGTTCCTGGGCAATAGGAAACTTTCCCGTTTTTTCTCTCCTGTAACAGATGTTTTACCAAAATTCTAAAGATTTTCAAAATTTATTCCAATAAATATGTATTGATTAGGTAATGTTTAGATTGTTATTAGTATTCTATGATTCATGGACTAAATTATATCTTAAATTGAAAATAAAGTCTTATGGCGATTTCGTTTCTGTAAAAATTGGTGTTAAGGATTACATTATTTCATTATTATAAAAAGTCTAATACAGGTATTTTTGAAGTCCAGTAAATATTAGGCATTGATAACATATTTTCGAATTGTTTATTCAAAACATTCTTACCTGATAAACCAACATCTTACTCTACTAAGTCATAACGTTAACATATTTTTAATTGCTGCATTTAATGCTTTTTGCGTACCCACAATTAACCTGTGTTATATTTCCTATACAATATTTTATAATTTTATCATCATTTATGTAAACAATAATTCGGGATATTTCCTAGTTGATTCGTTTATCTAATAGGTTGTTTGTGATTATAATGTGGCATCGATTTCCCCACTGTTTGTGTCTGCACTAAACTCAGAAGAAAAAACCTACACTACACAATTACAGAGAAGACATGTTTCCTACAATTATGAGACGATGGGTAAAAAAGCGAAAAATTCTCATAATTCAATTACCGCAACCTACGCATAAGCAACTAATTTTAAAACATGTGCATGCTGCAAAAATATTCTCTATAGATTTGTCGAAATACTGTTTTAATTTTTTCTTTAACTTGTTGCTGCTTGATTTGCATTTAACCTACTTGTCGTTTAATTTTGCAGTTGTTGATGTTTCTTGGCTTCGACCACTGCTCTGCCTTTCATATATCCTTGGTTTCCTTTTTGTGGTGGGTAACCATGGCAAATGGTCTGGTTGACACGACAACCTTTTTTTTTGGTGTCCGAAGAGAGGCACTTTTAATTGGCTTCAAAATGACTGACCACTATCATTTGTCATTAAAAATAATTTTCTGTTTTAATTTAATGGGGTTTTCTTTAGCTATCGTGCAATTTTTATCTAGCCCATGTTTTGCTAATTTCCAAAAATAAATTCCGGTGCGTTTTTTATTGTGTGTAAAAGTGTGCGGTGACGTCTCCCAAAACATAAATACATAAATAAAGTCCTAAGACTATAGGCAGCTGCAGCCAGCCAACGTCCAACCTCATGCAACAATACTCGCCACCGTCGTTTATCTACATCAAGTAAGTGCTAAAAATCTCATTTTGTTGTCATTTTTTTGGCAACAAAATTTCTTTTTTCTTCTGTATGATTTGATGATCTAGTTTTATTGTGTGTTTCTTGTTCGTGTTCTCACATTTTGTCAGTCGCCGCGTGTATTCTGTTCGTCGTTCTTTCATATTGTATTAATGCAAATGCATTTAATTATTGTTAATAAAAATTCATGACTTTCCTCAAATATGTGTTGTAAAATTGTAAGTGATGACATGAAATTGTTGTTTTGTTGTTGCTGTGCACGTTCATTTCTAAGATGAATGTGTGAAAAACTACCGATTTTTGTTATTATTTATTAGTTCTTTGATTGTGGATGAATGGTGGGAAGGCGACGATGTTTATGTCAGAAAAGAAAAAGGTATTGAAATAATATCTTAATCATGTTCATGCCTAAATATACATACATAACTAAATTTCGCTCTAAGTGGAACATATCCGTACACCGATAAAAAGTAAGAAAATTAAATTGGTGAAAAATATATAACTTTTGTTTACTTGTTTTAATATTAAATCAATTACTTGTATTAGTACTAAACCATTTTCAACAGTAACTGAGAAAATTTCATTTGAAATTCTTACATTATAAACTCCAATTTTATATTTTAAATTGTATAAATTAAATTTAAGATTGAGATTTTCCATTTGAAATTGAGACTTTTCATTTGGAATTCAGTAAATTTCAATTGTAATTGAGATTTTCCATTTGAAATATACTAAATTCCATTTTAAATTAGGATATTTAGGTTTTAAATCGGGAAGTTACCTTTGTCTAGGTAGTATGGTATGAAAACTTGGGCTATGACATGTAGAGTTTCATCCCAAGCCATTACAGACCCGTAGACATCGCTTCCCAGAGCATATAATTTTGCATATTATTTTTTCCTGCGTTAAATGAAACACTACGGTATCAAGTTAGAGTACTCTGGGAGATCACGTTGAGCATATAAAACGGACACTTCACCCATGAATAAGTATACAGAACGAAGACAAATCGAAACCAGCCGTAAACATTTATTACAGTAATTTTTCAAAGTTAAATTGACAATATCCTAATTCCAAAATTTTAAAACACCAATTTCAAACGAAACGTGCAAATTTCAAATGGAAGCCTCAATTTCAATTAAAATTTAGTAAATGTAAAATCTCAATTTCAAATGAAAGTTTGTCAATTTCAAGACTCAAAATATAGTTTTCAAATGAAATTTTCTCAATTACAATGGAGAAAATTCTCATTTACTGCTGATAATGGTTTCGTTTGATACATAAATTTTGCAGCAGCACATATTAGTCTGGACTGAATGTGCTGCTTTTGAGAGTATAAAAGATCCTAAAGTCCCATCTCATTATGAATATAGGATTCTTCTTATACAAACGCGTTTGTATATTCAATTCAAGAGCTATTTAAGTAAAGTGAGCTGATGAGCTAAAGTGAGGTGCTGAACTAAATGAACGAACTAGTTTACTCAATTGAACTGAACTAAAAAGAGCGATCACTTTAAGAACTAAAGTGCCCAACTCTAATACCTTTATAATAGACTTAAAGAAACTATATGTTACTATATCCTCCAAAAATTGATTATTGACCCTAAGTAATTTGTTGTTAATGCTGTATTTATTTATCATGATGCAATCAATGGTTTAGTCACCAATTCACAGAGAAAATTCTCTCCATACAAAATTAATTGATGCTGACACTTGATGTTGATCTTCTTCTTGGTGGCTCTGCACTTCGTCTACATGAAAAAGCTACAACAACTCGCATACGTTTCGTTTTTTTTTTGGCATAAACACTTTTCCTCTTGATTTACTTTTGATGTTTTTTTTTGCACATCTTTATTTTTTCTAAACTCTAATTCTAGATGAAACAAATGTACATCAGCAGTGGCTAAATTAAATGTCCCTTAAAAAGACATTACCAATAAATGACGGCGGCTGTAGAGCTTTAGCTGCAGCTACTCCTCGTACCGGTGGCGACTGTGGTGGAGCATTGTGTTGTGTGGTGTGACCAACCAACTCAGAAACGGCCACGAAAGTGTGACTCATGCGGCTGCATCATCATATGCCTTCTTCTACAACACATCAACTTAATTTAATTAAATTGAAAAATAAAATTCAAACGGAAAATTTGAAAAAAAGAAAAAAGAGAAGACCCTAGCGGAGAGCAAAGAGGAGATTTACAGATCTACAACAGCAACTTTTTTTGATAACTAACGACGCATATCAAAGGAAATTTTGTATAAAATTAGAACCGCCAAAACCAAAGATTTTATTAAGGAATATAAAAAAAAACACGAACAACACCAAAAAAGCAAAGCGCCAAAGTCTGACAAAGTTTAACTGAGTACAGAAAAAGAAATAAAAATTATTTTTAAAATTTTTCTAAGTAGATTAATTTTTATTATTAATGCCTTAAACATGTCGGGAATATTTCGCAGTAATTCCTCGACGAGTCATACCAATGAATCAACGCCTAATAAACGTTTTTCGTTTAGTGCATTTTGGTAAGGAAATTGATAATACAAAAAATAAACCATTTTATTTAATTTAAGATTGACTAATATTAGTAGTTAAGTTTGCATGATAACCCAAACAATTTTCATAAACAATGAACTTATTTTGGACTCCAAAAGAAACATAAGCCTTAATTATTGATCGAAACAGATTTGTATGCGTAAAAAAATCATTTTTTATAAATCACAGAGCATTTATTCGATATACAGGGAAACTCATTTGTTAAATATACATACAGGGTAAATCTATAAAACATTTGTTCCATATACAGGGAAATAACCTTTTAAGTAATATTGAATTGAATCTGAAAATAATTATCTTTGAATAGAATGAACGAGCCTATATAATTTAATTATAGGTCAAATCTGATGTTTAGCTGCATAATTATTTTACATTAATCTCTTTTACGATGTGGTCATTCTATTTAGTTTGGAAAAAGACCTGTGATTTCTTTTATTAGAAGAAATTGTGTGTTTTGGAATTTTTTGTGGTACTGTTGAATAACAGAGTGATTAAGTGTTCGTTTGTTCACTGGTTCTAACACTGATAACACTGTTCATAAGTACACATTTACTTTGGTGTATATTTAGTGTGTTATGACCCGTTGTTTATTTTTAAATACTGGTGATTTCAACTAAATAAATAAGACCACAAATGAAATTTAAACGCCACATTAAGGCAAAACAAGAACAGAGCATTTTAAATATATCACAAGTCTATGATACTCGTATACTTGTTTGTTATATCTGCGGTTTTTTGAAAAAAAAAGAACTTAGCTCGTTTCTATAATATGCATTTTTCAGATGCAACTCAGTTTTCTAAACAAGACAATCAACATACAGTTTTTGATTATTAAAATATTGTTCCAAAATTTAATTCACACTTTCATTATTTAATTTAATTAATAAATTAAATCTCAAAAATGTTTCTACAAATATTTTGTAATCTCGTCATAAAGTAAAAATGACTATTTCAAAAAATTTGCAAAAACGTGTTATAAAGAGTGATTTTTTTGCAACTTTCTTTTTTGGCAACACTGTTTTTGACAGCTTAGCTGTTTTCGTGTAACATGTTCCGTTTGGTCCATAATTTAACCATGAATCGAATTCAACGCTTATTGAATTTAATTTATTTTTATTGAATTTTGAGTTCGGTGAACAGATTATTTCACGTTTGGGCCGGTCAATTGGCCGACAAGATCGTGCGATTTACGCCTTTAAATTCTATTTAAGCTCATGTCTATAAGGACAACCCCGCAATGGTGGTTGACGCACTGGAAGCCATTATTGAAGAATTTATTCGTAAGATACCGCCGATATGTTGGAGGGAGCTTGGCCCAGCGTATGAACCATTTGAGGCGCAGCCGCTGTCAGCATTTCCATGAAATCATCTTTAAACATTGAATTATATAGGCCGTTCTATCGACTTAAATAAGTATTTCATACATTTCTCTAAATTGTATGTATGTGTATTTTTAATCAAATCCCAAAGCTCTTAAAAAGTCACCAATTAAATAATGTTTGTGTGAATTAATACATATATCATTATTTTTGGACATTATCGTGAAACCTCATAATTTTTTTGAAACCCCATAATTTTTTTCCTCTAAAATTTTCAGAAATTTAGATTGGCAATTTTTTGTTACTGATGACGATATACAAAAATTTTCAAAAAATATATTTTTTTTCCAATTTTTAATAATTTTAATTTTCATTTAACTTTTTTATTAATGTAATTTAAAGCCTGTAGGCCAATTCAATTATTCAAATTTATTATTTATACTTAAAGTAATATGATTTCTTTAAATATCTTCTAATATCAACTCTAGCAGATCTAATAGCCAAATTGCCTCTTCTTCAAAATCGACATACAAAAGTGGCAAATATGTACATATGTATGTACATTCATAGTTAGAAATCTATCTGATATTGATGAAAGTGATTTTTTGCATTAAATGCCTTCCTTTCAATTTGAAATAATCTTTTTTGCGTGTAATGTAAACATTACCTCCCCCATTAAGTAGAAACATTTGGTCAAGTATTGATATCAGTAGAAGTCTTTTCCTCATTGCAACACGGACGAAAGAATGAATGAATGCATTTCATTTATAAAATAAAAAACAAAAAATAATCCAAAATCATATAAAGTAAAACTGAATTGTTTATCTTTTTGCTTTGCAAATATAAAACTGTCGCAATTTATCATTCTCTTCCACCGATTGTATATACAACCGCGATAAGTTATGTGAAGGCTTAGCAAGAGAAGCGAGCATACTTCTTCTTCGACCAGACAATCTTAAGTAAAATAATGCATTTTTAAAAGAGCTGCATACATATATTTATTTCTTGTTAATCGTATTTTTCCTTTTCTTTAAATTCAAACACATCCATCTATAGACGGTAATTGTTTCACATTTTTACAACGTCCGTTGTATACAGCCCAGGCCTTCCATCCTTGAAGCTTTTTCACTTTATGAGCACACTTGACAGTTTCCTTTATATCATCGCTTAGCAGACGTTGGCAGTCGATTTGACACAGATTTGCAGAACTTCTTGTGGGTTTCGATTGACACCAATAACGATCACTCACTTGAAAGAGACCAAAATCATTTGACCAATTACCATTTAAACGACCAATGGCTGATGTATTGAATTTGCTTTCATATTGAGCAATGCAACACCAAGTGGCCAAGTCTGATTTTGTAGTGCCCAATCGCAACAATTCCCGGGCTAGGTCACAACGTTTTATAATGCGTCCCTTGGAGAAATTTGCGAAACAAATTAATCCCCACCACGCAAGAAAGTACCAAAAATGTATACTCATTTTCTTTTAGTTACACGAGAGATTTTTGAACTATTTGTCACGATTTGAATATTGAGACTAACAGTGTCTAACTTGGTTAAATTGAAATCTCGTCAAGTTGAACAAATTGTGGTCAGTGGTGTATTCAATGGTAGTGGACTTTGTTAGGCGGCGATTGCAAAACAAGTTTAGAGAGAACAACACCCTAAATTTTTAAGAACAAATCATTTATTCTGCTTTATTTATAGTCCTATTAACACAGACAATTTATTAAACATAAAATGTATACACTTATATTTATGTACATTAGGTTGTAGTGAAAAATTTAACTTTTCAAGTCATTGTTAAATTTTAAACAATTTAAAGAAAGAGTTCACCTTTTCGACATTTTCTAATAGCGGCAGCTACGTTCTAATTATATTATTTTTTTTATTAAAATATCAATAAAATGTCCAAAACAAGTATATATTTTTATGTCTCGATTTTCATGAAATTGTTCTCAATTCTTAATGATATGTCAGTTTCAAGCCAATTCAAGTAATAAAAAAATTGGTCAAAAGGCATAACAGCATATGTCTGCTTTTGAAACTTTTCAGGAGGGAAATTTTAATTTTTTGAATCGATATAATAATCCATTTGTAATGTAGTGACACAGTTGCCTTATATATTTAACTAAACGAGGGATCATCACCAAAATGTGTCACAATATGTAATCGAAGATGGGGAACATTATTGCATTAACAAATCAGTTTGAGCATAACTCGAGTTATGCTGTTATGCCTTGTGACCACAGAAATGTTAACAAGTTCTAGCTTTATATTTATTACAAATATTTATATTAGTATGGGTCCCACGCCACACACAAAGAAAATATGGGGGCACTCCCTACGTTTAAAGACAAGACAATTCAGAACAGCAACATTTTTTTCATTCGTGCACCCTTCATACGGCCCAGATGGGTTTCATTTGCAGTTCTGTTATTTGATATCCTATCGAAACAAACCGCATACCGTAGTTCATGGTTTGTCAATTACTCCATTTTTTCCTTTGATAAATTTTGACTCTGAAGTCAATTTTGATTGTTGACTTCCTGTATTTCGTTTTCTGTATCCATAATGGTACATATTTTTCATTACGACCATGAAAATTCCTCAAAATCATGATAATTTTGCCTTAACAGCATTTTGCCTTAAAGTGGTCACCCTACTCCTATAATTAATTTTTTTTGCTGTATTGTCAATTGGCGTCCTATCGAAACGCATACGGTAGTTCATGGTTTGTCAATGGCTCTATTTTTTCCTTTGAACACTTCTGAATCCGAAGTAAATTTTGTCTGTTGCTTGTATCCTGTACCCTTATGATGTACATTTCTTATTTTTTAGGATATGTTAGTAAGATTTTAATAAATTTAATGCCAACCAAATCGGGGATAAATTTGATGAGAAATTGGAGATAAAGATTGCCTATTGAGCTTTTTTAAATCCATAAAAATATAGAATAACGTACAACAAAATTTTGAGTATTTACTCGTTTAAGGGACGAAACTACGTCACAAAAACAAATTGGGCACAGTCAACGGAGAATTATAAATTAGATTTTTAATGTTAACGGATTTTAGAAAATATAGTCGTATATACATACATATATCTATATGGATATATAAATGTGAATTATTAATAATAAACGATGGTATCTTAAGCAAACGGATCATAAACTACCAATATACAATTATAGTTAGTATTCTCTCACCACATAGTTTTAGACCTTCTATCCTTAAGCATATTTTCCATTACACCCTAATGTACTTATTATAGGCATTTACATACATACACTGCTTACAAAGTTCAAACAAAAGATTTCGCTTAACTAAAACATTGCTCGAGTTCAATATCATCGAGCAGTGGAATGCTGCCATTACAAAATTCTTCATACACTGTCCAAGCGGTCCAACCTTGTTTTTGCTTTATGCGTCTGGCACATTTGACCGCCTGGGTGATATCATCCTTTATAAGATCAACGCAATCCACATTACACTCATTGTAGTAATGATATAGTATATTGGACTCATTTTGAGGTTTACACCAGAATTTATCACTTATTTGAAATATGCCATAATCCAAAGAGCCATCCATGTTGCGCGAGCCAATAGCATCGGTATTAAAGCGACTCTCATATTCAGCAATACACAACCACAAAGGCAATTCCGCTTTGGGTATGTCCAGTATATACAATTGACCTGCAAATTCACATGGCTCAAGACGGCGCGTCTGCGCCGAACGGCTAAGGAAAACCAGCAAAAACGTCACGATTATGCAAATGTGTACCGTAACAACACGTGCTAAGTAGTCGGTAGGGGGGCGGTGACGATAGCGTAGGCGGCTTAGGTGGGGATTATCAATATGCCAAATGGGTTTAGAATTATTATTACTTGTGTGTTTAAAATTCATTACACACTTTTTATTATTTAAATCGTTGAACGAAGACAAGTGGCCACGGAATGGGTCAAGTTGTGTCTGACTGCACACTTGGGAATAAACTATGTTAATAATTGTAAATCATTATTCGTCGGAACTCATAGCCACCATAGCCACAGCCGTAGCCAATAGTCCCATAGACTAGACAAGCGTGATAAGCAAACAATAGTTTATAAATTAAACAACTTTCAAGTACACATAGTTTTTAGTTTTCTTTTTATTTTGCTATAAACAATTTTGCAAATTATGACAACAAACCGGTTTATTGTTTATAAACAACTGCAACAACAAAATAACACCAAAGTAATCAATGAAACCAAAACATTTTTTCAAAACCCTTTTAAATGAAAAACGAAGAAGGAGGAGTTCTAATCGAAAACATAATGTTTATATTGAAATTGGCCAAGCACATTAAAGCTTTCAACATTTTTTTGTTCCCAGCTCTTATTTGAATTTATATAGAATCCATTAAATAGTCCCACTATGCAATTAGAATAAAATTAAATCATGTTCACTGCCATACCCAGATTGATTGCATGCGCATTTGTTGCAATGTTATACCCCAAAAAACATTATACATACCATTGTATTACCAATATTTGTTCTTGTGATTTTTGACCACCACGGGTACAAGCAAAACATTAACAACAATTTGAATCAAATGTTTTTTTGGTCTTTTTGAATTTGTGTTTTGTGTTTGGATTAGCTGGCCGCCCTCTCCTTAGGACGTCCTAATTATTATGCTTATTTAGAGAAATTGAAAACAATTGGGTGGTCACCACTATCCAAAGTGGCCCAATTTTCCCCCAAAGGCGGTTGCAGCTGCTATATTTGAAAGTAGTGGACTTTTTTTCAAAGTGGATTTCATTTAAATAAAGTAAACAAACTGAGATTTTCACAATTCTTTTGTAGCTTATCGCAACTTGAAACAAGTACCAACTTGTATGCTTGCTTTGGACAACATGTAGCTATTGTGTTACAACCACTTTAAGTTTATATTCAATTTACTGATAAACAAATGCGTGTGGATACTTTCGCTTTCTGTTCATTCATATTCAAACCCTTTCACAATTGTTGCATGTTTCGATATTGAAATAGTATTATGATTTATTCCGATTGCCTATAACCCAACATTACAAAAATATTCTGAATTTGGCTTGGCCAGAATTGTGCTCAGATATTATAAGAAATGTACATAACATATCGTAAACAGAAATGAAAAAGGGTCAAACATCATTTTTGAAAATTTTACAGAAGAAGCAAAAAACTAAGTAAAAAGAAAAATGTTGTCGTTAGAAGAAATGGGTTTTTAATAATAATACATATGAGAAATTCCAATACAAATCGACGAGTTCAAAAAAATTTCGGTTTCGATTTTTCCCATTGTTATATATTTTTTAGTACGACTGAAGAAACTCTTTGTTAAATTTTTGGAGAACTTTCCGATAAATCGATATTTAAAAAATCGTTAAGATATCACTCTGTATATCGGGTTTCTTTTCATAACATCTTAAATTGTGGTCCGATTTAACTTCTGAACGAGTTATCGGAAAAATCTCAAAAAATTCTACGAAGCGTTCCTCAGGTGTACTAAAAAATAAAAAAAGGGAAAAATCAAAAATCAATACGTTTTCACACAAAAATAATTTATAACATGTTTTTGCATGTTGTGTGAAGTATGCAATTTAAACTATTAAAAAAGAAATACTTGTTTTTAAATTATGTATCGATTTTTTTCGAGATGGTCTCATTTTATTTATGACCGATCTGATTTAACAGAAGACGAGAAAGGTTAACACATCGCTGATCGACGAATGATATACATGACGAGCAACAAAAGGGATCGAAATATTGAATTAATAAAATAATAAACAAGCAAATAGATCTCGAGCTCAATTATTCAAGCTTAATAAAATACAAAGGTCGAAAAAAAAACATCTTTAATCAGACTTTACAATGAAATAATAAAAATATAATAATTAATAGCGGTTTATCGCGAGAACTAGAGTCAGTTCAAAGAAACCACCTTTTAGGCTGAGAACTGTATAAAAATAATTAATAGCGGTTTATCGCCAGAACTAGAGTCAATTCAAAGAAACCACCTTTTAGGCTGAGAACTGTATTATATCATATATCCAAATCGAATGCAAAACCTTGCGCCGCAGCAAAAAATGTTTCTTTTGGTTTTTGGATTTTTTGGTTTATTGGCCATTTTTCATTTCTGATGACGATAAGTATCATTACAATCAATACTTTCTCAGCAATATTCGTTTTCACTAATGTCACAGTTTGAAGTCATAAACTAACATTTTCTTCGAGAAAATAATAATCTGTTCTTAAAGAAAAATCATCAAAAATGATCTTGTCTTATAGAAAAGTTATCAAGGTATGGACAAGTTATAAGCGATAATATGTATTGTCCTATAGAGAAAGTCATCAACGATGATCTATTTTAAAAGGAATGTTATAAAGGATGCTCTTTTCTTGAAGGAAAATTTCGTATGGGAAAAGTAATAAACGATGAACTTTTCCTATACAAAAGCAGTACTGTCATTTACTTGTAGGAATCTCATCAGAAATTCATTCAGTGACGACCTACTCATAAAGGAATCTCATCAGTGATGGTTTTTTTAATGAAAAATCTACAGTGATTGTCTTTTCTTATTGAAAATATCATCAGCAAATATATTTTTCTATATTTGCTGATTTTTTTTATTGAAAACGCTTTCTGACCGTATATTTATGTACTTTGTTACTGGGCTATATGAATAATTTTTATACTCTCCACCATTTGATGGGGGGTATATTCATTTTATCACTCCGTTTGTAACACCTCTAAATATTGATCTGAGACCCCATAAAATATATATATATTCTTAATCGTCGTAAAATTCTAAAATGATTTAGCCATGTCCGTCCGTCTGTTGTAATCACGCTACAGTCCGTAGTAATAGAGCTAGGTTGATCAAATATGGTAGAAATACTTCTTATAGTTGCAATTTGTTTGAGATTGCAAATGGGTCATAACGGTCAATGTTTTGATATAGCTTCCCTATAGAGGTCGCTCCAAAATACGGTTTTCGAGCCATAGATACCATATTTTTAAAGCAATATAGCAGAAACTTTGCAGGTTTTATTCTATTTTAAAAGAATTCATAACAGCAAAAATTTTACAAATTGGTTCATATTTTTTTTAAAGTTACCCTATGGAGGTCGCTCCCAAAAAGGCTTATAAACAACATATTTTCTAAGAAATATACCAGAAACTTTGCAGTTTGTATTCTATTTTAGCAAGAATTCATCTCAATAAAAATAATACAAATCAAATTTTATTTTGTTGTAGTCCTATTTTAATCCATTAAATACCACATTTTTCAGGTGAAGAGTTTGTCTAGAGATTTTGCGGCTTAAAATTTGGCTAAAAATTGCAGCGTTCGTTTTTTAATAATTTACTTAAACAAAATGGATCGTTTCATGATCGTTTGAATACAATCCATGGTGGAGGAGGGTATATAAGATTCGGCATTGCCGATCTTAATGCTTTAACTTGTTTGTTACCAATACACCTCGTTTTTTTCTTTTTTAAATTTGAATCGTTATGATTTCCTGTTCACATTTACGTTATTATTATTGCTTTGTCTTTTTAACCTTTGAGCCATAATTTTTATTTTTTTAGACAAGAGATTTCGGAAATGTCAATGAAATGTTTGCAATCTGCAGAACGATTTATCTTGTGGCTTTTTCCGTCGAAAATAGATTACTGTTAAACATTTTCCTAATATTTTCAATAGTTGCAAAAAAACAACGAAGTCCAGTAAAATCGCGGAAAACACATTAAATAGTTCTTGAAAATCAATCGCATATACGAAATATGTTCATGTTCATTACGAGGAATTTTCTATGGATTAACAATTGTATGTATCTGTCATTAAAACGTTTACATACTTATGTATGTACATACATACATATGTACTTACTAGCCTAATTTTTTTTATAAAATACTTATCCTCTGCATTATTATGGTCGCATTTAGCATATCGTCTTTTATAGTTCCATGCCATAAGTGTCAAACTTTCACTTGGGTCACAAGCATTTCTAGCTATTTAAACGCATTGACAAATAGCAAAGAGAAAATTGTACTCGTAATGTAAAGAAGGGAATTTTCAAATCAATTTCCGATTTATACTCGGGAGACAGGAAACAACTAGCCAATCATTATAGTTTACTATTGTGGCAATTTGGGAATAAATTAATGTCAAGCATAAACTTAAGGTCATCAATCTACTTCATGTGGCATTTAAGAAAACGTTAAATGCATATTTAAGGCCTAATTTCATTATTTGTGTATGCATATATGACCTTAAACTGTCAGAAGTGTTTGGCTTGAATAAAATAAACATTTCATTCTATTATTTCATATTTTGAAATTGTATTTACTGTAATTTTACGCATTACATCAATCTTTCTGTAATGGACATTGTTATCATAAAATCTTCTTCATTTTATAATTTAATTCCATTTATTTTTCCACAATAACACTTTTTTGAATAGCCCTCCAGTGATTCAGTTTTTGTCCATATCTGTATGTATATGGAACTCTTGTGTTCTGTTCATTTGAATTCTATATATAAATGTATAGTAAAGTTCATTTCCATTCAAAGAATTGAACAGCGTACCTAACCGGTATGTGTGTGTGTGTGTGAATGTGCACTTGTTTTTGTAATAGAGAAAGATATTTTTAAAGTCTTCATGAACCACAAATCCTCGTGTGAGTGCTGGCTGTTTGAATGGCTAATGATAAATGTGATCAAATTTGAAGAAAGAAAAAAATAATAAAGTCAGAAAAGTAAGCATATTTCTTATTACATAATCACATTAATACTCTTAAATTTTTCATTTGGAAATCTCGAAATAGAATATTTAATGCGAAAAAATTCTATTAATCATTACATTTATCATGAATTTAAGTTTTAATTTTCGATTGCAATTACTTAACAAACAAAAAGAGGAAGCGGAAAACATACGATGATTTGTGAATGAATCGTGCAAGTTAATTGTACAGCTACATATGGTCCTAACTAGATACAATAGCGTCACACAAAAATATGTTTTTTCTATATCAAACACATCTTTTTTTCTGTTTTGCTTTTAGCTAGGGATGGCCTATGGACCATTGTCCATTGTCCACACTCACAAGAAGACAGTCTGATGAGAGCATATTTGTCCGGCGATTATTTCATATGGCAAATTTAAATAATTTGTGTATGAGGTCACACTTATTTTGTTGAGTTTTCTGCTCGGTTTTTGTGCGAAGCATAATTAAATTTTATATAATCGTTTAATTAATTTTTCAATTAAGCATTTGATCTCTGTGAATATATGCATGCACTCCTCCCATGTTCAAGTATTGATTAATTAAAGTTTTCGTTTTCTTTTTTTTTAATTTGCAGCACCAGTCCCGGAACTCTACAAGATGTAACAATGGAAAATCCATGTAAGTATCTTTATATATTTGCAAACTTTGTATACTCGTACATTAGGCTGATACAAGCAAAAAAAAAAAATGGCATGCACAGCAAACATAACATAATAATTTTTGAATTGGACTTTTTTATATACCTATAAGAAAATCCTGTGTTGCGGACGTTACATTCGTACGAATTTGTTTCTAATATTTTTCCCGTTAGCGTTCTGAATGCAATATTTTCATATAACTTTCAGAAGCAACAGTTATTTGAAAGTACTTTGAAATGACATTTAAATATTTTTGAGGAATGCAATATTCGTGGCGAAAGTACCGTTGCGGACGTTACGAAAAATGGAGTAGGTTGGAGGTTTATTTGAATTTGCATCTTTTTTATCCTAATTTTATATATTTATCACATATATTTATATATTTATTTTTTTTTTTGAAAAGGTCTTCAACTGTTTTGAAGAAGGAAGAAAAAAATATTCTTTTTTTGTTTGTTTTCAAAACATAATCTAATTTAATGATTTCTAAATATTTTCTAAATGTTCAAAAATCTAATAATTGCAGATCACACTTCTCAATTGATAACAAAATTTTACAAAAATTTTGTCGAAGGGATATGCATAACATTTTTTAATTTAATTCGGCGTCATAAATCTTAAAAAAAAATTTTTAAATAAATTTTATAGTAAAGTTTTTTTAAGTCCCAATTTTCCCGGAGAAGTACCTTTAGTATTTGGACCATGTTTTAAGTTTAAGCAAGGACAATTGAATACTATAGACGTCGCGTGGAGTTTTACAATTCGTTTAGTATGTCTGCATATTGAAGATGGCGCTTTGTCTGGCTAAACTGTAAAGAGAGGATATATACTTTTATTTACTCTGCGAAGAGAGAAAAGATTTTCATCATTAATTTTATTATATTCCAACATCAAAACATTCAACAACAAAACAAACTAAAAAACTCACTCCCTTTTCAGAAATTATTTGAGAGTACAAAAAAGTCTGCATGTTTTGACAGAGAAATAATTGAGAGAGGAATTTGAGAATGAGAGAAAGGCTGCTCGGACGCCACCTGGCGGATGAAGTCTGTAAATACCATGCGACGTCTATAGTATTCAATTGTCATTGGTTTAAGGCCAATAGAGCCGACAAAAAACGATTTAAAAAAATCGATTTTTTATAATTTTTGTTTCTACTTTTTATTCTGTTTCTACGTGAAAGGCATATTTCCAACATTTGTAGCCATCATAATTGCTTATAACAGGTGGCGCAAAAGTAACCTTTCGATGTTTTTTGGCTGTAATTTAAAAAATTATTAGTCAAATAAATAGTCAGCAATATTCCGCGTTCTGGAGCAGTGTAGCGTAACATTGTTTATTAGCGTGTATTTCGCATGTGTTTACTACACAAATGTCAAAACAGAACTGACATTAGGGGCATCGCAAAATTTATAGCATTTTCTGATAGGAGGATTACTTTTGCGCCACCTTGTACTTCTAATAAGTCAAACTACTACTAAAGGTAACATCCGTGAAAATTTAAATTATAAACAACTTTGCCATTTTGGTTTTGATTTTATGGAATAGTATACCTCAATCTACACAAAAAATAAATCTTTAGGTCTCGGACACAATTGTTGATTAGAATTTCAATATTTCAATATAAACTTCACATTAAAAAAAGCCCCCAAAATTGAATAAAATGGGCAATGCTAATTTCTGTTAGGTGACAACAAAATTTGTTTTCAGTATTCCGGCTTAATGTACATACATATACATAGATACGTATATGTTGTTTATTATTTTTCTTATATCGGAAATTTTCAAAGAAATATGCACTGAAATCATGGCCACTCCTCAAAACTTGGCAATGATTCAAAAAATACAAAAAATGAGGGGAGAAAGAAAAAATCATAACTAGCAGTTCAACGAAAGGCAAGATGTAGGGGAGGGATGCCCACTTAATGTTCAATTTAGACAAATTTACATGCGATCTATTGATTTTAAATTTTAAACGACTTTTAAGAGGAATATCCAATGAAATTATTTTCACTGTAAAAAATTAAGTAAATAAAAAAAATTTTCAAAATTATAATTTAAAAAAATACTTTTCTATTTTTAGTACATTTTCCGTTTGCGCGATGCCCCCGAAAAAAATCAAATTATTCCTAGTTATTGTTGAAATCCCTCTTCGATCGTAATGCCTCAATTTCTAAAAATGAATCTTTCACTCCCAGACATTTTGCATCCTTTTGTTGCACAATGATATTAATGAGCTATCAATAGATTTTAATTTAATGAGTTATGAAGAAGTAATACTTTGTGTAATTGTTTATGCAAATAAATATATACATTTATTATTTCTATCTGAAGGCGGTGAAGGTCATTTGCAGTTACATCCTTAGCATTTCCATATCCAATTGCTATTGCACCTTTTCATCTGAGTGTAATTTGCCTTAAACAAGAAAAGAGAGCCCTATTATATCCATTTGACCGAATTCGTCAGCCATATCAAGCTCGCTCTTGTGTCTGTTCTAACGAAATATTCGTACATACATACTCTAACATATTTGTGCGCTGCCACATTAATTAATAAACACACTTTTGAGTTGGATGTCAGGGAATGTTCACATCCACATCTCTTCTTGACGCTGATGACGGTGGCGTTGTTGTTGTAATAATAATTTCTCGTAGAACAAACACCCCCACTGTTCTCTTTTTTTACTTTGAATTTTTGTTTTTGAACAATTTAGTTATGAAAATTATGTGAAAGGAAATTTCAAATTTTCCTGGAAAAAATAGATAAATGTACATATATACAACTCAAAACAAACTGAAAAAATAATAAAAAATTCAGCACAAATTAGAGAGCAAAAAGTACAATTTAAAAAAATTTGCTTAGATTAGTTCAACAAAATGCATAAAAGTTTTAAAATACAGAATCACAACGATGACGACGATAGTAAATTAGTGGAGAATAGTGAGAATAACAACTTGCATAGATCAGCAGAGAATTTTGAATTTCAGTACAGTGATTTTGATATCCCAAATTATCAGGGTAGCAAAATTTTATTGCAGTTTGACTCTATTTTCCATTTTCAAAACTAACCTAAAATATTTATTTCCTTTGCAGATGGTGTGGGCTATCGTTCACCATGTGTTAGTCTACAACCATTCCAAGGCTCTACTTCCCCGGCTGGCCAAGGAAGATCAGTGCGCGAATTTGAGGAACAGATGGCCACATTGCGCAAAGAGAATTTCAATTTGAAATTACGCCTCTACTTCATTGAAGAAAGCATACCGGGCTATCAGCAAGCATCTAATTCCTCAGAGGGCCAAGAGACATTGATGAAACAACTTATCGATGCCCGCGTGGAAATGGAAATTCTACGCAAGGAAGTACAAGATAAGCAGGATCTTTTAAAAGAAGCCGCCCAGGCCATGACCCAAATGGAAAAAATACAAAAAGATACAGAGTTAAAGTACCAGGAAATGGTTGATGAGCTTAAACAGAAAATCCAATATTTGGAAATGGATCGCGAAATAGAGAAATCAAAGGGCAATAGTGAACTAATGCAAGATCTAATGGGACGTTCGGAAATCTCGGAGAATATGAATGCGTTACAAAGAGTGTGTATTTGGTTTTGGCATTTCATAATACGTTTAGTAGTTTTGTAAAGCTTTCAAAAATAAAATTAAACGTCTTGATTATTAAAAAATAAAAAAATATTTTATTATTTTACAGATACGCGAACTCGAGGACTTGCTTAAACAGTCCGATGACAAATTAGAAGACTTCCAACAGCAGATTTCCAAACTTGATGAGATTTTGTCTAAACGCGATGAAACCATTAGAGAATATGAGGAAAAGGTAAAGGAACTGGTATTCCAAAATTCAGAACTTTTAGAATCTGTAGAAAACCGAGACATTGAGGTAGCCACCAAAGAGGTAAGTCATATACATAAATCTATCATCATACACACACATACATATATCGCCTAAACTTCAACCCATTTATGCATATAAATTTAAAAAAAGTGAGATAATTAAAATAATCTTCCAAAGCGTTCCATAAAAGGTCTTCGCTCTGCGAATACCGAACTTAAATCGGAGAATGAGAAACTGATAACCGCATTAAAAAGCACTCAAGACAATTTTCTTAAGGAAATGTCCTGTATTAAACAATATG
Source organism: Eudasyphora cyanicolor (assembly GCA_963930755.1). Taxonomy (NCBI): domain Eukaryota; kingdom Metazoa; phylum Arthropoda; class Insecta; order Diptera; family Muscidae; genus Eudasyphora; species Eudasyphora cyanicolor. The sequence continues at coordinate 6,175,567 of OZ005738.1, read as the reverse complement.
AGAGCCAAATGCGCCAACAACAAGATGTGCTATCGAAAATGCAAGTAAGTCGTCTTAAGATACGAAACTGATGATATTATTCTATGTGTTGGTGATGGTTGCTGCTTTATATAATCATTCGGAGAGCAAAGTCTGTAAAACAAAAGTGACCTAGGCTAGAAAGCACAATCTTGAGAGAAACATTCCACAGCTCCTTTAATTTTTTCCAACTTTCTTATAGAAATAATATTTGTTTCTAAATTATTAACATTTATCGTTTCAAAGGTGACATATGTATTCAACTGAAATGTTCGCAAAGGATTTATTCTGGTACCAGTAATTATTAAGTACTTGTACCTTTCAATATTTTTTACATGTTATTAGTTTAATGTAATCATTTCTGTGATGTATTATCCCAACCTACATATAGTATATCCTCACCGTAAAGGGAGGTGGCGGTATATATAATATTTGTTATAGAAAAATGTCTTAACCCATAAGACATCCATCCCGGAATGTTTTAAACTACCAAATTATTTTTATCCTGACGATCATTGTTTTGTGCGACCGAAATCTTCTTATTTGTCTTACTTATTTTCGCAATGTGTTTTCTTGTCTATTTCGCAAATTTTCCCGTCTGCTCATTAATAAACATAATTATTGATTTTTTTTAATTTCCACAATTCCAATGTTTTTGCAAATTTCATTTCTTCTCATAATCACCTTCACACGAACACTATTAATACATTTACGCTTTGGGAAATTGCTAATATTATCTATCGTTCATTCATTTCATTCCGCAAACATTAGTCCACTATAACAATTAAAACTGCCAATACGGTACGATTACTGGAACGCATACAAGATTATGAGAAAATGGTTACAAAAATTAATATGGAACGCAATATTGTGAAACGTGAAAATCAATTCTTTCGAGTGATTATGAATAAGTTGAATGCCAATAACAATCAATGCTACACTTGGGAAAAACAAGAAGTGTATAAAAATAACTTTATTCCAACGCTAAATCATTTGTCCTTAAGCCAACAAAAGGCGCTTAATTTTACTTTAGATACGTTAAAAAAATCAAAAGAAGCATATAAGTTGAAGCACAAATTAAGTGTTAATATTTGCAATGGAGAGGGGGGTCTAAAGCCTTTGTCATTAGCTCCTAATGCCTATGTGGATTTTATATTAACCCAAAAGGATTTGGGTGAAGAAAGTTCACAGGCTTCTGGGTGTGAAGAAGGCAGTATGTACCAAGAGAAACGTGCGGAAGACTTATTTAAATGTGACTCCGGCATTCCCATACGTTATACCATCAGTGACTCCAGTCTCTATAGTAATTGCAACTTTCAAAAATCAAATAACAAAATTTCCAACTCATGTCTTATGTACTGTAACAATGTAAATTGTCGTCGTAAAAGCCTAGGATTCAATACAGATTTAATGCTGAAAGTGAGTATATGAAAACTGCATTTCCCATTTAATTTAATAAAAAAAACTATTGAATTTAGGACAACTACAATCAGCAAGATCGTCGTCATATTTGCAATAACTATAATGCTGTGGGGGAAAGCATTCGTTATGTTTATTCAAAATTTGGGCCTTATCCCTAAAACTTCTTCATATGTGGTTATCATTTCGGTAAAGGAAATTTGTGGTCTTTGTTACTCCATATGTGGTTCTTCATCATGTTTCTTATTATACACAGATATTTTCTCATTTATTTGTAAAAATATATCTCACAACTATATTATGTACACATTTATATTTATTTTCGCTAGAACACGATTCAATTCTTCTATTTTTTTAATAAAAATTATTATGGCATAAACTAATAAATTACACAAGTTTTAACACAGAATTCAACCTGTACTTGTTCATTGAGAACGCAAAGGGGGGGGGGGGGGCTGGAACCGGATACTATTTTCTTTAGATAGGGATCTCAATCAATGCCATTGATTGAGATGCCAGTTTTAATATGCCGAGTCAGATAAATAATTTACAAAAATAGATAATAGACTATGATAGTCTATTATAGATAGATAAATAGCAACATATCAAAACGAATAAACAATGTAACGACGTTTATTTTCTTTGTAGGCAAAGCCATTTTTCTGGGATGTATTTCGGCCCCCTAAACAAAAAAATGGAAATAGTATGACAATGTTTTTAAGTTTAACAATATATGCACAATTTACATTTTCATTATTTTATATGGACATTAAATTGAGATCCCAGAAAACATGTTTCTGCCTATATGTATATCATTTATTCCTGAGTTTCGCACTTTTTTCATATTCATAATGGGTTGAAGGTTATGGAAAACGTCAATATATTCGCAAAAAAGACATGATATTTATCAATTATTTTTTTTTTTGAAAATTTATCTTAGACCCAACAACTCAAACAGGATTTGCAAAAATGCAAAATGGAGGTTGCTGATAAAATGTGTGTGGTCCAAGAATTGGAAGATAAACTAAACACACGAGATCAACTATATGATAAAGCCCGTTTTACCATACAAAAGCTAATGTTGCACATTAAAAATCAACAGGCGGAAATAAATAGACTGAAGAATCATAATTCCAGCCAAACTTCGACTAGCACTAGTATGCCAAACAACGATAAAGAGGTAAGTAGTCAGTGAACTTCAATTAAACAAATAACACATGTCAAAATCTATCAGTAACGAACGAATAGTTTTCCGCATTTATTTTTTTAACTCTTGTTGCAATTATCGATTTATATTCATTTTTCTAATCGTGTCAGTTACAAAAGGATCGAGAAAATTGGTTTGAAAAAACGCGAATAACCATACTCTTTACTTTGAAATTCATTCGTTACTGGCGGCATTGTTTACATGCATTGAATCTTGTTGAAAGAGAAAAATAGTCAATATTTTTAATTCGAATTCTTTGTTGACTTCATAGGCTAATAGTGCTGCTGGTCTAAGCGGTTTGGAGGTTACGGGTTTCTGCCCGTTAAGCGATTCAGAAACAATTAATGAATTGTCTTTGGCTCAAAAACAAAAATATGAAACACTCATAGAACAACAAGAGGCCACCATACAAACTCTGAGAGCTGACATTAAGAAGAAAACTGCTGATTTGCAGGTAATTTTTTTATTATCGTATTTTATTTACTAATAGCGAAACAATTTATGTGTTTTTTTTTTGTTTAGTAATATGTTGTATAGAATGATCGATATTAAAAAGGTCGAATAAAAATAAAAACCTATTAATTATTCAATCGTTTCCTTCTTTTTGGTTAATTTTTACAGAATTTCGTTAACAAAGAATTGTGGGAGAAAAACCGTGAAATCGAACGTCTCAATAAAATTTTGAGTAATAGCTCAACAAATACACCCGTATCGCCCAAGAATACTAATAACTGCAACAACACAAGCCAAGATGGTGGAGAACTCCAGCAGACATTCTCCGAGGTGGAATATGCCAAGGCAGTGCAACGCAACAAATTGTTGCAGCGTAAAGTTGATATTTTATTACAGCGTTTGGGCGCTGAGCGTAACACAGACGCTGTTATTTATCAACTTCGCATGGAATTAAAACAGGCTCGTGCCGATGCCGAACATGCCGAAAAATGGCGTCGTCAATGTGCCGATTTATGTGGCAATTTATCAACACGTCTAGAAGAACTAGCTAGCTTCTTAAATTCACTGCTGAAGCACAAGGATGTGTTAGGTGTCTTGGCTGTGGAGAAACGTAAAGCTATGCGCCGTGCCGTAGATCGCAGTTTAGATCTTTCAAAGAGTTTGAATATGACCCTGTCGGTTTCTGGTCTCTCTATGATTGATCAATCGTTGGCGGAGCTACACAATCTCTCAGATATTTTGGGAGACGTCGATTTTGGTTTGGCCAATGAAACATTTAATTCTCATGAGGAGCTACATGCCGCTGGTGGCAACCAACAGTCCATTGAAAACTTGAAGGCCGAAAATAAAGCTTTGAAAAAGGAACTCGACAAGCGCCGTAGTGCTGATATCAAAAAAGAAAGACGTTCCCTGCCTTTAACTGTTATGCTTGAGAATCGAGAAAGTGAATCGGAAGCTTGGTCAGAACCTGACCGCAAAGTGTCCCTGGCACGCATAGGTCTGGAGGATCATTCAGCCTCATTAATGCCGCCCGCAAAGGAACAACCAAGTGTTCAGCAGGCTGAAACTGATAGCGATTTTAGTGAATCGGGCCAAATGGACAGCCGTAACATTAAATCACGTACACAAGAACGTATAAATCAGCTGGAGCAAAGCATACAACAACGTGATAACCGTATTTTGGAAATACAATGTCAATTGGTAGATGCTGATAATCTTCTGAAAAAAGAGAAACTAAGAGTTGAAGAAGTCACTCACGAATTGGAAGAATTGCGAATGCGTAATAATGAACTGCACGATGATTTGGTAGCCATAGGTTCCCAAGAGCCCTCGAATGTGCACAATGAATCTATGCTGATACAACAAATTGAAGAAAAATCCCGCTCTTTGGAAAAAATGCAAGAGGAACGTGAACGTTTAATTGTAGAATCACGTTTGGCAGAAATGCAAATCAATTCGCTGAAAGATGATATGGAAAATATGAAGCAAAAGCACGAAGAAGCTCTTCTAAAAGCCGACGAAAGGCAAAGGGAACAACTGGCCTTGCTGCGCCAAGAAATGGAGGAACATTTACAAGAATCTTTGCAAAACAAAGAACAAGAATTTGAAGAATATCGAAAACAATTGTCGGATTTACAACGTCATTACATGGAGGCTCAACGTTCCATCGAATGTCTGCAAGAAAATGAACATGAGTTAAAACAAACCTTGGTCGAATCTGAATTGGCCGCCAGAAATCTGCAGAAACAAATAGATGAGAGTACCTTAAGAGCATCTAAAGCCACCACAGAACGTGTTAAGGCTCTAAATGATAAACTACAAGTAGAGAAGCGCTTGGAAGAATTAGTTCAAGAGTTAGCCACCTATCAAGAGGAGCGTGGCTATCTACAGCAGCAAGTAAATCATTTGGAAACCGAACAAAAAAGCCTTTTGGACCGTTTATCTGTGACAGAGGCCAAAGCACAAAAAGCCGTAGCAACAGCACAAAATCAACAAGCGAAGAAGGACGATGCATGTCAATCTGGTTATACTTCTGAAGAAGTTCCCATGATGGCCTTAGCAGGTCAACAAACGGTGGCCCAGCAACGCCTTGGAGAACAACGCACACAAAATTACTCACCCGATTTGGGTATAGAGAGTGATGCTGGTCGTGTGTCCAGTGCAGAATTAAGTAGTGCCCAACTTCCCTTGCTGAAGACGGTGGAAATTAGCCCCAATAACGATGGCAGAAACTCGAATGATGGTAAGTTTTTAAAAAATATATATTATCTCGTCAAATATCTAATTACAATTGCAACAGTCAAGTTGTTCTAAAGTTACTACATGTTTTTGTGGTAATGCATGCATTAGTTCTGCGTGAACATTTTTTTGTTCAATTTTGTTGCCTAGTGCTATTTATGATTATTTATGATTCATTATATATATAAAAGCTATTGTTCTATGTTTACTTTTATGTTTTACAGACAATTTGGATTCAAGTTTGGAAAATATTAAACCATCTAATTCCCTAGGTGTCGCTGCTGCTGCTGCTGCTGGACAAGAGCCGACATTCAAGAAACACGACTGCGCCAAGGTAGACCAAGAAAACGCTGAACTGCGTCGTAAATTATTACGCACTAAACGTGCCTTCGAAGACACTTATGAAAAACTGCGCAATGCTAACCAGCGTAAAGCACAAATCGAAAAAGACATTAAAAATCAAATACTCAAAACGCACAATGTCCTCAAGAACGTACGCTCCAACATGGAGAATGAGTTGTAACGTACGCACATAAAGATGATAATGATGCCATCCGAACGATCCTCACATACCAACACCACCACAACCATTAAAAACATTCACATCTTGCACCAGTTAAACAAGTACTAAAGACACCCGATTTCTTTATAATTTTGTATATGCAATCATTACTTACATACATATAATAAGAAGACAAAGTTCGTTATGAGAAGAAGAGGAGCGACGACTTTGATTTTTATTACATATACATACATTTATTTAACTATATAAAATTGTTCTAAGTTTGTCATTGTATTGTAGTTTAGAATTAATGTTTGCTCTCCTTTTAAGTGATAGACACAAAATAATTCATAAAACGAATGAAAAGAAGTGAAGGTGCTGTCCGACAACGAACTCTCACACTCTTCTCACACGCTAACACAATATTAAATAATTACTATTTAACCTAAGGTCATGTAGACATTTTCAGAGGATGCCAGTTATAAAATTCAACCTAAACGAATTGGATTTAGAAACTCTGTTTATGTTTAGAACATGACCATTCTTCGCATCCACAATGCCATATAACTTTAAGTTTTGTATTATTTGACTACTACTTAAATTTTGTATAACACGTCCTAATATTTTAAGTTTGTCCTTTTTGATTTTTTTTTTTTTGTAACAAGTTAACAAACAACAACAACCAATCATCATTCATATTGAATGAATTGTTTTTTTTTACAATGCACAATTAATAATTAATTATAAATACAATAAAATACAAAAATAAATCATTCACATTAACATTGCCAATTCTTTTCTCTTTTTTTTGCTTGTTTCACAAACATTATTTTTTCGATTGCCATAAATGTATATCAAAAATATTTCTTGCTTGCTTTTAATTTTAGCCTGCATTTGATGCTACAATATTGAAGTAATGCTGTGTGTTTCCTCCCAAAAAAAGAACAAACAAACCAAATAAAATTCTTCGCTTTTATATATACTCTGACCTATGTTCCTTTATCCTCATCACATCACCACACCCAACAAACAAGACACAAAAACAAATCGTAACGAAATTAAATAATTCGAATTAATAACGAACGAAAAACAAATGTTAATTTTCTTTTCTTTTGTGCAAATGTTTTAATGTGTAAAATAAATGCATGTACATTATGTAAAGAGAAAAAAACAAACAAAACCCAAAATTAATTTATGTACAGAAGATTTTAGTTGTAAATAATCCTACGTGTTTAAGTTTTATATCGAAAATGTTAACGAAAGAAAGACGAAATAAATGAAAATGTTGATTATAAAGATAAAAAGTTTGTTGGATAAAAGTTTCTTTGAATTGCAAATGCAAACAGTAATTTTGCATAAAATTGCCGTTTATCACACTAAAATTCGATAGAAATCGCTCAATCACAATCAAAAGAGCTTCCTTGCCTGTTGACAACACTGTTGCTGAGAGTCTGTAAATGCTGAGAGAGAGTTGAGTCGTAATGAGCAGGCTTGCCAGTTTTTTTTAGTGCCGAATCCCCAAATTAGTATTTTTTATCCCCTAAATCCCCAAAAAAAGATTTCTTATCCCCAAAAAAATCCCCAGAAAATGTTTTAACTGTATGTTGAATGGTGTATTTTACAATTCAATGTACTTTGTACTAAAATTCATATTGTTTGTACAAAATGTACGTTGTCAAATATATTTGATCATCTAATTTTGTTGTACACGGTTTTGGTATTCAAAGTTTGATCATTTCTGCCAATGGATTAAAGAATTTCATTTCATTTCATTTATTTCATCATAACTTGTAATTTAAAGCCTCAAAGGCCAATTTAAAATTGATAACACACAGAATTTTTTTTAAAGTACATCAAAGCGTTAATACCAGCAATTCCAGTTCTTTAAAATCGAGTTGAATCGGCAGAATACTGTTACTAGTAAACTTTACTCCAAAATTAGCTTAAATTGTTCGTAATGTCGGCTCGGAAGAATTCTTTCCGTTTTATAAACCGCATTTGGTTTCAATTAAGATTTATAATTATTTATAGAAATACGTATTGGCAATTACTACAGGTTGTCTATTTAAGTAGTACTCTAATACACTGCGATTCAAGCTACTTTTTGTAGGAACTTTTGACACAATTTTTACGGACGCATTTTCTAAAAAAAAAATAGATTTAACAGAAAATACAAATTTTATCATAAATAAAGACATGTAATTATAAAAAATTTCAATCCCCGGATCCCCAAACCAAAAAAAATATATCCCCATTCGCGAAGAAAAATCCCCTAATTGGGGCTAAATCCCTTAAACTGGCAGCGCTGGTAATGAGTACGAAACGCGAACCATGGCTCAAAGCGAAATAATGAAAAACATTTTTCAATCGAAAATATTAAATAACGTACCAGAAAAGCCTGAAATATAATTGAACAATTACAAATTTGGCTACCAACAAGTTCTTTTTATAATTTTCGTGTCCTGAAAATAATTATTTTTGAACGTTTAACTGAGATTAAATAATGTTTATGTTTTATTTAGTCAACAGTTGTTGGGGTGAAGGCATAACCGACATCACCAAAAGCAAAATATAATCGTAACTATTTTTTTTTTAATAGTTATACATATAACATATAACTTAAACCACAATTATTATGACTATACATTCGTTTCTAATGGCAATGTCAATCTCCGCCTTTCGTTCGAAAACTTTAAAGCAATTTGCACGGTGGAGTTAAAAATGGCGGAAAAATGCAACCCTGTGAATTTACAACCGTGTGAACACACAATTTTTTGTTTTGCAACGTTAGCAGAAAAGTCATTGCGAGATAATTTGCAAATTGTTATATATGTATAAACATTTTATTTGCAACACTGTCTATAATGTATTTTTATTGGCAATCCTGCATATAAATATTTACAAAATATATTGTAAATATATGAAATTGTAATGTTTTCTTGCAATCGTCTGAACTGTCAATTCACCAAACAATCTGTCATTGTCCGTATATTTGCAGCACTTTAACAGGGTTGATAACGTTTGCCGATCTGGCAATCGTCTATACTCAGCTTAATGGGAAGTAATTTTCAATAATAACGGGGGATTTTAAAATTATTAATTATCTTTACGTACATATATATACAGTGAGCCAAGAAAGTGTTTTTACATCGCAGAAAATTTCCTTTCTATACACTTTTTTGTAAAAACAAAATGTTGCATTATTTATAGAAATATTTTCTTCAGGTATTTGTAAAAATTTTAATTATTTTCTATCAATTAGCCTAAAACAGCAACAAAAATTAAATTAACCGTTCCCACGACTATTCCCACGGATCTATGCTCCGGAACGACTCGAGTTACTCTCGGCCAAGGATCATCACTCCAGCGACAGCTGTACAAACTTTGTGTTTTCCCCCAAGGAAAAGCACATGGTCACAGAGGACCTGTTACAACAACAACAAAAATTAATTTCCTCACAAACGATGGTGTTAAGACAGTCTCTTTACAGTCGACTACATAACGCAATTTTCAAAACTCCTATAAAATAAAGGGTATTTTTTAACCTGAAAAAATATAATCCACGTGCATCTGTTGATCAAGAATTTTCGTTGTTTGTTATCATTGTATTTTGAATGGTAATGTCAAATAGTGAAGAAGCAGAAGAAAAATAAAATCAAGTGTGAACGGCGCGACGAAATGGGAAAGAAATAATAAAAAAGTTGCGGTGAATTAAATTTTAAACATTAAATGGAACCAATGTTATTCTTTATACCTTATCTTCGGATTCAGAGGAGAAAAACAAAGCAATATCTATTCGAAGAGAAATGGAAGTAATCCTTCATCTCTGTCTGATCTCGAGTAAGTATTTGCCGATTTAGGTTAGGTTGAATAGAGGAGACGTTTAAACGTCTCATGTCCATGGAGATACACTTAAGCCAGAGGCCTGTTGTGCGCTCCTTATTTATTATTTTTTATACCCCACGGGTTACAGAAAATCTGTACTAGACACGAATTTTCTCAGTATCTTCCAGTCATATCCTCTGAGATGAGTCAAGTCTGGCAATATGTCGGAACCGAAATATCGGGATCTTGCATGTGTGAAAGCTGGGCAGTGACACAGAAACTCGTCGTTTTCTGCAAGTCCTATGCGATGAAGATGTGCCTGTAAGCTTGAGTGTTCCGTTAGAACACTCGTCATATTACTAATCTCGATCTTGTTTAGTTTCAGAAAACTACTTGCTTTCTTCTCATTTGGGTCACCCCACAGTATCTTTGCAGTTGCTCTCTTCCACACAGTTTTGTGAGCCAGTGGTTCACCGATCCTTCGTGGCTTCGAAAGGTTTCCAATTTTCTAAGTTTATCACTCGATTTAAAAGGCGTTTAAACTTTCGAAAGAAGCATTTAACTATGTTTTATACGAAATTAATTTCCCCTGCCATTTGGCAACGTAGTTACACCATTATTACAACTAGGCGCCACACAATATCTTTTGGCCAATGGAATTTACGATATTGGAAATGATTGTCTTGTTTGAAATTGCTCAGTTAACTCATGACAATGAAAAACATCGGAAGAGAGGATACTTTCTAGTCTATAAAAGAATTATATAGCCCTAATTCTATGAATTTCTACGTCCTTCAAGGAATTCTTTTTAGAAGTTGACTTTGTGTATAATAAGTTTTTCGCCATTGGTCGTGAAGTCAGCAAGAATTAGTTTTTATTCTCCAATAATTCTGCTATCATTAGCTAAGTACCTTTTTTGGCATATTCATTTTATCCTATGTTTTGAATTGTATTGTATCATTTCAAGAATGTTGTGTGAACATTTGAGATGAAACGGAGTAAAATTGACGGAGATACAGCAGTTTAAACATCTGTGCCTCATTCGTGACTCAGTGCAACAGAAACACTTTAAAGCGTTTTCCCATAACAAATAAAAAACGTACCTTCTTTTGAAATTTTGAACACTATTTCTATACATAATTTTTTTTTTAAATTTTTTATATTTATTTTTATTTTATAATAACAAATTAGACAATTTTTTTTTTTTTTGCAAAAATCGGGTTTTTCAATTCAAAGTGTTACCAAAAATGAAAAATTTAAATTTAAATTTAAAAAAAACTCGACAGCGATACCTGGGAATAACGATTATCTAACAAAATAAAATTATTGTTTGGATTATGGATGATCTGGTATCGAATTATGAGGTGCACAACAATTGTACTTTTTCGAGACGCTTCTGAATAACTGCTTTAGTTTAGTCAATTTTTTTTCGATGGCGGTTGCGGGTGGGTTTTTCTGATCCAAGACTTAAAGATTACGGTCGATAACGGCGTGATTAGGCCCCAGCTCGAACGATGAACTTAATTTTGCAGATTGTTTTTCCGGGTCAACTGCGATCAATAGTGGAAATGGACCATCGGTCTATCATGCATATTTTATTTTATTTATATCCTGTGGAACAAGGAACACTTATGGAACAAGGGCTTACTACAAGTTCATTCCATTCAATACTGTTTGATGATAAGTGTTTAATTTCTCTCCAGCTTAGACGGGTTTCACACTCGAGGTAGCGCTCCATGTGTGCAATGGACCTTGGATATAACCGCCACATAAATCTCCCCACTGATTTGTAATCTTTATGTTCTAGAAGCCACATTTTACTATCGAAGCTGCTGAAATTTTACAGCGCGTATTTTATTTTGCTCTACACATTTTCTGATTATTGGTTTAAGTTTTGATATACATTTTCCATAAATGACCATTCCGTTTCGACTTCTAGACGCTGCAGATGTCACATTTTCAACCTATCCGACTGAGGTTAGTAATCGGGTTGTTTGCTTATGCAAAACAATCCGATTATAATTCTCAATTTAAATTTAGTCAGCAAATGTTATATGTAATCGTGAAATTATGTACAATTTAGGTTTAGTATTCATTCCAACGCACATTTTTTTAGGCATTAAAAATGATTTCGGCTAATTGTATAGGTGATATTGTATGTGATGATTCTTACATCAGAAATTTTTGTGCAGGCCAACAAAATCTTAATATTGGGTTCTTCAATGCTCAGTCATTGAAGCCTAGCAACTCTTCATCAAAATTTGACGAATTAAATAACTTATTGAGCAGTGGTTTTCTTAGTGTTGTCGGGGTCACCGAAACCTGGCTCAAGCCTTATGTTCCGAATAAGGCCGTTAGTATCGCTGGTTACAAATTGTTTAGAAATGATCGTCCTGCCATACGTGGTGGTGGTGTGGGGCTTTATATTTCGAACAATTTAAAAGCTAGAGTGTTATCGTCCATTTTTATCGCAAATTCCTGTGAAGCTTTATTCCTGCATGTCACTTCGGGGAGCTATGGAGTAGTTATTGGTGTAGTGTACTTACCTAATGGGGATATAGATAATTTTGAACATAACATCGCCGATATTATTCCCCGATTCCCAAACATAATTATTGTTGGTGACTTTAACTGCGATATTTCTAATTCTAGAAAATATTCTTATCTAAAGTTAATGTTAACTCGTTGTAATCTTTCTGTTTTGCACAACAATAGACCAACTCACTATGACTTGTCTCGAAATTCTACATCTATTATTGATTATTCATTAGTTAGTAATCCTTCATCAATTATTAGTAGTAGTCAGTTTAATTTTCCAGCCCTTAACTCTAGTCACGCCTTTATGCTTGTGCAATATACAGTACCTACTATTAATGAACCTAAGTATAAAATTTATCGTGATTATAATTCGGTTAATATGGACATATTATGCATGACATACACTATTCCGATTTTACACCCCTCTATTATACTAATGATACAGATGCGCAATTATTACACTTAAATACTATATTATCTAACTTATTTGAGAATCATGTACCTGAAAAAACCATGTTAATCTCATCTGGTGAACCCCGTTGGTTTAACAATAGAGATATTAAAATAGCTATACAGAATAGGGACTCAGCATACAGAGCTTATATGGAGGAGAACTCTGACAGAAATAAATCTATTTATAAAATTTATAAATGTACATCTCGAAGGACTATCCGACAAGTGAAACGATCTTATGGCCTCCGTATTTTCAATAAATCTTCAGATTCTAGAGAATTATGGTCTAAAATCCGCTCGACTGGTGGGCCTGATTCCGACAACTGTGATAACATCTGTGATATAGATCCTAATTTATTAAATAGTTATTTTACATCCATTTCTTCTGATCCTGTAGCTAGTTTTAGCAGTAATATGTTTTCTGATACTCGAAATAACACGCTTTACTTTAGGAACTTTGATCTCATAGAATTACACAGTGCAATATTTAGAATTAAGTCTAATGCTTTAGGAACTGATGGTATACCAATTCGTTTTATTAAATTGATATTTCCGTACATTCAACACCATATTCTGTACCTCTTTAATACAATATTAATGACAAGCAAGTTTCCGTTGGCGTGGAAGATGGCAAGAGTTACGCCTATAAAGAAAAAGGGTACTACTGGTCTACAATGTTCCGACTATCGCCCAATTTCTATACTACCAGCGTTATCTAAAGCTTTTGAAAATTTGATTAAAGATCAATTAGTCGAACATGTAGATCATTTCTCTTTAATAGATCCTTGTCAATCTGGTTTCAGAAGACATCACAGTACAACCTCTCTTATGATTAAGCTTACGGATGATATTAGACGTGCGATTGATAGTAGAAATTCTTGCATTATTGCAGCACTTGATCTAAGTAAGGCATTTGTCATTTCTGTCAATCATAACATTCTTTGTTCTAAACGTTACCACCAATTTAATTTGTCGAGCTCCTCCTGTAAACTGCTACTGTCATTCTTGTCTGACCGTTCGCAATATGTTTTTTGTCATGATCGTTTTTCCAATATCAGTTCCATTTCAGCTGGTGTTCCCCAGGGATCAATTCTGGGTCCGGCCTTGTTCATGCTATATGTGAATGATGTTCATCGTTGTATCCAACATACTGATTTAGCCATATACGCGGATGATTTCCATCTTTTTAGCTGTTCTGGTGAAATTGAGAATTGTATTTCGAATTTAGATGACGGCACACAGTGTCACGAGCGTGGCCAAATGGTAAGAGCTGATGTTGGAATTGTTGATTTTTTTTACACAATTTTATGAAAAACACAACAACTAAAAAAAGTGTAAAATATTATCCAAAAATATTGAACAGGTTTTGAGTTATTGTGGCTCAAAGTTATGGTTTGTTTGCAAAATGATAATTGTTAAGAAACAATGAAATTTCGCATCGAGTAACAAGATGTTAAATTCAAATTTTTTGTTAACGGTTGGTACAAAATGCCATTGAAATGCAAGTGTGATACATATTGCTACAATTGCAACACTGTTATAGTTTACAAATATTGATCATATGTGATGTACCGTTAGAAAGAAGGCAGGTCTGGAGTGAAGTCAGGTTTTGACAATATACACAAACTTGCGTAGACAATTAAAAAAAAACATCAAAAAACATCTCTCCAATTTTTTGATATTTTTTAGCTATAAGTATGTATTTTAGCATATATAAGTCTCAGCTGCACAGCTCTGCACAAATTTTATTGGTGAATCTTTTTATCCCCTCACCTTAGAGAGGAGGGTATATATCATTTGCTACGAGCCAAAAGCGTAACACATCGAAGGAGTGACCTAAGACCCTAAGTATGTTCGGCGGATATCCGTTTTGGTCATTTTAAGTCATTTGAGCAATGTCAGTCCGTCCGTCAGTGTGTCTATTTGTCTGTCTGTCTGCTGGCTGGTGCGAACGATAACTCTTGAAAGGAGTAACCGATTGACTTCAAATTTGGTGTGCGGTAATATTTTTCTCTTTATCCGGCTAAGTTCGAAGATGGGCCATATTGGTCCACTCCTTCTAGTTCCTCCCCCACAAAGTGAAATATTGATTCTTTAATAACTTCTATACTACTTACTCGAATCTTCTGAAATTTCACACATAGTATTAGTTTGCTAGTCGCTAACACGCCAAAGAAAAATGGGAGAAGTGGCCACTCTCTTTTTGGTACCTCCCACACAAATGGACCATTTTAGACCAAAAGTTAACAGCATAGTGAGTAGTATATTTGTTCGTACTTACGAGTATATCTGTATTTATTACATATTATCTCAAATAAATAAAAAGTTCATTTCGCAATGTGTTAAAATGTATTATGATTTGCTGTAAATATGTTATGGAAAACTAAATCGTTTTTTGAACATTTACTATTATGTCCAAAATGCATATGTGATAAAAATCAAAAAAATAAATGAAAATTAAAAACAAATCAAAATTGAAAATGAAGGTGAACTTAAAAATTTGAGCCTGTTTTCTTTACATTTCTTGAAATTCGGCAATACTGGTCTATGGGTCAAGAAACTCTTCCATGCTAAATTTCAAAACAATTGGATGTAAAGTACAGCTTCTATAGAGCTAAAGAGACAAATCGGGCAAAACATATATATGGGGGCTATATCTGTCCTTTAGTCAATTTTTCCAAAACTTCGTTTTTATTCTTTCCGACCGAAAAAAAACGACTTATGCTAAATTTCATTCACCTGCGACGGCTCCTTCTATTTTTGGCCACCTCTTATATGAAATCACGACACTGTGCGGCTCCTTCTATTTTTGGCCACCTCTTATATGAAATCACGACACTGTGCGGCATAGGACGTATTTCTGAATGGGCTCGGTGCAATAACTTGACAATAAATATTAATAAAACTATATGTATGGTATTCAATGGACGGCGTAGCTTGCATGCCGAACATAATATCACCGTTCAAAATAATGTTGTGACTTCAGGTAATTCAATTAAATCTCTAGGTTTTGATATTGATCATAGACTTCAGTTCGACTCTCATATATCGCATATTTGCTCTAAGTTAAATTTAATACTTAAGAAGCTATACAGCCTTAACGTTATCTTACCAACTCAGATAAAGTATATGTTGGCTCATTCTCTGCTGATGCCTCACATTCTTTATGGAGCAGAAGTATTTATGGGTACTAACCGGGCAAATATCGCTAAGCTCACATCATCCTTTAACGGCATTCTTCGGTTCGTTTATGGTAGGCGTTGTAGACAAGATTATTCTCGTTTTTGTACTCTATTTTTGGGCTGTTCATTTGAACGTTTTCTTGAATTAAGATTTCTTTGCTCTTTCTTTGGTATATTTAAATACGGTCAACCCACCTATCTGATTAACTCTTTTCGCTTTTTGAATACATCTAGAAATTCCCAAGTTCTCATCGAACATTATAATTATAATATGTCCGAGCGATCTTTTGCTATACGTGCGGCTAGTTTATGGAATTTATTGCCGCAAAATATTAAAAACTTTTCAGTATCCCCTCAAACGTTCAAGAATAGGCTACTTGCTCACTTTCTTGAAGTGCCTTAGATTTTTAGTGTTATTCATCACAGACTATACCTATATCCCTTTTTATATAATTTAATAAATATTTTAGCATTAATGTTTAAAAAATGTGCGTTAGGATTGGTTTAGTATTTAGTATTTTTTATATATGTAATCTTATAATGAATTTGTTAATCTAATTATAGTAATCTATCAACATATAGCTCAAGCCTTATGTTCCGAATAAGGCCGTTAGTATCGCTGGTTACAAATTGTTTAGAAATGATCGTCCTGCCATACGTGGTGGTGGTGTGGGGCTTTATATTTCGAACAATTTAAAAGCTAGAGTGTTATCGTCCATTTTTATCGCAAATTCCTGTGAAGCTTTATTCCTGCATGTCACTTCGGGGAGCTATGGAGTAGTTATTGGTGTAGTGTACTTACCTAATGGGGATATAGATAATTTTGAACATAACATCGCCGATATTATTCCCCGATTCCCAAACATAATTATTGTTGGTGACTTTAACTGCGATATTTCTAATTCTAGAAAATATTCTTATCTAAAGTTAATGTTAACTCGTTGTAATCTTTCTGTTTTGCACAACAATAGACCAACTCACTATGACTTGTCTCGAAATTCTACATCTATTATTGATTATTCATTAGTTAGTAATCCTTCATCAATTATTAGTAGTAGTCAGTTTAATTTTCCAGCCCTTAACTCTAGTCACGCCTTTATGCTTGTGCAATATACAGTACCTACTATTAATGAACCTAAGTATAAAATTTATCGTGATTATAATTCGGTTAATATGGACATATTATGCATGACATACACTATTCCGATTTTACACCCCTCTATTATACTAATGATACAGATGCGCAATTATTACACTTAAATACTATATTATCTAACTTATTTGAGAATCATGTACCTGAAAAAACCATGTTAATCTCATCTGGTGAACCCCGTTGGTTTAACAATAGAGATATTAAAATAGCTATACAGAATAGGGACTCGGCATACAGAGCTTATATGGAGGAGAACTCTGACAGAAATAAATCTATTTATAAAATTTATAAATGTACATCTCGAAGGACTATCCGACAAGTGAAACGATCTTATGGCCTCCGTATTTTCAATAAATCTTCAGATTCTAGAGAATTATGGTCTAAAATCCGCTCGACTGGTGGGCCTGATTCCGACAACTGTGATAACATCTGTGATATAGATCCTAATTTATTAAATAGTTATTTTACATCCATTTCTTCTGATCCTGTAGCTAGTTTTAGCAGTAATATGTTTTCTGATACTCGAAATAACACGCTTTACTTTAGGAACTTTGATCTCATAGAATTACACAGTGCAATATTTAGAATTAAGTCTAATGCTTTAGGAACTGATGGTATACCAATTCGTTTTATTAAATTGATATTTCCGTACATTCAACACCATATTCTGTACCTCTTTAATACAATATTAATGACAAGCAAGTTTCCGTTGGCGTGGAAGATGGCAAGAGTTACGCCTATAAAGAAAAAGGGTACTACTGGTCTACAATGTTCCGACTATCGCCCAATTTCTATACTACCAGCGTTATCTAAAGCTTTTGAAAATTTGATTAAAGATCAATTAGTCGAACATGTAGATCATTTCTCTTTAATAGATCCTTGTCAATCTGGTTTCAGAAGACATCACAGTACAACCTCTCTTATGATTAAGCTTACGGATGATATTAGACGTGCGATTGATAGTAGAAATTCTTGCATTATTGCAGCACTTGATCTAAGTAAGGCATTTGTCATTTCTGTCAATCATAACATTCTTTGTTCTAAACGTTACCACCAATTTAATTTGTCGAGCTCCTCCTGTAAACTGCTACTGTCATTCTTGTCTGACCGTTCGCAATATGTTTTTTGTCATGATCGTTTTTCCAATATCAGTTCCATTTCAGCTGGTGTTCCCCAGGGATCAATTCTGGGTCCGGCCTTGTTCATGCTATATGTGAATGATGTTCATCGTTGTATCCAACATACTGATTTAGCCATATACGCGGATGATTTCCATCTTTTTAGCTGTTCTGGTGAAATTGAGAATTGTATTTCGAATTTAGATGACGGCACACAGTGTCACGAGCGTGGCCAAATGGTAAGAGCTGATGTTGGAATTGTTGATTTTTTTTACACAATTTTATGAAAAACACAACAACTAAAAAAAGTGTAAAATATTATCCAAAAATATTGAACAGGTTTTGAGTTATTGTGGCTCAAAGTTATGGTTTGTTTGCAAAATGATAATTGTTAAGAAACAATGAAATTTCGCATCGAGTAACAAGATGTTAAATTCAAATTTTTTGTTAACGGTTGGTACAAAATGCCATTGAAATGCAAGTGTGATACATATTGCTACAATTGCAACACTGTTATAGTTTACAAATATTGATCATATGTGATGTACCGTTAGAAAGAAGGCAGGTCTGGAGTGAAGTCAGGTTTTGACAATATACACAAACTTGCGTAGACAATTAAAAAAAAACATCAAAAAACATCTCTCCAATTTTTTGATATTTTTTAGCTATAAGTATGTATTTTAGCATATATAAGTCTCAGCTGCACAGCTCTGCACAAATTTTATTGGTGAATCTTTTTATCCCCTCACCTTAGAGAGGAGGGTATATATCATTTGCTACGAGCCAAAAGCGTAACACATCGAAGGAGTGACCTAAGACCCTAAGTATGTTCGGCGGATATCCGTTTTGGTCATTTTAAGTCATTTGAGCAATGTCAGTCCGTCCGTCAGTGTGTCTATTTGTCTGTCTGTCTGCTGGCTGGTACGAACGATAACTCTTGAAAGGAGTAACCGATTGACTTCAAATTTGGTGTGCGGTAATATTTTTCTCTTTATCCGGCTAAGTTCGAAGATGGGCCATATTGGTCCACTCCTTCTAGTTCCTCCCCCACAAAGTGAAATATTGATTCTTTAATAACTTCTATACTACTTACTCGAATCTTCTGAAATTTCACACATAGTATTAGTTTGCTAGTCGCTAACACGCCAAAGAAAAATGGGAGAAGTGGCCACTCTCTTTTTGGTACCTCCCACACAAATGGACCATTTTAGACCAAAAGTTAACAGCATAGTGAGTAGTATATTTGTTCGTACTTACGAGTATATCTGTATTTATTACATATTATCTCAAATAAATAAAAAGTTCATTTCGCAATGTGTTAAAATGTATTATGATTTGCTGTAAATATGTTATGGAAAACTAAATCGTTTTTTGAACATTTACTATTATGTCCAAAATGCATATGTGATAAAAATCAAAAAAATAAATGAAAATTAAAAACAAATCAAAATTGAAAATGAAGGTGAACTTAAAAATTTGAGCCTGTTTTCTTTACATTTCTTGAAATTCGGCAATACTGGTCTATGGGTCAAGAAACTCTTCCATGCTAAATTTCAAAACAATTGGATGTAAAGTACAGCTTCTATAGAGCTAAAGAGACAAATCGGGCAAAACATATATATGGGGGCTATATCTGTCCTTTAGTCAATTTTTCCAAAACTTCGTTTTTATTCTTTCCGACCGAAAAAAAACGACTTATGCTAAATTTCATTCACCTGCGACGGCTCCTTCTATTTTTGGCCACCTCTTATATGAAATCACGACACTGTGCGGCTCCTTCTATTTTTGGCCACCTCTTATATGAAATCACGACACTGTGCGGCATAGGACGTATTTCTGAATGGGCTCGGTGCAATAACTTGACAATAAATATTAATAAAACTATATGTATGGTATTCAATGGACGGCGTAGCTTGCATGCCGAACATAATATCACCGTTCAAAATAATGTTGTGACTTCAGGTAATTCAATTAAATCTCTAGGTTTTGATATTGATCATAGACTTCAGTTCGACTCTCATATATCGCATATTTGCTCTAAGTTAAATTTAATACTTAAGAAGCTATACAGCCTTAACGTTATCTTACCAACTCAGATAAAGTATATGTTGGCTCATTCTCTGCTGATGCCTCACATTCTTTATGGAGCAGAAGTATTTATGGGTACTAACCGGGCAAATATCGCTAAGCTCACATCATCCTTTAACGGCATTCTTCGGTTCGTTTATGGTAGGCGTTGTAGACAAGATTATTCTCGTTTTTGTACTCTATTTTTGGGCTGTTCATTTGAACGTTTTCTTGAATTAAGATTTCTTTGCTCTTTGGTATATTTAAATACGGTCAACCCACCTATCTGATTAACTCTTTTCGCTTTTTGAATACATCTAGAAATTCCCAAGTTCTCATCGAACATTATAATTATAATATGTTCGAGCGATCTTTTGCTATACGTGTGGCTAGATTATGGAATTTATTGCCGCAAAATATTAAAAACTTTTCAGTATCCCCTCAAACGTTCAAGAATAGGCTACTTGCTCACTTTCTTGAAGTGCCTTAGATTTTTCGTGTTATTCATCACAGACAATACCTATATCCCTTTTTATATAATTTAATAAATATTTTAGCATTAATGTTTAAAAAATGTGCGTTAGGATTGGTTTAGTATTTAGTATTTTTTATATATGTAATCTTATAATGAATTTGTTAATCTAATTATAGTAATCTATCAACATATAGTGCAAGCGGGCTGAGTTTGATTAAATAAATGAAATGAAATGAAATGTGATTCCCAGTTTTGACATAGCGAACAAAGTTTTGACATAGCGCTTATAGCAGGGTCCCCTCCGATTTGACTTTTTTGACCATTTTTAGGTTATTGTGGCAACTTTTTTAAGCCAATCGGGCTGATGTCTACATTGTATATCCTATATACTCGTACAGAATCCACCACCTCCCCCCATGTAATATTACCATCTGATTTGCCTTTTTATGTTGTAGAAGGTGCCTGACATACATATTCTACAATCGTTCCTCAGAATCCCTGAATGGTCCCAGAACTTTCATTATTTTTAATAAGATAGAAAAAAATCGAATTTAACAAACGAATTCCATTGAAAATTGATTGCAGTTTTAGAACAAAACGACGATGAAAATGTATTCATACAAAGAAAAAATAGAATATCAGTTTTTTTAATATTCCAGCGCGACGAAATGGGAAAGAAATAATAAAAAAGTTGCGGTGAATTAAATTTTAAACATTAAATGGAACCAATGTTATTCTTTATACCTTATCTTCGGATTCAGAGGAAACAAAGCAATTTATAAAATTTGAGCGTCCCTTGGACCACTGTGCGTAGCTGTTAAAATGAAAATTTTAAAATACAAATTTAATTGCTACAATTGTCAAAGCTATTAAAATGAAAATTTTCAAATTTAAATTTTATAGATATAATTGTCAAACAATTGAGAAAAACATAAACAAATTTTAATTGCTACAATTGTCAAAGCTATTAAAATGAAAATTTTCAAATTTAAATTTTATAGCTACAATTGTCAAACAATTGAGAAAAACATAAAACCAACATTTTTTTGTGCAATTTGTGAATTGCAAAAGTTTAAAACAGGAAGTCAATAATTAAAAATCATCACAGGACGATGAGATAATTATGGAAATGATGATGGGCATCGAGCAATGCAGTGAAAAGACGACGCCTCCTAATGGAAAGACCCCAGAGTAAGTATATTAAAAATTCGATTATTGAAAATAAAATAAGAGGAGAGCCGTTGTATCTAGAGCAGGGATGTAACGAAAGAGGCTTTAGCGAATGTGATAGTTAATAAGTTAAATCGGAGAGATGCTATATAAAAATATGGACCGATATTGCCCATTTTCAATACCAATTTACTGAAACAAATTTTGGGGGTAGCGAAGAGCACTGGGTACAGCTACGTATTATGATAAACTTCAGTGGCTTTTTATTAGACTTATGTTGTATTTTTCTTTTTTTTTATTATACAGATGGTCGAAAGAAGAGCAGGTGCTGATGATCACTCTCCCCTCAAAAGAGTGCGTATTTGTAAAGAAGGGGGAGGAGAATAACTTTCTAAATGTTATGAATAATGATGACAATTTTAAAAACATGTCCTCCCTGTCTAGAAAAGGCGACAAAAGGCGAAAGGTATGGGAGGACATTTTGTGTAAAGTTAAAGAAATATCCACATTTCCATGGACGGTGGAAATTTTAAACTATGTATACAAGCGTATTAGAGACATTCTAAGAAGTAAGACCTAATCGAAGAATACCCGTTGGCGAAGTTTATTTTAGATAGTTTTAAAAAAAATAAAAGAAAAATACACATTTTAAGAGACGAAATTATCCCTCCACCACCACAACAAACGCAACCGTCGCGTTAAAAGCGACGACATTTCGTACCACGTTTTTCTAACGGCAACAGTTTTCATTTTATTTAGTTTTTTGCTTCTCCTGTAAAATTTTCCAACATGATGATAGGCCGGCCCTTTTTCGACTGTAATTTGAAATATATCAATTGATGTTCAGTGAAATCTATTTACAATTCATAATATATATATATATATTAAAATTCAAATTATTCCATTGAAATTCAAAGAATTTCATTTAAAATTCGAAGAATTTCCGATGCACCGCACCATTTTCAACCGAAAAATCTCTATTGAAATCTATAGATTCCATTTAAAATTCAATAATTCTATTTGAGATCAAATGTAATTTTTTGCATTTTAAATATCAAACGGAATACATTAATTTGTATTTTTAATGGTTTTTAAATTTCACATAGATTTTTTCCGATTGAAATTTTCGTTCTGTTTGTTTATTCGCATTACAAAAGCATTCCGCGGGCGAAGTAAAGTAAACTTTTTGGCAATGAAAAACGAAGATAATGCAAATGATTTTAATAAGTAAAACGGTTCCGGGACAGCTTCGACAACACTTACAAATGGCTAAAGAAAAAAAGGCGTATGCCTTGGAGGATCAATTAATCAAGTTGCAACTGGTAAGCGTACACAAATTGCAAATTTCACTATGATTGTGTAAGTCTTATTTCTGGTTGTTTTCATGATTCTCAGCAAGCACTGTCCTATTAAAACCCTCTACTTTAATACGGCTACAGAAGTAAACTAAATATATGCTGTCCATACAAAGAACTTGTGATAGCGATGGACTAGCAATTTCTTTCCCTGTCTACTTTTCCAAATCCCATAGACCTCTTAGAAGTGTGGTACTAACGAAAATATCTGCAACAACGTAAGTAATTGTTTTGTGATTTGTTTACTTACTTCATTAATTAAACCTGTATCACCAGAAATGGCAACATTAAACTAATAAAGATAATTAAAATTATGATTTTCAACTTTGTATATGCTTCTAAAATTAATATATTTTACATTTTAAAATTTCACAATTCGGTGATAGATACATATTATCAAATTAGAATTGACAAAATTTGGCTTAGTTTTATTAGCAAAATGGAAACGCTTTGTCGTCAAATAGAGTTTTACTACTTATAATTGAATACTAAAATATTAAAAACTTAATTTTGGAATGATCACAGTATTTTTGGGTCATTTCAAGGGTTTGGATGATTTGTTTAAAGTAAAAGAAAGGAGATAACTATGACTAATAGAAAATTTGAAAAAATACGCTTATTTGTAAAGATTATCATTTCATTTATTTCACACATTGTAATTTCATACAAGGTGTATATAATTGTTTTGCAAATAAAATATATAACAAATTTCTACATTTTCAAAATGTAATAATAATGATTTTCTCACTCATTACATTTAATAGACAATTAGCCCAGTGCTGGTTTTCACTTTCGCAAATCCGCAATTTTTTATGTTACAGATTTAGCAATCTCCATTAACTTGCCAACTTGGATGTTTTTCGGTTGTTAGTCCTATTAGCAGGTGTTATTACAAAATAAACTGAAATTCGAAATCTGTGTGATTTACGAGAAAAAATGCAATTGCCAAATCCGAATCTGCAAAATTCTTGCGGCTGTGAAAACTAGCAAAGGGGCGAAAATCGAAATGTCCCAGAAATACTGAGTTCACTTGAAATGGAAATTACCGATTCAAAACATTTACAACTATGTCAACACACAGACTATATTTTTAATATATAAGTTAGAACAGGAGTCTCTCGTTACAATACGTTAAAACAGCAAGTTTAGGCGCTTTGAGTGTTCTACGAATTATGCTAAAATATGTTAAGCATAGTTTTCTTTTTAAATCACTTTCTTAAACGTTAGTTTTTCTGCTGTCATCAAAGCTAAAATGCTATAAATTAGGTACCATCTCTACATATGTATGAATTGTTATTTGGACATTCATTAAAATGTTCAGTTTAGATTTTTTAGTGTATATGAGTATTGTAAATATATTTTGTTTGTTTTCAGAGAATTGCACTTTTCCGTTTATCTTATTTTTTGATGTGTTATCTTCTTTAAAACTCTAGAAAGTGTTACATTTTCGCAAAGCACATACACACACATACATAATTGTTATACAAATTAAATGAAAAATCATTTAACTAAAATGTGCGCAAAAACATTTAAACCAAATCGACAGACTGTTGAGTTGGTAGGTAGTTTGGTGGTGTAGGATTTAGTTTGCCGTGCCGTTATCTTAATTTAAAGTTAGCAAAATTTTCAATTTTCTGCTTTAATAAATACCTAAATTAAAAGATATTTTATTCTTCTAAATGTATTATGATAATATGTATGATGAAATATGATGCCTAGAAATGTAAAAAGAATGAAAACGTCCATTAACTATCGGCTGCTGTAGAATTGATTAATGCCCAAAACGTGTTTCTCTTCGTGATACTTTTGTAGGATATGTGTTATAACAGACGTGGTGTCATTATCACCGCCCCAAACGCGAATGGTATGTTCATTTTCCAATATAGCTAAAAAGGCTAAGCAGAAGAGAATTTTAGCTAAAGTTATATTTTCCTCATCGTTAACTTACCCAATAATATCTTTGGATTACTTAAACTCAGTTGAACTTGCGGTAATTGCAGAATGGTTTTAAGAATAGGAGAATCTTGGGATAAACCCTCACGTAATTCTACTAAACTGCCTGTGCGATTTCCACAGAGCCATTCACAGGCAGCAGCCTTATTGTTGCAAGTCTTCTTCAATGCCTACATTTGAAATTAAATTGGAATGTGTTTAACGTTTTTTTATTTAATATATCTCTTGCCTGTATAACATCGGATTCCTGGAAACCCATTTCTACTAAGGTCTGAATTGCATCGGGTGTTGGTGGTATATCCCGATAACTATATATACGCACAATTTCCAACAAAGCCGCTATATTTTCAACGGTACTCTATAAGTAGAAAATAAAGAGAAGTAGGAAATATTTTATAAAAAAAAAAAAAAACTTTCAGACTGATTACGTCATTGAAAAGCGAACCGGAAAGTCAGAAATTATTGATTTCCCAATGCTTCGGAGATAATCGCAAACATTTCTGTTCGTACATTTTTCTAAATATCAACTTACATCACTTGATAAAATTCCTGACGGTGAAGCCATCGAATTTGTCCGTGGTATACCCATTACAGCTTCCTCAAGGGACGAATCCTCACTTTGCCTTTGTATAAGCCATTCGAGGGCCGTTGAGTAAACATTGTTGTGTAATTTTAAAGCATATTCAGCTCTCTCCTTCTTAAAACCCATATCCACAAGGCACTGGGTAGTATCGTTCTGATAATTTCGTTTATTAATAAGTTTCTGCTTAAGCATTGCAATTAAACGCTTGGCATACGGGCCGGAACCAATAACTACGGCTGAAGATTGAGCCAAAGAAATTAGGACTTTGCGAACATCAAATTGTAGCTAAAATATTGAATAAAAAATTTCAAAATTAGATCTTTTGAAGGAAATAAATCATTGATACCTACATTTGATTGCTGAAAAATTTCATTTATATCCACCATTGGAACATCAGAAGTTCTTACCACAAGATTACGAGTGGCTGTATCTATATCTAAGTCGGGCGGTGAACGAGTCTCTCGTGTTACCATCATTTGTGTCAGGTGATTGCGCTTAGCTACTAAAACTAAAGTATCATTGTTGACAATACCAAGTTGTTCCAGCGTTTGATTTTCATTCAACTCCGAACCCTCGTAGGCGCCTCTTAGTAAACGAAATCTGGGCGCCAATGATTTAATATCTGTAGCAAATATAGGCAAGGACGCCATGTCATCGGACAATTCGAGTATGATTTCATTTTTCAGTTCTGCCAAACGTCTGTGGCAATCTGTTTGAAAAATCAATACCCGAGCCGAGGGACAAACAACGCGGACTTTTATACGTTCTTTGGGCGAGGAGCAGGCCTTGGCAAAATCTTCTGAATTAACCAATGTATTTGTTATGGACGAAGATGCAGCCGAAGAGCGACGAGAGACTTTTCTGTGAAATATATACGAAAGGAAACATATTAAATTAAATATACAGCAATATTCTTCCATCTTCTACTTGACAAAAAGGTTCCTTAATTTCTGCATTTAAAACGATTGAAATTTCGTTTGCAAGAAATTTTGAAAAAAGAAATTGACGTTATTAGCATTTGTTTGTTTGTGAAAGAGAATTTGAAACACTTTTCGATTAGTGTTGAAGAAGGTGATAGCGATAGCTCTTTCGGGGTGAAACTTTCTCAACATTTTTGCATATTATTTATTTCAGTCCTCGCAGGGCTCTTTTTGGGCCGATTCAAACTTTTAAAGCAATTGGAACGACAGAGCCAAGGTTTTTAATTTTGCATCTAAGGTTTTCCTATTTGTGTAACTTACTTTGATAATTTGACTGGAGATGAATGAAGTGAACGAGAATGGCACTGGTGAGATGTTGGCGACGTAGACGGAATGTGATGGCTACTATGGCTATGGCTATCTGACTCTTCTGGATTATCCTGCAATCGATGGAATCGGAATCGTGGTTCAACCGTGGTCGAAGAATCCTCCTCGTCTTCGCCTTTGTTATGCGATACCCGTTTGGAACGTGCTAGCCATTTTGCTCTCCGTTCTGCGAACTTTTCACGTACCCACGGAATCATTTTCTCCTCGACTTTAAACCATCATTATTATTTTTATTTAAATTTATTTACATATATCATATATCCTGCTATATCCTTTTCACTGAATCCATTATTTTTTGTTTACAAGAAAATTTGTGTTGTAATATAATCGGGTGCGAGTTACAGAGAACCCGGTGGAAGATCTTATGTTCAATAATGAAAATTTATCGTTCAACTTGGAAATCTACATACATCTGTCATAAATCAAAAAAGGATATTTTTTAAGTAGATTCTCCTCTAGCTCCCTTTTTTGCGTTTGTGAGTTGTCATATCTGTCATAAATCAAAAAAGGATATTTTTTAAGTAGATTCTCCTCTAGCTCCGTTTTTTGCGTTTGTGAGTTGTTGTTGTTTCAATGTGCGAATGAAAAACACAAAAGGTTGAGCCCAGTCCGAGTTCGGGAGAGCTTTTTCCCCCTTTCCGACTGCTTCTCCATCAAACAAAACGCCTATAATCGGCTTAACATTCAGCGCGTGTGAATAAGGACTATATTAAATTGTTGCTTTGCTGACTGACTGACTTGTGGGAGGGTAGTCCTTGGATCACGTGTAATATGGCGGGATTTTCCGAAATTCGTACATTTGTGCGCACATTTTTTTTTTTAATTTTAGAGGCACAATGGAAAAGGATAAATATAGAACCACCGCCATACATTGCGGCTATAGCTCGAATCGCAAAATTTGAAACGAGGGTTGTCCTTAATGGAAAAAGGTGTCAAAATTGGAACATAATCTTGAGATATTTACAGTGGACAAAAAAATGGTTAAATAGGCGTGTTTTCGTTACACAATAAGTGCTTAATTTGTATGGGGAGCTAAGCACTTTTAAGCACTATTAGTTCCCGATGAAGTTTGGTGCTTGTGTTCATGTCTTAATCGAGAATAATGTTGCCAGATTGGGCACCCTATATTTAGCAATATGGCATCCCATTTTTGGGGAGATTTTATCAATTATTGTGAATTAACGGGAAGAAGAACAAAAATGGGAAATTATTTTAACATTTGCAAAAGATTGTAAACAATTGAACATAGAATAGTAAATATATGTTTTATAAATACTTTTCACGAATTTTTTGTCTGTTTCGCACTGTTCTTTTTTCGCAACTCATGACACCATTGCTACCAGATAGTGAAAATCCGCCACTTATTGCTTATGTGCCAGTTAGTGTAAGTCAGTTGTTTTCGTTGCAAAGTGCTAAACTAAAAGTGCTAGCTTGTAACGAAAACATGCCTAATCTGGCAACATCATACTCGATTAAGACATGAACACAAGCACCAAACTTCATCGGGAACTAATAGTGCTTAAAAGTGCTTAGCTCCCCATACAAATTAAGCACTTATGGTGTAACGAAAAAACACCTCTAATATTTTAAACGCAAGCATATGTACGAGTATGTACATAAATACCAACTACCAAAGTTGAGTAAAAAGTAAACATACAACAGTTGATCAGTTAGTACATCACAAAAACATATTCTTTTGCATGTCAAATATCAAAATCAATGTTACACTTGTGGCATCACCAAGACTCGTGTTCAAATTACATAATTTGGCAACTTGGTACCGAACCAAAAAGAAGGAAACAACAACTTAAGGTTGGGTTAGGCGAACGTAAACTTAACGCCCCCGTAGCGTAACGAATCAGCTGATTCAATGTGACATATGGAAATCAGTGTAAACGATGAGCCAACGAAACGCATACGGACGGCTGAATCTGCTGAAATTTCATTTGGACGGTACGTTTACGTGCATTTGCAAACAAAATCAGCAAAATAACAACAAAAAGAAGACATTTATGCGAACATTTTGAAATTGAATGATAAATAAGTCATAAAATGTTAAAATAAGAGCAACAATATTTAAAATAAATAAAATAGGTTATATTTTTTGTTGTCAATGTCTAAGTCATATGGCACGTTTTCAAGTTTGGGTAATTGCTCCAGCGCACAAAGTTACGGCTGCACTAAAGTCAAGTTACGGTTTCGTTTGCCTAACCCGGCCTTTAGCATTTTTAGTAGAACTTCGTCAGACTTTGTGAACTATTTTTAGTAAATAATAAATAGTATTTAATAGTCGTTTTCAATAAAATCTGAACGTTTTATCATTAGTACTTACGACACTCTTTGGAAAACCCTAAATGATAATAATGACGTCTACAATTAAAGTTTTGTTTTTTTTGTTATAATATTTATTGTGTGGACTATACACTTGGCAAAGGTAAAGAATGCGCAAAAGTATCCAATGCCTTCAAACTCGGAGCTCAAATCCAACGACAAAAAAACGGAACTTTGCAAAATTTTGTATAGTTTGAACATTCAACTATGTATGTAGGAAAATGTAATGGACTAGCTTTTTCCACTTAAAAGATTTTTTGTACAATTTTTCGTTGCGCACAGGGATTAATTTTAATTTAATTTTAATTTTATTATATTCAATAACAACCGAGCCCATAGGCCGTATATGGTTACAAATTACTTCTTAAGGTGTAATACATTTAAATTTTTTAATAAATTATCTTATATAACTAATTATGCGAGGATTATTTTTTTACCCTCAAAAATTACAAAAATATAAAAATCTTAAAAATAGACAAACCTAACCTATTCAATTATGCAAGAAAGGGAATTATAAAGAAACATCAAAAGAAAAAGAATGGGAATATAAATTGGAATTGAAACTACTCACAAGGTCAATGAAACATAACTACTTTTGAAAAATCGATAAGTTTATAACATGGAATTAAGAGACAAAAAAAAAGTGAAACGAAAAACGAGATTGCTGATAACAAAAACACTCATTGATAAAACCAACTTGTTACAAGTTTCATTTTGCACGGAAACTGGTAAAAGTGGTGAAATGTATCTAGAGAGTGGAAAAAAGATGAGACATAACTTACTATATCTTTCTCATGAATTAGCGAGAAAAAGTAGTAAATTCTGAATAACTGTTAATATACGTATAAAAAGGATGACAGCAATTACAGAAGCCAGAGGTACATGCATCACAAACAATCAGTCAGTAACAATTTCTCCTTGAATGTATGATATGAGTATGTAAGTGATTTTAGTGAGATTGGCAAGCTATTGTAAGAGCGGGTAACCCTGACCTGAAATGATTGTCCTAAGGTAGCATTTAAATGGGGAAGAATTATCTGAGGATTTCTAGCAGATCTCCCAAACTTGAAGAATTCAAGCAAGAATGCAGGTGTTTGGGCCTTAAACAGCTTGTAAAAAAAACATAAATTTCTAATCTTTATAAAATTAGCAAAGGAACAACCCAAGAAACTATTAACATAAGGTGACACATGCTGTTGCATTCTAATAGAATATAAATAACGCATTAGAAAACGGTAGAAAACAGTTCGCACTTTCTTTAAAATTATGCCTGTAGTTCCTGAGTAAACCTCCAAGCAATAAAGAAAAATTGGCATTATAACTGCATGAACAACTCTAATTTTAATGTGTAGTGGGATAAACAACTCCAAGTTATACAACTTTCTCAATATGAAGTTTACTTTTGAAACAACTGAGTTGACATGAAAAGAAAAAGACAATTTATTATCAATAGTGAGGCCAAGACAATGGATATTGTTAACAAAGTTTATTCTTTTATCGCATATGTAAATGGAAATATCGTTAGAATTACAATTTCCAAATAGCATAGCGTTCGTTTTTTCAACATTAACTGATAGTGAATTACAAGTCAACCAACTACTTAGATTAGATAAGGTAAAGTCTATATTGCTTTGAAGTACATCTAAATAGTCTACATTCCCCTTAAATAGAACTTGCACATCATCAGCATATGCAAATGGTAAACAATTGACACTTTCAATAGAACGAAACAAATCATTCACAAACATTATAAACAAAAGAGGACCAAGCACAGAACCTTGAGGCACACCACTACACACTTGAAGAATCCCGGATGTATGACCTTTAAAACAAACATATTGACTTCTACCACACAAATAGGACTGCATCAACTTACATGCAGAGCTAGAGAACCCAAACAAATAGTATAATTTCTCCACAAGAAGTGCATGATCTAATCGGTCAAATGCCTTTTCTAAATCTAGGGAAAGCAGAACACAGCAATCACGGGCTGCACTAGCTTTCCTAATGCTGTCAGTGAGACATATCAAAGCAGAAGTTGTACTTCTATTACATCTGAAGCCAAATTGGCAATCATGTAGCTTAACTTCAATATGGAAAATCAATTGCTCCTTAAGAATATGTTCAACCATTTTTGATAGTATAGGCATAATGGAAATAGGGCGATAGCTATCAAGGAGAACCGAATTCTTCTTCTTGATCGGAACAACTTTGGCTATTTTCCATAAAGCAGGAAATTCAGATGTTGTTATAATGGAGTTTACCAGATGCAAAATAATATCAGCGACAAAAGGGAACACCATGTTAAGGAATTTCAACGTAAATCCATCACTCCCAACCGCTTTAGATTTTATTTTACGAAAAGCACTAACCATTTCACACATAGTAACTGCACGGAAAGAAAATCCCTGAATAGTATCCAAGGGGAACAAAGGAACCCTGCTGCTGTTTATGGTCTGATTTGAAATGAAAGCAGAATTAACTGCATTGACATTGACATCATGAATATCGTCAGAATTCTTGCATATACCATTTGCATTTAACAACGACCAGATTTCTTGATTTGTTTTGTCCTCAAACATACGACTATGCTCAGTCCGCTTAGTTTTTCTGATAACACTTTTTACCTTGTTGCGATATTTGCAGTAAATTCGCCAATTCTCAACACTTTTATCAAACAAATATGCCTTATATGCCAAGTCTCTCAATGATAAATAATATCTTATCTTCGGTGTATTAAACCAATCTTCTTTGGCAGAGAAAACGCATGCTCGTTTTTTTACAGGCACTACGGAGTGAGCTGCTTCTAAACAACTATTAAGTATAACTAATTGGTCGTCCACATTATTAGTGTAATATATTGCATCAAGGTTGCACAAAGACAAATTTTCGGACAATACGATGGGGTCAATGGCCTCATAATCAAAATATTCATAAAATAGTCTCGTAGGTTTTTTAGGTAAAGCCAGGGAAACAAATATGAAAGAGTGATGAGAAATTCCAGGACACTTAAATTGATTAGATATTTTTACAAGATCCGGAGCTGATAACAAAAAGTAGTCAAGTAGAGAAGTTGTGTTATGTGCCACATCAAAATACGTTGGACAAGAATTATGAAAAATGGAGAGGTTTATTCTACTACAAAAATCACGCATAGAAAACGATTTACGCAAATCAAAAAGATTCCTGTTAAAATCTCCCATAATAACAACGTTGGAGTACTTCACTACAATATCAGAAATCTGTTGCTCGAGGGCTTGAACATTTCCCTGAGGAAGATAAACAACACCAACTAACACTTTCACATTATTAACCATCAGTTCCACAAACAAACACTCAGCAACACAATAAGAACAACCCACAAAGACAACTTTGTGTTTTATTTCCCTAGCAACATAAATGGCAACACCTCCACCTCTCTCCTTAGGACGATCATTTCGAAGACAAACATAACCCGGAATATCAACAACTTTTTTCGCAACATAGGGCTTTAACCAAGTCTCACTTACTCCAACTACATCCAGGTATCGACCTTCCAAAATAGCTCTTATTTCACTAACCTTCGACGAACTGTCATTTAGTTTGAAACTTTGGCAATTAAAATGACCAACATTTATATTTCCCTGTAAATTGCATAATTGAGTCTTTAAGAAAGAGTTTTCATGAAAAACATTAGCAGAAAAATCCATATTGAAAAGAGTGTAACATAAAGCGTTACCAGAAAATTATTTTAAATAAAAGTCGCAAAAGTAAATTATAAATAACAAAAATGCAAAGCTACTATCCATTAGAAAGCGGAGTACAATTATCACGATCAAGAATATCAGCACATTGATTGATGTCAAGCAACATAGTAGTTCCATCAAGCCCAGTTATAACAGCTTTTGGTACGTCACCATTTTTAAGTTTGTATTTCTTGACTTTCTTAGCACAGGGATTAGGGATTACCCCTAATTTTAGAATTATGTTGAACCTGTGTTCATATATTTTCAATTTGGAAAATATACATATACGCAACGCCCTGTTTCTTGTTTATTTATCTTGTACCTTACTTATCAACTTGTTTATTTTGTTGGTGACGAACGCCTTACTCATTTCAATAAAAATGCCCTGCCTGGAAGAATCACCCAAAGAGGAAGTGGATGTCGCCATACAAATATTGGATATTGTAACACAACGTCATCATGTTAACCAAGTGACCCCCCAGGTGGTACGAGAAATTACGCAAACGGATCAGCTGAACAAAAAACTTTTGGCCACTTTTCTGGAACGTATGAATGTAATGGAAATATCCCCGACTTCAAGTCAAAATTATAGTGGCGAAGATGAAGATAGCGACGAGTTCGAGGATTGAATGTTTTATCATTATTAGTATTATATAGAAAGTAACTAAACCTATGAAATATAAAGCATTAAAATAATATAAATTTAGGACTATGTGGTATACAAAAGGAATATGAAGAAATTTAAATGCGTCGCCTCTTGTTACTCTGCATTGGGGGTGGGGGAGTAGTTGACGGGCTACTTGACTCAAGAGACATGGAACCTCGTGTGCGCTTCGGCGTCCGCTTGGGACCATCTGAGAGCTTCGTTGCAATTTTTTTGTCCAACTCTTTTGCAATAGGAATAATCGCTGATGAGGATGATACTAATTTTGTTTGTGCATGTGATTTTTCTGTAAGAAGAAAATATATAACTATTGATTTCTTGTTTTTTGCACATACTAAATACCTTTGGTTGTATTATCCGTCACAATAGCTATAATTGAGGGCGGTCCCTCGCAACTCTTGATACTCTCTTCGCTAGCGCCACGTTTTTTCGATAACCAAGGGGAAAATTCAGCTTCAGGCAACGAAAACTCTTTTTCTTCGTTGGGAAATGGCAGTGGCTCTATGTCCTCCAAAGCATCTAAGTTGTATAGGGACCTTAAATGAATCCATACGCTTTCGGTGGTGTAGTCTCGATTCAAGCTAGACGAGAGTCGTTCCGCAATACAGGCTATGTAGAAATGTCTATTGACCCCAATCGGTTTTAGACTACCCATAGCATAAAATAGCTGAATTTCTTCCTCAGGTGTCCACTCATGATCTGTCGAGGAGGTTAGTAAGCCCTTTTCTCTTGCCGTCATAGTCATTGGATAATCGTGACAAAAAATGATGCTTATCAAAAAAAAAAATTAAACGCGTTTGCCGACAATGTAAAATACTTGCAAAATAATAACAATCCAAGTGTAGTAACAGGGTAGTTCATTTAGAACATTGTATAGAAAAACACTGACAATAAATTTAACATGAAATATTAGGCGTGTTTTCGTTACAATCTGGCAATTTTAGTTTGCAGAAGACAACATAGTCCCGATTTAGACGGGCTGAACGTTCAGCGGATTATCGGTGATTTGTGGGTGAGAGAGGCAATCGAAAAGAGGGGAGGAAAAAACTCTCCCTGAACATTTTGAGTTCTTCGTGCAAGTTCAAAAGAGAATTTAATGATAAGCTGCTGAAAAAACTTGCGTAGTGTAAATCTGGACATAGTTCCACAAACTGGCGTATAAGCAGCACGTGGCGGATTTCCACTATCTGGTAACAATGGTGTCACTAATTGTAAGGAAATAGCAATTCGTGAAATGTTTTTATAAAACATACATTTACTATTCAATGCTCAATTGTTTACACTCTTTTTGAAAATTAAAACAATTTTCTACTCTTCGTTCTTCTTCCTGTTAATTCATAATATTAGGATGTCCAATCTGGCAACATCATACTCGATTAAGACAGGAGGACATGCACCAAACTACAGCGTTGCTTAGTCCTGATTCACAACAGGCAATTTTTTCCAAGCAGGTGTCTCTCCTACAAACTTTGGCACTTGCTTGGAAAAAGTTGCCTCTTGACCTAATGCTTAGTTGTGATTCACACGAGAAAAAATTTTCCGATTGCAGTAGCTCCTAATTCAGGACTAGGAATCGGATTCCACAACAATCCTATTTGTGTCGAAATGCCAATTAAAAACGTATGGGGTACTCGCAACGGATAAAGGCAGGATACTATGATTTATAGTCGAGATTTACACGATGATATTTTTCAGCAGATTATCCGCTTATTCTCTTTTAAACTCCTTTGCGTTTACACTAAGTAATTTTGTTTCAGCTATTCTTTGTGAACTGTTGTTGTTTCGTGTGAAATTGTTGTTGTTTCAAAGTGTGATTGAAAAACACAAAACGTTGAGCCCGAAAAGCCCGAGTACGGGGTTTTCTCCCCCCTTTCCGACCGCCTCTCTCACCAACGAAACGTCGATAATCTGCTGAACATTCAGCCCGTGTAAATAGGCACATCTTCTCTCAAAGAGCTGTATAAATTTGACAGCTTTTTCGCATACTCGGGATCTTCCTTTGACAGCTGTCAAACTTTTCAAATTTAAAATGGAATTTTTTTATAAATAATGCCAATTAAAATCGCTTGAAAACTTAATTGAAAATATATTACTTCTTTTTATTTTTGTTTTAAATAAAACAGTTATAAATATAAATATATTTCGTATTGTGTATGTACAATAATAATATGTAACGAATCACCCTGTCTCTGCTCTATGTTTCGTGAATTATTTATTTTCTACTTCGTTACAAAATAAGCCATGGCTTTTGGTGGACAGCACGTGTTAGGTTTTTCTCCCGATGGAAAACTTTTTGCCCTTATCAATGACCAAGGTATTTTAAGGATATGGGATACGGACACAAACGAGCTACAACAAGAGTACACACCGAATCTCCATTTGGCTGGACCATGTTCGGCATTGGTGTGGATATCGGTCTCCTCCAGTAGTGCGAAAGAAAAAAAAGTGAGTAAACAACACATGTTTCCGAGGTTTTAAAGATTTAAAACATGCACTTTTTCACTTTCTTTTATTAAAAGCAGAACAAAAAAGCCAGAAAAATCAGTGAAAGCAAAGAATCCCTTTACATAGCCCTGGGAACTACTAAAGGAAAGGTTTCTTTATATTCATATGCCGAAGCTAAGGTAAGTGCAAATGATTCAGATGAAGTGATTTAAGATACTAATCGTCTCACCACCAGATTGATCGCAGTCTAAAAGGCGAGGGACACAATGGCAAGATCACATCAATCATCAAAGACTCGGAGGGTCGTCTCTTCACATGTGGCGAAGATTGTCAAGTTATTGTTTGGTCTGTAGCAGAAGAGAAACAGTTGTCGTCATGGAACGTTGGACCAGAGAAACCCTTCAGTATAGCGTTAATGCCTCTATCTAACAGTTTGGTAGTTGGCTCGAGAGCACTCAAGGTATACTCTATTGAAAGCCAAGAATTAGTACAAACCTTCACTGGGCACACGTCGGAAATCAACTTCATGGCCCAGTTTGCGGCCAATGAAACAACAGAATACGTTCTTACAACGTCACGCATGGAACGTATAATATGTCTGTGGAAAATTGGCAAAAAGGGACGAAACAGGGCGGCTGCTTGCACACTACTTATGGAAGACATTGCCCATTGTTTGGCATGCCACACAGATGACGATAACACTCTTCGTGTATCTAGTGTTACACGAAGTGGTGTAATTCATGTATATCTTTTAGATTTAGAAAGGTATGGATGGCTTTATATGTTATGTGTATTTGCTTAAACCACTTATCATCATATATATTTTATTACACTTATTTTTAGCATAAAAACAGAAAAACCTCTTAAGCCCAAAGTAACCATTAGCATTGCATCGGATAGTGCTACTGTAATAGAGCCCATTACTGCTGTAGCCGCTTCGCTACAACATGCCACGAAGGCTGGAGAGTTGCTATTCGGTTATGGGGATAAACACTTTATGGTATTTGAACAACTGAAACCCAACTTCACGGAAAAAATGCAGGTTTTGGTTCGTACCGACCCCCGAAAACAGATCAAACAAAAACTCATGGATAAGCGCAATGAAATCAGTTCGGAGACGACACTTAAAATGCTAACACCTATAATTGATGCTAAGGATGTTGATTACAAATCATCAATTACAGTGTCGAAGAAGAAACTTAAGTCTTTAGACATGCCCATGGAAGCTCGATTGCAAAATTTGAATATAAATGCACCAGATGGAAAAGTAACACCACAGGCCCAAAGTAAAGTTCAGCTCTTGGTGCAATCCTTACACAGTAAAGATGAATCGTATGTCCATTCAGATATTAATAATACTTTAAATAAAATATATGCTTTTTTTAATTTTTACAGGTTATTACGTTCCGTCTTGTGTACAAAAGACATGAAAACTATACAACTGACGTTACAAAAGCTACCTGTCCAATACGTTGGAATTCTAGTCAATGAACTCACCCTATTAATGCAACAGCGACATACAAAGTTCGTATAGTAATAAGATTTTTAAACGACTTTATTCATAAAAAAATTATATTATTTTAGTGTGGAATATGCTATGAATTGGTTAAAAGTGTTAACTCAAACACACTCTAGCCAACTGATGGCTTTGGGTGCTGATGATTTGCTTAATAAGTTTGGTCCCTGCATTGGAATCATAGAGCATCGAGCCAATTGCCTTAAAGAATTATCCAAGTGAGTTTAAAAAATTTTGGAATTTAATAAAATACATTTGTATGTATTATTCTACTATTTTTAGACTGAATGGCCGGTTACAATTACTTGTTAGTCAAATAAAGCGGAACAGTGAACAAGAACCAGACAATCTCAAAAATGATAACGTTTTGGTATTCGAGGATAACGATGGTATGTTTTTTTTATAATAATTTAATAACTAATGAGATTCAGTGGGGATTTACCTACATTTTGTTTACGTTTAGATTCATCCAATTCCGATTTGGATGATGGCATAAATAAATCGTCATCTGGTGATGAATGGGAAGAGGGGGAAGAGGAGGGAGATGATACTCAGGAAAATGGTGAGGACGATGATGAAGATATGGAAATGTAGTTAGCGAAACCAATTGTCTTCGTAGTAGTTAATTAAGTTTGCGTATATTTATAGTTAGCCTTGTGTATGACCCGCCCCTTTCTCTGGTTAAAGAGTAATGCAAATACAGATTTCGTACTTTTTTAAACATCTAACAAATATATTTTTATTTCTATATTGATAGTATATTCAATTTATTTCTTGGTGAAGTACATACGTATGACAATTATTAGTTTCAACAGTCAATAAATGGTTTTATCTTCTCATGTATGACAACAATAAGCCAATATAATATAATCTTTTCTAAAGGACGTACTAAATATTTGTATGTAAAAGCAACATAAAATTTGTGTGATTGGAAATCAGAGATTTAGAAGACAATCCTATAAATTGCACCTGTCCCAACATTTAAATTCCATTTAATTAGTTTAAGACACATAATTGTGTGCGTTAGGATTTTCTTAAAAATAATTTGTTAATCAAATAATGAGTTAAGCAGTATAATTTTTATATGTGCGTTACTTTTCGACTTGGTTTTGAAAAGAAACTGAAACGAGTCGCTTAAGACCAGTTCGATTTGATGAAGTTGATAAGACCATTGGTGGAGGGGTCGTGCGAGGAAACGGGATCCTTATTTACGAGTTCAGGTTCAATCGCTTTAGCCAATTGTTTGCCCAATTCAACGCCCCATTGGTCGAATGAATTGATATCCCAGACAATGCCTTGAGTGAAGATTTTATGTTCATACATAGCTGCATAGAAAAAATAATAAGAAATATACTGTTGCAATAATGTAAATAAAAAATCTTACCAATCAAAGCTCCCAAAATGAAAGGTGTTACCTTTTTAACAACAATGGAATTGGTGGGACGATTACCGGTAAATACCTTATGTGGCAAAAGTTGCGCTAACTTTTCGCCGGACATTCCAGCCTTTTCGAGTTCAGCCTTAGCCTGGTCGGTCGATTTCCCTGTCATTAAAGCTTCAGTTTGGGCCAGGAAGTTGGCCAGAAGTATTTTGTGATGCACTCCACCAGCAATTGGATTATGAGTATTTGCAGGGGCAATGAAATCACAGGGAATCAAACGCGTGCCCTGGTGTATTAATTGGTAGAAAGCGTGCTGGCCGTTAGTGCCCGGTTCGCCCCAAATAATAGGTCCAGTATTATAATCGACAACTTTTGAGCCAGTCTTGGTAACAAACTTGCCATTACTTTCCATATCACCTTGTTGGAAGTACGCAGCGAAACGATGCAGATATTGGTCATATGGCAAAATAGAATGTGTTTCGGCGTTGTAGAAATTCGAATACCAAATGCCTAACATGGCCAAAATAACAGGAGCCTACACACATATGTTGTATACATAAAATATATTGAAATGCGCAAGGTCAGCATATCAGTGTTAATATTTGTATTTTAAAACGATGACCATGTACTTACATTCTGCTCCAAAGGTGCGGTTTTAAAATGCTTGTCCATAAAGTGAGCACCGTCGAGAAGTTGCTCAAAACTCTCAAAGCCAATTGATAAACAAATCGATAAACCAATAGCAGACCAAAGACTATATCGACCGCCAACCCAGTCCCAGAAACCAAACATATTCTTGCTATCAATGCCGAATTCGGTAACCTTCTCCTTATTAGTGGACAACGCGACAAAGTGCTTGGCTACTGCGGCGGGCTAACAATTAATGGGAAAATGTGTGTGTGTGTACTCATTTGACTTTAATACTAAAAAATGTATCACTTACATCTTTTGTTTGCTCCAATAACCAATTTTTAGCTGAAGTTGCATTTGTGATTGTTTCTTGGGTAGTGAAGGTCTTGGAGGCGATGATAAATAGGGTGGTTTCATAGTTAACCTTTTTCAAAACTTCCGCCATGTGAGTACCATCAATATTAGACACGAAGTGGGAATGTAGAC
The DNA here is from genome assembly GCA_963930755.1 of Eudasyphora cyanicolor. Taxonomy (NCBI): domain Eukaryota; kingdom Metazoa; phylum Arthropoda; class Insecta; order Diptera; family Muscidae; genus Eudasyphora; species Eudasyphora cyanicolor. The sequence continues at coordinate 6,135,373 of OZ005738.1, read as the reverse complement.
CTTTGCAGTAGGGCTTCAAGGCCTCAGTGACCATGAGGGGGCCCAAATCGGAACCTCCGATGCCAATATTTACAACATCTGTTATTTGTTTTCCAGTGAAACCACGCCATACACCCGAAATAACTTGATTGGTGAACTCCTTCATGTGAGTCAACTCTGCTCGCACATCGGGCATAACGTTTTTTCCGTCAACGGAAATCGCCTCATCGCCACGATTACGCAAAGCGATATGCAAAACTGCACGATTTTCGGTGATGTTAATTGCTTGACCAGACATCATAGCATCACGAGCCTCAGAAACGCGTCGTACTTTGGCTAATTCCAAAAGAAGATTCCATACTTCAGGTGTTACGCGATTTTTGGAATAATCAATCAAAATGTCGCCATCGTTAGGAGTGCTGATGCGTAAGCTAAATATGAAAATTATAAAATAGTGGAGTTTAAAAATACATAAAATAAAAATTTGTCTTTTTTTATAATTTTGTTTTTTCTTCTATCGAATTATATATTATTTTACTGTAAATAGAAATCAAGCCTTTTCAAAAATAGGTAAAACTTACAAATAAGCTCATAACTTAATGTATATGCGGAAAACAGAAATGGATCTATACTTGGAAAAATGAACCAAATATAAGATCGTGAGACTGAATTTGAGTAGTAATTGTAAAATTAATAGAATTAATGGTTATTACATAAAATAGGGCTGTGATGGAAAATTCTTACATCGAAATAATAAACATATATATCCATATGTATATTCCAGGGCAAATTTAACAAAAAGTTCTTACAGACGTTATTTATAATACGTACTATATTTCTGAAGGCGTTCCGGAACGACTTCTATCCTACACGAAATCCGTTAATTTAAAATTGTAATAACACTTATACGCACATACATATATGTTAAGGCCGGGTCGGGGTGTTGTAGTAAAAGTGAAGTGTGCAACGTGTAGTTAAACGAACATTCTCTTTTCTCGTGCGAGCGTATTAAACATACATGGATATACATACATATACGTATATATATTGCAGCAAAAGAAAGGTAGTGTATCTGTGTGTAAGAAACAACAATGTCATGTAATAGTTAATATACCCAAGTTCAATATCATGACCTTGTAAGTAACCCCTGGACTAGATTAAAAAGTTGCTTAAACAACGATTTAGAAACTTGACTGTTATTTTTTATATCATTTTTGAAATAAGAAAGATACGTTACTAACTACTTACCGCTGCTAATTCTTGTACCATATGTTTGCCATACCTGAATTTTTTGAATCGCTCAGCATCTTTATCGAATAGATTCTTGATATTAATCTTTTCGCCATTCTCTTTGTAGTAATCTTGCAATTTCTTGTATACCGCTTCTGTTGTCAATAATGGTAAAGGTCCGGCCATTGTACCTTTCACTATATGTATGCTAATTAAAATTAATAAGAATATTTACACAATCGAAAACGAACCGTTAGCGCGAGTAGAGAAGCGTATAGCAGAGCGAAAAATTAACTGGATACGAATTAAGAAAATTTTTTAATGTAACTCCAGCAGAGCAAAATTTTCTCCGATAGAATACACAAGAATACTCAATGTCAAATGAAAAACAAATGTGTCTTTTTTTTGAGAAATAGAGCCGCCGGAGAATTTAACGGCTCGATGTCGAAACACAATGATGTCGGCAGGCGCAGGCGAACTTTTTACGGTGTGTATGAGGTAAAGCTATGTAGTGAGATTTTACAATATTGTCAGAAAATGGCGAAAAAAATGTAACCCCGTGAACTTACAACCGCGTGAACTTACAATTTTTGTCCTGCAACGTTGGCAGAAAAGACATCGTCAATAAATTGGAAGGCATTGTAAGATGTGCGAAGTTTATGCATCAGACAATGGTGCTATTGTCAGAGAAACATTTTATTGGCAGCACTGTCTATAAAATATTTTTATTGGCAATCCTGAATATAAACATTTACAAAATATATGTAATTGTAAGGTTTTCTTGTAATCGTCTGAACTGTCAATTCACCTTTGCCTAATAATCTACCATTGTCCGTACATTGGCAATTGTTCAACTGTACAACCAAAAAAGGCGAGAGAATTTTCCAGAATCTGAAATTTTTACCATCAAGCTCATTATATTCCAAAGGAATTTCTTTTAATAACTCATTACCGACATCATTGTGTTCGACACTAACTAATCAACTGATTGAGGACTGGTTATGGCGGGATTAGTGGTACAAACGTGTCGTAACGTTAAATATAACGTGACCAAGCGTATGTTCCTATTCACACCCGCTGAAAGCTAAGCCTATTATCGGCGTTTTGTTGGAGAGAGAGGCTGTCGGAAGGGGGAGGAGAAAAACTCCATTACTTGGGCTCAACCTTTTGTGTTTTTCATTCGCAATTTAAACAACAATAATTCACACATGAAAAGCCGAAACAAAAGTGCGTCTTGCGAACGCAAACGCAATTTTACAATTTTAAAGGGAATTAGAGGAGAAGCTGATTTAAAAATATCCTCGTGTGATATATATCCATAAATATCCATTGCTACTTAATAGGCATGTTTTCGTTACAAGCTAGCACTGTTAGTTTAGCACGTTGCAACGAAAACAACTGACTTCCACTAACTGGCACATAAGCAATAAGTGGCGGATTTTCACTATCTGGTAGCAATGGTGTCATGAGTTGCGAAGAAAGAACAGTGCGAAACATACAAAAAATTCGTGAAAAGTATTTATAAAACATATATTTACTATTCTATGTTCAATTGTTTACACTCTTTTGCAAATATTAAAATAATTTCCCATTTTTGTTCTTCTTCTTCCCGTTAATTCACAATAATTGATAAAATCTCTCCAAAAATGGGATGCCATATTGCTAAATATAGGGTGCCCAATCTGGCAACATCATACTCGATTAAGACATGAACACAAGCACCAAACTTCATCGGGAACTAATAGTGCTTAAAAGTGCTTAGCTCCCCATACAAATTAAGCACTTATGGTGTAACGAAAACACGCCTAATATGTATGGGGAACTAAGCGATTATAAGCATTATTAATTCGCGATAGAGTTTGGTGCTGGTGTTCCTGTCTTAATCGAGTATGGTATGCCAGTTTCGTCATCCTATAGGCATGTTTTCGTTGCAAGCTAGAACTAACGTATAAAGAGAAAGTGACGGATTTCCACTATCTGGTAGCAATGGTGTCATGAGTTGCGAAGAAAGAACAGTGCGAAAAAATTCGTGAAATGTATTTGTAAAACATAAATTTACTATTCTATATTCAATTGTTTACACTCTTTTTGCAAATATTAAAATAATTTTCCATTTTTGTTTTTCTCCTTTCCGTTAATTCACAATAATTGACAATAATCTCTCCAAAGATTAGATGTCATACTACGAATTCGCAGTTTCTTCTTCGCAACTTGTGACACAATTGTTAAAATATAGATATATAATCAGCCACTTATTGGTTTTGCGCCAGTTAGTGGAACTAAGTTGTTTTCTTTGCAAACTTCTAAGTCGAGATTCACACAAGGCAATTTTTCCCAAGCAAGTGTCAAGGTTTGTAGTGTGAGAGGCAGGCGGAAAGAGCTCTCTGTCTCTCTCTACTACAAACTTTGGCACTTGCTTGAAAAAATTGCTTCGTGTGTAGCACTACTAAGTAAATCAGCAATCGCCAAATGTAAATAGTCCCGATTTACACTGGCTGAATGTTCAGCAGATTATCGGCGTTTTGTAGGAAAAAGAGCCAGTCGGCAAGAAGGGGGGACAACTCCCTCTTATCGGGCTGAACGTTTTGTGTTTTTCACTCGCACTTAGAAACAAAAACAATTCACACACATATTGCCAACTTTTTTAGAACTTGTTAAAAGTACTGTCGCATGAATAGAGTGTTATGGAACTTCGCATTGCAACTGTCAAAATCAAATTAAGTCAATAGCTCGTAGTGAATGCGCTAATGTCAAAATAAAGCAAGATGGCGACGTCGTAATGTGTAATTAAGAAGTAGTCGAAACCAAGTAAAAAAATTCTGCTGTGGCTTGTGTTATTTTACTTAATTATTTAATTAATTTACAAACAAAAATAGTTTTTCCCTAAAATATTTATAATTTAATGTGCACGCACCGCAACAGATCAACATGAAGTGCTTATGCAGTGGGAATAATATTCGTCGTTGTGCGCAGATATTGAAAACAAAACATTGACACTTTAACACGAAAAGGTAAATAATAATAGAAAATTTAGGAAAACCCTTGAAAATATCACTGAAAATCACTGTAAAAGGGTGAAACTTGAACAGAGCCAAGAAACAAAAAGGATTGCTACCGCCTAAGCAAAATGCACACGTCGTAACCTTGTGAGCGCGTAGCACAGTAGCCCTTTTTGTCCAATGGCATCATACTGTTGCTTCTGTGTGGCAGAGCAGCAACGGCGTTTGTGTTGTGCGTTTTCTCCGATTTTGTTTTTTGTGTTCAATTTAGAAATGGTAACCAAATATGGACGGAATACGACAACTAATCTAGATTTTTCTTATTTTTAGGTAAATATCAAATATTTCTTCGCTTCAATTTACATAAGTGGCAGATATTAAAAAGTGCTACAAACAACAGTAGGACGTCAGGAACGTCCGGAAATTTGTTGTAGTTATGTCCTCACAACAACAAAATACTAATCACGGAGGAGACATCAACTTTGTGCTAACAACGGGGATGCCTTCCACCACAGCACAGCAGCAAAATTCGAATAATAACAACAACATAAATACAAATATAAGTATAAACAATAGTCTCAACAATGAACAGCCCCAGACAAAGAGGCAAAAAATCGAGAAGATTAAACCACTAAATTGCAGCAGCAAGACAACGTCGGTGTCCTCACATGCTGCTTTGCCATCCCCACCCGATATCATTTACACAGGGGGCGATACCAATCCTCTATGCTCGTCCTTGTCGTCTTCGGCACATTCCATATCAACACCTTGTTCATCATCTAATAATTCACCTTTATCGACACCCAGTAGTTCGAGAGCATCTTCACTCACACAACTTTTAAATGTTCAAAACTTCGCCGCCAGCATCTTGCCAACATCCAAAGGTGATTCGTCTGCTTCGTCACATATTGATCATAATATGGTGGCGAGTAACTCTAGTGGTTGCAGCAGTAGTGTGTGTAGCTCCACCGATCATTCGGCGGACGAAGTCGATCGTGTGACTCTACCCGATCTACTGCCAATGTCCTCAACAATTGCCAATTCAAATAACAAAGTACACCTGAATAGTTTAGGTCCATCATCCTGCCATTCTGCAACCATTTTACCTGGTGGTAACCATTCAGCCACACCCCATTCCGCCAAACCACAAAAACTGGATGAGATTAGTGCTGCCCAGCAGGACATGCGCGAGTTCGAAGAATCGCTAAATAAGCAATGTTTGTGTGGGGTCTCAGAACGTATGTTAAGGAAACCATTCCAGTCGCATTATTCCATGGATGCCAATGGCCAGAAACGCGTAGCAAATTTAAGTGAATGGCCCACGAATAAGTTGCTGCAATTCCTCTCGAATTTACAATTACTTTTTGACATATATTTAAAGCAGAACTCGAAAGGATTTATATGTGCCCGCATAATGGATGTGTGTGATGCTCTCATTCGTAATGACCACAATCTGATCGATGAGATTATCGTTTTAGCGGGTTATAGCAATACGTACGTGCAGTTTTTGGCTGGCCGTGTTCTGGCTTCCTTTCTTGTCATCGCCAAACAGGAAATGGACGACGACTGGCTTAAGAAATTGGTAGATAACCTATTCAACTTTGACCGTCTTGATCATGTGGCTGTCCAGAAAATGCATTTTAGTTTGGAAATTATTAAACGCATTGTGGAGTGGAAAGACATCGATCTACATCCACTAGAAGAGGAAATTGCTGAAACCAACAGTATACCGGAGCCATCGACATCCACAGGCGTAGGAGAAAGTACGCGTGGTTATCTTCACTTCCAAACGCAACAGACTTCACTGGAGAGCAATTACTTTGCTATGCACTATCGGTCAGCGGAAAATATTGATAATGCCTCCAGTGGAGGAGACAGCAGCTCATCCATGTACTCACACGGTAGTCCGGCTATGCATAGTGCTAGTGGGAGCAGCCATCACTTCAATGGCTTGATGGGTAGCCACTTGATTCCTCATCACACTGCTGCGTTGGGTGGTGGTCAGAGCTGTCACTTGGTCACACTCACCGATTCGGAAAGTTTTGACACAACACATCTCAAGTGTATTACCATCAAAATACTCGAAAACAAATGGCCTGCTTTAGTGAAAAATATGTCTGCACTAATTGCCAATCATTTGGATGTGGAAAATGCTGAGAATTGTATTTTGGACTTTCTACAACTGTGGGAGAATATAATTTCCGTTAAAGCCAATCTGTCCATAGTGGAAACCTTGCCATTCTATGCACAATTGGATAAATTTGAGTTGCTGCTAAATCAGAACCTCTCTTGCACAGTCTACAAACAAATGTTGTGTCTTTTCAATGAAGCATTGTGTTATGGATCCACATTGGCCCTACAGGATATGCTACCCGATGAAACTTGCATGTTGGCACATCAAATTGTTCGGCATGTTAAAGACTTCCGAATACTAGAATCTCTACCTCGCCGCCAACCTGAAAATATAGTGGGCTTAATTGGTTTCAAAAGGAAACCAGTGGTCTATGCTATGGGCTCACTGCAGCATCATCATTATGGCAATGATGTCGCCTCGAGTGCCTTGAATGCCGGAGAAGTTATTGAAATGGACAAAACGATTTTGCAAAAAATTGTATTATTGGTTCTAAAATCAATAGCGGTGACCGTCAAAGAGATACGTAGCGATTCCTCCGACTCATCCATAGATTCCACCGACTATGACGCCTTCCAAGATATGGTTTTAATTGAAAGATCCATACGAGATGTTCTGCGTAAATTGGAATCTTTCATCAAACACACATTAGAATTTCATCCTGAATGCCATTTTAGCAAAATTCTAATACATCTATTTGATGATCAAGATGATCACCTCATCGAGGCCATGGTGTGTACGCTGGACGTCACGGCAGGCATTTCGTTTCGCAATAATGCATTCCCCGAATTGGTTTCCATGTTGAATCCGGTCTACACTTTCCTAGAGTTCCTCAAAATGATATCGAACAGCTCTGATTTGCTGCTCGATTTACTTGTTAGCAACGAGACCTGTTTCCTATTGTATTTGTTGAGATTTCTAAAGTACATACGCATGAATTGGTCGATGTTTGTACAAAGCTGTCATGACTTTGGTATGGGTGCTACCACTCTAGACGAAGCTATGAGTGTTCTAATAAGATTAAGGCTTCAAATATCACGGTTGGTGTCCAGACAATTGTATCCATATGATATATCGCCCGTACTCCGTTTACTGGAAAGTTGTGAAAGTCTTTACGAAGGTAATGAGCTTAGTTAGCCTAGTATTACTCAGAGTTGTTATTAGATAAGTTATCAAAACCATCATCTTAGCCTTTGTCACGAGTCTTCCAAAAAAGTGTCGTTTCACAAATAAAAAGGAATAGAGAGTAAGAAATACAAGCAAAGTATTCTAAACCTATAGGGGTTTCGAACGATCCACACACACACACACACACACAATATATATATATAATATATATTGACAAATAATTAATTGTTCAAATATCTTGCCTTTTAGCGTTTAGTGTTTTTAATTTTATTATTTAAAATACTTAGTATAGTAAGTTTAGTCTTTAAATCAGAATAAAATGTAAATTTTTTTAAAAAGAAAACAACCGCGAAATATTTTTAAACGTACCCTTTACACTGTGGAATACAGATAATAAATGCCTCATAATCATAAATGTGGGTGTTTACAAATTTAGTGCATATAATTTTTCCAAAAGTTTATTTACAATAGTTTGTTTTGTATTAGCTAAAAATGAGGAAATCACTAATTAACTATTGAAATATTTTTAATGACTTATTTATATAACATAGTTGTAAATAATAACACACATACTTTTATGTATAATATGCGATTTATATTTAAATAGGATTCCTAAAATTAAAAAAAAGAACACCACTACACCTGCTACTGTTACTACAACACATCCATTTACGTTTACATTTACATACATTATTATGATAGTTTACCAATAAAATCCATATACATATTTTTGTAAAATTGTTCATAAACTGCAAGTGTTTCAATTTCACTAATGCTGCTTAATGTCTATTGATCATGCGAACTCTACGTTTCGAGGTTTCGGGTGCCAATGGATCTACTAGATCCAAAGGCATTGTAATAGAGGTACGTCTTTGATTAAGAGTATCAGTTAGTCCCAATGGAAATGGAATTGAGGGATTTTTATTAGTTTGTCTTTGATAATTTAAAGCGACTGGTACGGAACAACGTCTTCTTGCCATCACCGTGGAAAACTCTTTAACAAATGAAGTAAATGAATAATAATGATGTTTCTGTGACGCAGATGGACTTGTACTAAAAGACCTACCTTTTAATGATGAAGAAACCGTAATGTCCGAATTGTCTACAGATAGTGTCATGTGTTTCCGCAGTAGATGCCATTTGTTGCTGTTGCTGGGTGAAGGAGATCGTGTGGGTGGATGTGTTGGTGTTTTCTGAGGAGAAACCTCCAAATGATGATAATAATGTTGCTGTTCAGCACTGATGTTTCGCCGAGAAGAGACCAATGTGCGTTGTTGTTTTGGTTTTGAAGCCAATTCTAATTGGTGATGATGATTGGGTGGTGTTTGATGGTTTTTTAAAAAGGTTATGGTTATTCACTCATGAGTATTATACAAAAGTTAAAGTTGAGAACAACAAAAGGAAGGAGGAAGTACACAGAAAGGAAATCACACATACCAAAAGAGTAATAGGAAAGTAGTGAAGAAAAATGTACGAATGATGGTGAAAATACAAGTACACGAGATAGTTTAGAGTATTTATTTGAATTACTTTACTCAATACAAACATTTAGATTGACTTACATCGATTAATGGAAAAAATTCATATGTATAATTACGTTTATATACACAAAATTAGGGGAGGAATTGATCTGTGATTTCAAAAGGACATACATACAGGCATGTCACAGGTTTTGTCCGAAATTGGTTCGTTTTCGTTTTTTAAAATCGTATCGTTTTACTTTTGCTTCTACAGCACTTGTACGTTTTCATGAAACCGAAAACAATATCAAAATAATAGATTTGTTCCTTTACTTTTTTAATAGTAAAACTAGCAAAAGAGAAATAATTCAAAATTCTCTCTGAGTAAACATGTTTTAAAAAAGTACGGGAACGGAAATCTGGTAAAAAGCAAGCACAGACTAATTTCTTCTATTTGAAGTTTCTGTTATTTTACTTTCAATGTATTTTGAAAGCTACTACTTTTACTCGGAAAAATTTGTCGAGTAAAAAGTAGTAAAAGAGAAAGGCATTTTGAAAGTTCTCTCTTAAATTTGTCTACTATTTTTACTAGTTTTTTGAGTAAAGAAACGTTTTTTGGAGTAAAACTGGTAAAACTAGTAACTTGTAGTAGGTAAAGGAACAAAGCTAATGGCAGCATATAAATCAGAAACAGCTGTTTCGGTCGCAGCCGTCAACAATATCGGTTCGACAACAGATTCTGATTGGCGGTATTGAAAATAAATACTAAAGCCAAAAAAAATAAAATTGACCAAAATATTGGCTTGAATAATGTTTCTGTGTTTAAATATATAACAATTATTATTATTAAATTTGACATTAAAATAAATACCTACATTTCATTGATCGAATCTTTTTTGTTGTTTCTTTTTTTAGTTTCAGTGTTGCCTTTTATTTGTGGTGCAGTATTATTTTTGTGGTGCAGTAGGGCAAAAAAAATAAGCAAAAAATAGTTTTTTTTTTGTTTGAAGTTAATTCAAACATTATTCATACCTAATCTTTAGAAGATTTTTGACCTCTCTGGAGTTAAAATTACTAAAAACATAAATTTCACTTCAGATTTGGTGAATGTTTTAAAACGAAATGTATTTTTCGGTTTACGTTTTCTGTAGAAACTAAAAACGTTTTCGATTTCAAAAACGTAAATTCTTGTACGATTTTGCACTCTGTAACATGCCTGATAATTGATATTTAGAGAAAAAAACTCTCTGAAACCAAATAGTTCACGTCACGTCAGGCATTTGCCACGTTAGTAGGTAGTAGGTTGGGTTGCCGGTAAAAATGCAATTTGATAGTAAAAAGTTAAAGTTCAAAGGTACGGAAAAGGCTTATATTGATTATATATATTGATCACATACATGTACATTCAAAATATGACTTATTCTACAGAGACAGACTACATTAATTAAAATATAAATATTAAACGAGTATATAGGATTAAAATTCCACTTTGAATGTATGTATTTAAAGCTAGTGTTCGGTTTGTTTTGACATTGAATCAAATTTTTTTGGTCAAATTTTGATTTAAATCATTCTTCAGTTTAATTGTGTATAGATTAAAATTTTAAATGCTTTTTGTTTCTTGTCCAATCGACTTTTGATAGGTAGAAGATAAGTAGTAGTAGCTTAAGAATTTTGAATTTCAAAACTTCGGCAAACTTTTTGCGGAAATACCTTTTGATGAACGCCGGTCCCTGTGCGTCTGGGTGGCGGCGTACGACTGTAACGAACAGCGCCTCAAAAAGCGTTTATCATTCTTGTTTTCCTGTAAATACATACATACATTAAATAGATCATAGATATTTAGCTTAGTGGTAATTTCTTGCAAATTTACCGATTTATAATGTTGATTTATATCGGAGGCAGCCTTGAGCAACAAATAGATAAAGACCAAGGCAAATAAATATATAATTGGCTCAGCTGTGGAATTTTTCTTAATTAGATTCAATTCCTTTTTATCAATTTTACCATATTTAGCTTTGATAGATTTGTTTTGTTTGTGAAAACCGTTTTTACCGTTAGTTGGAAATTTTATAGGATATCTATTTTTTATTTTTTTTATTTTATTTTTCTTACTGTATGTTTTGGTGCAATCTCCGCTGGCACTACCACCATCACCACTGCCACTACTTTCTTCCGCTTCCAAAGGGAGTTGCTTTTTCTCTCTCTTTTCCTTTTCTTCTAGTATCTTGTTAATATCTTTAGTGAATATTTCCAAATCCTTGCAAATATCTTTGTATTCCAACAATCTTTCCAAAATTTGCGAACCCTTCAAATTTTCTCGATATATAACGTTTTGTGAACTTTTCAATATCATTTCATTTTCCGAGCAATTGACAAAACAACGCTGGACACCACTCATTCCCAAATAAATTGTAACCAATACTATTAGTACTCCAACAGGCACAATGCGCTGCTGATTGTAAGTTCTTCCATCTTTATCATTATATGGTTCGTCAGGAATATCAGTGGAATTCAAAGTTCCACCTGAATCAAAGACTTTTAGATTTAAGTTATTTCCATTTAATTCTTCGTCCAGAAGTTCTTTGTCCATTTTCTGTTTAGAATAATTTGCGTGTGTCCTTTGTGTGTATACTTTTTGGAAAAAACATTCGAAGAAAAATCAATAGGTTACCACTTCTGTAATCGATAACAGAAATTACGGTAGGTTTACACAACAGGGTAGCACTGGAATCAGCTTAGTGTGAAGGATGTCTCTTAAATACCATTGAATGCGTCAGCGTCTGTCAAAAAACGCATGACCGATAATTTTTAACGCGCGCTGACCCAAATCGCTGTAAGGGCATCTCTTAAATACCGGTGAATGCGTCCGGCGTCTGTCCAAGTGTTGTTGTATGTACAGAAAACAATAGGTAGTAGTAGTAGTAGTATTTTTATTGAGTCTTCTTTTTTTGTTGACATTGGTATACGCTTAACGAAAGTGTAGAAGAGAATATACTTAGAACTGTATTTGTCTTATTCTAATACACGGTGTATAGTTATAAGCTACATGCTATTATTGAATTGAATATGTAAGTAAATACATGAGAGTCGATAGATGAGAAGGCTTGCTCACCATAAACAATCGAAGTAATATATGGTCCGTTGTACTCTTTAAAAAGTGACAGTTACGAACGACTAAATTTTTGACATTTGTTTTGCACTCTTCGAGTTATTTTGGCATTCTCTTGTTAGCTCTCGAGATTTAATTTGCTGATTTAAATATGTGTTTTTTGCAATTTTATTTAAAAACTCAATTGTGTTTGCTCCAATTGTGATTGTAAAGTGAAATGTTTGAGAAAAAATGCCAAAAATACGAATAAAAAATAAAAACAAATTTGTGCTCTTTCTTCTCTTAACTACTAATGTCAAAAATTTAATCGTTCGTAACTCGAGAAATTTGCTTAGGAGCACGACGGACCATATATTACTTCGATTGTTTATGTTGCTCACGGCCTTTTTAACAATTGCGGACAGAGCGAGAATCTGTCAAATAAATAAATAGTGCTTAAAACAAAATAACAAAAACAGATGTTAAAGTCATTTACTTAACAGAGAACATATATATATGTAACTATATGTACAGATATGTGTTGTAGATTCGAAGGCTTTAAAACAAATAAAAAAATAACAACAAAAATAAATAAAACGAACTGTTAACTTCTATTGCCAACAGAGAACATATATGTTGTAAAGATACAAATGTGTTTGTAAAGGAACACCATTATAATATATCACAGATTTTCTTATATGGATTTTTAAACATTTTAAACTAATTTAGATTTGTGTAATGTTCACCCATCACATTACTCTTGCTATTGGGTATTATTTTGTTGATGTTTAATGATATATGTAAGTATTTATTTGTAATGTGTATTGTTACTATTGTAATTTTTTTCAGCTTTTAGCCTCTGCGGCTTCCTGGATCGGTTTTGGTGTAGAAAAGAGGCCTCGAGTTGGGGTCGGGATTGTCGTCGAAATTCATGTTTAAGATTGCCACTGGAGATAGGTAATCCAACCCGGAAAGCTGTGTGTCTGCATCTGATATAAATATCTCGTTCATGAGGCTGTTTTCGTGTGATTCAAGCCTCTCTATGAATTTCATTTGTTGATTCATGGCATATCGTCGGCTCAATGCTATTTTGGTCCATACGCCATTTTTGTGTTTTTTGAGTTAGGAGTTGATAATATGGGTTCCAAGCATGCTCTTTCAGAATCTACAATCATTTTTTTCCTATCTCGCCTAGTTTTCGAGATATTGGTAGGGTAAATTTGTTTTACTCTGAATAACGGAAAATAATTTCGATATTTTTGTTCTATGTCTCAATTTTTCTATCGCCCTATATTTTTTACTCAGTATTTTACGTTCTTTCGATCACAATATGTAAATTAGTGTCCATCCATACCGACCCTTTTTGTGGTCCATGTAATACAAATACGAAAAAATAGTAAAATAAAAGTGGATATGGACCAAAATGCCAAGTACAAAAATTGTTATAACTTGCTTCTTTTTGGATGTAATGGCATAGAAATGTATGAGAATCATACAAACACTGTTGGGAACCCTATGAAATAAAAAGTGTATAACTCTTCAGTCGCGTTTTTACTCAAACAATAAATTGCGTTTTTCTCCATTCATACAAAATGGCGTATGGAACAAAATAGCATTAAGCCGACGATATTTGCAAAACGGCTGAATTTTTGCTTTTTGCAGCTGGAATCTCGCGTGTTTATTGAATTTCAGTAGCATGTTAAAATTCACTCCGAGATATTTGATATCCGAAGAGAAGGGGATATCGACGCCATCGAGGGAGAGTTGCAGCCTTTTGCTCTCTGGGACCACGAATCTTGCACATTTCCCGGAGGCATTTCTAATACATATTGCGTGAGATTTGGTGGCGTTGATTTTTATGCCCCACGTCTTATAGTAGGCGCTAATGTGTCCGAGATGGCATGCGGCGTTATTTAAGGCCTGAGCTGGTGAAATGTCGTGGGCGTATATCATGCAATCGTCGGCATATAAAATGGCTTTAGAGTTGTGAAATATATGTGGGAAATCATGTAAAAAAAGATTGAACAGCAGGGGGGCCAAAACACTACCCTGCGGAACTCCACTATTTATAGATCCTGAGGCAGACAATGAATCGCCAATAAGGACGTTGAATTTGCGGTCTGTGAAGAAGCTTTGAATTATTTTGAGTAAGTATGGGTCCACTCCGAGGTTCGCCATCTTATAAAGGATTCCCTTATGGCAAGCAGAATCAAATGCTTTCTCAATGTCTAACTAAAGAGATGGCAACTGTGCAGTTTTTGTTTCGTAAATTATTTGTAAGATCACTGTGGAATTTCAGTAGAGCATGTTGTGTGGAGTGCCCTTTTTTGAATCCAAACTGGAACAGTGGTAATGGATCAATTACAAATTCTTTAACTATTTTCTCTTTCAGAACATGCTCGAATAATTTGCCTATATTAGATAGGAGGGATATTGGTCGGAAATCTGCAAGAATCACGCTGTTTGCCTTCTTTTTGATTGGAATAATTTTTGCCGCCTTCCACGTCTTCGGAAAATAAAAATTGTTTATACAATTGTTAAAAACTATTGCAAGGAAATCTAAGGTGGCATTAGGTAACTATTTTATTAAAAAATTTGAAAAATTCTCAAATCCACAAGATTTTTTATTGTTGACGCTGTTTATGATAGTTCTGATTTTTTCAGTCTCAACGAAGTGGTAGGTGTCTGGATTGTTTAGTGAAGTAAAATCTCCGTTAAAGGTGTAGATGTGAGGCGGTGTGGAGTTTAGGCAAGATGAAACTCTTTCATCAAGGTCCAAAACAGGATTTTCTGGAATTGTCTCACAGAAAACAGATGAATAAAAATTCTGAAACTGTGCAGCAATCTCTGAAGGGCTGGTTGTAATGCTGTTATGGCATTGGATTTGATGACAAAAAGAGGACTTGTTTTTCTCAATAATTTGGAAAATGTCGCGGAATGCTGTTGGACCGGGTTTTAAGGTTTGTAGCCTATCGTTTAATTTATTTGCTTGTTCAATATTTACAGCTTCTTTAATTATTATTTTAATCAGTTGTATTTGCTTAGATAGGATATTATACTCACTACAACTTCTGTTGCCGGTCCGATGAAATATTTTTTTTGTTCCTTTTGCCAAAGGTGTTTTGTTTTGTAGAGTTTTTTGATGCGGTCCGATAGAGGGATTTTTTTTTGGTTAAATTCCAATTTTTCCGTGTGAGCCTCGTGTATTGATAAGAAGGCAGCATTGAAATCGTTAATCAATGAGTCTAATTCGTCGTTTGGTATATTTCTGTCCGTAGCCGGCATGATACGATGAGTTGCACTTTCCATGTCGTGGCGGAAATTAATCCAATTCGTATTTCTGTACGACGTGAAGAGACGCGGTGTTTTCAGAATTAGACTGAAGCAGTTTAATTTAATTTGAAGAAGAAGCGGAAAATGGTCTGAAAAAGTAGGTAAGCTGGATATTTTATAATTTGGAGTGATCCTATCTATAATGTCTCCACTTAACAGAAAATGATCAAGAAAAGATGAACCTCTCGGAAAGGATGGGTTGGTAACACATAGACGGACAATATCCATTGTGTTATTTTGCAGCCAATTGTGAAGAATCTTTCCATTGCTGTTGTCGAGGGCATCTCCCCAGGAGGTGTTTTTGGCATTAAGATCTCCTCCCACAATAAATCCATCAAAATAAGCCGTAGCTTGCAAGAATTTATCTAGGCTATCAGTAACTATAGATGTTGCTGTGTTGCTTGGTATGTATACGGACCCAATGAGATATTTTTTTTTCTATGTTAGATTTTGATACGATTTGAATAAATGTTGTGGGAAACCCAATATCCGCAATGGCGATCCTTTTAAATTGAATAGATTTTTTTTATTAGTATTCCTACCCCAAGTGGAGAATAATCGTAAATGAATTTGTATCCTTCAATAATAACTTTTCGGCTACCAAGGTGGCACTCTTGTATAAAGCAAATGTCAATTCGGTTACAGAATAGTATATTTTTGAGATCAATTTGACGACTATAGTCGATCAAAGATTGGACGTTGAAGGTAAGAAAACGTAAAGATCTATGGTCCATAGGAAGTCTTTACTTTTTTTAATATGCGCAAGAATTCTTCTTTCGCGTCATTTTTTGGCATGTTTTGAAAATTGGCTAGAAATATATTTATTTCCTGTTCAAGTGTCAGCTCTTCCGGCTCGAGAAAATAATTGGTAAGTTTTAGGAACTCATCCACAATTGATGGCTTTAACTGTTGTGCGTGTTGGGGTTGAAATAGGTTAGCAAACGTTTTACCAGGCAAGCTAAAAGAGGGGTGTATTGAGCGTTTTACATTGGCTGCTGCGACTTCTCTCAATTCACGAGCCTTTTGAATGCGTTAATTTTTGTTTGCCACATATTTTTTGTATGCCGGACATCCTTTCCAGTTTGCTGGGTGCCCATTTTCACCACAATTTACACAATGTGGATTAGAAGTTTCTGTTTTCTCACGTTGGCACTCACGAGGCAAGTGTTTCTGGTCACATTTGACGCAGTTGAACTCGGAGCCACAGTTCTTCGCAATGTGCCCCCAGCGTTGACATCTGTGGCATTGAATTTCTTTTTGTTTTTTGTTGGGCTTTTCCCAAGTTACAGTTTGACTTAGTAAGTATTTTATTTGTGAGACGTCTTTTAGGGTTTTGCCTGGTAGTAAATTTACCAGAAT
The DNA here is from genome assembly GCA_963930755.1 of Eudasyphora cyanicolor. NCBI lineage: Eukaryota > Metazoa > Arthropoda > Insecta > Diptera > Muscidae > Eudasyphora > Eudasyphora cyanicolor. Next base: position 6,118,663 of record OZ005738.1, on the reverse strand, counting down.
AAGACCAGTCTCAATATTTTTTTTAATCGTGTATGGGGTAATAAATTTGCTTACTTTGTCAACTGTCTCAGGTACTGCCTTGTCCAATGCCTTCTTAACAACGTCAGGATCAATGCCTTGGTAGAAACCTCTGATTACTAGAGATATTTGTTTTTTCTCTTTTGGCGCAAAAGAGTATGCCTTCACCGGGTTCTTATTATTTGTATTCTCTCGAAGCAGTTTTAACATTTCCGTGTGGATATGTGGATCAGCAAAGTATAATTTACTTTTATATTTGTTAATGTTTTTTACTTTAAAGTAGATTTTAGGTGTCATGGCTTCCAACTGTTCTACTATGCTTTTTATATTTGCATCGAATAAGAATATGGGCGGACATAATTGTGGTTTCGTGTGTGTGCTTTCGACAGGTGTTGCCGCGTCTGGTTTCTTTTTCTTGGAATTGGTGGGGTGTGGGACGCCTTCAATATTCAGCCCAGCGAGAGCAGCTAATCTATTTTGGTTGTTTGGATCAAACCCCAGTCTAGATATGTCGATGTCTGTTTGTGTTGTTAAAGCATCTAGTCGTTTTCTTTTAGTGTCGTTGCCTATTGGCCGAGCTGATGAATTATTGGAAGTGGACGGTAAGTCCACCACGTCCTGTTCCATCCTTGTATAACAAGATGGGGTATCGCTTGAGCAATTAATTGCCAACAAGCAATCTTTTTTTGTTTAAATTTTCTTTGTTTTTGTACTGTAATTTTTGCAAATATTTAGGCGGTATGAATTTGGCTTCTTCACAGCTGTCACTCCCCGCCAAAAAAAAAAAACAGAAAACAATAGGATGAAATTTGAGTTTGACAGACGCCGGACGCATTCACTGGTATTTAAGAGATACCCTTAATAAAAAACAGCTGACTTTTCTTCGCCACTTCAGAAAATTATTGTTTTGTTAGTCCTGCTACACACGAGGCAATTTTTCCAAGCAAGTGTCAAAGTTTGTTGGAGAGAGATGCAGGGAGCTTTTTCCGCCTGCCTCTCGGAACAAATGCAGTTTACCCACACTGCTCGGATTTTGACCAAATTTTCACCATTTGTAGAGCTTGTCATTCCTATATAAACCCATTATTTTTTTCTCCGGAAACCCATAGATCCGAAGATATGGGCCTTCAAAAATTCTAACCTTCAATTATTAAAATCGTTTTATTGCGGTCAAATATTGATGGATGTAAACGCAAAGGGTATCATTGGGAAGCCTGTGGAAACATCTTTCCGATGATGTACATAGTATCCAAATTACTTATTCCATTACACAACAATCCGGGATCTGGGTGTGACAAAAGCCGGCTAAGCAATCCACAGAATACCTGCGTGGCGGCCTTCGGCCGGGGTTAAAGATGTTCTCCTCTGGGGTGTGTCTAAAGCCATCTACGCAGTACACAGAATTCTAGCGTGGCGGCCTTCGGCCGGAGTTAAAGATGTTCTCCTCTGGGGTGTGTCTAAAGCCGTCTACGCAGTACACAGAATTCTAGCGTGGCGGCCTTCGGCCGGGGTTAAAGATTTTCTCCTCTAGGGTGTGTCCAAAGCCAGCTATGCAATCCATAGTAATCCTGCGTGGAGGCCTGCGCCGAGGTTAAAGATTTTCTCCTCTGCGGTGTGTCCAAGCCGGCTATGCAATCCAAAGTATTCCTGCGTGGCGGCCTTCGGCCGGGGTTAACGATTTTCTTCTCTGGAGTGCGTCCACAGTATTCCTGCATGGTGGCCTTTGGCCGGTGTTAAAGATTTTCATTTCTGGGGTGTGTCCAAAGCCGGCTACGCAATCCACAGTACTCCTGCGTGGCGGCCTTCGGCCGGTGTTAAAGACTTTCTCCTCTGGGGTGTGTCCAAAGCCAGCTATGCAATCCAAAGTATTCCTGCGTGGCGTCCTTTGGCCGGGGTTAGTTTGTCCCATGACGACTACGCGAACCAAAGTCTTCCTGACATACCTATAATATATGATATATGACTGTTTTTAAAAGAAATTAAAAATATTAAAAAATCAGATTGATCTGCAATGGAATAACGCATTCGGAAACTATGTACACCATCTGAAAGATGTTTCACAAGCTTTCCGATGCGACTTTTAGTTCGCATCCATCAATATCTAACCGAAATATAACGACTTTAATAATTTGAGGTTAGAATTTTTGAAGGTACATATGTATCTCCGGAACTATGGGTTTCCGGAGAAAAAAATTGTGGGTTTGTATAGAAATGACGAGCTTTACAAATGGTGAAAATTTGGGCAAAATCTGGGCAGTGTGGGTAAACTGCATTTAAGCCGCAGTAAATAAATGTGATATATTTGGACGCTGCCGCTAGTGTGCTTGATTGTGTTTAGACTTTTGAGTGTCAAATACAACACTGCATATGCACTGCATTCTCTTGGCGTCATTTTCTTATTTTCTTGACTGTACGTCATCATTTTCCGTCCTATTGAATACGTCATAGTATTGTCATTGTGTTTGTCCAATTGGTTTTTATTTTGTTGTTATTCGTGTTTATTTGTTTTATTTTGTATTTGTTAATTCTTCTTTCTACCCTTAACAACAAAAATGCAAGAACAAGACTCGATATCATATAATTATTCATCGTTTAGACCAGAAGACTGTTCGTCGCCCACAAGCAACAAACAATCTTTGCGATTGCGGAAGAACAGCGAAAATATATTTTGCAATTCAATTAATTTGAGGAACAACAAGAAAATTCTACAGCTGGACATACGTTTAATTACTCTTCTATTTTTCTCTATTATATTTGTGAAAAAAATGGTTTTTATCGTTGGTAAGTAAACCATCCATCAGACATCATCTAACAACAAGTGAAAAGGGAATAGAATGGGGGTGGGTAGTGATGGTGATTCGAAAAATTCGAATTGGAAACATTATTGTTCGGTGTTCCGTAGTGCTGCGTGGAGCAGTGCATATAAATATAGAGATATACGAGTACATAAGTATATTGAAATTACTTTTTAAACTATTTACATGTCTCTATACTATATGTGTAAGTGATGCATCAGTATAAAATGTAAAATGTATCTATCCATTGATGATCTCATTAGTGTTCACTAGTTACTAGTTGATAGCTTTGCATTCACTCCATCGCTTGTTCTGTCTGCCCACTGGAAGGTCCAAACTTTGCCGTTTACCATATTATATCGACAGCAGCAATTATTCACATTTATTGTTTGGTCTATTGTTATGGAAATTAGAAATTACGCATTTGCGTATGGTAATCATATTGTTTAGATTTCAAACATAACGTATTTATTTATATCCGATACATATGTATGTGTGTATGTATCTATCTGTATATCCAAAAAGGTGTATTAGCGCGAATACTTCTGAAAAGAATAGTGAATTTTAATATGAAAGTGTGTTTGAAATTTTGTTATTGATATCTAGGGTTGACAACTATTTTTTTAATCGAATTTCAGTTACTAGGTTTGATAAAATATTTGCCTATTAGCTTTATTTGTAGTTGAGTTGTCCCAAAATAAGTATTTTTATACATTTCAGAATTACCTCCTGGCAAATCCTTGCCCATAACTTCTATCAAAGCATTTAAATGGTGCATTTATGGACAATTAACTCTTCTTGCAGCCTGTCGAAAGGGCAAATGTTCCTGACATCATCGAAAACTTGCCAAGTCGTCGTCTTAACATACTTTATAATGGAGGTAGCTCATTATAAAAAATATAATTTTCTGGCGCTATGTTCGTATATCTAATTCGGTGACCCTGGTGCTATCTGCCTTTATTGATTTACATTTAACAATACCAAAACAAATTGCAAACGTTCCATTCCAAATTTCTTATAGTTGAATGTTTAAATTTTTCTATGTCGCACTTTATCTTGAAAATGATAAAGGTTCAGATCACACATACAATTTATAGTCTGAAATGCAAAATGCCTTAATTAACAATGAATTTTTTTTTGTAATACACATTCGCAACGACTTAATTTTTTAGGGTTTAGAAACAATAGGTTGGGAAGAAGACTTGCATATAAAATGTAAAAATGAGGGTAATAAAATGTAATTTAAAAAAATCACAGTTTTTGTAATGGCTTTTTTTGTAGTATACGCTTTACTTAGTCTAAAAACTTTAAAAAACATCTCCCACCAACCATAAACCGTTTAGGGTATTCCCTCACTTTGTGAGTAATATAATATGGTCCATACGTTGGGAGATGATAGAGTGTTGAAAAAAATGTTAATTCCTTGTCAGTCTATAATCATTGGCCATGTCTAAAATGCAAAATATGAATTCATGTAGTTTATTGCTGCAGAAGTTTTGGGAATATTGTGTTCGAAATAATCTGTCAATTTGAGATGGCTGTACCAGAAGGGTGGTGCCAATTCGTTCATATTTCTCAATGTGAAAAAAACTGTTACTATGTGGAATTGTAACCCTTTGTGCGGGAGGTACTAGAAGGAAGGTGTGCACCAATATGGGCCATCGTGAAACTTAGCTTGAGATAGAAAAAAATATTATCACATACCCAATTTAAAGTCAATCCGTTACTCCTTTGGAGAGTTATCGTGCGCTCCAGTCAGACAGACGGACGGACATTGCTCATTCGACTTAAAATGACCTAAAACGGATTCCCACCGAACTTACTTAGGGTCTTTGGCCACTCTTTCGATGTGTTACACATTGGTATACATTCCTCCACCAAATTAAATGCAAATTAGGTTTTAAAAAAAATATTTTCATTTAGAGAAACGTTTTAAAAGTCGATTTCATAATATGGGGTGAACATTCTGGATATTAGAAATGATTAATAATGATTTCGATTCTGAAAAATATCTTGCCCCGTCGACGCGAATTTCTGAAAAATATTTGCCCTTTTTAGGTTGAACTGATGCAGACCCTCGAATTAAACTTCATATTTCAAAATTCGAAAGTATGGTATAAAAGTTCAGTTTTCTGGGAAAGGGCACGAAAATGTTGCAGTTTTTTGCTGAAACCAAATCGCCATAAGTCAACCTCAAATATTGGCAAAATATTCAAAATTTCCTTTAATTTACATAAAAACATGACGCGGAGAATTAGTTATAATACCTGATTCGGATGATTGAGTGACCCAAAATGTCTCGAAATACAACATCTACAAATAGAACTATAGCCAGTATTGCTGCTTTAAAAGATATTAATCCTCAAAATATATTTTTTGCAATTGAGCTTCATTATTTTTCTTTCAATGATTCTTTCTGAACAGAGCTGAACGGAAGTTCCCGAATTATCACGCTAAAAAATTTTCGTTATCGTGCAAAAATAACTATTCTTTATTTGCTCTAAATTGTGTTCCCTTTGTGCTAAACGGATCTTAATTTGTAAAAATTACATTTTAATTTATTTTTTTACCGCCGTTTCCTGGCTATACAGTGATTTCATCGTGAAGCATGTTTTATTTATTTCTTATATATTATATGAATAATAGTAATAAAGATATTTTATTTCTTTTTAAAGTGCCCTATTCTAATATGGAAAGTACGGAAAATTTTAAAGATTTCGTAGAAAACAGTTATCGCAAAGCTATCGTTTGGGCTAATGATTATGAAGTAACCAATATTTTGCAGCCACTAATATGTGGATTGCTTGTGGCTATATTTGGATATAGTTTGGTGTATTTAGATAGTAATGTTCCTGGGGTAAATCCACCAACACCATTTTCACCAAGGAAAAAAGTAATGTAAGTAAATTTCGCACATAACGTTTTATTTGCCAATCAGCTTTGATAACCGCACTAACATTTAAAAAATAAATTTATTCCATTGTTGTGTATATCAAGGAAATTATACCAAGGCAGACCTCCTTCAAAAAAATCTATTCTAAAATTTCTAATAATTATTTGAAAACAAAGTCTTTCGGCATCCGAATGGCTAATAAAATTATATTTAAAAAACTAGTCTGGATATATGAACTGTTTATTTTGAAAGTGGAACAAACGCCACTCTGCTTACACTATTCACCATTGAAAAATGGTGGTTAATAAAATCCAAATGCGAAAAATGTGCATTTAATATAGAAACATTGAGGTCTTGAGATGAACTGAATGTAAAATCTATTTAACTATACTACTCTTTGTTTATAACCACGGTGGCGTTTGTTCCACTTAAAAATAAACAGTTCATATATACATAAATGGATTGGAAAGAAAAACACCCATACAATATTTATATTATTAATTCGTATTATCTCTTTTGCAGGTACTACCAGCAAAAAAGCAGTATTCACTTAGGTTATTTAACCGCTTTAGCAGCAGGTGTAGTCATATCAGTTCTCATGTATTTAGACCTTTAAATACTTCTTATGCAGAGCTGCTGTCAGTGCAACAATTTTTCTTTATTTGTTTATATATGATCTGGATCAGAAAACTTATAATGAAATTTCATTCTATTTAACTAAGTACAAAGTAATTATAGATTCTTCCTTGTAGATATATATATATATACATATATATTAACTTAAACTAGCAACATAATAATGCTTTAATACTCCTTGTAAGCAACTATTATTATTAAAATTAATAAATTAAGCACATATTTACATATATGTCAGTATTCCGTTTATGTACTCAGTATGTGTTTTGATTTTGTAGCAAGACAAATGAATTAACGTTCTGGATACGAATAAAATTTAACTTTGTCACGGGCCGCCCATAAACTTCAATCCTGAATGTGCGTAAAACGAGTCCGTTTGATTTACCAACAATACGAATATTTGAGCCTAGTTTAAATTACAATGATCAGGAAAGAGTAAGTTATTACACATAACGCCAAAAGTATTTACATAGATTGTTTTAATATTTACCCACAGCAATACTCTCTAAAGTGTTGTCAAAATCAAAATATGCACATTGTAGTATAGGGCCACTATTATCATTGTTTCGTATTAGAAGAAAATGTTCAAATCGATGTTTTCCCTTTGAAATTTTAATTAATTTTCCTGAAAAAATCATCATAAAATAAATAGCCGATTCGAAATATGTGGAAACTTCCATTAATAAAACAATTGTATTTCATACCATAAACATCCCACAGCGCATTTATTTTTGGATGCAATTTTGACGTGTTTACAACAAAACCCACATTACCCACAAAAACTCTCAAGTTCCGCGCGACGCTATCCATTAAATCATTAGTTTTCATTTCTGCCGGCGAAGGGGAGTTAACTGAAGACTTTTCTAGTTCTCCATGAACTGTGGCGTTTAACTTTACTTTGGGATCATTCTTTTTTGGTATTGGCATAAGAAATAGCTCGGTTTTGGTTTCCAATTTATCGGCAGTAGTGAAGGAGTCATGTGGTCTTTTCAATGATCGTCTCACACATATTTGTGTCTGTTTCAAATTAGTCTTTTTACCCAAGGAGCTTTGCACAGAATCGAAGCTGTTGTTGAAAAGTTTATCCTCGTTTATTTTCAATTCGTTTACAAATCTATTTCTCGAGTTTCCATCTCGGAAAACTTGAGCTAGAGGTTTCTTGGTACCTGGTGAATGAAAATATATTTTAGAGTTTTTTTATTAACACAAGTTTAAATTACCCGACAAGAACATTATTATGTGTTGTTTCTTCTGTTAAATTAGGTATAACAATAACGGTTTCTTGCATAACTGTAGTTCGCTCCATATTGTACATTTATAAGTAGTGTTGGCAATGCTTGCATATATGACCACGTTACCAATCGACATGACCTAATAGACAACGACACCGAAACATGAGCGTCGTAATGTAGATATAACAGGTGGCGCAAAAGTAGTCCTCCTATCAGAAAATGCTATAAATTTTGCGATTGGCCCCTAATGCCTAATGTTGACATTTGTGTAGTAAACACATGCGAAATACACGTTAATAAACAATGTTACGCTACACTGCTCCAGAACGCGGAATATTGCTGACTATTTATTTGACCAATAATCGGTCGGTGACTTTGGCACAAAAAACATCGAAAGGTTACTTTTGCGCCACCTGTTATGTTATAAAGATATGTATAGACGAATTTCAGAACGGACAACATTATCAATCCTGTTAAAGTGCTGCAAAAGTACGGACAACGGCAGATTGCTAGGCTAAGGAGAATTGACAGTTCAGGCGACTAAAAGAAAACCTTACAATTTCATATATTTACAATAAATATTGTAAATATTTATATGCAGGATTGCCAATAATACTATTTTATACACAGTGTTGCCAATAAAATGTTTTTCTGACAATGGCGCCGTTATCACATGGATAAACTTCGGACACCTAACAATCTGCAAATTATCTCAGAATGACTTTTCTGCCAACGTTGCAAAACAAAAATTGTATGTTCACACGGTTGTACGTTCACAGTGTCGTCTATACATAGCTTAACTACAGGTATATGTCCGATTTGACTTCTTAATGCCATAGAGAAAATTGTTATTTTGGGTTGTATTTATACCCAGAACCCTTCACACGAACAACGGTTGGATTGGTGAATGTTTTGATATAGCCCCCATACAGAGGTCCCTTTGGTTTTTCTTCCTGATTTCTTCTACCCTGATTTGCCGAACTTACCCTGATTTACACTTGGCATTTTTTCCAAGCAAGTGTCAAAAGGCAGGCGAAAAGAGCTCTCTGCCTCTTTGGGAAAAAATTGCCGAATGTGAAGCAGAAATTAACACCGTCTTTAGTCCAGATTCAAACTCGGCAACTTTTTCCAAGGAGGTGTCAAAGTTTGTTGGAGAGAGAGGCAGGCGGAAAGAGCTCTCTGCCTCTCTCTCCAACAAACTTAGGAGTGTGAATCTGGATTTACAGATTTATTTTGAGAGACGCTTTGCGCACCTCTTTCATTCAGGCAACGCTTCTTGATGTTTATTATTTTGACATATGTCAAATAAAACTGACAATTGTGTTGTGTAGTGAAATGAAATTTGTCCACGCGAGATTTTTTTGGATATTCTAAGTTAAAATAAATTATAGTATATTGGATTTGTTCTTAGACCAGCTGCGGAAAATACTTAGGCAACAAAATGAGCACGATTCTGGAAAAAATTTCCGCCATCGAAAGCGAGGTTTGTATAATTTGGAATTTGCCCAATGGTGAATGGATATAAGTAAAAAAACTAACCTATCTATCCGTGCCAACCCAAACCGGGGATTCATATAGATGGCACGTACCCAAAAAAACAAAGCCACTTCCGCGCATTTGGGTCTGCTTAAAGCTAAACTGGCGAAATTGCGACGAGAATTGATTTCTCCCAAAGGTGGCGGCGGTGGTGCTGGCGAACAAGGTATGTTGCATTGACTGCTCAAGACGACTTTCATTCATAGAGATACATATTTGATTTGGCATACGATGTAGGTTTTGAGGTAGCCAAGACCGGTGATGCTCGTGTGGGTTTTGTAGGATTCCCCTCGGTAGGAAAATCAACATTACTTTCAAACTTGGCGGGTGTTTATTCGGAGGTGGCGGCATATGAGTTCACAACCTTAACTACTGTCCCGGGATGTATTAAGTATAAAGGAGCAAAAATACAATTGCTGGATTTGCCTGGTATCATTGAGGGTGCCAAAGATGGTAAAGGTAGAGGTCGTCAAGTTATTGCCGTTGCCCGTACATGTAATTTAATCTTCATGGTGCTTGATTGCTTGAAACCTTTGGGCCATAAGAAACTTCTGGAACATGAATTGGAAGGTTTTGGCATTCGTCTCAACAAGAAACCGCCAAACATATACTTCAAACGTAAGGATAAGGGCGGCGTTAATCTAAATGCCATGGTGCCACAGTCTGAATTGGATGCCGATATGGTCAAGACTATTTTATCCGAATATAAGATTCACAATGCAGATATTACACTGCGTTATGATGCGACTAGCGATGATTTAATTGATGTCATAGAAGGCAATCGCATATACATACCCTGCATTTATCTGTTGAATAAAATCGATCAGATTTCCATTGAAGAATTGGATGTCATCTACAAAATTCCACATTGTGTGCCCATTTCAGCGCATCATCGCTGGAATTTTGATGATTTGTTAGAACTGATGTGGGAGTACTTGCAACTTGTGAGAATGTATGTGGATCAAACGTGTAAAAAACAATATTTAATAAAGTTTTAATTTTCAGCTACACTAAACCTAAAGGTCAACTGCCAGATTATAGTTCTCCAATTGTTTTGAACTCTGAACGCACCTCCATTCAAGATTTCTGTAATAAATTGCATCGAACTATTGCCAAGGAATTCAAATAGTAAGTTAATCTTAATTATAAGTTAAGACCTCGTACTTATCTTTGATCTGTCCGTATTTTTACAGTGCCTTAGTTTGGGGATCCTCCGTAAAGCATCAACCACAAAAAGTTGGCATCGATCATGTACTCAACGACGAAGATGTTGTACAAATTGTTAAGAAAGTCTAAGACGAAAAATTCAGTTTTTAAAACTGTGTGTAAACGTATATTGAAGTACCATCTGATCATATAATTGTAATTGATTGATTTTTTGTAATATCTAAGAACAAAACGCCGCAAACCAATAAAGAGAAAAACTACCGTAAAATATTTCATTTTAATTATAAATCATATGTTTAATTTCAAAGCCTACATACAGCGTCGGCTTAATGCTATTTTGTTCCATACGCCATTTTGTATGAACGGAGAAAAACGCAATTTATTGTTTGAGTAAAAACGGGACTGAAGAGTTACACACTTTTTATTTCATAGGGTTCCCAACAGTGTTTGTATGATTCTCATGCATTTCTATGCTATTACATCCAAAAATAAGCAAGTTATAACAATTTTTGTACTTGGCATTTTGGTCCATATCCACTTTTATTTTACTATTTTTTCGTATTTGTATTACATGGACCACAAAGAAGGTCGGTGTGGAAGGAGAGTAATTTACATATTGTGATCGAAAGAACGTAAAATACTGAGTGAAAAATATAGGGCGATAGAAAAATTGAGACATAGAACAAAAATATCGAAATTATTTCCCGTTATTCAGAGTAAAACAAATTTACCCTACCAATATCTCGAAAACTAGGCGAGATAGTAAAAAAATGATTGCAGATTCTGAAAGAGCATGCTTGGAACCCATATTATCAACTCCTAACTCAAAAAACACAAAAATGGCGTATGGACCAAAATAGCATTAAGCCGACGACAGGTCAATTAGGGAATCTATATGTATAAAATTGGATGTGTGTATGTTACGGCTGGACCGATTTTGATGACATTTTCAGGGAATCTTCATATAACCCCAGCGGGTGGTATAGGCTATATAAATTCTTGATTGAGGGGGCGTGGCCTCGCCCATATAAGCCAATTTGGAGTTACCATTTTCCTACTGTCCGTACCTACGAATAGATTAACGAGATTCCTACTGTTCCTATCTATATGAGTTTTGAAATTGATATATCTTGAGCAGTCCAAAAATGGACGGGATCGGAAATCTGAAGTCTGGGCAACGAAGTGGACCGGGTACGCTAGTAAATTATAAAATGCGTATAAAAATGTCTAACCAGACAGAGTTAATAAAATAGGCCATTATTTCAGGTTTTACTGTTTTCTTTATTTCTTTAGTATTGAAAAAACAATAGATTTAGATTTATTTTTCTTTTATATGTATGTACATACAGATAGATGTTGTGTGGTTTATTGGTCTTACTTTAGTTTCTATTATTACTGTTATTAGATGTGTGTGTGTGTGTTTTTGTTGTTGTATAGAGAACTTAAAACTAGTACGGGTTTCCTTGGATTTTCTGATTATTTATCATTGGAACACCACCCCTAACTTTAACTTGAAGAGAAACTTAGCTTAGAAATCAAAATGTTTGTATATACTAAAAAAGTTAGTTCCTTCTTTAATTACCATTTGATGAGTTCTAAAAAAAGGAAAAAAATAAAATGAAGAATACATTTAGACAAATTGTCGACTCATGAGAATGGACATACGCAAAAAAAAAACAGAATGAATAGACAAGAAAAATCGAAACAAAGTTGAATTTTAAGTGTGTAGAACAGAATTAATCCTCTCCATTGTATACACTAACATTAAATAACATGTTTTTTGTTGATTGGTTTTTGTTTGTTATTAGCAAATCAGTGCATGGCTTTTTAGAGAAAGCTTCGCATAAACAATACCGTAGCAGTAGAAATTTCTGTAAATTATATTAGACCACGGATAAAGGCATCATTATTAATCAATCATTCATCTCTGGGACACGACACTTTGTGTAAAATATAAACAAAACAAATTTTTTTTTACAAAATATTTGTCCTGGCTGTAACTCTATAAAAACTGGATCTACCAAGAACCTTAAGGTCTAGCTTTAATCTTAACGGAAAGTGTTTACGTTTTCCCGGCACGCATCACACCTCGTACCTTTTTGGTAATTGGTTCGGATGAATCATCCTTAACACCATCAAATAGCGAGGCATTTTCCTAAAAAAAAATAGAAGAGTAGGTTGATAACTTATTGTTTTAAGGGGTTAGAGAGAAGGATGTTTACATACCAATGAATTTTGATCTATAGATGATAAATGATCTGACGCTGGACGTTTCTCTGCACTTTTTATTGTTGACTGGCCACTTGTGGTGGGTTTCAAGGCATTTGTTATTTTCTTATTAGTCCCTAAGGTTGTTATTATCGAATATGTATCAAAAGGTATATATATTTTAGTATTTGGAAATCCTCCAGCATCCGGTGGAGGTTCTTGGAAATACAGAGGTGGTAATGTAATGGGTACATTGAATGTTTTGTTTGGCGTTAAATCACACTGTCCCATTTTGGAACAAATAATGTAATTGGCGAGATCACAACAGGCCCATAATTTCTAAAGCATAGACAAAGGAGATTAATTTATGATAATATTAAAAATTGCCCGATTTACTTACCAAATTATAGGCATACGAGTTTGCATGTGGTGTCACTATATAATGGTCCTTCATCATTTCAATAAGATTCTTATAGAAACTGTATGAAAATGTCTCCGACTTTGCCATTAAAGGTTCCAATATAAAGCGCAAACATTTTTCAATTTGTTTCAATTGCACACGATCTTCGTAGTCGGTAAATTGAGAATCATGTACCAGTATGGGTATAGCAAAAGCCAGTATAAAATCAGGTAAAATATGTAAACGTTGTTCAGCAGAAGTGTCAGGGTCTAAAGAAGAAAAAATGCTTAAATTACATCATACAGAGATTGGATATAACAGTAAATACTTGTTGCTTGTATTGTTTTGAGATATTCCCGCCTTTTGTTTATATCAGCTTCCAAAAATTGACGTTTAAGTTCCAAAAGTCTGGAAATGAAAAATAACTTTGCTATTTTTTGTTATGATAATTTCAAAGGCTTACTTTTTGTCGGTTTCATGACCTGCCAGAGTATAGAAACCCATAAAGTCCAGGGGTAGACAATTACTAGGCAGTCCTTTGTTCAAACCTTTGTGCAACTTGCGGGCAAACATTTCTCTAACCTGGGGCACAGGATCACACTTGAAATATACCAGAAAGCGAAGGAATATTAAAAACAAAGCCATTTCAAAGATTTGGATTAAAATTCACCATTAGTTTCGATAAACTGTAATACTGCTCGGAGGTGTATTGATCACCAACGCCTTTTTGTTCGCAAATTTTTAGCATTGCACACGCCGCAGATACTCTAAACCACGACGATTCAGCGGCAAACATGCGTTTGTGGTCGAGCAAATCTCCACCATGGTGTATAAAAGCTATCAACATGCGAAACGTTTTCTTGGCCGATGCCTCATCATCACGTAAGCCTAACAACCAGCGAGCCATTGTTTTCAAACCATCCAATTTACATAGAGTGTCTGAAGGTAATTCTTCTTGTTCACACCAATCTCCTTCAATGCGGAAAAAAGTAAACATTAGAAAGATTGAAAACAACGAATGTGCATAATAAGCTCAAACCAATAAAAAATTTACAACCTTCTATGCGGTTGCAGATCCTATCTTCAGGTACGGGCTGTATTAACAACTCCTTGACAATGCGTCTCGCTATCATGTTCTTGATTTTTTCTGCAAAAGCTTTGGGCATATTATAGGCAATATGACCCATTGTTACCACTTTCGTCCTTTGTTGGTGGCAATTCGGCTTGAGTGTGAGCCGTAAATTATCCATGATCTCATTAAATATGGGATGCACCATTTTGGGTGTATCTAGATGGTCAGTTCCACCATTTAACTGGGCCTGAGTGTTGACAAATATACAACGTACCGCATGTTTGGCCTGTTTAGGTGTTCCCTCACAAGCGAAATCCTTACAGACTGGTGCCAACTCCTCCAAAATCGAAGAGTCTACTGTAATCAAGGGCTTGTAACGGCCCAAATGTGTTAAAGATTTTAAAATTAATGGCGCTGAATAGTCATTGTCATAACTGAGTAGGGAGATCATATGACGTAAGGTTTTATCCATAAAGAAGTGCGGTGAGAATAGATAAGACAAAGCCTAAAAGAAAGATAAACGAGTAAATGTGAAGAAATGTGGAAATTATTATGGGTATTCCATTTTTTCACTTACAGTCAAGAGTTTTAGGCCTTGTTCACCGGCTTCGTTTTCGGGCAAACCAATCTCTTTTACCATTTCACCTCCACGCATACAATCCTCAATTAACCTATAAAAATAAATTTGGTGTTAAAGTTGCAATGGAAATATTTACTTACAAATATTTGTAAATGTACATATTAATGGACTTGATCTTACCCAATTAAAATACCCACAGACTCTTTGTCGATCATGACCGAAGCTATGCGCTCTATTAACATTTTAACCGTTTGATAATAGAGATTTGTCATTATAGGAGTCCCAAGTTTTTTTAACAGCAATGACATGGTATCGGCGCATTCTTTACACGAAACGTCGCGTTTTAATATGATCTCCATATATCGTAATAGAGTGGGATCTTTTTTCATATTCGTACTGAATTTCCCCAAAAATTCAGAGGCTTTTAAAGGATCTGCAAGCAACTTACAAATGATTGTCTGCTTTATGTTCAGTTGGCTTTGCATTGATGGTGTCATATCTTTAGTTTTATGCAATTTCACCCATTCCAGTACAGTTTTACGTGTTTTCATTTGATTCTTTTGCAACTCTATAAAAGCTTTTGTGGCATTATCGTCAAATGTACCCATTAGATGATAAAGTTGCTTCATGCGATCCACAGGCGTCAGTTTATAGGGCACTAAGGAAGTTATTAAAAGGCGTTCCACCTGTAAGCGATCTTCCAGGGTAGGCATATAATAGCCGTGCATTATTTTGTTCTTTATCCATTCGACATTCTTTTTTACTTCTGGTGTGAGATCATTTGGCTCACATATAGCCTTTTTATAAATATAAGCTAACCCCAGCATTGCTTCTTTGCGTATTTTAAATTTTTTATCCAAGGTTCTTTCGCGTACAAAATCCAATAGATCTTCAGATTCACAAACAATGGAAAATTCACGTTTTGCTGTTTCCACAATGGCCATCACCACCTCGTAACGAACGTTCTCGTCCGAGTCATGTTGCCGAGCACGCAAACATGAAATGATATCCTCTCGGAGGTGGGCTTGATTGAGCAGGAAGTGCATTGAGGATTGGACACACTTGACGCGTATTGAAAATGATATGTCACAGAAACGTCCGAAAAACATACGCAAAAGGGTGGGGTGTTTTTTGGAAATCTGAGAATCCTTTTCTGAAAACATGCGGGCCAATAAAGCTACGGCTTCTGCAAAATGTAATGGAAAAAT
Organism: Eudasyphora cyanicolor; assembly: GCA_963930755.1. Lineage (NCBI taxonomy): Eukaryota > Metazoa > Arthropoda > Insecta > Diptera > Muscidae > Eudasyphora > Eudasyphora cyanicolor. The sequence goes on along the minus strand of OZ005738.1, from coordinate 6,102,918 downwards.
CAGATTTTCAGTGATCAAACAAAACGGGTTTTTATTTGGCAATGCGGCGTTTTGGCTTTTTTTACGTTACTTGTTCCATGTTGCCGATTTATAGGCAAAATTATTCACCCATTTGAGGACAATCAATTCACAGAATGCCAATATTTTACGTTAATTGTAATGATAATCGAATTTTAATTCTAATAAAATGCGCGCTTGGATGTTGTAGTTATAAATTGAACACAAATACCACTGTGCTAAAAAAAAATTAAATTCTATTTTGCGATTAGAAGTCATATTCTCAAAATTTTAGGTGTAATGCGCTTGTCACCACATGGTTGATAATTTTTTTTGAAGCCAATCTGGCGAGTTTCTATTTTGCCAAATAAAACACGACAAGTAAAGATAAGGACTTGGAGACTTACTTAAACGTTCCTGTTCATTCGAGGATTTCAATTTACATTCCAATTGCGGTAACACCGAACACAATATATTGGGACAAATTAAATGTAGTTCGTAAATTAAGTCGTAGATTTTGTTACAGATTTCATAGTTTTTGTCAATTTTGTCTAAGACCAGAACTTGATTGAAGAACTGTGGAAAGAAAATGAAAAAAAAGATAGTTAGGAAACTAAAGGCATAATATAATCTTCGTAGTTTTTAATATATTTAGATTTAATTAAGCAAAACAGCAAAAATGGAATAAAAATAAAATGTGGTCCTAAATTTAAATAAATTCTACTCTTCAGGGTAAATTGGGTTATTTATCGATCCATGTCTGTTGTTCCATATAAATTGACAAAATCTTTTGAAAATCAATTTCCCATAACATATGTATAATTATGATAAGACTATTTTTTATATTTATTTTAAGTATTTTTCTAAGTTTGACTCACCATTTTGATTATAGTCTCTAAAGAATCGGCTGTCTTGATGATCAGTTGTTCGGCCAGTTGATAAGCATATTTGTTTTGGGATTTTTTCGGCTCGACAATATTGATTAGAATCAAATCCAAAATGTCTGTAGTAAAATTGTCTGCTTCATTAATCAAAGGACTCATTATGTCAATCATGAAGTTTTTCACTTTGGTGCTATGCTCCTCACTACAAAAAAACATACGATGAAGCAAACAATTAAAGATTGCGATGCAATCTAACCATTTATCAAAACCTACTTGACTATTTTGAACATCATGCCAAATAATTGGCAAAATATTTCTGCACACTCCTCCAGCTCAAAACACATATTAAAAGATTTCACATAGGCGAGATTCTCCAACAAATAAAAGTAGCGTTTGAATGAGGGATCTTTAGGGTCTTTGAGGCCATACAGTTGTTTGATAAAGAAGAGAAAAATGATTTTAATTTGCTCCTGATCCTTGTAAGGAGCTTCGGGAGCGTAGACTCGTAAAACATCCGCTATACAACACGCTACCAACAACTGGACATCGCGGGAAGGGTGTTGTAGGAAGTGGTCATCGGCCAGCTGCAGCGACAATGGTATATACTGCTGATACAGGCCATCGTCCTGTCCCATAGCCTGCAGGACATTCGCTAATGTCTAGGTGGTTGAGAAGAACAACGATCATGAGGATAGGTTTATAAGACTTCTTAAGAGCAATATTTACCTTTAGTCTGCGTATAAGTTCATCTGTGCCGAGGTCTTCGGACAACGGTCTACATCCCGTTGGATACACAATATCCGTCATAATGTTTTCCCACTTGTTCCACTCAGATTTATGTGTAAGACGTTTTACCCTAATGACAAGAGACAATCTAAAAAACAACGTATAGTGGAATCAGTATTAGTACATTCACTCCAGTGCTCTATTTCCATCCAAGGTACAGACAGGGCATCAGATAGTTTCTATTTGTTTATGTGTATGTGCTTTGTGTGTGTGCGATTGTATTTAAGCAACATCGCTGTAAATTAGGATGGATTTCACTTCAATATTAAACTGTAGGAATTTCCAAGTTTTTCCTTAATTTCCTTTTTAAATCTCCTCCTCTCCTTATTACGGAAACTAGTGGCATCTGCTGCTCAGTCTTATTTTTGACAATTAATTTTTTTCACTTATATTTTGTTATTACTTCGTATTTCGTCGTGGCCCCACTCGCAAATTTTCTTGGAACTGTTTATGGACAAATATATCATTGAATTGTTACAATTTAGATACAAATATTTTGTTTTTGATTCAATTATTCTTTAACTTTTATATATTCCCGAGTATTATTTTTGTTAACTTGTCAGAAATTAACGCCATCTTCATCAAAAACGTCAAAACAGGGCTCAAGAGCGTGAGAGGAGCACCTCATAATTTTGAGTGAGAGAGTCATACATATTTTGACGGCGCTGTTTTCGTTGCCAATGACAATTTCTTTATTCATACAGATGGCAGGTCTGTATTCTAGAGACCACTTAAATACGAACGAGAACGTAGGGCGTATGTCAAAAACACGCTTCAATACGACGTACTACCACAATACGTCGGGAATTTGAAATCGAGTTTGACAGACGTCATACAATCTCACTTGTATTTTGGAGGCAGCCTTAAAGCAATATAAAACAGCGAATCCGAGAGAAACTTTTATTTAAAATATTTAAACAAACGGAGCAACCATTTTCCAACTTTTTCAGTATGATGAAATTTGTTCATTTTTAAATCGAATAACTTATCTTATGAAGCAAAAGCTAAAAATAAGGTTATTTAATACGTTGTATTAATTAATATTTAGCCGCAAAAGTCAGAACGGAAATCAAGTGGACGCACATCACTTTGACAGACGTGGTACGCTGACGACGTCTATTAAGTTGTACCGTGGCAATGACAGATCGTTAGATGTTTTAAAAATGCTCACAGATGGCAGCATTGTCTTGTAACTTCTCAGTTTAATCCGAGCTTTCACCGCGGTTAGAAGTGTGTTGCTAGCTAGCTTTGCAATTGTTTTTAGATTGCAATTAACCAACATACAATCGAACATTTCTTGCTGTATTGATTTATTGCTAATTGATGAGGAAAATGTTTTTATGTGCTTTTTGCAACAGGTGTTTTTTCGTCTTGGTTTCTCGTCGTTTTTGTTTCGGAACTTCATGATAAAGCTTCAGTAAACACATGGGAATTAAATTCTGGAGGCGAATGCTGGTACTGGCATTGTCGAAACATTTGAATAATTGAGTTGAATTAGAATAAGATGCTTCAATTTATTAACTTTGTTAAGTCCGTGCTTTCGGATAAAATTAATCGCCCTTATCGCAAATTAAATACCATGCGGAATTCGTTCCCTAAATTGCACATTGAACAGGGATCGAGGGAAATTCCGTGTGGAATTTAATTCGCGATCGGAGGAATATGTAGTGGTATGAGTAACAAATGATTTCAATTTGTTACAAGGATAAATGCACAACGACCCATGAAATGGTGTACACAAAGAGCAGGGAGACACATGAGCTTTGCTGTGTGTTTTGATGTTTGCCTTATTTGAGGCAAACCATTCACTTGTTCATATGTAATCCATGGAAATCGAAGCTTCTGGTTCGATTCATGTTTTCATAATAAATTCGAGTTTTTGCAACTTAAAATAGCCGAACAGGATGCACTACCACAAAAACAATAATTTCCCCAATAAAAGCATAACACCTTGACGACTATTAACTAGGGATGTAACGAATGTGACTTTAGCGAAAGCGAATATTGAAATATATATTTCTTGCGAATGCGAAAGCGAATGGTGAAATATGGATTTTTGCGAAAGCGAATAATAGTTTTACCTCCTGGTACCACAAGGACAAGCATATTTTTCAACTGCTTTGAAGAGAAGTGGAAGAGGTGTTCATTGGTATTAATATCTTCAAAATGTGTGAAGCGAATAAGAAGATATAACACTTTTAACTAATGGAAGCAAATACTGAAATATATTTTTGCGGAAGCGAATAATCCAAAGATGGTTTTTGCGAAAGCGAATGTTAAAATGATGCGAGTAATTCGCGTTCGCATATGCGAATGCGAATATTCGTTACATCCCTACTATTAACATTAATGCATGCTCAAATATTAACAGAATAAATGTTAATTAACAACCGGACAACGGACAATATGAGAATGATCCTCGGAAAACTGTACGTTATGCGAACGGTTCGTTCAGAGAACACAAACGTGATGTATCCCTCAGTGTTCGTGTTCGCGAACACTACCACTACCCTGCAAACATTTTTGAGATTTTTTTGGCGATGATTACGCAATCTTTCCTGCGAATAAGAATCGCCAACCTTCGCCTAGGCCTTAAGCTAAGTACACACGATTGCCAGATCGGACAATATTGTCAGAAAAATACAACCCTGTGAACGTACGACCGTGTGAACATACAATTTTTGTCTTGCAACTTTGGCAGAAAAGTCATTGTAAGATAATTTGCAGATTGTTAGATGTGCGAAGTTTATGCATGTGACAACAACGCCATTGTCAGAAAAACATTTTTTTGGCAACACTGTTTACAAAATATTTTTATTGGCAATTCTGCAATTGTCTGATCTCTCAATTCACCATTGCTTAACAATCTGTCATTGTCCGTACATTTGCAGCACTTTAACAGGGTTGATAACGTTGTCCGATATGGCAATCGTATGTACTTATCTTTACACATAAGCGTTGAATACGCGATCGTACACAATTTACTCGATATGCTTGTGAAAATAATTCAGTTCTGACAAAATTTGATGACACGAATTGCGTAAGGCGAAAGGCAGAAAAAATGTTGCATTTTTTGGCACAAAAGACAACACCATACATACATATACTGGCCTATCTCCTTCTGTATTTTCTAAAGTTACGAAAATTAGGATAACAATTTTTATTACAATGAGTTATTCATTGCCAATCGAAATTCATGCGAAAGCATGCTTATACAATTAATAGTGCATTGTTGGCAAATAGTTTTGATGGATTCCAAATTTTCTTTTATAATAAATTATCGTCAAATTTTGGTATGAGTGACCACTGTTATCTATTTATATAAAATTGGAAGTGTGTATTTTACGTATGTACTCCAAAACGGCTGAACCGATTTTGATGAAATTTTCAGGGAATCTTCATATAACCCTAGCGGGAGGCATAGGCTATATAAATTATTGATTGAGGGGGTGTGGCCTTGCTCATATAAGCCAATTTGGAGTTACCATTTTTTTTAGGGATTCCTACTGTCCGTACCTACGAATAGATTAACGCGATTCCTACTTTCCCTATCTATATGAGCCATGTTTTTAAATTGATATATCTTGAGCGGTCCAAAAATGGACGGGATTGGAAATCTGAAGTCTGGGGAAACGAAGTGGACCGGGTACGCTAGTACATAATAAAAATTCCATTGTTTCGAGAATATAGAAATTTGATATATATAAATATACATATCATGACTAGTGTTTAATAATTGTTGCTTAAAATAAATGTCAACTCAATAATTAAGTAAATGTAGATAAATAATTTGGGTACAGTAGTAGTATATGTTGGAGTTTTAATCAGGTATACCATCAGAAATGCGTTGGTACTGAGATTGGAATTTGGAGATCTTACGAAATGGACACCGAGTCATCATTCTAAAAACCAGTGTCATACATAATGCAAATAAAAGCCAAAAGGCATACATAAATAAGTACACGAAACGATTTGGTAACCAAAGGACCGTATAACGAAGATCAAAGTTTTCTAAAGAAGAACAAAAAATAGAATAACTTTATGAATATTTATGCTACCTAATAAATACGTACCAAGCACAGCATAACCCATACCAATATTCACTTTTCCCATACGATATGAAGACGTCGGAACCATTATTTCCAAATAATTATGCTGTTTTTCCTTAAGTTCTTTCAAATTGAATTGTTTTACTGCGGTTTCATAAAAGTTGATCACCTTTGTGGATGGATATAAAAATATTCGAGATTCATGCCAGTGTCCTGAGAATATAATGTGAGGATCCAAGTCATTAATAACAGAACGCAACAGGGGTCCTCCACCTATAAGTAAAGGTGCGTGCGATAAACCAATGCGCAACTTTTGATGATTGTGTGCTTTATCAGGGTTCGTGAAGTCTAACATCATGCGATTGATTTTAAAGAAACGCAAATTTGATTCATAATCGAATATATCCCTTTGCGTGAAAGCCTCTTCAAATCGATGTATATTTAAATTCGAAATGTATTCACCATTTTCCCCGCCAATATCATTGTCGCCTGGCACATGTACGAGCTGACGAAAAGCGGAAATCATATTAAACTTTATAGGGAATTTTGTTAAACGTAGAGTATGAAGGTAAACAAAATCTTTTTAGTGACTTACTCGTATATCATCTTCTGTTTTATAAATGCTTCTAAAGCGTTGTATATAGCTTTGGAATTCATCGGGAGAAGCGACATTTCCCTCATCCAGTAAATCGCCAAGGAAACAAATTATATGAGGCTGTGTAAACTTTAAAGCTTGTTGAAAGGTACTATGTAGGTATCTATAACATAAGTATATTTTAATGCAAATAATGTTGCGCCAATAATCAATAATGTTTGCATCCTCAACAACTAACCTATCTGCATCATATCGAGCTAGTCCACCATAGAAAGATTTCTCATATGTTAATCCCAACAACTGGGGGTCAGCAATTAACAATATACGCGTGCAATTTTCTACAAAATAGAGAAAGATCAATATCGCATCCTTTGTTCGAACCAGGCCACACTCATGACTACTTGACCAACTTACCGAAACGACAATTGATTTCTTGCCAATTGCCTCTGTTGAAGTGATACAAAAGTATTTCATTGTAGCAACATAATAAAAGAGTAAGAAGCAAAAAGGTTCTAGTAATCCATCTGGGAGATGAGGTTAATGTTAGTAATTATTAATAATCCTCACTGCAATTCAATTTCCATACAAATTGCTTTACCTGTAAACATAGCGTATAGGCATCTTTGTAGGCAAAAGTAATTGAAATATTGGTCTTTTCAAACATCTAAAGAAGACTCCACCCTCCTTTTTTTATTATGACATGTCATAATTTGTACCACCAAGGAAAGATTGCAATTGTGTCAGCATTAATTAAATTAGTAATGTTTGCGGCTTGGCGTCTCTATGATTTGAAGTGTGTTTGTGTTGTTTTAGGGCACCATCGGCTGTTTCTATTTAAATATATACACATGTACGTATATATGTTTGCATATATTTATGCAATATGCCGTGCACAAAACGATAATTGTTGTTTTGTATCACTTAATAAATTAACTCTTATTCATTATTATCATAAAGCAAAATAAAATATAAGTACGAACTAAACAGCAAGCAGTAGAAAAATAAATATAGCTCTCATTGAGTTGAGCTCACATCATCTGTTTATGAGTGCTGCCATATATGATTAATATGGCCATTTGCACTTTTCTGCCTCCCCTACTTGGGTATCTCTTAAATACCAGTGAAAGCGTCCTGCGTCGGTCAGACTATAATTTCTCCTATTGTTTTCGGTATACACAACACTTTGGCAGACGTCGAACGCCGACATCGGCTATTTAAGTATCAGCCTTAAACGGTACAACATCAGCTGTTGGTCGATTTGCCGTACTCATTTGGAGCGTTGAGTGCAATAGTAGCGTAAACAACACCGCAGTCGAAAATTTATTTGTGTTTTAAGTTTTTTAATGTATTTTAATTTTATGGATCGTTAATTTGAATAAATGGTATAATATATAATATTATAATATAAATATGATAGTCATGTGAGTACAGTTTTGCATTTATCTGAAACAAATTTATTCGAAGAGCAGTTTCGAGTTTTATGTCGACCATTCTGATTCGACTTTTGTCACTCTAAAAATTACATTTTCAACCTATGTCTGAAATTGGTCACTTGAAACCCAGTCTTTCCTTAAATGTTTTTTATACACTCACTTTAGTGGAGGGGGTATGTGCATATATCATTTGCTGCGGGCAAAAACATAACTCATCCCGGAAATAATTTGAGCATTGTCCGTCTGACTGTCTGTTACACACGATAACTCTCGAAAGGAGTAACGGACTTTAAATTTGGTATGTAATAATATTTTTTCTATCTCAGGCTATGTTGGAAGATTTACCATATGGGTCCATTCCTTCTAGTACTTCCCTCATAAAGAGTTAAAATTTAGTTACAGGGTGGCTGATATGTAATGCAACAAAGTAAAGCGCTATATTTTTTTAATTTTTTTTTAAATTTTATTGTTCAAAAGCAAAAATTGTCGGAAATAAAATAGAATTTTAGAATCAGTTTAGATTTGTTCGAATTGGCCACCTTTGGCACGAATTAAGGCCTTCAAACGGCCGACAAAGCCATCACACGCTGCACGAAAGTGGCTCTGCGGTAATTTGGTCCATTCCCGGCGAAGCGCCGTCTTAAGATGATCGATACTTTTGTATTTTTCAGTGCGAACCTTACTCTCTAAAATGCCCCAGGCGCAAATGTCCAACGGATTGAGATCCGGAGATCTTGGTGGCCATTGTGCGGTAGAAATGAAGCGAGGAACCTCCTTTTTAAGCCATTCTTGGTTGACGCGTGCTGAGTGCGATGGTGCTGAGTACTGTTGGAATGTCCATGGTCTGCGGCCGAAATGTTTGTCTGCCCAGGGCTTCAATACTGTCTTTAGGACATTTTCCCGATAATATTCGGCATTTATTTTGACCCCATGGTCGATGAATACGAGCGGGGAGCGACCATCGGCCGTTAGGGCGGCCCACACCATTACCATCGGCGGCGCTTGAGTTCTGGTGGCCAATCGAAGGTGTAAATTTTCAGCTGACCTCTTTGGCAAGTAAACCCGATCATTTTGTTTGTTCACAAACTGTTCAATTTGGAATGGCTTCTCATCGGAGAAAACCAAATTCGGTAACTGGCCACTTTCGTGCAAGCGAAGCAACTCCTTGGCTCTTTCCAGTCTAACTTTTTTTTTGTGCATCGATGAGCTCTTCCTCTTTTTGGAACTTCAATGGCTTTAGTCCAAGCTCATTTTTTAATATGTGTTGTATCCGTTCTCGCGATATGTTCAGCTCACGAGCAATTTTTCTACCACTGCGGCGTGGATTTCGATCAAATCTGGCCTTCACTTTTCGGATCATTTCTGGTGTTGTTACCGTTTTTTTTCGTCCAATTTTTGGACGCGATGCAACACTGCCAGTATCACGGTAACGAGCAATGGTACGAGAAACAAAAGATTTATTCACGTTTAAATGCTGGAGGGCTCTAACGAAAGCTACTTGTGTTTTTCCACCCAAATATAAAGCAATCACACTATCACGCTTGAATTCCATCACGAATAACTCTTTTTCTGAATGCAATAGATTAAAATGCTTTTGTAAGCTTGTAAACAATAAAATGAACTGTCAATGAAATAAATCTGTCAGCTATCAGACTAGCGGTTTAGAAATGATAGCAACCTGAAGTTGGTTGCAATACATATCAGCCACCCTGTATATATTGATTCCGCCTCAGATTAGGTTAGGTTTAAGAGAGGCGACGTTTAAACGTCTGATGTCCATGCACTTACACTTAAGCCAGTGGTTCGGCCTGTGGTGCGCTCCTTATTTATGATCTAGACACGCAATTTCTCAGTATCTTCCAGTCACTCCAGTGCATATAAATACGCACTGATGTGAAAAATTGACAATATATCCATGCCTCTTTTTGGTACCTTTTAGTACACAAAATGATCTAAACTTTCCAAAATTGAACAGCTCATTACGTTAATACCAGTAACATTAAACTGGGACTTCGTAAGCTTAGTGGTTAGTGCATTAGACTTGGATCTCGAAGGTGGTGGGTTCAACTTCCCAGCCATGGCACCGGAAAAATTTAACATCAACATTTCATGTTTTCATCATAATTCGAGTTTCTGCAAAAATAACTCACCGGGCGCACTACCACTACAACAATATCAGGGAAGCTAAAAATAGACATAACATCCCAGTAAACATTTATTTCAGATCAGTTGATGTCCGAAAATGTATGTTATTGAATCAGAAATTTAACAGAAACGGTTAAATTTCCCTTAGTTTCTTTGCAGATTTGTCCAAAAAATATATGTTTTTTGGTAAGTCATTTCTGCACCTTTTCTAAAGTATTGTTCGAGTTCTATCCGAAAATTCCGCACATTGTATGAAAAGTGGTCAGAGTTTAAAAAGATTTGTCGAAATATCCCTAAGCAAATGTTCTGAATCATCATCTGCACATCCTCTACAATTATGTTATACATTTCTGAATATTTTCTAACAAATCTTCAGACTTTATGGAGATTACTCAGATGTTTGGTCAGACTTCCAAAAAACAGTATCAACAGAATTCCTGCAGAATACTCTGTAGGCATTCTGAGCTTCTTTCTGATGTTTCATGCGATTGTTCTGCACATTCTCTGATGTTTTTTTGTGTTGCAAATTCAAATGTTCCAAGAATGTAAAACGGTAAATAAACAATCGTTTTCTTTTTGTTTTCTCTTCAGTTAAGGTCAGTTATAAGTGTGGCATCGAACTGATAAGACATTTGAGTGGCTTAAGCAAAGTATTAAAAATAAGTGTGTCTCAAAATTAAACAAAAGGTAAGTCTTTGCTTGTAAAAGGTTTATATATCTTATGAATAATAATGTATTAATAGTTTTTAAAACTTTTATTTCACACTTTTTTAATCTTTTTCAAAAGCTGCACTGGATGGTATTTCAAACAACAAATTCAAATGTTGAAGCTGTTATGAAAACATTTTTTAACGCTGTGAAAGACCGCCTAAACAAACGAAATAAGCGAAAAAAATAGATTTATAATTTTTATGACAAATGAATTTACATATTTTAGTTAAATTATGTTATGTTTTTTTTGCGCAACCATTTTAAAAATTGCATAAAAGTGCTATTGAAATGAATTTATTTATTATTTCTTAAAAATGAAATGTTTGTTATGCTTTTTTAATTGCTTAAATATTGAATTATAATGCAAATAAAATAAAAATTATTTAAATATATTTATAAAAAAATTTTGTATTTTTTAAAAGGGATTTTACCAATTTGTCGACAAAAGTCCGAAAAATCGGATAAATTTCTTATAATGTATCATACATTTATACGACATAAAAGGGATGCTACTTGTAAAATTTCCGATATAAGTCCGAAAAATCGGAGAAAGGTCAGATCCTTTATCAGATTTTGTAAGACAATTATCCGACAATTATTATAAAACGGCAGACCAAAGTCAGACAAATCTGACGAAGTACGTATCAAACGATGGACAAATATCCGACAACACTATAAATTGTCTAATATTTTGTCAGACATTGTAACTACGCAGTATATAAATCAACCGACTATATTAAGACTGATATGGATATTTTCCGTTTTTGAAGCCGATTTTTGTTAGACGTATCTAAAAATCCTTCCAAATTTCCCTCAGACTTTAATTTTAAACTCTTCTACAATTCGTTACGAAATGCCTGCACATTCTTCCTAATTTCCCCAGACAAAACGTTCAGACTTACTGTCAACACCCCAAACAACTTTCGTTACATTCTCTGACAGCCATCGGCATCAGAATCGTAAACTTGTGCAGAATTTCGGTCCGGATTCTGGAGAAATTCTGAGAAAAATGTTCACTGTGATCATGACGATTATTAACAGAAATGCAGCGCTTCTAGTGGAGAATAGAAACCAAAGACTTTTAAAGACCAAGACGGGAAAGTTCTCTCTTCTGCTATTATGAAGTATGTCTAACCGTAGGGATAACATAAAGCTCCCTTTAACAGAGGAAAAAGAAATGACAAAAAAGGCAACTAAATGCACAAATTCACCAATACATACATATTGCCGTTCCTGCGGCAGTACTCGTCTATGGGGGGCTTAAAAACTATTTTTGTGTAGATTGAGGCATACTATTTTATGAAGCAAACACAAAAAAATTTGTTACGGTAAAGTTTAGTATTTGGACATATTTTTTAAGTATAATCCCGATAGGGCATTAAGGATTTGTATTGGCTAATGATTTTAGACTTACTTTTGTCTCTACAATTTTTGGTCAAAATTTACTATTTAATAATGGTCTAAATTTTTTTAATGAATTGCCTTTAGAACTTATTTATTTATTATTATTAAAATAGGATGCTAGCACGACAAGGATATTTCCTTTTTAATGACAAAGCTAGGGCAATTTAAATGACATTGTAAGATCTTTTTGAAAAATTGATTACATAGTTGTGTGTGTATTAAATTAAAGGTCTATGATACTCATGTCAATTATATGTATAGTACAATAATGCTACATTAGCAGATATTTTATTTAATTTTTAAATTTATAAGCGTTACCGATAGTCTGTATATGATTGGGTAGGTTGTTCCAAAGACGAATAGCATTAATATATAATTGACCCTCAGATATTGCATACTTGTGTCGAAATTGAGTTATACGTTTTCCTCGGTTAGATTTACAAATTTGTAGTCTTTCAAAGAGGTAATCACGTTCCTCTGAAGTAATGATCTTTTGCTGAAATATCAATGTTTTATATTTTAGAAGCTTCTCGAAGCTCATGTTAAGAACTTAAATCTGAAAATAATTTTTTTACATTCAAACGAAAAATAGTATCTTATGTAAAACAAAAATTTTAATGTAGAAAAAATCCCATAATTTTGAATATTGTTGTACATTTGCACATAATATTCTAAATAAATCAAATTATTAAAAAAAACATTAAGGAAAGTCGGGCGGGGCCGACTATATAATACCCTACACCTCCCTAACAATGCGATAAGGGTCATTGCTATAATAATTTGGAATAATTGGTAAATGGGTAGAAACATATTATCTAATTCTGAAACGATAATCGCTAAATTAAGCATTATTCGTTCCTAAAGTGAGAAACATCTTTCTGGAAAATTTTAATGATCGGAAGTAAAATACAACTTCTATAGCGGTTTGATACCAAATCAGGAGGAACATATATATGGAGCTTTAATATAAATCTGAACCGATCTTCCATGAATACTAATTCATGTAAAAAGTCCTCCTTCTGTCGAATTTCGTACTGATCGGATATAAAATACAGTCTCTACAGCGCTTACATGTCAAATCGGGGGTAATATACATATATCCCGTACAAAGTACAACGTGTGTATAAATTTTGTGCATATATATATTACCGTTTTCTCAAAAAACGGCATCTCGGTCCAGATAACGACAGTAGGAATCTCGATAATCCATTCGTAGGTAGGGACAGTAGGAATCACTAAGAAAATTATAACTCCAAATTGGCTTATTTGCTCGGGGCCACGACTCCTCAATAAATAACTAATATAGCCTATGTCACCCGCTAGGATAATCTAAAGATTGCAGTATTTATCCCTTTTCCGTTATGTGCTTCTAAATGCCATTAAACCACAACTGTACACCATTTAATCTTTTTTGCTTCACAGTGCCACTACACGGGGCAAAATCGTCTTTTTTGATATGTTTGAATCGAAGAAAAATATATTTGAAACACAAATTTTTAAATATTAATTACTTCTGAGCAAATACATTTTATTTGAAAATCAATAAAATTTATTTGGAACGCATATATTAATATATTACAACAAAATGTATTTGCAAACTAATTATCTCAAATAAAATATGTGTTTATATACAAATAAAATTATCGTTTAGGAACCTGTCCAAATATATTTTGTTTAAAAACGTTGACAATTTTTTAAATTTTATTTCTACTTTTTAATTGATTTTAAGTTATACCTTATAATTAAAAATGACTTATGAAGCAATAAAATTCGTTTTAAAGCACTAATTTTTAAGTTATATTTATTCTAAGTCATCATTTGTTGACAATCCACCTTGCATAATACATCATTTCGCAGGATTATACGATTTCAATTATAATGGCTTCAAATAAATATTTGTTCCGTAAATAATAGTCCCAAATAAAAAACATTATGACGGAAACAACGATTTATTTAGAACAACATCTTTCCAAATATATAATTTTTGTGTGTGACAAATATAATATATTTAGAGTGTACCCTAAATATTTGTATATTTCAAGCAGAATATGTTTGGGACAATATACTACAGAACCGATTTTTTTTCAGCGTGTATAAGTATGTATTAAGAGAAAAACATACTGTATATTCCACTACCATATTCCTCTACCATATTTAACCCTTTTTGCCATATCATATCATATTTTACCATTTTTTCACTACGGTACCATATTTAACCCTTTTTGCCCCACTGTGCCATATTTAACACATTTTTGACCCACTGCACAAATTTAAATTTTTCCCCACTGTACCATATTTAACACTTTTTGCCCCACTGTGTCATATTTAACACATTTTAAACCCACTGCACAAATTTAAATTTTCCCCCCACTGTACCATATTTAGCACTTTTTGCTCCACTGTACCATATCCAACATAGTTTTGTCCACTGCACAATATTTATCATTTTTCCACCATTTTTGCCTAAAAAACTCGTTGTGTCTAGTCTACGTTCCAATGGCTACCCTCAAGCCAAATTAGACGATTCAAGCTCTTGTCATTTGGACTTGGCTTTGGTGCCATATTTATCCCTTTTTGTCCCAATGTGCGCGTAAATTTTTTAATTTCGAAAAATTGTGATTCATACCGAATCTACGCCCTAGGCGCTACCCTCACACGAAATGTTGCAATTCTAGCTCCAGCCGTTTGGATTTGGCTGTGATACCATATTTTTTCTTTTTTGACCCATTGTGCGCCCAAAATTTCAAAAAACCCTTCCATATTGCACGTCTATATAGCAAGGACTACCATCCTACCAAATTTCATGACTCTAGCTTTAGCCGTTTGGGCTGGGCGGTGATCAGTCGTAACTGACATTAAGTATAATTTTGTTCCCACAAAGTGACGTATCTGCATTGTTTATGAAAAACATGCATTATAATTAAATTTTTTTATTTTTTTGTTAATAATATTGAAAAAGATGGAGTTAAGTACACAATAAGAAAAGCAAACTGGAAATATAATAAATATTACGCCGTGGGGAAGAATGGACATTGTCTCAAAAACAGAAAAACTGCTCTCCTGAACAATTTGAAAATGTCAGTTACTGGAGTTGGTCATCCAAGCGACGATATATGGGAGCTATATCTAAATCTGAACCGATTTTCTCCGAATTTGGCAGTATTCCTTCATGTAATAAGAAACCTCTTTCTGCGAATTTCGCACTGATCGGATATAAAATACAGTTTTTACAGCGTTTACATGTCAAATCGGGGGTAACATATATATGGGAGTTATATCTAAATCTGGACCGATTTTCCGAATTTGGCAGTATTCTTTCGAGTAATAAGAAACCTCTTTCTGCCGAATTTTGCACTGATCGGATATAAAATACAATTTCTACAGCGCTTACAGGTCAAATCGGGGGTACCATATATATGGGTGTTATATCTAAATCTAAACCGAGTTTCTCCGAATTTGGCAGTATTCCTTCATGTAGAAAGAAATATCGGATATAAAATAACATTTTTACAGCGCTCACATGTCAAATCGGTCGTAACGTATATATGGGGGCTATATCTAAATCTGAACCGATTTCTTCCAAATTTAAAAGTGTTCATTCATATATTAGGAAACCTCTTTCTGACGAATTTCATACTGATCGGATATAAAATACAGTTTTTACAGCGCTTACATGTCAAATCGGGGGTAACGTATATATCTAAATCTGAACCGATTTCTTCCAAATTTAACAGTGTTCATTCATATAATAAGAAACCTCTTTCTGCCGAATTTCATACTGATCGGATATAAAGTAAAGTTTTTACAGCGTTTACATGTCAAATCGGGGCGCTTACATATATGGGGGCTATATCTAAATCTGAACCGATTTTAACCAAATTCAATAGGGATCGTCCTTGGGCCAAAAAAAAGATATGTGTAAAGTTTCGTCGAGATCGGACCATAATTGCGACCTGTACTTTGATTACAGTAATACATGCACAGACAGACGGACATAGCTAAATCAACTCAGAAAGTGATTCTAAGTCGATCGGTATAATAAACAATGGGTCTATTTCTTCTCGTTTTGGGTGTTACAAACAAATGCACAAAGTTATAATACCCTGTACCACAGTGTGGTGTAGGGTATAAATACATACCAAATTTGGAGGCAATCGGTTGCTCCTGTGGAAAGTTGTCGACATCAAATGACATAAAATGGCCCAAAACGGAATTCCGCAAAATATTCTTGGGGCCTCTTAGGTCACTCTTCGATATTTTACACTTTGAGCAGCAGCAACTGATATATACCCTCTTTCATAATAGTGTGGGCATATAAAACGGATTATGTTGAAGTTATCTTATTTCTACCAAAATTGCTATAATTTCTACATTTATCCATAGATTTTCTTCTTGTCCTCGTTAAGATGCTAGTTTTTAAAAATTGGAACAAACATTTTTGCGATTTTTTTCGTGCCAACAAAAAACAATATTTTGTTAAAAAATTATTTTTTTCTACTTTTTTAACGACAGTTACTACACATTTGTTTCCACGTAAAAGTGGCATACTGTCCTTTAATTTAAGTTATATATCGGCTATATCTAGCTTATACTTATAAAATATGGTCCAAATACTAAAAGCATCTTTCAAGAAAAAGGGAATTATAAAGAAATTTTTTAAAAAATTACCGTAAATTCTTTTTTAAATATTTTTTTCGTGTTTAGGACGCCATATCACACA
This sequence comes from Eudasyphora cyanicolor, assembly GCA_963930755.1. NCBI lineage: Eukaryota > Metazoa > Arthropoda > Insecta > Diptera > Muscidae > Eudasyphora > Eudasyphora cyanicolor. The sequence continues at coordinate 6,086,194 of OZ005738.1, read as the reverse complement.
AGAAAATGTTTTGTTATATATGTTATATGTTTTAGAACTATTTTCACCGTGGTAAATGTCGGAGTGGTCAAGATATTTGCAAAATTCGGAGCGATTTGACTAACATGATTATATGCAATAGAAAGCACACATGCGAGTATTTAAATTTCGGCATGATCGGATAAAAAATGCGTCCTCTATAACGCAAATATGTCTTGTCGAAAGGGAGTTTTGTATTGGGGCGGTATCGAAAAATGGACCGATATGCATAATTTTCACTAGGCATGATTGAATGCAATAGAATGAACATATATTCAAATTTCGGCATGATCGGTTAAAAAATGCGCTCTCTAGAGTGTGAATATGTCTTATCGAAAGGGACCTTCGCATGGGGGCTATATTAAATTATGGACCGATATGCCTAATTTTCGCTAGGCACGATTGAATGTAATACACAGTACAAATAATAAAAAATGCGCTCTCTAGTGCGTAAATATGTCTTATCGAAAGGGACCTTCGTATGGGGGCTATATCAAAGTATGGACCGATATGCCCCATTTCCTGGGTTAAGAAATAACTCTGTACCAACTTTCATTAAGATTGCTTCATATTTGCGACCGGTGTCGAATATAGAAGAGAACGGAACGCTAAACGTAGTGATACAGTTAGTGTTCTGTACTGTTCTATGAACCGTACGTTAACGTAGTGGTACCGTTCGTCGTGTTCTAAGAACGATACGTTCCGTTCGCGACGAAGGAACGGTACAGAACGCTAAGGAACCGTTCCTTAGTGTTTTTTCCGAACTCTGGTTGGGACGGTTGTAGTTTTGTTGAAGCCTAAGCGTGAGAAACGCGGACGATTTTTCCGTTCCGGCTTTTTCTTTGGCTGTAAATTTTTTTCTTTGCCTGTACATTCTTTCGTACAGTGTTAGGCACCCTCTTGTGACTCTTGTGAAACGAATTAAATCAAAAATCGCTTTCCATATATCCGCCATAGGGTTATTTGCTTATCAAAAGTGTAAATTTTATATGTCAATATTTTAGAATTTTCCTATAGGACAGCGGCTGTGTTTCAGCCGAATTTAGCCACTAAGATCGGCGTCGGCGCCGGCTGGTGAAAAAAGTTCGGCTGCGGCTAAAATCGGCGGCTTCATAGGGTGGAGCGGAGAGGTAGTTTTCCCAGTAGCTCTGAGCGGAGCCAATCTTACTCAATTGTAAGTCCACGGATGATATTTCGCCATTAGTTGTTACATTTTACCTTTAATCTAAAAACAATTATGTTCATTTCGAGGTCATTGACAATGCCGCAGCATTCATAAATAGCTTTAAAATATTTTATCAATAAGAATGGGTCACTGCGGCCTATGTTCCCACAGGACATAACATATATGTAAGTGGGTCACAGACCCCAAAATCATTAATATCAGATTTCCGTGATTTTGATCTATCTGTAATCCTTGATCCAGATTAAATACAAGGGTTTAAATACAAACATTCAGCTAACACATTAAACTCTATTAAAAACCGGTTTTTTCCGGAACCAGTTGATCATCAATCATTGCATAGCAATTTTCAATAGTCTAATCATAATAGATTTATCGGGATTTTTCCGCTTATACTCGTATAGGATCCATATACATTCATATAGATGGGTACATCTCCATATGTATGTATGCACGTATATCTGTGGTAAATACATATGTACATACGCGGAGTTCAAGTGTTTATTTAATCAGCTATTCACGCTTCAAATGTTATTTTTCATCAATTCTGTCGAATAACAGCAATTCCCCGAGCGTACACTCACCGGAGATACATCACCATCAACCAATATTCAATATAAGGAGGAGGCAAATGGGTATGTCCATACATATGTTTTTACCACATTCCACTAGACCACTCGCGAACAATCCAGCCATATGCATCACGTTTCAAATTCGTCAAATAAATTGTTTTGTTTGGCCACAATGTCCTTCTCGTTTTTTCGAGTTTCCACGCCAATTTGTTCCAACGGAGTGAGTTAGGCCTGTGGGATAGTCGCCGTTTTGTTCGATATTAGTTTTAGCCTCTGTTATATGTGGAGTATGTCTGTTGTATGTTTGTATGGATGTGAATCTCAAAACTATTTCCGTGTCCACGCTTTCACCTGATGTCACATGTTCACCAATGGCGAGTCTAGAGCGTAGAATAAATGGCTGGGCGATGTGAGCCTGTTTATACATATATGGCATCCATATTGTATTTGTCATTTGCTCTGTCTGCCTGCCGCGCCAAATAGAGAAGACAAAAACCCTACATAGAAACAAACCTCTTCTAAATGGGTGGCCAAAAAATAAAAACATTTTCTATTGAGTTCACGTTCAACATTTATTATTTGTTGTTCGTGAAAATATTTGTTATTCCAAAATTGGGGGGTAAAAAAATTGTTGGCTTAAATTCAAAATTTGTAAACCGTTTTTGGTGGACTTTTATTTTTTCCGCTGTTCAAAGCTTTAGCAGCAACATCTGGTATTTACAATTGGTAGTAATGGACTTATGGTTCGAGTCGGCTGATGTCTTCTCGTCTCGCTGATCATTTTAATTTACTGCTTGAAGTCAACAATAACTGAACAAATGAATATAAAGTAATTATTTAAGTGTTTTCGGCAAATGTTCCAATTTAGAACCTTAACGTAAATCTTAAAAAAGGCACGAAAGTTATAAAATCTAAAAGCTAAGTATATCGAAATTACTTAAATGGAGATGTGACTTTCTTTCTTCGTAGGGCAATATGGGTCAGAGATATTTCATGCAGTAGTATTTAACTAAAATCAGCGAAATTTATGGGAATGATTGATTCCTTGAGGTTTTCATGGTAAATAGCTGATATACGAGTATCAACCACAGACCTTTAATTATACAGATGTTCCGTCCCCCCGAAACGTCAAAATCTATCAGTTATGAACGAATAGGAATTAACTGTCACACGCGAAAAAAAACAGTTTTCGGCGAACTGAACTTTGTTTGCACTAATCAATTAATATTAATTTTTTAAATGTGCGGAAAACCTCACTCGTTAGAATCAAATTCCTATTCGTTCGTAACTGACAATTTATTATATATTATTTTGTTTTTGGTATTAACAACCGTTGACGGAACAGTTGGTGATATGGACTTCAAAAACCTTAATTTTTAATTAGAAGAGTGTATGTACTTATATAAGTATATATGTTCCACATTATATTGGGGGAACACTCTGCCGTACTCGGCTTCTCGTGCTTAACGTTTTGTGTTTTTCATTCGCACTTTGAAAAAACAACAATTCACACAAGAAAAGAGTATTAAGCTATGTACACACGGTGGTCCAAAAACAAACAATTTAAGAATACATTCCTTCCCGTAGCGAGTATGTGTCAGTTAAGAACGAATAGGAATTTGATTCCAACGAGTGAAGTTTTCCGCAGATTTCGGACCGATTTACCCGCATTTTTTGTAATTATCACAATTAAAAAATTAATATTAATTGAGTAGTGCAAAAAAGTTCAAATTCTGCACGCGGAAAACTGTTCTTTTTCGCGTGTGACAGTTTCCTATTTCCTATTAGTTCGTAACTGATGGATTTTGACGTTTCGGGGGGAGGGAAAATCTGTCTAATTAAAGGTCTGTGGTTAAATGTCTTCTTAAATTATATTTTTTGGTGTAATGTAACAAAAAAATTTCGGCCGCGCATGAAAATATTATACGTTACTTAAAGTCGAGCAAAAATGAATTGCGTTGTAAATGTGATGAGCAAAAGTGAAAAAATACGGTTCAATTAGATGAATTCAGAATTAATAAATTCAACAAATCTGTCATAAATCTTTCGTACAATGCTTTTCTGAGAGTGATTTTGCGATTTCCGGCTATTTCCGGTATCGAACCCCCGAAGATCTTCTTGGCTAGTCCTAATGCACATTATTAATATGCATAAACAATTCCCTACGGAAAGTGCGTATATTTTCGGACCTTGCTTAAGCAAATCGGTACTGAGAGCGAACGAGAGAAATGAACGAAAAGTATGAATTACATGTATTCGCACAGTTGCTTAGTCCCGATTTACACTGGCTGAATGTTCAGCAGATTATCGGCGTTTTGTAGGAGAGAGAGGCAGTCGGCAAGAGGGGGGAATAAAATCTCTCCCTTAACTTTTTGAGTTCTTCGTCAGGCTTGCCATTTTTTTTAGTGCGGAATCCCCAAATTTGTATTTTTTATCCCCTAAATCTCAAAAAAAAGATTTCTCATCCCCAAAAAAATCCCCAGAAAATATTTTAACTTATGTGAATGATGTATTTTAAATTTCAATGTACTTTGTACTAAAATTCATTTTGTTTCTACAAAATGTACGTTGTCAAATTATCAAATATATCTCATTCAAAATCTTCCATCTCATCTACATCATCTAATTTTTTTGTACATGTTTTTGGTATTAAAAGTTTGATCATTTCTACCAATGGACTAAATAATTGATAACACACTGAATTTTTTTTTAAAGTACATCAAAGGGTTAATACTGGTGATTCCAGTTTTTTAAAATTGGGTTGGACCAGCAGAATCCTGTTCGTAATGTCGGATCCGAATTCTTTCCGTTTTATAAACAGCATTTGGTTTCAATTAAGATTTTTAATTATTTATAGAAATACGTTTTGGCAATTACTACAGGTTGTCTATTTAAGTCTACCCTAAAACACTGCGGACGCATTTTCTAAAAAAAAAAATAGATTTAACAGCAAATACAAATTTTAACATAAATAAAGACATGTAATTATAAAAAAATTGCAATCCCCGCCAAATCCCCGGATCCCCAAACCAAAAAATTTATCCCCATTCGCGAAGAAAAATCCCCAAATTGGGGATAAATCCTCTAAACTGGCAGCGCTGTTCTTCGTGCAAGTTCAAAAGAGAATTTTATGATAAGCTGCTGAAAAAACTTGCCTAGTGTAAATCTCGACTAAGTCCAGCTAGCTAGCTTTTGAATATTATGGTTGGGCCTTTAGGACTATAACGGCATAACAAGGAACGGTATGTCGTTCTAAATTCTATTGTTTTTGTGTCAGTTGTAATCATTTGTATTTGCTAACAAAATACACGCAATTATTACTTTCAATATCCTCAGGCAAATTATGAACATGAATTGTTCGTGCATTTTTTTGAGGAAAAACATTACATATGATATGTATGTACAATGACCTTTTCGAGGACTAGTAAATCGCAATGCATACTCCGAAACATTTAAAGTGTATGGAAACCGCGTGAAGTAATTCCAAATTGCGATATCCTGTGGAACAAACTCATGGGTCGTGTTTACCACATTTAATTGGTTGAAATCTTCATTAAACCATCCCGCTTGTTCTTTGCTCTGGTTGATTGTTTTTCTGTTAATTACCATTTCAGAATAAGACGACATGACATGAAGGTGATCATGACCAGGACCGGTGACCTTACTCCATGGCGATGATGACGAAATACGTTGGTGGGTGAGCACGATGGTGGTGTAGTGGGCAGAGTGAGTTTAAGAGCATGTATCTTGCATTCCTTAACTGAGTTGGTGGTTCTTGGCTGCTCCGTCTACCACCTACCAGCTGCTGATTCCGTTGTCAAGTATCTCATTCAAAATACATAATTTACATTATGTTTTGTTCAGGCATTCATGCAATTTGTTGCATTCACCAGATCCTTGCATTGTTCAAGTGGATGGATGCATGCCATTATTATGCTAACGCTCGTTCGTCCTGGCTGCAATGACGGGAGCTGTTGTTGACGTTGCCATCGTCGTCGTTAATATGGTCGTTTTGTTAGTTTAACTTTGCAGATTGGTTGACTGACTTGTCTTCAGGGTAAGTAAGGTTACCTTTCGCCAAATGATTTTGTTTTTTTTTGTTTACATTAAGGACTTTCTTTTGTATTACTTTTAATAATAGCAACTTGGGTTCTATGCCAGAAAATACAGTCAGTGAGTGGTGACTCATTTATACTGGAGGAAGGCGTACTACTTATTCAAACCATACATAAGTACATATGTATGTACGAGTATATCCATGAATGCTGTTGGATTCATTCAACCAACTGGTGTTCCCGTTGATTGCATTGAAAGATGAACGCCTGAATGGCAGTGGATTTGTATGGCCGACGACCAGCTACCGGATGGATGGATAATGTGACGGAATGTTGGTGGCAATTTGGAGGTGAGAGTATTTTTAAAATTATTTATTTAGAACAAGTGTTAAATGATACGATACCAATTACCAAGAGAAAGGAAATTATCATGTAAATACTTAGTGTATACAAGAATGAGTCTCAACAGTCTCTCTTGTAGTTCCTTCCTTTTACCACTTCACATAAAGATGCCCCAAAACGAGTTGGCGTCAGTCGTTCCAGTTAGATTGATTGATGTTCTGCTCGACCGATTTTCTCAGTTTCTTCTCTACACCATTTTCAATTGTAATTCGAAAAAAAATCAATTGAAATTCGAAGATTCCATTTAAAATTCGAAAAACATCAATTGAAATTCGAATATTCCATTTAAAATTCGAAAAAGGTCAATTGAAATTCGAAAAACATCAATTGAAATTCGAAACACATCACTTGATATTCGAAGAACATCAATTGAAATTCGAAACACATCATTTCAAATTCGAAACACATCATTTGAAATTCGTAAAATTGCAATTGAAATTCGGAATACGTCAATTGAAATTCGAATTTTTCCATTTGAAATTCGTAATACACCAATTGAAATTCGGAAAACATCAATTCAATCAAATCAAATCAATGCTGGGGTCGCATTTATGTGATACAATTTGTCTGTGTTAAACCTTTAATATTAAAATATTTAAATGTGTTTTGTTTCAACTAATTTTAAATAAATATTCATAAAAGATAAGATCATCCAAATGTTTTCTGTTCGTCACATTATATGTTAAGATTTAGTCAGAAAATGTGTTTAAATAAATTCTACCCAATCCAATGTACAGATTTGTTTACATTTTCGAATTTCAATTGATGTATTTCGAATATCAAATGATGTTTTTCGAATTTCAATTGACCTTTTTCGAATTTCAAATGGAATCTTCGAATTTCAATTGATCTAATTCGAAATTGAATTGATTTTTTTCGAATTACAGTTGAAAATGGTGTAGGAAAATGCATTCGTCAGTTTTTGACGTGGAAAAAAATAAATATTCCAGAAGTTTATAAAATGTTTACTAAACATTGTTATTGTATTTGATTACTGGCCCATTCATCCAGTAGTAAAGTCTACGTAGATATATCCAGTTTTCCAATTTAGTACCAAATGTACTGCAAGAGAACAATATTTTGAAATGTACTGTTATTACAAAAAAAACCACAGATATGTTGTTTGGAATCTGCCCTAACCCATACATTTTATATAAGTAGTTCATATAGTGAGGTGCTTCTTTTTTGGATTGCGGCTAAGCAAATTTCGCTCATTGTATGTACGTAGGTTGTTAAGAGTTTCATTAAGCCGTGCTCTATTTCCCAAGAACGCAATGTGTATTTAAATGTTTTTATCGTACTAGTTTTGTAATTATGCGCTCTGTTCTCGTGTTAACTAATCTAGGAGAGTTTTACTTCATGTTCCCTTGCTGTTGTTGTTGTTACAGGTCTTATGCCTGAGGGTGTACTCGTACATCTGTATGTGTGAATGTAATTTAAGAGTGCATTTTGTGGGGTTACAATGTGTTCAGCACATGGATGTGTTGTTAATGTTTATTTTAATGCACTTGTTAACGGATGGATTTTCTTCATACCAATCGATTTCGTCTTTTCGTCTTTTCTTAGTTGCTGTTGTTGTTGTTATTGCTAGTGATGCTTTTCTGTAGGTATTTTTTGGTCTTCTGCCTTTTTTGGCGTGTGCGTGTTTGTTCGTTCTTGGGGCTGGGGCTGCGGCTGGGTGTAGTCTTTTTGGTAAACACTCTCAAAGAAGTGATGGTGGCGGCATTATCGTCATTGATCAAAGGAAATTAGCTGATGATATGCATTTAATTTTAGAAAATTTACTTTAATTGAAATGTTTCTTCTCTTCTTGGTTGGTTGCTCAGGGAAAATTCACCAGCTGTTTATTATTGAAGTTTAATTGAAGAATAGTATTTTTGTTGTTATTTGTGGGCGTTTAAGCACCGGTAAACACACTCACACCTATAAAAACTAATAGAGTTCTAAAGAAATGCAAAACTTTTTATTTTGTTTGGAGAAGTGTGGTTGGCGGTAATTTTGAAGGGAATTGGAGAACGATTTCTTTGGAAAACAATTGCTAGGATATTAAACCATTTTCATAAATTCGAAAAATGTTTACTAAACAAGGTACTCGTACAAAGGAAAGCGCCGACTTACTGTATGTACACAATTTCCATTATTTTAGTGGTAATCGACTGAATTGAATAGATGCAGTTTTATATATCAATTGTGAAAAACTAATCATTTCCGGAGACAATTTGGAAGCCTTCACTAGACATTAACCTACAAAATTCCCTTGTGGCACAAAATATATAGACTATAATATGATTATTTTAAAAAGTGTTATACCCACACAACATAAAGGCGTTTTTTCATCACAAAAACTGTACCTTCTCATACACTTTTTTGGAAAAACTAAATTTTGTATTATTTTTAAATCATTAGCTAAAAAAACAACCTATAGTTTCGGTGCGTGCAAATCACACTATGCAAAAATTTTTTTTTGTGTCAGAGATTAAATTGAGGCGTTCTATTCCATAAAACAAAAAATTTGGTTATGGCAATTTTTTTGTAAAATTCTAATTTTCGTGGAAGTTATCTTTATATAGTATTTGGACCATATTTTTTGAAGTATTAGCCCCAATAGAGACACGTTAAATATCAGGGCTACCGAAGGAACAGTGGTTATAAAATTTGAGAAAATTTTCCTGACTCGAAAGAGAAAAAACAACTTAAAATCAATAAAAATTATATTGAATCAATAACACAGTAAATTACATGATTTTGGGACTCACTTCTGAGAATTGGACGTGAAAGTAGCCTCGAAAATAAGAACTTCTGCATCATTTGTTTAGTCAAGTTGGCTCAATAATTAATTTAATGGCCATACGAATTTTTTTGCTCAATATTTTTTCTCGGTATACCGTACGGAATATATCTTTTGTATCTGTTTCTCCAGTTTGTTTTTGTCTCAGAGTTGTCTCATCAACAAAATTAAATTACATCGATTTTTTTTTTAAAAGCGTCCACAACACACGAAATTTTATAATCTAATAAAGAGGGAATCAGCTGAATTGGTTTACATATTGATTTACAGTGGTGCCATGTAGATTTTAAAATGTTTCTTATTAATTAAATTTTTTGCAATGTAAATTTCAACTTAATTAGGAAATTAATGAAATAAAAATCTTAAAAAAACATACCTTTCAATTTTATAACAATGTTGATTCAATGTATCCCACGAAACTAGTAGAAACTACATTAATTCAAATTTGAAAATTATTGATTTACCCCCAATTACACAACCTCCGGTTAGAGCTAACTCACAGTTAAAAAATAAAAATTTCATACAATTTGACAGCTATAACTGTAGGTTAGCTCTAACTGTAGGATAACTGGAGATTGTGAAATTGGCCGTTAATGTATGTCAAAATAATGTTTCTATTATATTGAAAAATTATTGAATAAATATCACGCGTTCTTATTTTTAAGTTGCAACTTTTGCCTGAGTGTAAAAAATCGCAAAAAAAAAAATTTATTCCATAACATGCTAACGAAGAAAACAATGTATATTTGAAAAAATCTATGGATAAATGTATGAGTTATGACTAGACCTCGGATTATATGCAATTGCAAAATTTTTTTTGTGGTTAATAGAAAAATTCTGATTGGACCAAAATTTGTTTCAAAGAAAAAGGAATCGGAAAAAAGGTGCATATTTGCATATTTGTGATATGCAAAAAATATGCAAAATTCGATATGTGAATCAAATATGCGAAATTTTAGAAGGATATGTCAATACTATTTAAAAAAATCATCACCCAAAAATGAATGATTTCAAAAATCATCCAAAAAAGCGCCTAAATATATGGAAAGAAGGGGTAATTCCAAAGGAAACCGACCCACTCTGAATATTTATGAATTTAGATTTGGATGCAATTTTGCACATGTATACTACAAGACCCTACGGAATTATGACTAAATTCAAAGCAGTTTAGATTTTATAGGGTGCCAAATTGGACATCAGTATAATGTTTTTATAGTACCTACAGTCCACTACAAAGTAGGCGTTATTGCCACGCCCCTTCTAGTACCTCTCACACAAATGGTAACAATTTTGTGAAATGTTAAAAATGACTGGAAAAACTTGAATGAATTCGTTACGGTCCTATGCTCCTTATAGGAACCAACAAAGAATATAAATATGGTTAGTTCTTTCTCAAGTGTCACAGGTCAAAAATTAGATCTTTCTCAAATTCTCAGAAAATGTTGCCCTAGTATGTGGGAGTTGATTTTTTTCATCTGTAATGGTTTTTTGAAGTTGATTTTAATGCTACAAAGCATAAGAATTTAAAAATAGAAAATATAATTTCTTGGAGCTTTTTCCGCGTACTTTTCAAAAATATACTAATTTTATCTAAGACAGTTTATTTCGGTAACTTTTCACGGAAATTAAAAATATAAATTAAGATATCTCTGAATCGATTTATTTTTTTTTCTTAAATTTATTATAAAAATGGTCCATATGTACTCTACCGATGGTGTAAATTTTGGAGTGGGGACGACTTTGGTTCAAAAGTTACATTATAATAACTGAAAATCTTCACCAAAATACAAAGAAAAAATATTTGTATGTGTTTTCAACTATATTTTGTTTGTTGATTTTTTTTTGATAATTGTTCTTCGTAATTTGGTGAAGTTATTAATGTAACTTCTGAACCAAAGTTGTGCCCATTTTTACACTATCGGTAGAGTACATGTTGACCATTTTTCATAAAAAAATTAACGATTCTGAGTTAATGCAATTTATATTTTTATTTCCGTGAAAAGTGACCGAAATAAACTGTTTTTGATAAAATTTGTATTTTTTATGAAAAGTACGCGGAAAAAGCTTCAAGAAATTATATTATCTATTTTTATTTTCTTATCCTTTGTAGCACTAAAATTAACTTCAAAAAACCATTACAAAGGAAAAAATCAACTTTTCTGAACTTTGTTTCATTTCGCCCCTGCCTCCAATTTTCATTTAATTTTTTTAATAGTGTGGTTCATTACCCCTACATACTAGGGCAACATTTTCTGAGAATTTGAGAAAAGATCTAGTTTTGTCACAGGTCACTCTTGAGAAGAACTTCCCATATACGTACGAAATTTTAAGTCATTCGGTTACTCCTTTCCAAAGTTATCGTTAGAACCATTCAGTCGAACTGACAGACGGACGGACATTAATTAATTCACATTTGTTTAACCCATAGAGACTAATGCTGACATTTTTACATTTTTTAAGAAAATATGTGGGTAATTTTGAAAAATGTAACAAAAAAAAATAATATACGTTTTTTAGGACAATCAAGGTTTAAGGACATTTTCGTCCTTTTGAGTACTTTATACACAAAAATTGGTAACTTTATTTACAGTTCTTAGAGGGGATGTTAAAATCTTTCAAATGGTACTTATATCATTCAAATCTGATATTTCGTTCAAAAGTTATTTCGACTTCAAAATAGCTAAATTTGTAAAAAAATCTTGTAGATGACCAACTTTGGCACCCTATCAATTCCGCATTGTCGTGTAGTATACGCATGTAAAATTGCATCCAAATCTAAATATATACATAAATATTCAGAGTGGATCGGTTTCATGTGAAATTACCCCATACTTTTCATATATTTAGCCAATTTTTTTGGATGATTTTTGAAATCACCCATTTTTAATTTTTGTGACATGATTTTTTAAATAGTATTGATCCTTCTGCTACTTTGCATTTTTGACTCATATATCGCCAAAAAAAATTTGCATATTTTGCATTTTTTTGCATATTTTGTATATTTTTGCATATTTTGTGCATATATTTTGCATTTTTTGGCATATTTTTGATGTGCACTCAAATTATTTAAATTTGCACTCAAATATATAGAAATTTTGGTTCAAATCGGATGAAAATTGAAAGATATGCAAAAATCCGAGGTCTTGTTATGACCAATTTTGTAAAAGTAAGCGGAATGTAAAATATCATGTTTCATACTCGAAGTATTGGAGCAATATGGCCCATCTTCTAACTTATCCTTCGATAGCAATAGTTTTTTTAAATAATTTCCTAAAACTAACAAGTAAAAGCGTTAAGTTCGACCATGCCGAATCTTATATACCCTCTACCATGGATTGCATGAAAACTCAAACCTACAAAATAGCTCAAAACTAAAGAAAATAACACCGAAAACACACAAAAAATATAGTAGATGAGAACAGTAGGAATAACAACAAGTTAGATGATATATATTTTGCAATCCCAAACAACCTGCTATAATGAGTATTTATACCAAATTTGACCAACCTAGCTTTATTATTGCGGACTGATTACCACAGACGGACGGACGGACATGGCTAAATCGCCATAGAATTTTACGACGATTAAGAATATATATACTTTATGGGTTCTCAGATCAATATTTAGAGGTGTTACAAACGGAGTGACAAAATGAATATACCCCCCATCATATGGTGGAGGGTATAAAAACATGCATATCGTGCATATCGTTTCATGAGATTTTTCCGGTTATAGAATTGAATTCAATCCAATAATCCGATAGTTTTTCGATTTTAATTTTCCTAAGCTTCTTGTAATTTTATAAGAGAGACTGACTCTCTCTCTCTCTCCCCTCATATGTTGTTTTCGTGCCAACACTTGTCAAATACCGAAGAAGCGACCAAGTGTTCAGTATGTTTGGAAGATTTTCACACTTTGTGTCTGTATTTTTGTTATCAGTGATAATAATGTATCATTCGCATTCTCGCATCCTTTGTTTGTGTTATTGACAAAAACAAAACTTTAATTATAACACATACAGGCCGACAGCACACAAACACTCGTACACGAACAAACAAACAACTATAAAAGTGATACAAACACGACAAAGGATACGAGCCAAGCGAAATGAAACAAAAGAGCCTTAACGCCAATCCAACGTTCATGACGACTGATGGGAGTTAGAAGTCTGTTGGAGCTGTTTGTTGCTGGCGTTCTGCTGTTGCTGGTCTTGTTGTTGTTGAACATTTATGCTGATTATTGAAAACTTTTGTACGTCATTTACGAAAAGTTTACGACTTTTTTATGGCAACATTTCATGACAGACAGCAACAAGAATTAAACTGTAAATTGTAGGAATTCTACTGCTGATTCCACCGTCATCGCATTCGCCCGACGTTCATCGTCCTCGTCATCGCTGACTGGGTCCTTGTTGCCGCGCTGTGCTGATAAAGATAGCAAAAGAAGCACCGGCACCAACAACGACAACGACAACGACACCGACACCGACACCAACAGAACACCAGCTACAGGACTCTCTCGCCTTTTTTAGAATCTTAGCATAAATATCACTTTATGGCACGAAAATGTAACAAAATGGAAAAAAGGATATGAAATGTGTTTTCATATTTTCTTGGGCAAATAGAAACAGAAACCAACCTCTCCTCTCCCCTCCCCACCATCTTTTACTCTACCCACCCACCCACAGATGTATGGACATAAAAAACAACAAACACATGCGTAACAGACGACAACGAAAACACAAAGACGAAGGTAGAAGACGAATAAAATCCAAACTGAACTGAACCGAGAGTTGAACACTTGGTCGTTTGGTTGTTCGGTCTTAAGGAGTGGAGTGGCAAAGGCACTCCGGATGAGGCCGGGGATGGGGTTTACGAGCATTTTTACGACAAACACGAGTCAAACATAAAATTGTCTTAAAAATTCAAATATTCCTTCAACACAACAACAAATACATATCTACAAACATGCAGAGACACCACTGTAAACAATGTATTCGTTCTTGGCGTTCTACTAAATACGACTTTGTTTTAGTATATCCTTATCGTTGTTGTTCTTGTTGGTTTGTGGTGCTACTATTGTGTTGAGAGCTTTGCACAGTGGGTCAACGTGAAGGGATTAGCAGGACTTTGCGTACTCCCTAACGAGTTTGAGTACCACCTTCAACCTTCAGAGCTATATAATAATAATTTGGAATGTTGTTGCCAGACGAATTTGAATGAAAATCGTCAAAATCGGGGCTCAAAAATCGTCAAAATAAATTTTCGAAATCGTCAAAAAATCATCAACAAGATTTTTGAGTTTTTTTCCGGACAAAGAACATGTTCTAACCTAACCTAACCTAAGAACATGTTTTAGTAACAGATATGTTTAATGATGAATCAAATCATTTTTGCATTTCCTAAAAGTGAACTTAAAATCAATTTCGTTCACGGATCTCACATTCTTTAACCGCAATAATCATCAAATTTGGCGCCAAAATTTCTTAAACGTACATTTTATTTTTCTTAGAATTGAAAATGGTCCTCCTAATAGAAGGAAATAGAAGAAAACCACAAACTTCAACCTATTTGGACGAATTTTGACAAAATACATACCACTCTCGTCAACAGGGCCCAGTGTAGTACTAGTACCAACCGATTACGCTGAATTTTAACAATACCGTATATAATTTTATTTAGGAAAATTCCCAGGATTAATTCGAACATTTTTATATAGAAACCGGCGCACAGTGGAATATTTTCACACAAGACGCGGCAAAAATTAGAAGGAATTGAGCTAGGGCTTTGAAATTTTGTACATATCACTCATTTCGCCTAATTAGCTAAAAACCAATATTTTGTTTAAATCCGCCCATTAACACGCCTACTTTCCACATAACCTCAAATTAAAAATCTTAGTATTTTTCTGAATTTAGCACTTATATTATTACAAATCGCTAGTAGAGATTGTATTTGAGTCCTCAACTATATAAAAATTGCAAGTGCCACTCCCAACTCCCATATATCAATTTCAATTTTATACGATGTTGGAAATTACAGGAAATTTTTTTATAAAACGTTTTCTATCTTTTGATCGATGTAAATCAGTACATAGAAAAAAGTAAATAACTGAAGCGCAATACATTAGCTCAACATTTGCAAAAAATCATGATGAAATAGTTTACAGTTTTGTGTTAAATAATCAATCATTCCAACTATCCAGAAAAAATCATCATTGATTTAGCAATGTGTTCATTAATAATACATAATATTTGGAATATGTGGAAATGACACACAAACAATGAGGCATGTATATATAGTAGATTAACAAACAAATGTTCGCTTATATGAATATTTAGCTTGTTCATGTCGGTTGACCGTTTAATTCGGTCTGCAATCGTTGATTTTTACTGAGATACTCTCTCGGCTCAAGACCAACATGCTTTTATACATGCTTTATATGCTTTTTGTTATATTTGCAGTCAATTTATCATTTGCCCCTTAAGTTATGCTTTGGTAGTGTTGTTCAATACATAGCAACATGGACTAAAAATAAAGATTTTTGGGTTGTTTTTTGCCTAGTAGGTTTTACCATTTCGTTAAATAAATCAATATAGGCAGGTATAGGCAGAATTTTCTTTTTGCAATGGTTAACTAAGTCCATAGTTTATCAACTTTTGTTAATGACAAGACCTCGGTCGGCCTCGGAAGTATAGTTTTATCCTGGAGAAAATGAAACACCCTGATTTTTGGCAACTGGCAAGTAAACCACAGATTAAATAGCAAAAAGACAACACAATTATATATTTTTTAATGCAAAAAAACACTTCAGAAGGTTCTGTATAGCATGACTTAAACGAAGTTCCAATGCGTTTCATAGTTTCGGAGATGTGGGCTTACAAAATACCCTTGTTTAAAACAACAACAATGTGACTCCCCATATCTTTACTCGTGATAGTAAGGGAGAGAAATGACATTTGTTTCCAATTAATTATTTATAACAATTTCCTAAACCACTGTGCACTGGCCATTATTAACCAAGTTGGGAACCCGGCTACACAAGGGAGACGAGGAAAGAGTTTTGGGTTTGGGGAGTTTTGGTTTTAATCCTGACAATGATACTCTCTAATGACGATTATGGGAAGGTCGTTTTAACACCCATACACTCTCTCACACACACACTCCACTCACAAATACACATTCACAGAACGACAGACCAAAAATGCAAAAGGGAAAACTGAAACAAAGCAAAACCAGACCAAAACAAAAGCCAAGCGAATACCATCCATACATCGAATCGAACCATCCCAAGCACAAAACAGAGAGGAAGAAAGGACTGCTTGCTGTTTTACTACCGCACTTCCGAGCGGTAATTCTCAGTTTTTATAGTTTTTTCCAACCCCGTGCCCCCCCTCAATAAATGCAATGAGCATTTTTATACTTTTTTTATTTCTCTTGATTGCTCTTGCTCCTGGTGTGGGTTTGTGTGGGTTTGTGTGGAGAGAGTGTGTTGTGTGGTGCGATATGCAGATATACGAAGTAACGGTACGGTTTACGGGTTTGTTGTTGGATTGCGATCCTTTTTTGGGTTGTTATCGTTGTTGTTGTTGTAGAATGAATGGCTCGAGTCGGCTGGGCTGGCCGACTGCTTTTACTGCCACTGCTGCTGTTGTTGTTCCGTTCCGTTGGTGCGGCATTATTACACCAAAATGCTATAAAAATCCTTTTTGTTTAGTTTCATTTATTTCGTGGCATTACAACGTTAACTTAACTTTACTCCCTGTTCTTCGTCGAGGGGTGGAATTTGAATTTAGCACACACACACCTACAGAGAGATAAACACGCAGCAGACATTGAACACACCACACACACAATCGGACCGCACCGCACCACAAGCATTCATAGCCTGGAATGGCTTAAGAGAAGAAACGCATAATACGACGAGGACGACGAATGAACTGAACTCGACGAAATCATTTCATTCTTTGACATTTATTGATGCCATAAACTTGGGAATTTATGTTTCATGGCGTCTGCTGTTATTACGAGCAAAGACGTCGACGCCGACGTTGACGAGCGAATCAACTTTGACTGCGCTGAACGCCACTACTAATACATACATACTACTTATTTACTGCTCTCATACTACTTTCTACTTTTTACTGTTACTTTTACTACCGCTGCTGTTAGTGCTGCTGCTTAGCTTAGCTTTGCTCATTCTGTAGTTATTACCTCTGCTATTGCTGCTGCTGCTACTACTAATGTTATATCTGTCACTGCTGTTGTTAGTTAGTTTAGTTCCTTGAAAGCGTTTCCTTTACCCCAAATCCGGGCAAACAAAAACGAATTACGTTGATTATGGAATATGTAAACCACACCACCAATTTTTCCATAAATTGAAATTAAAATGTTTGCGTCTTGGGGTGTTCTTTCTTCTCTCGGACTTACTTTAGGCTTTCCCTATTTACTCTTTGATTGCTGTCACAGCTTCTTCCTTAGAGGACTTCAGTAGAGGTTCGTCGAAAATTGTTGACATAGCTAAATGACGTTAAGTGATGGAGGTGATCGTTTTCTGGATGATTGAATTTTTCTTCATACATACAAACAATGTAATATTGATTTATTGATCCTATCAGGATTTAAACAAATTATGGACTTTTTTAAGATGTCCGTGACTACAATGAACCACAGAGTCACGGAAATATGCATCTACAGTTTCAAAAAGGGTTTGCTAAATTTGAATCGAGTTTTATTCCCAAATAATTCAGTTACTACGGCATTTAGTTGGTTAAGAGAGGTCTAATCAAGTAAACATAATGTAACTTTTTGATTTTTTACTAGGATATTCTCCTGGCTATATATGATCTTTGCATTTATTATGTATTATACGAGTAGAATGCAACTTTAGATGTTGACATACATACGTGTCATATTATTCAGGAATTTACAAGAAAAACAGTGAAGAAACCAAAGGACAAACAGATATTGCTTTGCTAAATAGCTGAACATTATATTTATTATTGTCATTGTTTTTATAACACTTTGGCAATACACGTAAACATATCGTCGAAATAAAACCAGTAAGGAAAGACTAAAGTCGGTCGTGGCCTACTGTATAACACCCTCCACCATTCCTTGCCACCAATGTACGGAGAAATATGAAGGAGTTATATACAAAATTACTATGATTTGTTGCAGGTTACATGGAGTAAATTTCTAAATTCCAGGTACATTCACTCTACTTCATAATGCGGTTATATAGAAACATGAACCGATATATTCTATTTTCACTAGAGACGATTTAATTCAAATTAAATAGAACTGCTTAAATTTCAGCGTGATCGGTTAAAAAATGCGTCCCCTAGAGTGTAAAGAAGTCATAGAAAATATGGGGCAATGTGCCCCATTTTTACTAGGGAAGATTACGTGCAATATACATCTTTCAACTTTAGCCAAATCAACTGAAAATGTGTCTAGAGAGTCAAGAAGTGGCATCAATAAGGGACCGGGGGGATATATAAATATATATCAATTTAAAAATGCGATCTCTAGAGCGCCAAGATGTGATATTGGTAGAGGGCTTTGTATGGCGGCTATATCAATATTTGGAGCGATGTTCCCCATATTTACTAGGGATAATAAAGAGCAATATAAAATATAAATGCCTAAATTTTAGCCAAATAAATTGAAAAATGTGTTCTACAGAGCGTCAAGAAGTGATAACGGCTTGTAGCTTTATATTATATTTAAAAACATGGACTGATGTACCCCACTTTTGCTAGGGACGATTAAGTGCAATAAAAAAAACCCCACCCCATTTTTGCGTTTAAGTGCAATATAAAATGTAAATGCTTAAATTTCAGAATGATCGGTTAAAAAATGCGTCCCATAGAGCGTCAAGAAGTGATAACGGTTTGAAGCTTTATATTGGGGTTATATAAAAACGGGAACTAATGTGCCCCATTTTTGCTAGGGATCGCCCCTGTGCAATATAAAATATAAATGCTTAAATTTGAGCTAGATCAATTGAAAAATGCGGTCTCTAGAGCGTCAAAAAGTGATATCACTGAAGAGCTTTATATGGAGGTCATACCACAACATGGACTAAGTCTCTTAGAAATTTGTCTAGCCTAAGAAAAGTCCATAGCCTAAGAAAAGTCTCTAGCCTGAGAAAAATCTCTTTTCCAATTTTCGTAAATATCGCTTCATATTTGCGAACGGACATGACTAAATCGACTCTGAAAGAGATTCTATGCCAAACGGTATAATAAACAGTGGATCTATCTCTTCTCTTTTTAGGCGTTACAAACAAATGCACAAAGTTAAAATACCATGTACCACAATGTGGTGTCGGGTATACAAATCAGAAGGCTGTTCCGTTACGTATACGCAACGATTCCCTTGTGTAACATTATGAAAAAAAATGTTTGTGTCCGAGGCTTTTTTGTGTATAGATTATAATTCTATAAAATTAGAAATTATGCTAAAGTTCTTACAGCTTCAGGTAACTTGGGATTGAAAATGTCGACCATATCTAGAACGGGCTGAAAATTGGTAACTGGGGTTTATTTATACCCGGAATCCTTCACACTAACAACGGTAGACATAGGTCTATGTGCTGAAATAGCCCCCATACAAAGGTGTCTGTAGATTTTACTTCGAAATTTCGACTAATCGGGCTGAAATTTGGTAATATGAGTTTATTTGTGCCCGAAACCGTTCACATGCGATCCATGGTGGAGGGTATATAAGAATAGGTATGGCAGATCTTAACGCTTTTACTAATTTTAATTTACAATTTTCATATAGTTTACCTTTAGAATTTTGACATATATTTTGAAGTACATGCTTTATAGAGCCGGAATACGCGTTAAATTTAAGGTAATTATAAGGGCTACATAACAATAGTGGTTTAGTAAGAGTCGTTAAAAAATTAGAAAAGCTTTTGTTTTCTTTTCAAAAAAATACGTTTTTTGCCGCTACGAATAAGACCATAAAAGATAGAAAAAATTCGCATCCAGCATACTAGCGAAGAAAACAATGTCAACTTAAAAAATCTATGGATAAATGTAGAAGTTATAATCCTTTTGGATTATAATTTAAACAAAATCCTGTTTTTATAAGCTCACTCTTGTGAACTAGGGTATATATGTAAGTATATAATTTTCTACGGGTAAAAAGTGTAACACATCGAAGAAGTGACCTAAGACCTCAAGTATATTTGGCGGAAATCCGCTATGGGCCATTTTAAGTAATTTGAGCAATGTCCGCCCGTGTGTCTGTCTGGCTTGTGCGGACTATAACTCTCGACAGGTGTAACCGATTGACTTCAAATTTGGTATGTGTTAATATTTTTTCTATGTCAGGCTAAGATCGGAGATGGACCATGATACTCGTTCTAGTATCTCCCCCACAAAGGATCAATTTTTTGTGATTTATTGATTCTTTAATAACTTACGAGTATATACTACTTATCAGAATATGATACTCGTTTTAGTATCTCCCCAACAAAGGATCAACATTTTGTAAATTATTGATTCCTTAATTTCTCTTATACTACTTATCAGAATATTCCGCAATTACACACATAGTAATAGTTTATTAAAAAAAATAAGAAAAAAATTTACCATAAAAATTTTTAAAATTTTTGTTTGTGTTTAAGATACCAAATTACGCAAGACAATGTTATGCCCATCCCTTCGACAAACATTTTGTAAACAAGTGTAATTAGTTTCACTGATTTCCATACGTTGGATTCAATCAGATGATTCGTTAAGTCACGACAACGTTACGTTTACTTTACGCATTGCTATTGTAGCAGTTAGTAGGTATTACATCTCCGATCTTTATAGACTTGAGACTTTAACTATACAGATATAGTCTCAAGTAGGGATGGATGTAACGAATATTTGCATTCGCATATGCGAACGATCGCATCATTTTAACATTCGCTTTCGCATTCGCAAAAACCTTTTTGGATTATTCGCTTTCGCAAAAATATATTTCAGTATTCGCTTCCATTTGTTAAAAGTGTTAAATCTCCTTATTCCCTTCACACAATTTAAAGATATTAATACCAATGAAAACCTCTGTCACTTCTCTTCAAAACAGTTGAAAAAATATGTTTGTCCTTGTGGTAACAGGAGGTAAAAATATGGAAAACATTCTTAATACTTGAATATCCTGGAAAAGTATCGGTTCAGTTCCTTAAATTTGCTGGTACTAAAAGGTCAAACTATTATTCGCATTCGCTTTCGTGCATATATTACTATTCGCTTTCGCATTCGCAAGAAATATATTTCAATATTCGCTAAAGTCACTTTCGTTACTCCCTAGTCTCAAGTACATCTTTTATTTTTGAATAACATATGTCTAATTCCATGTTGCCTCTCATTGAGAGTCCCTCTTGTATGCATGAGCTCTCAACTCGCATCAGTTTTTGATCCGTTCACCGGAATTTGTAGTTTTTTCGTCCATCAGTGGTATCTGGTCTTTGTGTCCCAAGGTTGTTGACAAAGATCCTAATACATCAGGATTTCCAATGAAACCCAATGGACTGTTCCAAGGACCTTCGTTACAAATGTTATCATATTATTGCAAATACAAAAAGATGAGAAAAAAATGCACTCATCAACTTCAGAGGCAAACACTAGCTTACGTTCGGCGTTCTTTCTTTCCAACTAAAGGATGATGTTCTTCTTTTGAAGAAACTATTACATTGAGCGTTCGACATGTGAAGCCCCTAAAATCATGAAAATTCCCGCCGTAGCTACGAGGAAGATATCTAACGGGATTGGTTTTCCGGGATCCCGATATGTTTCGATATTTTCGGGATAAATCGGGATAATGTGATATTTCGAAATGTAATACAAACATTTCAGTTTTAATTAATTTTGAATAAGGATAACAACAGCTAAAGCATAAATTAACTTCTGTTAAAAATACTAACTATTTTTTAAAATATTTCACGACATCTTAGCTATGGAATAATTTTGGTCCAAACCACCAAATATATTTTTTTTTTTAACTTGAGAAATCATTTGTACTAATTCCGTTTTTATGAGAACCACATCGATTTGTCGATCCAAATCAGATTTTAAATTAGGATTTTTTCATAAATTTGAAAGAATAAAATACAATGTTCTTCGTTTTATGGGACACAAGCTCCATTTGTATTCTTGTTTTAATTTTACTTGTTTATAATTAAATTTATGATATATTTTATAATTCTTTTCTAAATTTTTCACCGGGTTATGTCAATGTTTTTTGATGTTAACAATTTGCTTCATTAGTTTACGTTTTCGACAGAGTGTATCTATCTATCACTTAATATTTTATACGAGACAGGTTCATATATTATTATTAAAATGTCCCGGGATTCATTTTCCCGTTCGATATCAGTACTATGAGGTAATATTGGTTCATTATCCGCCACCTCCCAAGGACAAGTTCTGTGAGCTTTCATACCATACAAATGACCTGTAGAATTATTATTCCTATCATAGTTTCTTCTTAAAACTCAGGACTGTTATGCGAATAAAAGATCCAATTTGCTCTATGAAATATATTCTGTCACATGTTACAAGTACAGAGAGCGTAAATTTGAGAGAGATTTCCCAGCTGTGATAGTTGTTGTTTTAGCACAGTTGCTCTGAGGTACTCTAATCACTGCGCTCAGCCTCTGTATGAATAAATATTCTCTTTTATTGCTGAGAGGGATTGTAATCAGTTAATAAATTCTCTAATATCATGGATCAGATGGATGGCTAGATGTAAACAACTTAAAGTGCACAAGTGAAAGATGCAATTTATTAAAAGGAAAGCAACTCAAAACAACCGCAATAGACTAAACAAAATAATAAAAGAAAGAACAAATGAATGAAGGAACGGGCGGACGGACGGATGGACAGGCGGGCGACTCTGGAGAAGAATAAAGGAAAGAAATCAAATTAGTTTCTTGTTTTATGGGCATCCCATTTACTTTTTATTTCTTTCCTGACTGGCAACAACAACAACAGACGGCAGCCCACAGCAGCAGTAACACAACGGAGGATAGCAGCAACATCTACGGCAATAAAATCAATGGCATACGTCCGCATGCGTTCCTTCTTTTGCTTTGATTTGAAAGTAAATGCAGCAACCAAATGCAAGCACAAACACACACGTACATACACGCACGCACACACACTCGCCAACATGATGTGCATTGGTGGAAACAGCCAACAGACGATCATTGACTCCTGAACTTCAATAAAAGTGCAATAAAAATACAAATTACCATTCAAATGTAGCATCATCATCATCGGCATAGCCATCGCCATCACTGCTACGCTGCTTTAGTCGTCGTATATTCAAATGAACTTCTCGTTTTTCCCTTCTTTCTCCATCCCCCCCAAAAAAATGTGCCCAAACATCAAAGACTGGGGAACGCTCCAACAAAAAAAAAGAATAAATCGCTGCAACAACAACCTCAGTTGAAAATGCAAATGCAGTCATTTAATTAGTAGACGACTGACTACTTCTGCTGTATGGAACGATTTCGTCATATTGATCGCTGCAGTGCGCCGGGAGTGTGAAGTGTGGAAGAGTAGTGTTACAAGATCAAATAAATGATGATCATCAACTTCATCATTGCCACCCGCAATAAGAACAACTACTAAATAAAATTAACAAAAAAAAAGAAAAATGAATCGTAAAATAACACAAAATGTTGAAGTTGTTGCCTTCAAAGGAATGTCAGAGGCGTTGGGAGAGAGGAGGGGATGCAACACCTCACATAAGAATTGTAATGATCCGATTCAGAGATTTCGTTTCACCTAGATCAGTGTGGTCCATTATGTTCGACGGATTTTAAAACCCTTATCGGAACCAAATAATATGGCACACAATTCGGTAACATTGACATTCTGACTTTGCGATGTTATATTTCTGTGAGATCTGCCTAGCCATATATATGCGTGTAGGTCTGATCTTATCTTATTAGACAACGAGTGTCGTCCTTAGTCTAGAGTCTCTGCAGCCAATTTAAATATCCCTAATGAAGTGGATATCAAACTGCTTAGTCATTTCGCTAAGGTAGGGAGGCAGTCTACTTTATGACCACAAGCTATCTTAATAAGCAAGTCTTTATATTTTTCGTTATCCGGCCATTCAAATGGTCCTGGCATCCATTTAAAATCCTCCTTCATATTTGTTTAAATATTTTTTTTCTCTTTGGATATATTCTCTAAATCAATTGCTCACTCTTAAGGGAACTTACGTGGAACGAAATACCTTTATTTCTTTAATTTGGACGATAGGAAACATAACATTGATATTTTCACAATAGATTCTTTGGATATTTATCACGAGCACCATTCTGCTATAAGGATTAACCGATTGAATTCAAATTTTGTATACGGTAATATTTTTCTCTATCTCCGGCTAAGTTCGAAGGGTTACAATTTAGTGAAATATTAATTATTTAATAACATCTATACCACTCGAATCTTCTGAAATATTAGTTTATTAGTCGCTAACACATAGTATTAGTTTATTAGTCGCTAACACCTGAGGAAAAATGAGAGAAGTTGACAAGCCCCTATTGGTACCTCCCACACAAATGGACCATTTTTTAACCGCTTATAGCTTTTTACAGTACCTAGAATCCGAAGAAAAGTGAGCGTTATTGCCACGCCCCAAAAGTTAACAGCTTATAACTTTAATACCAGTATATACTTCAAATTTATTAAATGCAATTTAAATTAATAATATTTTAATTAGAACAAAAAATAAATAAATTTACGAATATTTTTTTGGGACTGAAGGTGAGGGGATTCTTAAGTCGGTTTACACGACTGAACATACTTGTTTCCTTTATTATTGCAACAAATACTAATGTTCTGGAGATTAAAATTCTGTACTGCTTGGTGTAAAGATGAATACATCTCATGTGCTATCCAACATATTATATAGCATTTGGTCTCAATTTGGCAGCAAAAAACACAATTTGGATCAGCTTAGATGTTTTTAGTGATATGATTCTCCACACATCGGATACAGGTTCTATCTGAAACATATTGGAAGAGTAACAGTTTCCCTCCACCCGAATTTGTTGAGCACTTTCGCATGCGTTATTCTTCTAAGAAAAAGTCTGCGCTAATATCCATTCGACAATGAGGGATGACTGACATTTAAAGGATTTTCCTGGCAAAAACAATAAAAAATCCTTGTACTTCTGTTAATCAGATGACCTCTGGACCCTTTAGTTTGAAATATTGTAATGTTTCTATCTGTTTTGTGTCCCCATTCATATCTGTTTGGGGTCCTCTAGCGGTTCTCTCTATTTTGAGTACCCACATCCTTGCACTTTTGTTAACCAGATCATTTCTGCCTCCTTTGAACTGAATTACTGCTCTGTCCCTAGTTGTTTTGGCACCCATTCTAAGGTTAGATTACATGGAACGCTGGTACACTAAGTATGTACGTCATTTTCGTGTGTGGTTATCTTCTATAGCAACTGGTACTAGAATAAAATGTGTGGAGTTCTCTGACTTTGTGTGGTACTAGAAATAAATCTCCGGGTATATTTATATTCTACTACCTATATTGGATTCCACGAAGTTGTTTCTGAAAATTTATCGGTTCAGCAGTTATCCACATCACTTCAAAAATTCTCAAAAAAAGATAATTTTTTCTGACTCTAATTTTTTCGAATTAATTACACACTCAATTCGCTCACCAGCCGCCTCTGTCCTACAAGGGGATTGTGTAATTTGGTACGCCTGTTTGTTTTTATTTTGTATATTTATTCTGGATGCGGTTGTTGATAATTTCGGAAGTCACAAAAGGCAAAACGAGGCACTTGCTAGGCAACAGAATCCAAACCGTGCCAGAAGAAGCAACGGATGCAATACGCATCATCAGCAATAAAACGAGAAATGTGTTTTATTTTGTTTTGCCGTTTATACGGTGGATACGAGTATTATAAACAATTTTATTTTATTAAATGCACATAAAAAACCGGAGAAAAATTCATAAAAAAAACTATAAATAACATAAACAAGGAAGAAATGCTCAGAGAATACAGGAGCAGACAGAGGGGAGAGAGAGAGCGAGTGGGATTTACGAATTGCATCTGTGCATACAATTCTTATTGGGGACAATTTAACATAAAACACGGTCGTTGTTACACCACAAATGTCATGAGATAATGTTAACACACCATACAGGAATAACGGAGTATGCTCTCAAGAGATTTATTTCTCTCGCTCTCTATTTTCTCTTTTATACTACACTACATACACACACAAATAATGTGTTTTAATGTTCCTTATGTTTTTATAAAACCGGCTTTTTATGTTCCCATTTGATTCTGTGGGGTTTTTGTGGAGTTGAGAGAGAGCTAAGTGTTTGAACTCGTGCGTGTGTTTTTGTGCGTCTATATGGGAGAGAGGTTTCCCTAAGGTTATGCAGTTTTCTTCAGTTGGACTTTTTCAGTTCAGTTTGGTTGTTGAACGGAAACGGTTGTTAAATTGTTCAAGACGGATAAAGGATATAAACGTGTGAAAGCAAAGCAGCCCCAATAATAAAAAAAAAAAACAAAAAATAAGAAAATATTTATTAAAGATTTTAACAAATAATGCATATTTCAATTAATATTGTATACTAAATAATATACACCTAGAATACAAAGGTTGAGTGTCATTTTCGTTTGTAACTCTTTGTTTTGTTACCGGTTTCGTTTTCGGTTGTCTTGTTTTCATAATTGTATCTCGGCGTGTTTTGTGTGTGGCCGGCCAAACTAATTGAACCCATAAAATTACTTAAATGCATTAACGAAAGGTGTATAACAAAGATAAACAATAAATGTTTTTGTGTGTACGTGAGCGTGAGTGTCAGACACAGTCACTGATGTGATAATGATGATGATGGCTATGGTGATGATGATGATGAGTGTCGTCGGAGTGTTATTTGATTAAGAATTTACCTTTACTTTGAAGTTAAACACGAACGGTGCAGTTCGCTATTGACGGAGCCAAGCGGCCCTTGCAACTCCACTAAAAGTGAACATTATATTTATGTTGCGATAAGAGAACAAACATTGAGGAATACACAACGAACGTCAGTCAACAACAAGAAGAGCAAAATAAGTTTTCCATCAATACAGAGAAGAAGAATGTGTGTAATGTAACGTAAGTGTGACGGACGACAAGAGGACTTGGATGTTGTTCTTACTTTTTTTATAACTATCCAAATATCAATTAATATTAAGTGAAAACAAATAACAACATATCGTAGATATGTATGTGCATTCAAACGTGTTTACTTAAGGCAAACTGAAACGCAAACGCATACACGCACACAGCAGAGATATTCGTGCATGGTTTTGCATCCAACCAAGTCATTTGTATGTGACCGACCGACAATCATAAATGAACTCCATCAGTAGTGTTATTCACTGCACTCTACTCTACACTACTCCGCGTCACGCCACTCTACTCCCCATTACATGAAACGTCTCTCAACACCAACAAACAACAGCTCGACAGACGAATAAAGTCAATATACAAATTAACTGAATAACAACGAAGCGGCAACAACCAGACAAACAACGACGTCTGGCAACACTCTTTCGTGTGTGCCATAGTTTTTGTTCAATTTTCGTGTTTGGTTCTGTGATTTATAACACACACAGTGTCAGACAAGATATTCTGCGCACTACCACATGTGAATGGATACAAATAACTGAAGAAAAAACACACAAAAAAGACAAAACCAACAAAATCTTCTTCATCCTCTTCCAATCTCTGTGATTTACCTGCTGTGTTCTTCCCCATCATCTTGAATGTATAACACATTGACAGAACATTAGCCGGGAAACAAACCACACAGACTAAAAAACATCATCCTCATTTTCCCCGTTTAAAAACCCAAAACAAATCAAATAAAAATAACTCTCATAGACAAAGAAAACTCTACAAGGATTTATTCAACATCAACAAAAAAATAATCATCATAATAATAATAATAAAATCGTCATCACAGTCCCCTTGAAAAATAAAAACGGAAAATGCAAAGGGATTCGTAAAGAAAAACTCAAGTACAAAGTAAACTTCTGCTATTTTTTGCCATCAATTAACTAATTGGATACTTGACGGAGTTGCACAGGCAAGGATATAGATACTTTACAACAACTATGGATCTCATAACGGGAATAAAAACCTTAAAGATAACATCTCTATGGCTGCTTATCTTGAGCTGGCAAGGTAAGTACCTATTTAAGGTTAAATTAAAAATAAAGCATAAATCTAAGTAGCAAAAAACCTGTCCCATTCTAACAAAAAGGAAATAAATTATCAAAAAAAGGAAAAAAATACTCAATGCAATGCAAATCTTACTACATTTCCAAAACTACTCTAGAACAAGGATTTCAAAGAAAGACCACAATAAACACGGACAGTCAAAGAGATGCAAAATAACAATTGCCTGTCCATAACTCCATTGTTTAAGTACTTCAAAGAGTACTTACAGAAGTGGGGACATTCAAACAATGTATAAGTGTACAGAGAGCGTTAAAAGTGTAGCAACATTGAACGAGTTGCTCTTCATGCAAATTTTTAGGATTGCTTTGAGATTAGATAAAAAATTTTACCTTTGAAGTTGGGATATTCTATATTTCGCACAATGGGTGTCGCTGAAACACTTTTGACACTCACTGTATATGTGTCACATTTGTATCTGGTTCATTTTACGTCCTGACTTATACAAAAGACCACAACAATACCATATTTGTCCTCACCCTCTCTTCCTCTCTTTTGGCAAAATTACAAAAGGGATTTGTTTGTTGCAAACACGAGCGGCGAGTATTACATATCAAAAAAGACCTAGAAAAAATAGTACTCACTCTGTTTCAGCCATCTCTATATCTCTCTAATATCTCCAAACAAGCATACATAACTAAGTACTTTATACGTATTCATTGATCTGGGATCTCAAGAGGATATCCCTTTTGAACGTTCCTTTACACAATAACAAAGGAAATATGTACATGAAGTAAATACCTACATAAATTCCTTATTAGGTCTAAGGAGGTGGATACTTGTTAACGATTGTATACTCGTATAGATATGTACATATGTAGGTAGATTGTCAAAGGACAATTGAACGACAGCCAATCTTTAAGATGGGGGCCACAAAGCTGATTTATAAGTCTGAAGTGGAGAAAAGTATTTACTTAAAATATATGTGTTTATGTTACCCAAAGGAGGAATGTTTTCTCGAACTCTGGGAGAGACCGAAGTAAAATATTTAATTAACACATTGAAGTTGTATCTTTCTTTAAGGACTAAGTCAATTTTACGGCTATTAGCATTGCGAATCTGAGACTTAGTCGCATCAATCTAAGGAGATCCTAATTTGCATATGACTACAATCGTATTATTGTTTGTATGCACTCCCGTGGTGAAAAACAAATAAACTGTTTAGTCTCTTAGTCAAGTCTCTCTGTCAATTGCGCGAATTCTTATTTTGAATTCTCGACGAGATGCATAAGTTTAAAACATTTGTACGCAACGAGACCTAATTGGTTTCTCGTACATGCGGTTGTTGACAAATACATTACATGGTATGATTATTTTTATGTTGGAATAGTAGAAGTAAGGAATGCTTCTTGTTCGTTTGCATTAAACCTTTCCTTATAGATCTTCGTTTTCAAACGAATAATCACAGCTGAACCTTGCAATGAAATCGCGCTACAAGGAGCTAAGCATTCAGGTAATTGTATTTACCATTCCGTTTTGAATAAACTTTGCATTCTATAGAGGCAAACTGGTCTAAAGCTAGAAGAATATTCTAGTTACAAATCAAAATTGATTTATAAACCAAAATAACACAAACAACCGAAAAAACAGTTTGCGTAATTCTCCAAAAATTCTTCCATGCAGTTGCAAAAAGCACGGATCGCATACTCGTATACCCACATAACTTCAAATATATCTTTAGGAACTTTATTGCTCCCCAATACTTTGCTTCATTTAATTAATTAGTATAAATTCAAACCCTTTATTATCAGTAAATAATATTACTCATCTTCCTCAAATAGAGAATATAAAAGGATGGAATTAGTTTGCAGTCTCCATCACCTTAGGCACGCTTTCCGAATGCCACACTTTCCTAATCATTGGTTGGCCAATTTTATAATGATTTCGATTCTGAAAAAATGTTGCCCGGTCAACGTGAATATTTGCCCTTTCAGGTGGAACTGATGTAGTCCCTCGAATTAAACATAGGTTCTATTTAAAAATTCCAAAATGTGGTATAAAAGTCCAGTTTTCGGGAAGAGGGTAACGAAAATGTTGCACTCTTTTGCAGAAACGAAATCGCAATTGGATAAGTCAGTTTCTAACGGGTTATCCATTGCGTGGTTCAGATTTGGCAACTCAGTTGCAGTAAGTTAGGTTAAAAAAGACGATATTTTTCACGTCTGATGTCTATGAACATTCGTTTCAGCCAATGAAAGGACCTGTTGTGTGTTCCTTATTTATCATCGAATTTCCCCGGTGTTTCCCTGTCAGATCATATGAGTCGAGTTAGATGTGGTAATGTGTGAAACTCGAAGTATCGGTATGATGCATGTGCGAAAACTGGACATTGATATAGGACATTGATATAGGACATGTTTAATCGTTTCAAAGTCTTCCTTAAATGTAGATGATACGTCGTTATCTGGCTTATAAGCTTGAGTGTCCTCTTATAACTCTCATCATCTTATTGATCTTGGACTTTTATAGTTTCAGAAAATTTCTCGGGTTCTGCTCATTTGTGTCTTTCAAATTGTTTCTAACTGTATCATTGTTCAACATTTTTTGCTCCACCGCTGCATCTTTCTTTAATTATTTTTCTGTTCATCTAAATTTTTGCATTTACCAAGTTTATTCTTTAAAGTTTTTTTTTTTCATTTGAAGCCAAAACAACTGCTCGTTAATAATTTCCTGTCACTAGTCTTGGAGAATACGATATTCTTCAGCGATGATACTCATTTACGCTTGGTGTATACGTTGAGATGTCAAACGTGATTGGTTTTCACAAATCACGTAATTCGGGATTTTCAAACTGCAAATTCCGGGATATTTTCGGGATCCCAAAATTTTTAGGTTTCCCGGGATTTTCGGGATTTCGCGAAAATTCGGGATTTTTTCTTTCTTAATAATGTGATATTTCGAAATGGAATACAAACATTTTAGTTCAGTTTTAATTTAATTTTAATTAATTTAAATAAGGATAAAAACATCTATAGCATAAATTATTTTTTTTTAAATACTAACATTTTTAAAATATTTTACAACATCTTAGCTATGGAATAATTTTGGTCCAATTTCAGTTCGTCGTCGCGAATCATTATTGACGTTATGATTTTCTACCATTAAACCACGAAAAATATTTTTCACAACTTGAGTTTGACTAATTCCGTTTTTATGAGAACCACATCGATGTGTTCATCCAAATCAGATTTTATATTAGGACTTCTTCATAAATTTGAAAGAATAGAATACAATGTTCTTCGTTTTGTTGTGTTCTTTAAAATTATGATATTTTTTTGTAATTCTTTTCCAAATTTCGAATATTTTCACCGGATTTGTCAGTGTTTTTTGATGTTAACAATTTGCTTCATTTGTTAACCTTTTCGACAGTGTATCTATCTCTCTTAATATTTTAGACGAGACAGCTTCATATATTATTATTAAAATATCCCGGGATTCATTTTAAAAAATCGGTATTTCCGGGGATTTTTGGGATTGGGATTTCCGGGCTAGAGATTTCCCGTTTGACATCACTTTGTATATGTCAACAACCATTAATAGTGGTACATTTCGTCTGAAGATATTGAGCCACACAAAACCCCTTCTTTTTGGCATTGCAATTTAGCGATCCTGTAATTCACATTTTAGTGATGTGAATTCGCCTCCGAGAACTGGCGATTTGTATCCGATGGACTTTTTTCTGTGGCGTTACTTAAGAAATTGGGTTGATGCGAACAATCATCTAATCATGACTCTTTAAAAATAAACATCTGACAAGTTATAGCCGAGATATTGCTTCCTTATGAGCATTCAAATGTTCGGAAATGGTTCCGGTCCTGTAGGATAACACGTGGACATTTAAATGATATTGTATTCCATTTTCAAAAAGTTTGATCGAAATCTATTTCTGAAGCGAATTTTAGGAGCCATAACATCTCTAATAACCCTTTATAAAGTTAAATTGCGGAATTTGCATATATGTTTTCTAATTGTTAAAGAAATGATGAGTGTTCTAACGGGACACTCAAGCTTACAAGCACATCTTCATCGCATAGGACTAGCAGGAAACGACGAATGCAGGGCATGCAGGAAAAACATCGAAACGATGGAACATTTTCTGTGTCACTGCCCGGCTTTCACACATGCAAGATCCCAACATTTCGGGCCCGACATATTACCAGACTTGACTCATCTCAGAGAATATGACTGGAAGATACTGAGAAAATTCGTGTCTAGTACCGATTTTCTGTAACTCGTGAGGTATAAAAAGATCATAAATAAGGAGGGCACAACAGGCCGAACCACGTTTAAACGTCTCCTCTCTTCAACCTAACCTAACCTAACCTTTAGGGTCGGATAATAAAGAAGAAGAAGAAGTGGAGTTCTGCAGGAGTATCAACACATAAAACCAACCAAAACCAGGATCAGGTCTCCCTCCCAATAAGACCTAAAAATAATTTATTTTCAATTCATTACATTATTTAATTACATCTTTCTGGGTTATTGCCAATGCTAATATATCGGTATTGTGGAATAGATGACTCAGTAATACGATTCTAGTATAATATATATACCTCTATATACCTCAAATAGTGAGCCGCGGATCCCTATGGAACACTTTTTTAATTTTAATTTTTATAATACAGGAGAATTAAATTTAGCTCATTTCTATGCGATCATGTTTGCTTAACCTGTTCGCAGGGCTTTAAAGGAGCAGCGGCGTAGAGGGAAGATTCGAATAATATATGCTTCAAGTCGATTTACGGACCTGCTACATGTCGAACACCTACTATGTTTTTTAAGTCATTTACTCAGAGTTAATTGGCTTGTCTTCCCATTTAATGACCTATACCAGAAATAAATATAGTATAAACTTTCTGCAGCTCTTCAAATAATTTTTCTTTTGGCTCTCCTGAATATTTCGATTAATAGAGATGTGCTGTTTTTCAAAAAACCACAGATATATGCAACAATATTAATATGTATTAGATACATACATATACCATTAGATCATAAAGTGTCATAAAGATTATCTAAAAACAGTATATAAACAATTTGGCTAGCGTATGATGAGGCATAAATAGGCTTCTTTAAACAGACAAACAACAAGTCTCATTTAGCATAATATTTTCAATTTCCAGATGATTACCCATAGATAGTAAATACACATTTCATGGATTCTAAATGAGTGAGTCCTATTGCAGGATGTCATAATAAGGAAACCTTTATAACCCATATGTGATATTTGTATAGGCTTATACATACATATGTATGTATACACATATGAGTATGTACATATATCATTTTGCAAACACAAAGCTATGTACTCGTATATGGCCATTTATTCTAACCGGAGTAGGATTACCTTTGTCCTTTGTAGAGTTGTATTACAAATCACAACGTGAAGTACATACTTTTCAAGTAGTTAGTAGTATCTATCTACACACACTCTTAACAACGAATACAAACCTAACTACTTGTCCACCTACGATACACCATTTCCAGCTCGTGTTGTTGTGCCCTCCCTAGCCATGGATACTGCTGGTAACCGAGGAGGAAGGAGCAACACAATTGAATAACAATGTGGACGGTTGGTTGAATGGATGGATGGAAATACTTATACCGGCCACTTCAAATAGATAATTTGCACTGTATCTCTTTGTGAGTGTCGAGTGTACCTCCTGTAGACCATGAAAATGGAATTGTAACATTTTCCCTTCCTTCCCATACACACAAAGGGAAATGTAATACTTGGAAAAAAAGGAAACCAGCCACAAACAGGCAACATGCGTTAAACTACCGATGAAGATGAAGCAGTGGTAGCATGATTATTCAAGTGTCCAACAACAGAACGTTCCAATTACGACGTGTCGTCGTCTTGTCCGTCCGTCCTCCCAGCTGTCCGAATACGTGGGCCAACCAAGCAGTCAAACTACTCTTGGTCGTTCAATGTCGGTCCGTTTGTCTGTTTTGCCTATCTTTGTAAAGACACCCTACCCTGTATTCTTTTTGAGTTAAGGTAAGGTTTGTGCCTTCGTTGTTTTTTGTGTGTTTGCGACTCAGTGCGATTTGTTTGTTATACGTGTGTGTCTGTGTGAGTGAATTTCACAGCAAATTTTGACATCGAAGTTGACGTGTCAGCATTATAAACCCTATCATTACTCCTTTTGTGGGTCCCCAACCCTCCCTACATAATTCCTTGAAATTCTCCGTCTTCATTTAATGTGCGTCCGTGCGTGTGTTTCTTTTTTTTTTGCCGGGCAATCAGAAAAACGCCGACAAGTTCGCACAACTTAGGGATTGCGGATTTTGTGTGTTGTAGAAATAAAGAGGGAATAAAGATGATGATGAACAACAACAACAATAATACGAGCAACAAGAACAAGAAGAGCTCAGCATCACACTTGGGAAAAAATGAAGTTAAAAGGAATTTCGCTGAGTTAGCGAATTCCTTTAAAGAAGAGGTCGTCATTCTTCGCCATGACGGTATGAGAATTTGGTAATTGGTTTTAGGGTTGAAGTCAAGATGAGTAAGCATTGATCAAATTTTTAAGAAGAGATCTCAGATATTAGCAATGGAAACGAGGTTATTGTTTAGGGAATTTGACTTAAATAAGCAAAACAAACAAAAAATCATAACTCAAGCTTTGAATATATAAAAAATTGTTTAGTCATATACGATTAAATAATATGAACGGTGTAAAGTTAAATTCGTGACCACGTGGAACTAGTTTTCGAATTTCAATTGATGTATTTCAAATATCAATTGATGTTTTTCGAATTTCAATTGATGTGTTTCGAAATTCTATTGATGTGTTTCGAATTTCAGTTGATGTATTTCGAATTTCAATTGATGTGTTTCGAAATTCAATTGATGTTTTTCGAATTTCAATTGATGTGTTTCGAAATTCTATTGACGTGTTTCGAATTTCAAATGGAATCTTCGAATTTCAATTGATCTTATTCGAAATTAAATTGATTTTTTAGAAATACAGTTGAAAATGGTTTGTAGGTAGCCCTGAAAGAGTAGATTCATTGGAAAAAGACCCATAAGACTAGCTCATCTAATATCGGAGATATATGGGTACTCAGATACTGAAAGAGTAGATTCATTGGAAAAAGACCCATAAGACTAGCTCATCTAATATGGGAGATATATGGGTACTCAGATATATACTCGTATATACCAGATATTGCAACGCCGATATCTCCAAAAGAAGAACACATGAATCGATCGAGCGAAAAACCACAAGTACCTGCCAGTGAAAGTTTAAACTGGAAAAAAGTCCTATATGGCCAGCTCATCTAGGATTTGAGATATATAACTTCTCACAGATCCTCGAACATCTACTATCTATTACGTTTCGCAATTGAAGTCGAGTTGAGTAAGAAATGTTAAATTTTATAATGCAGGGTAATCACATTTAGGCCATTTCTATGTAAAAATGTTTGCTTAAACTGTTCGCCGGGTTTTAAGGGAGCTAAAAATCTCTGCTATAAGCTACACAATCCTGGAGAGATTTTGTACATGTTTTTTATAAAAAGTGTCAAGCTTTCGGATTCGAAAAACTAATACTTCAAGTCGAGTTTTATCTATTGGTTTTAGAATTCATTTTGTAATTAAAGTCCACATGAGAAGCATTTATAGGATTTTAAAGAAAATGACCCAGATCGTAGGAATGGGAGGAATCATAATCAAATCATAAATATATAAAGATTTTTTATATATATTTATTCCCGTTATTTTTAATTAATGGACAAGCTCGAGGTCAAGTTTGATGGTTATTTATTTATTCGATATTTCGTTCCTCTTTGAGGAACATCTTCAGGAATATGAGTATGTGAACAAAACTAACACAAAACATAAAATTCCCTTTATTTCTACAAGAAGCATTAGGCCGTAACAAGATTATTCCATTGTGCTCGATCTAAAGCGAGATTTTTGTTAACAATGTTTAAAGTTGTTTATCGACATATTTGGCTAAAGTTTAGCAATTAAATGTTCAGTATTTATAATACTGACGTCGTTTGTCATTAACTACCCAGCCCTAAGCCAGCCCTTCTTACTCTCGGTTAGATGAACATGTTTTTCAGATAAGAACTCAGTCTGTTTAACTCAGTCTCCTCCACAAAACAACTTGGAGAGAATGTTGTTGTATAAGCAAAAAGGGGATTAGAAGGAGCCACAGAGTAAAAGCGACAGAGAAGCCCTACTCTATTCTGGAACATTTAGTACATGTCCATAACAAAAGTGTCCGACTTTTGGATTCCGATAATATAGACATTAAGTACTCGGAGACTTATGTAGTTTCATGTCATTTTATCAGAGTTAATTTGCTTATCTTCCCATTTAAAGACCTACATCATAAAATAGATACTAAATAATAACTCGTGACCCCTAACTAAAGGTATACAATACATGTATCTAAACCTACACACAGAATACAGTTTGGTTGCCTCAACCGAATTTTTGTAGTTCTGTCTACTATCATGCGATTCCATCAGGACAACCAACATTTTGGTTTTGGTATACTTCTGCTTCCATGTTGACAACAATAATGTTTGGTTGCGCCAACTACGAAAATGGTGCCAAAAATTATCTGTTGTATGTTGCCACAGCCAACTGTTTTAAAAAATTGGTTGTTCTGACAATTTGTCAGTCATATACTACTAACAATTAATTAAAAACAGTTTTCATTAATTTTTATATTATTTATTGAATTGATTGGGATAACCAAAAAACGATTATTTATTAATATTTTTTTATGTTGTAGTAACCAATTATTCGTTGCAATAATAATCTTTGGTCTATTGATACAATTTTTGTTGTCAAGAATAAAACATTGGTTGTCACAACCAAAAATTGATCATATAGTATTATAATGAAAGTTTAAAATTGGTTACAACAGCTAACCGAGTGTCAATGAAAAAACAATCTTAATTCGATTTATACAACCATCGATTTTGTTGCAATCATTTTCATTTCATCGTATCCATGTTATTATTGCTGTTTCAACTATTTATATATAAATACAACCGACACACGGCGTAGGCAATGTACTTTTTGTTGCTAGTACTATTTTTTTATTGTTACAATCGAATTCCAACCAATTATTTTCCTGGGTGTACATATACTCCTTTACGGATGTGAAACTTGGGGACTGAACAAAAATATCAAGCAGAAAACTGCAAACCTTCGCAAATCGTGGCCAACGCAGTATTATCCGTTGCTTCTGGCCAGATATGATCACCAATATCGATCTTCTACCCCTGACAAACCAATCTGCGATTAACGTAGATATTGTAAGAAGAAAATTTGGGTGGATTGGACATATCCTTCGATCCCAAAACACAATAGCAAAATCTGCTCTCACATACAACCCACAAGGAATGTGGCGACGAGGTCGTCCCAAAACAACCTGGCGTATACGACTATGTCCCTAAATCAACTATCATTATCACAATTTGCATGGAATGATGCGGTACGAATAGCACAGGACAGAACCAGGTGGAAATCTCTAATTGAGGCTGTTTGCTCCCAAGTTGTAGAATAGCGGAGCATCATCATCATAATAAATTTAGCGTGCGTCACAAATGGTCCACGGCTTTTCATAAAAACGATAAAATTTTTCAGCAGCAAAAAAGTTATTTTAGAAATCTCTTTTTTTAAAACTCGGAATGTTTGCATTTTTTCATGAAATATCAATGAATAACAAATCAGTACATCCCAAACAGGACGGGCAGGACAACATCTGCTGGGTTCAGCTAGTAATTTTAATAAAAATTAAGAATTTAACTTTCTGTTTTAATCCGATTCTGTTCTGATTACGAAACGGATTAAGAAATCTTATCACAAACCTTCCGCCAGTACAGCTATGAAACATTTCCAATTGGATGTCTGTGTAGAAACGAAAACTGTTCCTTATCAGCATAAAATCTAGTACTAATCCTTTTCAAATTATATTACTTTTATCCCTTAATGTTCTCTTAATTAAAGTAAAACAAATCATGTTGCTTTCTGTCATATATGACCACACTTTGTATTGCAGTCAGTAACCGTATTTATAATACAGACCTCGTCTTGCTATTAAAACGGGCTTATACACATATGACACTATACTAAAGCAAAGCAACCACGTAAAAGATTCGATGCTAAAGTCACTTTGTAGGATTGTCTGACAGTACGCCAGTCCGTCCGTCCGTCCGTCCATTCATCCATCCGTGCGTCCGTCCGCCATTCGTCCCTCTGCCGGTCTGTCTATCTTGCTGTCATTTAATAAGTCAGCCCCTGCCATCATCATTGCCGTCGTCATCGTCTGCGACCGAGGAGTAGGTAGTTAGGTAGGTAGCATAGCAATATGTGGTACGAATGAAATACATTGGCGGTACGTATGTATGTACATTCGATGGTGCAAGGGAGGACCACTGCCTTGCCTGGAATGGAATGGAATGGTGTGGAACAAACGCTGATGATGATGGTTAATGGCGAAAATCGATTCTTCATGCATGAACAGTTCAATCTGTAGTTTTGTGATTTTTGTTTAATGTTTTCGTTTTCGGTTCGATTCGGTTTCTGGGCATATATTTCGCATTTCTATGTATGTGAGTGAGCGTTTGGCGATGAAACTAAATGTGTAAAATCAGCTGAAATGCCAAAGAGCGTAAGTTAAAAAATTCAATATGATGAGTTTTGGAGCTGGATTTTATAAACCGTCTTTGGTTTTGGTTGTGGACCTGTGTGTGTTGTGGGCGCTTTTGGTATTTTGTTGGTTAAGTTCTTTGGCTTTTCTGTTGGTGGTGGTATATGTGTTTGGGATTTTTACGCTGTGCCCGGGTTTAATCAATGGCAATAAGTCTGGTTTTTGGGTTTGGGGCTTTTAACTGCAAAACACTCGTTTCAACGTCAGACCAAATAACAATCCATCCGTCCGTCCATTTACCTTTTGACATACCTAAGCTTATCGTAACGTAACGTGTGATTGCACCATAAAATAATTATTTGCCCAGAACTATTATTTCGACAAAGCCCTCGCTACCCCCTACTCCCTCTCCTCTCATCTTACCTCACGAGACCAGACCAGAACCTGTGATACAATTTTGTCCTGTTTTGGGGGGATTTTTCATTAAAAGCTCACCAAGCGACCAAAACCATTTAGCTGTGTTACGTTTCTGTTTCATCTGAATATTATGTTTTTTTTTTATTGTTTCTTTGCAGCTCTTTGTATGGCCGAAACATCATCGCGTTTCCTGACTTTGCCACAATCACAGGCCATTGCCGAGGGAGATGCAGCGGATTTTAATTGTCATGCCACACCCACCCGGGGTTTGATCTATTCCTGGACATTGAATGGTAATTATTGTAGTGTAGTAGTATAACAGTTTCATGTCAATCATTTTTCGTTTTGCCCATATTTGAATATTGTTTTTCAATCTCTCTCTCTCTCTTTGGGATCTTGTTCTTTTAGGTCAATTAATCCAAAATTCCAGTCGCATCTATCAAAATCGTTCCGATTTACACATTGAAGCGGTGAGCCGAGATAGCGATGGCGGTGATTATGTATGCATTGCCACTAATGTGGCAAGTGGTGCACGTCAAGCATCACCTCCGGCACGTTTAACTGTTATATGTAAGTATCTACTACATACTCTACTCTGCTTGCTATATATGTATAAGATATCGAAGCAAACAATCAAATATGATACACAAAAAACGTTAGTGCAAAGGTAGGCCTTGTGGAAGGCCTTTATTAAGGGATACAAGTCTTACCAAAACGACTGCATTCTTAAGTATTTGGGCCTAAAAGAAGAAATAATTTTAGACTTTAGAGGCAATTGAAAGTTAAATAAGATTGTACTGAATGTCTACAGAGAGTCTTCGAATATGTTGCCTACCGATGAAGAGGTAGGTGTTCTCGAGGAAGAGAAGGACAATTTGATTGCATTGAATATTCTGTAGTGGATTGAGAGAGTGAGTGAGTGATGACATACTTTGTTCGATTACCGTTTTCCTTAGAATTTAGCATGAGAGTCGTCCCTATGATAACAGAACAGGCTCTGTACCGCTGTGAAGAAAGAGAAACAATTCGGAGCATTTATTCAATTATTGCTTATCTTAGCAGAAGGCGACAACTGTACAGAAGGCACTCATTGATTATGAAAAAAGGTATTCTAAAGTTATTCTCCAAGACCTGAA
Organism: Eudasyphora cyanicolor; assembly: GCA_963930755.1. Lineage (NCBI taxonomy): Eukaryota > Metazoa > Arthropoda > Insecta > Diptera > Muscidae > Eudasyphora > Eudasyphora cyanicolor. Next base: position 6,045,722 of record OZ005738.1, on the reverse strand, counting down.
TGAAATGAAGTTTTCCGTGTTGTTTGGATTAGTGCTTTATGGGGGAAGAAAAAGACAAGGTCGTCTAAACTAAATTAATTTTTCGCGAAATGATGTGACTCCATGTAAGAATGTCAATTCAAATAGACCAACAAGATGACATTAAAGATTGTACCTCCTCCTATGAATGACTAGAGACATCATTCTCAGACCTTCTTATGGCAAAAGAGTGTAAATGATCTTTAAAGAAAGTGGATATAATAAAAATAGTTCTTCTCCAAAACCCTGAGAGGGATGACAGATATGATCTAGTATTGCATCACGTTTAAGATTCTTCCTGCCTTACAGATCTTCTCACGGAGAAGTGGTGTGAATGAGAGTTTTCTAGCTTCCCCTGTTGCAGAAGTTGCTTGACAAGTCATTCTTAAGGAAGTGAGAATATTTATAAAAAAAGGTCTTCTCCAAAACTTGAATAGGGAGTACCGAAAATGGTTCTTTTGCCATTCTCTGGTATCCAGACACTTTTAGAGGGTAATCTTTTGAAATATCTTTAGTGAAGTGGAAATTATTAATTTGGATATTTTATTGGAAGAAGATATACAAATTATTAACAAATATAATAAAATCTCCTTCAAGGCCTTTTATGCAATTTGTTGGGCCACCTTAGTTACATCCCTATGATGAGTACGTCCTTCCTTCTGAAGTATATACATATCTATGAATATTTTATGCAAAAAAGAAAGGATCCACGTAACTTCACCAATTAGGTTTATACGATGTACGCGTTCTTTTGTATGTCTATTTGTTGTGCAGGCAGGCAAGGAAGAATTTTTGAGGGTACTCTCCCTCACTTGCTCTGCTCTGCTCTCCTCTTAGTTTCCCCACAAAAACTCGTGTCAGTCTTCAATTTCATTTAGGTGTTGCTGTTTGGCATTCTGTTCTTCATGCTGCATAATTTTTTCGGGGCGAAAATGATGAACAAGCTCCGAACGAATGAGTGTACGAGTATGTGTGGAAAATTGTAGGAGTTTTTTTTTTGGTTGGTCGTTCATTCGTCAAGAATACTTGGGCACTTTTTGTGTTGTCTACTCCTGCCAATTTTATGTAAATTAGAAGCAAAAGTATGCAAAAAACCAACAAGGGTACATACGTGGAGTTTTTCGTACATATATGGGGGAAGTTTTCTCAAATTATGCAACTTGAATGTGGATGAGATCTCATCCCTAATTGGTTTTGGCATGAATTATATTTTCACCTGGAATATGAAGAGGCAGACATTGGTACCTTTGGTACCCTAACCTAAGACATTTTTGGAGGTATTGTTCATTTGGTATTTTGTGGAATTTTCGATTTCGGGAAAGAAAAGGCGAAAAGGTGGGAGTACATGGTTATGTAATTGAGACACCATGAGAAATTGGGCCATATTTTTCAAACAATATTCAATGAGCAGTGAGTTATAAAAAATACAACTCAAGCATGATCATATTCATATTATTAGCAGTCCTAAATGCTAATATCGTCAATAATACAAGATTTTTTATTGGGCTTAATGCCTTCCGCATGCTTTGAATTATAATAACTTCAAAAGGGGAAGTGAATTGAGAAAATTCGTTTCTATGGATGGTGAACGAAGAGAAGGAAAATGAGGTCATCCTGAAATATTTTCATGGGGAAAATTAAGGTTTTCTTACTTAAGAGCTCCTTAGCAAGTCTTTGAAGAGATAACGAAAATGGAAGACCTTATCTACGGATAGGGAAGTAATATATTCTAGAAAGACTTCTCGAGTTAAGGCAGAGAGAAAATATTATATCAAGTTAGTGAAATACATAATTTGATAAAGAAGGTTGTTTGTATAGGGTTTTTGCGATATTTGTTAGGTACTCGGAAATATTTCCTGAAGATTTTGGTTTGGAAAGGTACTCGGAAATATTTCCTGAAGATTTTGGTTTGGAAAATTATATTTTTCTGTACTTTAGAGGACCTTAGCAAGTCTTTGAAGAGATGACGAAAAGGTAAACCTTCTTTATGGATAGTGAAGTAATACAGTCTAGAAAACCTTATCGAATATAGAGAATACTTACTTTGATAAAAAAGATTGATTGGAAAGGGTTTAGCGTTATTTGTTAGGTACACGTCTTCCAAATATGAATACATTTCTTCAAAATGTTTATATGGAAAATTTTTTTTCACTTCAGAGGTCCTTAGAAAAGTCGTAGATGGCGAAGGCGTAGACCTTTCCAATGGTTAGTGGAGTAAAACATTCTAGTAGAAAGACATCGATTTAAGCTGCAAGCAAATTCCTGGTGAAGTTAGTACAATACTTACTCGTAGTTTCGTAGGAAACTACTACGCAAGCGAACACGTAAAGTGAAAGTGTTCGCCTTACTAAAGCGAGGAATAAACAACCAAGTTATGTAGTGACAGATTTTATTTAATCTTTCCTTAGAGTGGAGATGTGGTTCCCTCGGGTGCCGTGAATGGAAGAGACAACACTATGCAATAACATTTAACCAGAAATATCATCGAAAGAAATGCTCTAAATTTAATTTGCTACAGTTTAAAAATGTCCTTTAGTTGAAATCTTCGCGGATCCCTCGGATTAGCGAAAAATCTTCATTTGATAAACCTTGCTTAAATGTCTTTTTAAGAAGGGAAGGTTATTTATGTTATTTTCTATCTGTCATAACGACTTCGAGAGCATATGATGATGATGGATACGTTCTACGAAGACCTTTACGACTATAGGGAATGTATTAGTATACACCACACTGTGGTGCAGGGTATTATACGTTTGTTTTGTGGCAGATGTTTGTAATACCTACAAATACTACCGCTAGACCCACCTTAATGTATACCGATTGACTCAGAATCACTAGCTAAGTCGATTTAACCATGTCTGTCCGTCCGTCCCTTTGTCCATCTAAAATTGTTCGTTAAGTACAGGTAGCAAATTCACTCCGATCTTGCTGAGATTTGGCAATATTGACTCTTTCACACCTGGGAAGAACCGTATTGAAATTGGTCAAAATTATCAAAATTATTTATATCTAGATTATAGCCCCAATATATATGTTATCCCCGATTTGGTCTGTTAGCTCAATAGAAGCTATATTTTACACCAAATCCATTTGAAATGTAGCAGGCAGAAGTTTCTTGACACTGGAATCAACACTGCTGAGTTTGCAGAAAATCGGTCTGATTTACATATAGCCCCCATATACATGTTCTTACCAATGTGACCTTTTAGCGCTATATAAGCTGCATTTCACATCTAATAATTTTTAATGTACATACTATTTATGTAAACAATTTTTATCGGCAGCATAACCTGTATAAGTCAGTGTTATTCGATATCACTAGAGTGGTGGTAGGGTATTATATAGTCGGCCCCGCCCGACTTTACCCTTTTCTTACTGGTTTTTCATTAGAATAGTAATGTCTTCTCTAGTATAGAAACTGGTAATGGAATTCGGGTAAAATTAGGGCAAAGTTAGTGCAATACGTGTCGTGCAACTGCTACAGGTTTTGTATACTAAGAAATATATTTACCGTATCTGCATAGTAATTATATAAATTTAATTTGCTTCGGTTTAAAAATTGCCACTTATTTTGATCTTCGCGTATCCCTCAGAATAGTGAAAAAGGCTCCTATGTAGCCCCATTAAGAGGTTCTGAATCAAATTAATAACTTCTCTAGAAGGGAAATCAATTTATTTTTAATTTTGGCTCATTGGGAAGACTTCGAGAGCATATGATGTTGATGGAAGACAACTGTCGGAAATAGGATATTATTATGGCATAGGTTTTGCACGTACACCAACAGGTATAACTATCGTAATTTTGCTAAGGTTTCCCGAGAACGGATAATAGAAATTTATTTTTTTTGATTTGATACACTCTTTAAGTTTTTTTTTAAATTTTGAACTTGGTACAATACGTATTGTTGGTAGGTAAACTGCTGTTTTCTGCCCTCATTTGTATTAAGAGTCTTTATCAGCATTAAAAACAGGGTTGCGTCGATTTTTATTATTAAATTTTTAAGTGTTTTTCAGAATCAATGCATTGTGATCTTATTGTTCAAAAGTCCTTCATAAAATTCAACATTATATTCCTAAGATTCCTGTATTTAAAAAAATCCAAATAATATTGTATATTACAACTCCATCCCCACTGTGAAGGTATTCCTAGAAAGTGTTGTTATGTTTTCTTTTCTCCAAGTGTACACATGGCACTTCAGCGCGCAGAGCCTTCATATGATGGCTATGCTAACGGGGGCATTTGTATTTCACATGTGCCAGTATTTGTATTTATCTGCGAGACTAGAGAGGGATTGCAGGGATGGGAATGGGGATAGGGAGCCGTGTAAGTGTAAGTAAGCAACTTGCCTAGGTGTATGAATATAATATGCATATACCTACCTACATATGAGTGTATATGTAACTGCATTTATTATCCTTAAGGATTCCCACTAGTGGATACAAAATGCAAACTCAAAAACCACTTTAAATTTGTATATACAAACACTTACATGTGGACATACCTATACATAGCTCTATACGAGTATGTTTGTTTGTCAATATGTATATATGTATGTATTTATGTTTTTACGTACATATATCGTATGTATGTTCAAGTATTTATGTGCTGCAACATATTTTACTTATATTTGCATGCCATGCAACTGCCACTGCCACTCTGACTGCCGTATTCTCAGCCGTTATTTCTGATGGTGTTGCCGGTCGTCCTAGTCCTCGCCATCCATCGTCCTGTTGGTCGTGCGGTGTTGATGATGGCGATGATGATGATGTTGGTGATTGCTATGTTGTTTTCCTCTTCAGAGCAGGAATAACAGCAACAACAGCAGCAGCAAATAATATAAATTTGCCTTAAATTGTTATAGAATTTAATAAAACTTCTTCGAAGATTATACATATTTAAAAGGAAGTCGAGATTTTGTTTGCCCAGGCACCATTTTCCACTTACATAAACATGAAGTGTTTGCTCTTAAACACTTTTCAGAAATTTCAAAAAATAAGTTCAAAATAAATTTACCCACCCTGAGAATAAAAATTTCACAATCTAAACGATTTGGCTCCAAACACGTCATAACCTATAAAATATGTACAATTCTTACCTAAAATTAAGACAATTTACTTAATATCAATGAAATTGTCCAAATTTTTCGCAGCGCATGTACATTTATTTTGAATATACATAGTTGAAGAGTTAAAGAGCTTCACTTCATGAATTTAGGACATTTTTTTGTGTAAGACTGTTAATGAAAACGTGATTATAAGACACCGTCTAGGCCTCGTTATAGCTAACCCACAGCTTGTTTTGAACTTTGACACCGTTAATGTTAACTGAGTTTCCTGCTATGGACTGTACAGGTGATTGATATAGAAAACCTAGTTCTGAGTTGAACAGTAATTTTAGTTTTTCCCCATCAATCCTTTAAACATGATTTTATCTTTATTTAAATAAAGCCCTAAAATCGCATAAAACTTCCCCAAAAAATACTCAAACCCCAGCGTTAATCATCAGTGACTAAATTCCAGTGTAAACATGACATACACCTTCCATCCTTCTCATTCCTCTAAAACATTAGCATTTTTTATTTATTTTTTTAATTTTTTAAATTTTTTTTTTCAAATTTATTTCTCCCGTATTTCAATATTTACAAAAATATAACTTTTCGAGTGACTCTTCAGATTTACAATTTCCATTGTACTAGAATGAAGTACGTACGTTCTACATCAGAGTACAGAGTACACATACAGATTTTGTCCATCTTCCTTGCGGCAATTGCCACAGTAAAGGCTGTGCTCTGCTCCCAACCAAATGAAATCCTGACTGACTTCACCAACAATGATATCTACTACGTATGGTCGGCGGCGGTGGGTAGGGCGAATGGTCGTGCCAACTCATCCAACTCTGCCTGGGCATGTTTTAGAAAATTTTTAAACAAAATTAATACAAAAAAATCCCATAAAAATAACAGTGTGTCTACTCGGGAAAAGAAAGAAAAAAATTCCATAGAAATGCTTTTACCCTTTTTGAGAGACGAGGGTTTTCTGGAAAGTCTTGTGTATTTTTAGACAATAAATAAAATGTGGTCGTTTGAAATTACGCTTAATATAAACCTGCCAAAATTGGAAAAAATAAAATTTTTTGTATAAAGAAAAAACGGGGATAATTTTTTATAAAATACCGGATTATTTCCGACTTATAGAGAGAAAGTTAATTTTCCCAAAAATGTAATAAATTTCCAGCAAAAGAAAAGAACTCAATATTTTAACACAATTATCTCTTAAAAACAGCTGAATAAATACGATATATTGTCGCTTGTGACTGCATAAACTGACCAAGTCAATTTTCGACTCACATCATTATAGCTTTTTTTCAAATTGATAAAGGGGAATAAATTGATAAAAAAAATAAAATTATCTCTAAAAATATGTAAAAATTAAAATTGAAATTTTGAGAAAAAAATATTAATCGATTAATTTTAATTAATTTTTAATATAAACCTATGCACTTTATTTTTGGCTAAAAGGTTAAATAGTCAAATAAAATATCGCTATAATGTTTTTCAAAATTTTTTTTCCAAAATTTTATTGACAATTTTTCTTGATTTTACGAAATTTTTAAACTTGAACGGCTGAACCGGTTTTTACAATGTTTACGTTGTTCGAAAGAGAACATAATGGACCTTTTTTTGTGGATGCACCAGATTCTCACAAATTCGAAATCACAAATGGAAAATCAATATTTTTAAAAGTTATGGGCGAAATACCTAGGCTGGTGTGGAAATTTGTGACATTTTTGAAAGAAATCGAAAGGTAGCATTTTTTTAAAAATAAATAAGGACATTTAAAACAATGTACATCTTTTTTTTAAATAAAATATCCACAAAAAATTGCCTTTCAGCACATATTTGAAGAAAACGTTTTTCATTGTTTTTAATTTTTTTAGTATTTGAGTACAAAAAAGGGCCCAAAAAGTGTGCCACAAAATTCTGTCTTGCACATACATACATAGATATATATGTAAATGTTTAGCCTCTTTTCACTATTGAATGAATACCGTCTTCAGTTCTTTATAGCAGGAGCTCTCCCTCGATAAACATTTTTGTACGTTTTGTGTTTATTTAAGTATCGAAAATTTTAAGTTCCACAAAAATCAGTGTACCTAAAGGTGGGTACTATGTTTTTTCAGCTTGAAAAAATTCCACAAAATGTTATTTCAAGTTGAAAAATGGAACGCTTTTTTACTAAGGTCGCATTGCATTTTGGAAGTGTGTGTGTCGAAATGTCACTTTTATATGTATGTATGCATGTGCATTTTTTCCTTTTTGCTTTTCTTGAAAACAAACTCGAGTTTAAATTCTAATCAATAAACAATTAAATCAAATAATGCCGACTTAGTTAATTTAAATTGCAGAAAGGAAATATTGTTGAAGATCATTGTGCTGTTATACATAAATTATTTATTTTGTGTTGATACGATGGCGATGCTTGTGAGGCATCAGAAGCTAGGTTACAAATAACAAAATAATTTCCTACTGTTGTGCGAATATAAATAAATAACATGATGTTTTGATGAACCGAAAAGATGTTTTATTATTATTTTTAAGGATTTACATTATATTTGTTGACATATGTATATAAATTAAACATCCATCCATAAACAGAATTTCTTCTGCCAACTCCTATGGCTGGCAAGAACTCACTATTTTCTTTATAACCATTTAAAAACGAGATCACAGGCACTGCCCAATTCCATTGTCCTACTGCTTCGGTAGCGTTAGCCGTTCACAAAGTTTTTCAAGGCTTTTCGTCACGATTTTTCTAAACATACAAACGTAAATGTACATATGTAATTACAAGACAAATTCCACATTATTACATATAGTTACATGTCCTTCCAGTGTTTTGCACATTTGCTTTGCTATCCAATCGGAATGTCACTCTTCTCGTTTATTTCATGTACATAATTATTTTCCGTCCTTTGTATTCTTTATTAGAAAATTGTATTGCTTATATTTACAACAGTTGAATTTCTCGCGGACAAATATGAATGTAAATAAATAGGAGTACAATGCTGGCGGCATCAATTTGTTGCGGCGTTCAATTAACTTGTATCGGCGCAAAATGTCAATTTCTCACGTTGAAATAAACACAGTACCACAAATGAAAAATTTTCACTCAGTTTTTCACAACTTTGGTTTTTGTATGGGATTTCACCGTGAAACGGGAACATAGTACCGTGCTTAAAGAACAACATTGCTTTAAAATAGTGACTGTATAATTATACGATTCTTCACCTTTTTGAAGAAAGCGTTTTCCATTGATGTACATTTTATTAGTATTAGAATACAAAAGTGACCCAAAAAGTGTACCACAAGCATCTGTCTAGTACTTATAATAATGTTTTAGGCCCTTTTAATTTTTGTATGTATATAGTCTGCACTTCTTTGTAGCAAGAGATTTGCGTTGATAAACATTTTAGTGTACCACAAAAATCTGTGTTTGGTACTTTTTGTTAGAATTATTTTCTTAACCTTAAGGACAACATCGTTTTTGAATAGTGATTGTAATAATATGATTCTGCACATCTTTGAAGAAAGTGTTTTCCACTGATGTACATTTTATTAGTATTTGAGTGTAAAGAAGTCCCGAAAAGTGTACCATAAAATTCTATCGTGCACTTATATAAATGTTTAGCTCCTTTTCATTATTTAATGAATACCGTCTGCAGTTCTTTGTAGCAGGAGCTCTCCGTTGATAAACATTTTAGTATTATTTGCGCGTATTTAAGTACCGAAAAGAGAACCACAAATATATGTGATAGGTAGTTTTGTCGAATATTATAGGTATAATTATAATATTCTGCACATTTTTGAAGAACCCGTTTTCCATTGATGAACATTTAATATAATTTGAATACAATAAAGCTCCAAAAAGTGTACAACAAGAATCTTTCTATCAGTAATATTTTACCCTCCTGAATGAATACCGTCTGCACTTTTTTGTAGCAAGAGCCCTCCGTTGATCTGACAATGCCGTACAGCATTATCGTTCTGACTACTGTCGTATACAACCCCTACTATACACTGGTTCAGACCTCAGCTGTGTACCACAGCCTTCCTAAAAGTGTACCACACCAAGAAAAGTATTCGTTGCAGTATCAGAGACGTTTGTTGGTTTCGTTTCATTAATATAACGAACTGTTGCGTTCATATTATGAAATCATTCGTTAATAAAAAGTATAAATAAGGAATGGTTTGAGTAGTTTTAAAATTCTCATATTATTGTTCTATTATGCATATTTTTGAATCCTATATGTAAATAACTAACCACTTTCGTTGCTTGTTTTTCATTAACACAACGAAAAGTTTCGTTAATTTTAAGAAATCGTTCGTTAATATAACGAAACCATGGGAAGAATTCTTAAATAATAAAGGGAAATAGTATGATGAACGTTTTTCTTTCCGTTCTCAAGTAATGATTTCCTTGATTTTCCTAAAATTTTATTTCTCATCCTCGTCTGAAATTCTCTCATTCATGTTATAATGAATGAATGAATGTTGGCTGATGTTTTTGTTTTGGCTAGATGACGGTCTGACTGGTTGCTTGTTTGACTGGCTGGCTCGTTCGTTGTGTTGGCTTCCCGGCTTGACGGGAGGAAGGATGAACTGAATTGAATACCCAACAAACATTTAAATAAACTAAACCAGAAAACATTTGCTGCTACTGCTGCTTCAACTCCATTCGAGCTGCTGTGGCGCGGGTGTAGTCGTTTTTCTATAACCACACTGAAAAAAAATTGTCATAAAATTAAATAAATGCTCTAAAGACGTCCTTAGTATTCAAAATAAGTACATTTTGTACTTAAAATTAAGAAAATTTACTTAAAATTAAGTAAATTTCTTAAAATAATTGAAACTATCTATATTTTAAGTACAAAATGTACATATTTTAAAAACTAATGACGTCTTTGGAGCATTTCTTTAATTTTATGACAAATTTTTTTTCAGTGCATATAAACTTTTGTGCTTAGCAACATCGTCATCATCCCAGCCAGCCAGCCAGTCAGCCCGCCATCCATCCATGTTGGGTATCACCAGCAGCCAACGTCAACACCAACAACCAACCGACAACTCCAACCCGGCAGGATAACATCAACATCAACAACAACCTCCACCACCATTTCTCTTATAGGCAAAACAATTCGCTTGGAAAAACACATAAAATTTTACGACTAGAGCAGAGCAGAGCAAGAAACATTAAATGTACGACTCCCTCGACAATATCATTACGCCGTTCTGGAATCCCTTCTGCTCCGGTTTTGGGTTCGGCTGTTGGCATTCTTGGTGCTATAGATATTGTTGTTGTTTTGTTTTGTTTATAATGTGCCATACTTGGTGTTCCTGCTCCAGCTCCAGCTCTAGCTCCGACTCCCTTTGCTGCTCCTGATGTCGTTCTTGTTCTACTGTATTTATGCAGACACATTTAAACAATTGAAGGACTTTTCTCCCATTTCCATTTCGAGGGGATTCTAAGGATAATTATTACTTTTTTTGTGTTGTTTATTTTTATGAAAAAAAAAAAACACATACTGAACGAACAAATGTTGAATGTTCCTTAACAGTTGGGCCCGTAGACTAGCCAAGCCAAAAAGGGAAACTTAAGCTTTTGGAAGGGGCGGAAAGATTATTCCCCCCTCTCTCCCCCAGACAGTACTACAACAACTTAATGGCGATCAATTTTTGGATGAAATTGAGCAACCAAAAGTACTGGAAAATTGAAAAATAACTTTTTTGGGGTTTAAGGACCTCATGTATGACATCATAGCCGGGCATATTGATATCATTTATGTATATCTTCGTCCCAGATTTAAAGAACAAATCAAAGTTTACATGACTGAAGGTTGATTTTCCCCCCTAAAAGTAGTAAATACTTAAGTGATTCATCAAAAAAATTAATCAAACCAAAGCCTGTAATTCTGACAGTATTATCCTTTGACAGCTAACAAACCATACACCCCAAACGAGCCAACCCGTCAAGCAGTCAGTTCGTCACTGAGCCTTCAAAGAAATTTAAATTCAATTCTCTGCTTTTTAAGGGTAGTAGGTCGTTGGACATTTGTTCGGTTGGTGAGTAGCTCGGTCCAGCCTTTAACCCTCTATATGCTGCAATAACTTAATATTCTAAAGTTAAGCAGACAAAGAATATACTCAACTCGTATACAAAATAAGGCCACTTAATATCCTGACAGTGATGTCCTTGTGTGGGTTTTTTAACTAAATACATACATTGTTGTTGTTGTTGTTTGGCATGTAGTAGTTTTGTAATCTTGAAATTTTGACATGATGTCATTGTTGTTGCTGTTTAACAACAACATCAGGAACCAAATCATCATCAACTTTATAATGATGTATAATTTACACGCTGTTTTTTTTTATTTTGCTCAGCTTTTGTTTGGTCTGCCTTCCTGCCTGTCAAGTAGATCCTTGCAGAGCTCTCAAAAATATTTAGATTGGGGTGTTGAAAAATATTTTGTTGCGTCGTCGTGACAATGTACTCACGGCACACTCGTTCGGTACGTGCACACAGAACACAGAACACTGTACACTGTACAACCAGCCAGCCATTCATTCACCCATCCACCCATTCCAGCCAGCCAACCAATATTTTTGGAAGGTATGAGTTATAACAAGAGTACTTCACGGCGTTGTCGAGTCAACTGCCAAACAACAGCAGCGACAGCAACGAGGAAAGCTCTTCAAGCAGTTTTCAATAGCAATGACTCTACGCACAGCTCTAGACACGGAAGGACAGACAGACAGAACGAACGAAGGAAGGAAGGACGACTATACCCTCAGAGAGGAAGTATGATAGACGAGCCTGGGAACACTTTCAATACTGTTAATTTGTTAATATTTAGAAGTGGCAAGATTTGTAACATAATTAATGTGATTGATTGTTGACTTATTGCCATCTAAATGAGTTTATATAGTATAACTCATTAGGGCTATGACAAATTAATGAATGGGAATTTTCCTTGAAATGGAAATGATGCTTTTGAAAAGTTCATTGAAATGTATGACATTGTTGAGTTATGAAGTATTCAAAATTAAAACAAGAAAATATGTTTTTTGTTTGAAAACTTAAAATTTTTAAGTTTTTTTAAGCGAAACAAAACAGAAATTTATGATTTCATTCCATGCATTTTAAGTGTACTTCAATCTTCTTGAATTTCAAATAATATTACAGGAAATTTATTTCATGTCTTTCGAGTTCAATTATTTTCGAATTTTAATGATTATTTCTTCACCAGAAAATCAAAAGGATCAATCAGAACTTTTGATAATTTCAGAGGAGAAATTAAAGGTGATTTAAATCGAAAAGTGTTAAAGTAAATGTTTAAACCTTTCCTTTAAGGTACTTTGAAGAAAGTGAGTCAATTAAAACAATTAATTCAATTTTACCAATCTTCAATTAAAGAAATTGTTGATTAAATTAATTAAACCCGACATCACACTGCAGAACACGGTCTTCCACTATAAAAGAGATAGACCCAAAGTTTATTATACCGATCGGCATAGAATCACTTTTTGAGTCGAGTTAGCCATGTCCGTCTGTCTGTCCATGTATTCTTGTGATCAAAGCGCAGGCAGCAAATATGAAGCGATGTTTACGAAAATTGGTACAGAGGCATTTATAGACAAGGGATAATCCCCATTGAAAGTGGGTCATATCGGTCCATGTTTTGATACAGCTCCCACATAAAGGTCCACACCGATGTAATTTCTTGCCACAATTTCAATAGATTTGACAGAAATTTAAGAATTTATAACACTATGCAACTTAAGATCGTAAGATCATAAATAAGAAGCGCACAACAGGCTTTACCAGTGGGTTTAAGTGCATGTCCATGGACATGAGACGTTTAAACGTCTCCTCTCTTCAACCTAACCTAACTGTCGTTAAAACTACTACAAAAAATATTTTTTTTTTTAAAAAAAAGTTTTTTGTTGACTCCAAAAAAAGCCATAGAAATAGAAAAAAATCGTAAAAAATTAGTTTGTTCCAATTTCTGAAAGCTAGCATCCTAATGATGAAAACAATGCCTATTTAAAGAAAATGGATAAAAGTAGAAATTATAGCACTTTTGGTAGAAATAAGACTATTTCAACATAATCCCGTTTTTATACCCCCACTATTGTGAACAATGGTATATATCAAATACCGCGAGCCAAAAGTGAAACACGTGGTTGGAGAGACCTAAGAGCCCCAGGCGGAAATCCGTTTTGGACCATTTTAAGTCATTTGGGCAATGTCCGTCAGCTTGTCTGTCTCGTTGGTAAGCATAACTATAACTTTCGACAGGATTAACCGATTGACTTAACATTTGGTATAATTTTTTTTCTACCTCAGACTAAGGTCTAAGATGGACTATGTTGGCCCACTCTTCGAGTACCTCTCCCACGAAGGGTCAAAATTTAGTGAAATATTATATTGATATTTTTTTTGGTCGATATCATATTGAGAAAAATAGGCGAAGTTACCAACCCCTTTAGGTACCTCCAATACAAATGGGCAATTTTGCACAAAAAATTTTATAGTACCTACAGTTCCGTGAAAAATAGACATTATAGGCAATAGACATTATTCACATAGTTTTACAAAATGGGTCATAACTTATACATACATTTATCCACAGTTTTTTATTTTTTTTTTTTTGCAATTTTTTCTTCTAGTTTTGTGTTTTTTTTATATGTTTTCTGTTTTTTTAACGACTATTAGTAAACCAACATTTGTGGCCCTCATAATATTCTTAGATTTAACATGTATCTCGGCTCTATCGGTACTATTGCATTTTTAACCTATAGTACTGTTGCATTTTTAATGGTCAGAATCGAAAACAAAATTGCAATCTTTAACTCACTACAATCAAAGTATACTTCAAGGCGTCACCTAAATAAAACTTCTGTCCAAACTTTATTAGAAAAGAATACTTTGACACCTCGCAAATACCCACGCAGATATTTAGGTAATTCACTTGACGCTGAAAAAACATGTTTTCAAGGGCAGCGCTTCCCTTTAAATTGATACTGGGCTGAAAATGTATTATTTTTTAGAAACCCTTTCGCTGTGCAGCATTTTTTTCACAAACAAAAACAAAAAAGAGTTTTTAGGGCGAGAGACAGAAAAAATTTAAAATTTTCTGGCACAAAAGAAAACACCATTATGTCCATGTTTATCACAACAACCCGTGTATGAAGGTCCGGCTTGGCTCAGTTCCCATACAAAGCCCTTCTCTTATTTGAATATTCTATATATACAGGGTTCTCCAATAAGAGTGATATGATTTCTTTGAAAAAAACACACTTTTTGTTAAGGAAATTCAAAAGTTTTTTATTTAATGTGAAGTACAATCGATACAATTAAGTTCTAAATAAAACGTCATTCAAATGGCCTCCGCGACATCTTCTGCAGGAACGAATTCGATGAACCCAATTTTTCGAGCACTTTTTCCACTAAATCAAGTCGTATGTCATGAATGGCACGTTCAATATTGACTTTTAAAGCATGAAGAAAGTCTGGTTTATTTCGAAAGACCAATGACTTCAAATAACCCCACAAGAAACAGTTTAATGGTGTTAAATCAAAACTTCTTGAAGGCCATTCAATATCACAATTTCTTGAATTAATCGAATTTCCAAACTTTTCTCGCAACAATTCAATTGTTTCATTTGCTATGTGGTACGTAGCCACAATCAGTCAATGGCAAAAAGATAGCTCTTAACGAGAGCTAAAATATTGCTCATGGGTGTCAAGGTCGTAGGTTGACTGGAAAGTAGTTTTAGCACACGAAAAGTTGCAATTGGAGAACGATTATTTTGATAATAAAACTGAATAATTTGTAAACGTTGTTCTTGCTTATTTTTCACTATGATGAAATTGTAAACACTACTGAATACAATGAGAAACAAATGACAGTTCATGACATATTACAAATGGCCGAAACGTCACTTCAAAATCATATCATCCGTATTGGAAAACCCGTTATTTCCAAATTTTTATCATAGAGGGTATGTAAAGTTCGGCCTGGCAGAACTTAACGCCGCTTTTACATGTTAAATTGTCAAGCGTAGGTGATTTTGCGCACTATAAGTAGATGGCGCCAAAAATAAATCTAAACTAATTGAGTAACCACAGAAAATGATAACTCAATCGAAATGTATAATTGTCTACTTTATTTCTAGTACGTAGTTGTCTAATTTTAAATCTTTCAGTCGGAAAATTGTCAATTAATGATAAGCAATATAATAGTAATTTTAACTCGGATGTATTGGTCTGGATTTATGCTTTCCTACCCACATATTAGTCGGGGGCGTATTTAAATATATTATTATTATAAAATCAATTTTTTCATATTTCAAAGAAATTAATTTTTCATTTTTTACGAGGTCAAGTTTAATTTTCTTTCAATCTAAAGAATATATTTTTTTAAACCCTTAATTTTTCAATTCAAAGTATGCATTGGAAGCAATAAACATAATGAAATTTGTATTGTGTCTGCCAAAGTCAACCACATTTCCATCTCTGACTCTATTCTGTTTCATGTTAACGTTACATTTATTTTATACCACTTCGAGAGTATTCCAACGCCGCCAGACCAGAAGTGAAATACCATATCCTCCATGTCGACGAATAGTTGTACTCGTGTATGTTCGGATGTTGTAGGTAAGAGTACGTAGTACATACGACGGGAGTTAGAAAATAACTTGGTCCTGCGTTCGTTCGTTCAGAGCACAGACAGTACAATCAAACAGACTTAGTACATATACTCGTCTATAGATAGACAAACATGTGAGTAAGGGTGTATAGGTTAGTCTGGCTGGCTGGCTTGGCTGTCTGCCCGAGACCAGATTCGCTATGTCTAAAAGTGTGTGTGACAGTAGATTCTGAAAGTTTGTGGACAAATTTTAGATACTAAAAGATTTTTAGAAAACATTTTTATATTTGGTGTATCTGTTATCAAAAAGATGAATTGGCAAGTGTAGGAAATACCTTACATGCTCCAGGGAAAGTGGTATATGTGAATATATTTCACGCGGTCTGTTAGCTCTTTTTGACAAATAATGCCCTTCTGCCAACAAATGACAGGTGTTCATTTGGTAGGAAAAGCATACACTGGGCAAAATCGCATTTTTTGATTTGTTTGAATCGAAAGAAAATATACTTGGAACACAAATTTTTAATTATTATATATTTTCGAGCAAATAAATTTTATTTGAAAATCAATAAAATGTATTTATGTTAATATATTAGAATAAAATATATTTGCGAACTAATTTTCTCAAATAAAATATGTGTTTAAATACAAATAAAATTATTGTTTATGAATATTTCCAAATATATTTTATTTAAAAAAAAGATTTTCAGAACTTTGCTGAATTTTTTGAACTTTAGTTTTAATTTTTTCCCATGTTTTCAAATTATGCTTTCCTATGAAAAATGGCATACTTAGCATTAACTTATATTTGAAACCACTTATTTTTTTTCTAACTATTCCCAGTTATTATTTTCAATTATAAAGAAATTTTACTAACATTAAAAATTTCTTAAAATTACCTTTCAATTGCTGAAAACTTAAAAAAATTAAAGAATATATATATATATATATATATTCACGCAAATAGATCTTTGTTTGGGAAATAACATATGCAAATAAAAAATATTAGGATGTAAACATAGTTTTGTCTAGAACAACATCCGCCCAAACATATAATATTTGTATGTGTCAAATGTTATATATTTGGAGTGCACCATAAAAATATATATGTTTCAAGCAGAATATGTTTGGGACAATATACTACAGAGGCGATTTTTTTTCAGTGTGTACATTCCGGGCTGATGTGGGCCTGCTGAACCTCCAAATGTTTCACGCGACCTGCAAGCTCTTCCTGTGAAATAATGCCCTTATGGCAACAAATGAAAAGTGGTAATTTGGTAGGAAAAGCCTATGTTCCAGGCTGATGTGGATCTGCTGAACCTCCAAATGCACTAACGTTTTGACTTTATCGTGGTCGGACGTCTCTCTTATCGTGTCTGTTATGACGGCGCACCGAGAGAATGAAGATCTTGAGAAATTACTTTTGGAGAAGCTGCGGAGTCGATAAGGAGGAGAAATGAATAGAACATGAAGCTATAATTTCTCTGGGGAGTTAGCAAATTTGGCATATGGAAATATCCACCAACTCTTGAGTTTTCTTAAGCAATAAAATTGGTTCAAAGGGGTGGGCTAGAAAAAGCTTATATTTTTCCTTACGTCCCTGTGGACTACATAGTCTGACTACATAGTCCCTAAGGCAACCATATCAGTTGATACCAGATCTATCTCATTCTTCCTTGAAGATTCTACCCTAGTCGTTGCTTAAATACAAACGAAGCTTTCGCTTTCCTCTCCGTACCATCTGTGATAGTAGATACTTGATTTAAAACATTATCATTCTATTGATGGTCCTCTGTGAGTCTAGCAAAGCGAAGCCTTATGGTTTCCTCTCATCCAGTGTTTCGGTTTGGATATGAGTTTTTGAGATTAACTTATTTATTTTCTATAGTGGGAGTGGGTATCTTAAAGCTTTTTCTGAAAATTGGGGACGTCTATGTGGCAAATCTTTAATTTTATGACAATTTTTTTCTGCGTAGATATATGGAAAGCTAAGATCTGTATATTCCTTCATTCTTTTAGATTCATTTAATTTGTCATTAAATTGTTGGTTCATTCTGTCTTTCCCAGAGTATTCTCAATATGGAATTCCTAGGTTTTTGCAGTTTCTGTTGTTGCTGTTTCCTTGTTTTTATTTTCATATTCCATATCCTATACACCGCTCTTATAATGTGTTGTGTTTTTTGTTGTTTTGTTTTGCCTGGATTTTTTATTTTCTATGCCCGTTGTAAACTCAGCTGAGCATTTTGGCAGACGACTTTTCTGTTGCTGTTCTTCTTCTTTTGCATTGAATTTCTGTTGTGTTGAATTCCATTCGAAATGAATGAAGCTGCGGTGGTAAACCGACGAAAAGACCGTCTGTCGGTCGGTGAGTGCGACTGAAACAAATAAGTCGAGAGTTCAGTTGAGTTGAGTTTGGTTCGGTTCGTTACGTTTGGCGAATGTCAGAGGATGTGATGAGGATATTGTTGTTGCTCTGGTACCGAAGAGAGTAGAGAGTGCATATTATGTTATAAGTTCGAAAAAGAGGTTGCGTGAGAGTGGGTGGTTGGTTGTCTCAGTGTTGGCTGGCTGGCTGGCAGGTTTGCTTGGTTTGTTGGTTTGCAAAAAGCAAAGTGGTTGATAATGTTTAACCAAGTCTGTATGTAACAAACAGCAACAAAAACAACTGCAACAACTACCCTTATATTTATGATAGACTGTAACTTTAACATTGACTTGTTCTTCCTTCGTCCGTCTGGCATCCTTCTAGACATGTGTGTGTGTGTGTGCATGTGTGTATTAGAGAGTGTTGTTGTCATTTCTGTTGTTTGTATTCTGCAAACTCAATGATGTTGCGACATACCGTTGTTGTTCTTATTGTTGGTAATCTTGCTATTGGTGTTGTTGCTGTATTAATGTTGTCTCGTACATTTGGTGGCGTTGATTGTCTCCAATGCTTGAGGGGGTTTTGTGTCAGGGCTTGACTCTTTTTTTTTCATGAATGAATCAGATTGTATCTCTCTATTTGTGTGTTTGTGTTTTTTGCATTTTCTAATGTATGATACTGTTGTGCATGAGCTTCGACGTTGTTTTCCCTCAGCAAAAAAAAAAACAACAACAACTTTTAATTCCTTTCAAAGATTTTAATGATAATTTGTGCTGAAATTGTCATTGAAATCAAATATGAAATTGCACTTGGGAGCGCGGTGGATGGGGAGCTTCGAACGTTGCAGAATACATTATGAATTAATAGATGTTATCGAACTGACTTGGGGATGTCATAATGTCACATCATTACGCTTTATGATGGAAACAAATTATAAAATCTTCAATAAAAAATATACTGAGTTATTAAAAAAAATTAAATGAATTTTTTATTTTGTTGAAATTGAAGAATTTAAAAGTGCTACAATTTCATTCTGCACTTGTTTGTTATTGCATTATCGGCGATGTTTATTTTATTGCAAATTGAGGGTATTAAAAGTACTAAAATCCAAAGATGTCCTAATCTTACCAACAGAACATTTCATTTATAAAACGGGACGATTTACTTAAGATAGTATTTTTTGTTTAGCGAAATGCCCTAATGCGATATGCTTTTAGTTACAGGGATGTGCACTAATCCAATTCACATACCTGCAGCGAAATGTTTCTGCATTCAATTGGATTGTAACATGATCAAAATGAAAGGTGTCACCTTGTTTTTGTATATCCTTGGCGTTTAGACATGCAAAAACAGAACGACTTTGTTTGCAACAACAACAAAATGTACAGAACATAACAAGCTTCTTCTCTCTATTCTATCTAAATTGCCCTCACAGAGTTGAGAGCAATATTTCTAGAGATGTTTGTCGAGAATATCTAGAGATGTATTACAGCTACCTGAAATACATATATTTTATGAACAATGCCCATAAGTGACTGCAAATTGATGCTATTAACTGAATTGTGCACTTAAGCGGAATGCACGTTAACATAACGATGGCTTAATATAAAAAGGGCGTATCTTAATTTTTTTCATAATTACGTTTTACTTTTATTCTGGTAAAAAACCGTCAAATGCACTATCTTTTTTTTCGAGGGGTAATTATAAACAAAGGATTTATATACATATGTATTGTGAAATTCCCATAAGTCTAGTCAAATAATTTGTTTGATTTTTATTTGTTTTTTTCGTTTGCGAAAAAATACTGTATTAAGGGTTTTGTCCTCATTTTAATTATGCAATGTCGTTATTTGGCTACAATCTTTATAATTAGGACAATATGTTTTCAATGTATCAGAAATTTTTCTGTTTTCGCACATTTTTGGGAAAACAAAGCACTAAAAGCCCTACATGTGATTTTGATTAGCTTTTGAAAATCTTTAGAAAAAAAAATGGTTTTGCTCTCAAAATTATTCATTTAGACATTAAATATAAAGTGATCCAGAAATTTACACAGAACAAAATTTTGTCATAAAATTAAAGATTGTTGCCATAGACATGCTTCAACATTGAAATAAGTACGTTTTGTACTCAAAATTAAGAAAATGCATCTAATATTAATAAAATTATCCATATTTGAAGTACAAAATGTGTTTATTTTAAAGACGCCATTCTTTAATTTTATGGATTTTTTTTTCTGTGTAGCATTTATTATGTACGAACTATATATTTTAGTTATTATGGTAAATGGTCGACTGATTTTCAGAAGTTGCAAGACCTTTTAATCGTCATCAAAATCTCATGTACATTTTGGTATTTAACGGGTTTTCCAATAGGGATGATATGATATGATTTTGAAGTGACGTTTCGGCCATTTGTAATATGTCATGATCTGTCATTTGTTTTTCATTGTATTCAGTAGTGTTTACAATTTCATCATGGAGAGATATACGCAAGAACAACGTTTACAAATTATTCAGTCTTATTATCAAAATAAGCGTTCTCCAATAGCAAATTTTCGTGCGCTAAGACCATTTTTTTAAAAATACAAAAAAAAAAAACTTTCCAGTCGACCTACGACCGTGACCATTCCCGATACCGTTAAGGAGCTAGAGCAAAAATATACTTTCCGTTCACATCTAAAAATTATGCTAAGTCCATTTTTTTAAAAATCCAAAAAAAAAACACTTTCCATTCGACCTACGATCTTGACACAGCTATCTTTTTTCTTCTATCTTTGCCATTGACCGATTGTGGCTACGTGCCACACAGCAAATGAAACATTTGAATTGTTGCGAGGAAAGTTTGGAGATTCGATTATTTCACGAAATTGTGATATTGAATGGCCTCCAAGAAGTTTTAATTTAACACCATTAGACTATTTCTTGTGGGGTTATTTCAAGTCATTGGTCTTTCAAAATAAACCAGACACTCTTCAAGCTTTACAAGTCAATATTGAACGTGCCATTCATGACATACGTCTTTATTTAGTGGAAAAGTGCTCGAAAATTGGGTTCATCGAATTCGTTCCTGCAGAAGAAGTCGTGGAGGCGTTTTATTTAGATCTTAATTGTATCGATTGTACTTCACATTAAATAATAAACTTTTGAATTTCCTTAACAATAAGTGTGTTTTCTTTCAAATAAATCATATCACTCTTATTGGAAACCCCTTTATATAACAAAAATTTATTTTTTACAAGAAAGTACTAATATGCAAATAATTAGGATTAATACATTTCAATATATTTTCATAAATATTTTAAAGATATCAACATTTGGTTCGAATTATAATTTTGGATTTAAAAAGAAAAATCTCCAATATTCTAGAAATAGGAACCCAGTGCCGATTTATAATTTTCGATTTAAAAAAATGTCTTTATGACTGATTTATTCTTTTCGATTTGAAAAAAAATAATATTTTTTTTTCCCAGTTTGTATTTTGTTAACATAACTATTTTGGCATAATTTCCCATAGTCTGTAATTTGTTGTCTCTGATTTTGGGGGTTCAACAAACTTGTCAACTCAATTTCATTTTTCAGTTTAGATTTCTCTGCCTTTTAACAAAAAAAACAGTTAAAGTAAACGTGATTTTTTGAAAAATGCTTCACTTTTATAATCGATTTCTTATTTTTTCCCCCTAATCTTACTGACACAATCTTCATTTTTTTTGGCAGATCTATGTGAAAAGAGTTTGTAACACTAAAATATGTTATTTACATTTTCCGCGGTTAAGGAGTATAAGTATTTTTATTGTTTCCACCTCTAATCAGAGTAAAACAATTTTCTAGATGTTCGAAAAATGATTATCGCCGCCATCGGAAAGCAAATAGAAAATTTGAAATAAATTAATTAATTTTTTTCCCCAAATCAACAAAAAAAAACCAAATGTTCAACCGTTGAAAAACGGGGAAAAGTAAATAATAAACATTAGGTCGTGGTTTGTCTGTCTGTCCGACAAAATAAAAGGGAAAATATTATCTAATCAATTTCCAACTCCACTCTGATATTTTTCTTCATCAACTGACAGGAGGGTTTATTAACAACAATAACATCATCAAAAACAACAACAACAAAATGCAATGCATGTTATATTTTTTTATGTGGTCGGTCGGTCGTTCGTTCGTTGTTGTTGCTGTTTTTCATTTGCTTTCTTTGTGCTGCTCGCTCGTTACACGGTTAGGAGAAAAAAGTCTAAGTAAACAAATAGAAATGGGAATTTTATGTTGTTTTTGTTTTATTATCCCAGCATATCGTAAATTTTACACTCGTTCGTCGTTTCTATGCCTTTAGCAAGGAGAGAGAGTGAGTGTTTTGCTGTTGCCATAAGGGTTTATGGTGTGTGGGGGGCGGGGGATGATTTTGTATGATCAGGATGTCTAAACAATTTTGTTGTTGTGTCTTTCAACACCAAATCAATTTTAGTTTGTTTTGTTGTTGGTTGGGTTTTTGGCGTTTTGTCTTAACTAGGCAAACGTGCGTATGCTTTTTGGTTCAATGTTTGAGTTTGATCACTCTGCTGCTGCTTCTTCCTTTTTTCTTCGTCAAAGCAACGGCCTAGGCAACGTCGATGTGTGTTTGGAAAAAGAGTAGCTGCTCTGTGTGGTGTGCTGCATGTGTGTGTGTGTACGTACGTACGTGTGTGATTAGTTTAATTTCCAACCACGTATTCGGTTTTCCTCTTTTAACTGTTTACATTATTAATACTCTTCACCTCTCTGGCTCTCACCCGCCCTCCCACTCATTACTCCGCCATTTATTTTTGTGTGAGTGCGTGCGTGTGTGTAAGAGTGTAGGAGACGTTTGCATTTAAGGATGAATTTAATAAACAAAATGTGTAAAGCCCTCATTTACAGCAAACGCGTCACTTCCCTTCAACTCACACCTTAACACCTCCTCACCTTCCCAAACCACCCACCACCTCCCATCCACCTTCCTCGTTGTACGGATTGATTGATGTTCGTGTTAAAGTTGCCGTTGCAGTTGTTTGTGTGCTTTCTGTTTAATGTTGATTTTATGGCATTTTGTTGTTCTTGTTGCCGTTTTTCCGTCGAAATGCACATGTTGGCTTCTTCTGTTGCATTCGATCAATGCCTGTTTATATACGGACATGAAAGCTTTGCCGACACGTTCACTTTTTTAATGTCTGTTATCTTTGGAATTGATAAGGCAACTTCAAAGAACAGCACTCCTCTTCACTCGTCAATGAAAGCGTTCCGTTTTTTCGGTTTGTTATTTTTTTTATCACCCCTTTTTTATGCTGCAACTGTGGTCACAGTGAAACCATATGTACATACATATGACTGACTGACGGGAACTATACAAAAAAAAACGCGAGGGGAAGCTGAAGAGTATTCGGGTGGAAAATACCAATTGCTGTTAAAATTTTGACATCTGGATATCTCTTTAATAATTTGATAGTCATCGAAATGGGCAAAAATTAAATATTTCTCCAAAAAATAACAAATAATGAGTTTTTCAAATAAAATAGGGAAAATTATTTTAATTTTATAATTTAGATTATTTTAGATACGTACATATTATTGGTTATTATACTTGTCGTAATTGTTTGATCTTTCCTTTTTTAATTATGGTAAATTAGTCTCACGATACTGTAATGTAACATTAGCACAATCGTAACGTTAATTCAGGTTCTATGCCGTTAATGTGCCGAATTATCTCATCCTTTAGCTCTTGAATTGTTCCAGGCTTATCGACGTACACCTTTTCTTTCAAATAACCCCAAAGAAAGAAGTTCAACGGTGTCAAATCACATGCGTGAGATAACACGGCCATTGAATTTGTTGCGCAAAAGAGCCATTGTTTCGTTAGTGTGGCAAGTAGCACCGTCCTGTTGAAACCACGTATTGTCCACATCCATATCTTCCAATTCGGGCCATAAAAAGTTCGTTATCATCTCACGATAGCGAACGCCATTCACAGTAACTGCCTGACCGGCCTCATTCCGAAGAAGTATGGCCCGATGACGTCGGCAGCCCATAAGCCGCACCAAACGAACTGGTCGAGCATGCAGACCCGGTTTGCTGAAATTTGCGCACAATTCTCCCGATTGTGGACACATTTGGTCGATTATGCTGATCAAAAAAACATCACGAAGTGCACGAAATGCATTTTGATTTGAACGTCCATTTTCGTAAAAGGCTTGAAAAACTTTAACGCGTTGCTCGATTGTGTATCTTTCCATTGTTCAAATTGAGTTAGTCTGAAATTGAGAAATGTCAAATGAAATGCAGAAAAAAACTTGACGTTAAGGTGTGGTTCACATTCAACATCGGCCCTTACAATTTAACCACCCTTTTTATATTGCGGATTTCATGTGAAGTGAGTGAATTTTTAAAACCGATGTCTTCCGATCGGAATGAAACTTGCACCATGTTTAGTCCTATTAGATAGTAGTTATGACACACAATTTCAAGGGGAGGGAGTTGAATTTTAAAATTTTGGCTAAACGGGCCTTTTTCCACCCATATAACGTATTACTAATTGTATTTAGAAAATTTTGCCAGAACTGTTTTCGATAAAATTCCGAGAAATAATTTTTTGTTTTTTTTTTTCGAAATAGGTCGAGTTGAGTTTTTCTTCAATCTTTTTTAAGAAATAAAAAAATTCCATGAAATAATTTTTTGTGTTTTTTTTGCGAAATAGGACGAGTTGAGGTTAGAGCAAGAAAAATATTTGTTCTAGTTTTTTAAAAATGTCTCTCAGATATAAAATGTATAGGAAAATATTTACTACTTCAAATTCGGAGCATCGCAAGTATTCGAGTTATTTCATTAAAACGAAATGTTATATCTTAGTATTAATTTACACTTAAAATGATTACACATATTGATGTAACAAATTGGCCTAATACACCTTTCCTATTTCTTTGTGTAGTTTCGGAATTTATTGCATTCCCCTATGTATGCAAAGTAATTTACTTTAAAATAAAAAATAATTTATGAATGAATCGACCAGACCATACAATTTCTCATGACTTTATTTTAAATGAAAAAAAAGAAAATCACTTCACTATTATTTTATGGGAGAATAAAAACTGTTTTCCATAGCAATTACTTTATATTTCCCCATAGGACACCCTAGTACCTGCACATACCTTGGTATTCGGCATTAAAACCTTTAGGTTTTACTGTGTACATTGAAAAAAAAAACGTTGTCTTAAATTCAAAGATAATTTATTTAGAATGTTTGAAATCTGAAGAATTTGTTTCTTCGTTTATTCTTCAAGTATTTTGTTTAAGTTTGAATGTTAGTTATTTTAAAATTCATCACTGCAATTATATTGAATATAACATTTTTCTCTGTTTACATATAATATTTAAGTACATGTTTCCAACATTTTAGTAAATATTTTTTCTGTGTACATACATATATACTTATTTGTATGCTAGCTTATAGTAATCCATATTCCCCATACACAACAGTCAGTTATCCAATCGTATATAAAGTATATGTAGATATGTATGTATTGGGTTGTTTTGGTTTACTTGGTGTTAACAACACCCAGGAAACTTCTTCTGTTGTGTTTAAGCTTCTGCAGTTTGAACTCTCTCGCCACAATTGAACGAACTCCAATCCAACAAGAACAAGAACAACAGCAGCAACACTCGTGCGAAAGCACACAAAAAAATTGTTTAAGCGTACAATAAATTGCACTTAATGCATTTCCATAACAATCGTAAATGTCATGAATGCCAGAGCACAATAACAACAACAACAGCAGCAGCAGAAACTGCAACAACGCAGTCTCTGCAACGTTGTTGGGGAGCTGCAGGCGAAAATTTCATTTATTGGAAAACAAACCCAAGAATTTTTTTGTGCAAAAATGCAAGGGGAGAAATGCAAACAAAACTCCATGCACACACACACACACCAACTCAAACTCACAGGTTTATTCAGAGAAGATTATGCTGCTGATGTTGAGAAGAGCAGAAGTCGGAAGAGAGGGCGAGAGGGAAGCATGAGAAGAAAAAATGTAATCTCAAAACTAACAACATGCCTGGTACATGGTGTGTCGACTTGCTTGGACTGACAAGGTGCACGTTCCAACTTGCTAGCGAGTTGGGAAGTAGGATGTGGGCCGAGGAACCCCAAAAGGTTTTGTAGGGGTGATGGTGGTTGGTTGGTGGTGCCTTAAATGACATGTGCCAAGCAGTTCCCATTGTAAGTGAATGTGAAAAGTAATTTAGAAAAAATGTGCGAATGGGAAGAAATACATTTTTTTTGCTTTCAGTCTTAGGCTATACAAAATACGAGGAGGTTTTTAACGGCATAAAAACCCATTCTGAGAATATAAGGGGTTTTAAATCTTAAAAAAATCATTCAGCGAAAAATGAAATAAAATCATCGCAACTTCCAGAATATTTAATATTTATTTCAAATTTAATTTGTGTTGTTAAGAAAGCTTAAACTTCTTTAAACCACTATTAAATGTCAATTTATATGAGTACCTAATATGTACATATAACGGAAAAGAAGAGTACAAATATTTGTCAGCCTCATGCATAAATATAATATTCAACGATGTTTACTCATACGCACATATGATAACTAAAATTGAACTATTTAAGAGATTAAAACTACATTATAAATTCTGCTGACGTTGTGGTTTTATTAACAACAGCTGTGGTTTGTTTATTTGTGGCCGCTCTCAATATACATACATAAGTATGTACATACATATGTAGATGCGAGTATTACAGTGAGTGGATAAAGTTCTGGAACAAGTTAATTGTTAAAGTGAAATTTCATAAATCATTTTTGATCTGTAACTAGGATATTCTCGAAGCTTTAGATCATTTTTGTAATGTATAGAAATTCTGTAATGCTATGGCATCCAAATTCTTTATCAAAACAGTATCTCGTGTACACGACAAGAGCATTTTTTTACTCCAGCCAGAAAGTCTATTCGGAGAATAATTTTCAGATGAAGCAACTAATTTGTGAAGGCAAAGTGTTTTTTCTTATTCTAAAGTTTGCTTAATTATGAAATACATAATTTCCTTTATAACAGAGCCAAAACGTTTTTGGTGTACAAATCTTAATTTTTTTCTAATGATTCGCAAATGAAATATTGTTTTTCAGAGCTGGACCTTATGTTATTGAATGGCGCCTAATTTTTCTATGTAATTTGATTTTACAATAATTGATTAGAAATTTAATTTTAAACATGTATGAGTAATATTTATTTAGAGCAATGAGCAGTTTCCAACCTTAACATTTTAAATTTTTAAGAAAAATATGCTGGAAGCAACATTTTCCTGCATAATCTTTTATTAGATATATTTAAGCAACTTGCGCTTAAAAAATTACCCATGAAAGCCCGGTTACATATCTGGTGTGATAGTAAGTAAGTTCGTAGTATGTAAGTTCTTAGCGCTATTGTGAATGATAACATCTGCCAGATCATTCACAAACAGGTGATCATCACTTGCGCCAACTTCACTTACAACATAATTTTTCACATCACTACAGTTAACCTCATCACTGAAAATAGAATAAATATTATTTAATAAAAGTTGTGTTTTTGTTTAAATCTCGCCTACCGGGTGCGGACTTTTAGCAAGATTACTATTTTTTCTTAAATTTGTTTATTTCTGAAATAATTTCTCCATTTTTGAGCCCAAAATCAAAATGCCTTCTTCTAATAATTCTCAAGTTTTAAGAGCAGGAGGCCATATACTATAGAAATGACGCCTAATTTTTCTGTAAGTTGATTTTCCAAAAACTTTTTTAGCAATTTAATATTAATCATATCACTGTGCAAAATCTTTTTTCACTCACTGTACGTTTACAACTTTATGAAAATAATAATGTTGTATTAAGGATTATTAAAACTAGTTATGTATGTATTGTTCACACATGCGAGTATAATATGCATATGTACCTATGTAAATAGGTTTATAATAGGCAAATAATGAAGAGCAAACACAGGGTCGCCTTTAAGCAAAGAAATAAAGGGGTGTCATTGTAGATATAAGGGCAAATATAATATAATTATTCTAATTCATTTATAATTTTAAAAATTTTGCAGCAAAGACGATGTAATCTTTAAATTAAGTACACATTTTGTACATAAAATAAAGACGAGTTACTTTATATTAGGGAAATGTTACCCCTTTAACCCTAAAAGTCGTCGTGTATAATATATATATACATATATATATTCGAGTGGCGGACCAAAATTGTAAAAGTTATTTTTCGATTTTGTAAAAAATGCACTAACAATTGCATTAAAATTGAGAAAAAAAAAGTTATTTTATCAGGCATGTCACAGGTTTTGAACGAAATTGTTCGTTTTCGTTTTTGAAAATCGTATAGTTTTACTTTTGCTTCTAAAGCTCTTGTACGTTTTCATGAAACCGAAAGAAAATGAAACGACGTCAACAATATCGTTTCGACTACAGATTCTGATTGGCGGTAGTGAAAAGAAATAAAACATATTAAACAAAATATAATTGTCCAAAATCTTGGCTTGATATATAACAATTATTATTATTAAATTTAACATTTAAAAAAAAAACTTACATTTCATTGATGGAATCTTCTTTTACGTTTATTTCTCAGTTTCAGGGTTGTATTTTCCCTTATTTTTTATTTTTATTTGTTATTTTATGGTTGCTTTAGGTGATATAGCATTTCGAAGACCAAAAGTATTAACATTTTCATACGAAAAGTATTTGAAATAGTTTTTTTTTGCTTGAAATTAATTCATATATTCGGGTCTGTTCTGTAGCAAGGTGATTTGAAATCACGGTGATTTTAAAATCACTTGTACGATTTTGCCTGTATATTGCAATTGTTTAAAGGAAATCACGTCGCCCTATACATAATGGTGCAGTGGTCAATTCCTAAAAGTAATACAAATTTAATTTTTTTAGATTTTTAGAGGTTATTTAATCCGCAAATAGCCCTCTAATTTCGCCATCACAGAAACGAAATATTTTGCGAATATACTTAAAGCAAAACCATATTTTCATAAAGGCTTTAAACACCGGAAATTTTTTTTCGTCCTCACAAATGAAACCTCGCTCATATATATATATTAGTCATTAAAATCGTTGACATTTTTTGGGGCTGTCTTAAACGAAAATCTCATTACATCTGTCTGTTTTTTTTTGAGAAATCTACAGTTTTTTTGTTATAATTTTTTTTATAACAGATCTGATATGATGTTTTGTTCTCTTGTATTTAGTGACATAATTTCCCTTTTTGTTGCCTCAATATCATTCCTTTAATAAGGGAAGAATGTATTTTTGTACTAATACATTTTTTATGTATTTCTATGATAATAGATCCGGAGAGAAAAAGTCGTGAGAGTATCATTATTATGGGATCTTTCGTCGGACTTTTATCCTCTAAAATTCATCCTGAAATTATTACGATTTATGTGACTAAGGAGGCGAGCAGACAAAGTAAACGGGGAAAAAATATTGATCCTAGCGGTTTCTTTATTGGGTTTTCTTGTACCAACGATATTAGTTGACGATTTTGGCCTCTTACTGAGAGAAGAGGCATTTTTTTGGACTACACTTCAATTTTAAAGATCATTGAGAGGCGATAGAGTTACCACATATAGTATTTTTTCAGTTCGATTTTTTTTTTTCGATTATACGATTTGCGTGTCGTGGGTTGTATGATCAAAATTAATCCAGAGTAATTATACGGTTCTGTGCTTGTTTATAATACTCGTGCTACACCACATGTGCTAATATTGCGTATATAGAGTATAATATAATAGAGCCGATAGAGCCTCTCTCTTTCGTTCCTGACTTAATCGAGAAAGATGTTGCCAGTGGTGAAATTCTGTCTATTCAATACATTTTACAATGTGGCAACACATTTTTGAAGAGTTTTTGTTATTTATTTATGAATTAAAGAGAAGAAGAACAAAAGGAAAATAATTATGTTTAAAATTGCAAAATGAGTATAAAATATTCGACTTATGATAGCATGTATTATTTTTTTGTATAAATTTCAGGAATTAAAATTTTTTTTGCTTGTTCTACATTTTTTTTCTTGAGCTCTCACGGCAATTTGACCAGTTAGTGGAAATACGTGACTATCGGAGGAATACAATTTTCGTTGCAAAGTGCTAAACTAAAATATGCCTTTTATGATTTTATGTACACTTTTAAAGAAAAATTTTGGGGAGTGGTTATTTTCTTGAATAAAATAGTTAAGCCTCCAAAGATTTTAGGATATTAGCATTTCTGGAACGATTAGGGGACAGTCTTGTATGAGCAATTTTAATTTAAATTACTCATACGCTTTTTCGAAACTAATTTGTCTTGGGAAAAAAGGACTTCGGATTCAATTTAATTTCATACGAGTATTTAAGTTAAATTATATGCTACTTTAAATAAAGGGTGATTGAATTATAGTAAAAGTTCGAACAGGAAATCTTTTTGACTAAACTTAAATTTTAAAAATTTTCCAAACATAATATAATAACTATATCGTAATAAGTCGAAAACAAAATTTTATTAAAAGACACCTTTTTGTAAATTGTAAATATTGTTTTTTTTTCTTAATAATTTAATGTGGAAGACCAAATTGAATCAAGCTTAATATCACTCTGCAAATAATGGCTAACAACCGGAAATCTCCTAATTACCCGCCTCTGACACTCATTACTCCATGCAGCCATATTAAATATTTAAATGCCTATAATTATGTTTAGCTATGTATATTTGTTTCAAACATTTTATTTTAAACTAGATATTAAAAATAATCCCTCTCTAATGATGTTTTTCTATTTTGTTTTATCCTCTTGCAGGGATCCAAACCGCCAATGTCCAATTGCTGGCCAATTACCAACATGAAGTCATACTCAAATGCCATGTAGAGGCCTCATCCGGTGATGGTTTGTTAGAAATTGAATGGTTTCGAAATAGCGAAAAATTAAGCTCTCTGAAGAATATTGAATTGGCCGAGAATCGTTTAATCATTCGTAATCCTACGGGCCAGGATACCGGATTGTATCGTTGTATTGCCTCCAATGCGGCCGGACGTGTCATGAGTCGCAAAGGTTACATACTCAAGTGGTCCAGTGTTAAGGATTCCTCGAACTGCTTGCCCCGCCTCAAGAAAAACTACATTATGCCCGACAGTATGAAGGACATGTTCTTGTGTCGCGGCAAAAGAGGTGACAATTCCCATGGTCTGGGCAGTGATGATAAATTACCCAGTGTTGCGGATGTGCAAATAACACAAGGACCCCTGAAACGTGCCACCGCCAAGGAAAATGAGCCAGCAGAATTGTTGTGTCAATATTCCATACCTGACAAATATTTGAAAGCTGCTGAGGCAAACGGCGAACTGTTATTGAGATGGCGTAAGGATGGCAAAATCATACGACAAATAGAATTGAATGGCGGAGCATCAGCAGCAGCATCATCTCTGGGCCAACGTTCTTTGGATGCCGCCAACAAGGATCCAATGCTACGTGAAGACACACGCGTCTCCGTGGCCAAAGATAATGGTTCGCTTATATTTTCCAGTGTCATAGCCAGCGATGCCGGTCAATATGTTTGTCAGGTGGTGGTGGAGGGTTATCGCCCCATCACTTCGGAGCCAGGAGAATTGCAAGTCATTGAACAATTGAAATTCATGCCACAGCCTACTTCGAAAAATCTCGAATTAGGTTCGGTGGGCAAAGTACACTGCAAAGCTCAGGGTACACCAGTTCCCCAAGTTAAATGGCTTAAGGTGAGTTTTTGTTCTACCTTTTTCCCTCTACTCTACTCCTCTAGTGCTCTTCTAGTTTGGTTTTACGTTTTGCCTAGTTTCCTGTTAAGTTTCATGGGGATTTTTTTGGTTGACTGCTGCGTTTGGCTCATGGCTCTAGAGTAGCAAGTGCAGTGGTGCACAGTAGGTTTAGCAAATAACACTTGTGCTAGCCCAAAAATGTAACAGAGAGGAGGCCATTTGGATAAACCTATTTCGGCCATGCTTAATCCAGTGGCATTAGCCGTTTATCTTGGTTAGCTCTTGTTTTCGTGATATTTGACCACAAAGTTTTCTGGGAAATCAGATAGATTTGTTATCACGGTGGCGATTTTGAAGTGAAAGGCTTCGGAATACACGTCCTTGGAAAATGATTTTTCTCAAAACCGCCGTCAGAGCTTCTCACCCCCTTACCCATAAAAAGATGCGTTTCAGACAGTTAAACTTTAAAAAATTATATTCGACAACAGTAATGGCGATTTCTTTTCTGCAAAAAAGTGCAAAATTTCCATTGCCCTTTTCCCGAAATCTGGAGTTTTATACCACATTTTGGAATTTTGAAATAGGAGCTAAGTTTATTTCAAGGTACTGCATATGTTCCACCCAAAAAGGGCAACTATTTCTCAGGATTTCGAGTTGACGGGGCAACATTTTTTTCAGAATCGAAATCACCACAAGTTAAAAAATATTTTTATTTAGATTTAATTTAATTCGTTATTTATTTTTGTATATAAATTACATTACAAATTAAATATATATTCAAACCGTAAGGTCCAGGGAAACCGAGTTCTAAAAAAATATGTGACTAAGTTTCGTATTTACAGACCAGGGCCTCAGTTGGGAATCGAACCCAGGACTTCACTTTACTAACACATATCCCGCGGCGCTCTTTATAGCCATCAATTTTAATTTAAATTACTCATACGTTTGTGAATCCAAGATTTTGGGCAGGTAACTTTTGTATAGATCATTCTTCGCACCTCTGAAAATAAGAAAAATAATTTTTAATTAGCTTCAAAGAAATGTACATGCATATAATAGGAGGACTACTTCAATTATTTTCAATTATATTCTATTCATTTTATAAAACTACTAGTACACACTGACGATTCCCTGATCTGCTGATTTTCTGATCGTTGACTTTTAAAGAGGGAATCACAATATTTTTACCACAAAATTCTCTTGACATTACAATGCGTATGGGTAATTTTAATTTAAAATAATCATACGATCGCAGGTCTAGAAATTAATTTCAATTTGGAATAATCATACGATCCCAGGTCTATTGGCAGCCAAACCCTCATTACACTCAAGTGTGCCTTCATTTTGCATCTCTAAAGTCACTGTGCCCCGGCGCTCAACAAACCAGAAACTACTTAGGGGAGTAAATGAAAGATAGCAAAAAAAAAAGCCCTGCAAAAAGTGGGGAAAGGAAAAAATGGCACAGAATTAGTTTTATTTGAACAGTATACTTATAAGATAAATACTTTAAAGAGCTTACTAAAGTCATCTACATTGGCAAATATTGCTGCTGAAGTGTGCTTGCCGGGCTAGCTAGGAAGGAATTTAATGTTGTTGTTGTTGTTGCACATAACAACAAATAAAACAAGTCAATGACCAACGACAATGGTTGAGAAGTGTTTGATGCCCCACAGGCAAAGCATAAAACGGACGTTGAATGGAAACCATAGAACTAGAGATAGTGAGAGACAGAATAAATGAGGAGCATGAGGGTAGGGTCACTCTATTAACTTGAAGTTTTGTTTCCGCCTTGTTGTCCATTGTCTCGGTTATTGTCGAAAAAGTTTCGAGAGGTTTTTTTTAGTTTATAAATTTGCTCATTTGTTTTTTTCCCTTCCTTTTTGATTTTCTTTACTTAAGGATCTCAAGGATGACTTGCCAGATACATTGGAGGACATCAATGGCACTTTGACTTTTAAAAATGTTACAGCGGAGCATCGTGGCAACTATACTTGTGTGGCTGCTAATGCCCAGGGCCAAATTAATGCCACTGTGAGCATAAATGTTGTGGTGGCACCACGTTTCCTGGTGGCCCCAGAAGGTCCCATCGAGAGCATGGAATCGGGAGTGGCCATTATGCATTGTCAGGCCACGGGGGATCCCAGACCGACCATACAATGGGACAAGGATTTACAGTATCTGAGTGAGAATAATACAGATCGTACACGTTTCCATTTCCTCGAGAATGGCACCTTGGAGATACTCAATGTCCAGCCGGAAGATGAGGGAAGTTATGGCTGCACTATAGGCAATAGTGCCGGTTTGAAACGAGAGGAAGTTCGTTTTGTAGTGAAATGTAAGTAGATTATAGCAAATTGTGAAGAGATGATGGTCATTCATTTTTATTTTTTCTATTTTAGCTGCTGGCGATGTGGAGGTGGAGCCTCAGGAAGGTTTTCTTATAACCCGCGCTGTCCTGATTACCATGTCTGTGGCATTTGCCTACATTATTTTGGTAGTGGGTCTTATGATCTGGTGCCGTTATAGACGTCAGGCTCGCAAGGCTCGTCTCAATGAGGGACGTGATAATCCGGAAGCCGGAGAAGGTGAAAAGAATGCTGAAAATGAACCCTGCCTCTCCGAATCGAAGACAGCAAAGGCTCGCAAAGCCAATGGCAATAATAATCCCAAAGCTAATGGCGGCAATGATCCTCAAAAATCCGATGACACAGCCTGCAGCAATCATTCGAAGACTTCCAAGAAATCCAATGTGTACGATCAGCTGAGTTTCCCACGTTCGGGCATTACCGAGCTACTCCAAGTGGGGCGTGGAGAGTTTGGTGATATTTTCGTGGGCAAAATTAAAACTTCTCTCATAAAAACAGTCGAGGATAAAGACACCGACACGGAAAAGAATAGCAACAGTAATAGTGATAATGGTAATGGTTCAGCGGCCACTACTTCCACTACCGTAGAGAAGAGACGTTCGAAAACCTCAATGGATGACATTGAAGAAATTAAGGAAGAACAAGAGACCTGTAGCAGTGATAACGAACCAAATGCTAATGGCGCGGCGGAGGAATATAAATTGGTTATGGTAAAAGCTTTGAATAAGATTAAGGACGAAACAGCCTGCCAGGAATTCCGCAGACAAATTGAAATGTTCCGCACTTTAACGCACAAGGGAGTAGTGCGATTGTTTGGTTTGTGCCGCGAAAAGGATCCACACTATATGGTCTTGGAGTATACCGATTGGGTAAGTGAAGAACATATTTATATATAAGCAATATACATACATACATATATATAGATATCAGATAAAACCGATAAGTCATACCATAAATACCAGTGCAGTGCAACGATTTCGCAAAATCAAAAGTCGGTCAGTAAACATAGTCATATTAAAATTAAATGCCCCTGAAGTGAAATTAAAATCAGCGTATTTTCTAAACCTCTTTTGGAGCCACTACATACAGATCGGTAAATCCATATCTTTGGTGACCTATTTGGTATATGTTTTTCAGCATTGGCGAATCAGATGAATAACAGAGACAATAGTTAAAAATATTGCATCTTTATTAATTGTATTTTTATAGTATATTTATTAAATTTGATCTATAATTTGAATGATATTTTGGTGAAAAATAATAGAGGTGATACATGATTTACATAACTTTTATTTGTTTTGCCTCAACATCATACTTTTTATCGAAATATTGCATTTGTATGAAAATCTACGCCTTACATTACAATGTTTTAACGAACACTGTAGAAGCAACTAGTACATGGTCTCCCATATTCGACGGACCCATCTGGCAACGCCATAACTTTTGACAGAGATGTCAGATCGCTTAATGACATACCGCGTTTGAAGCGTCAGTCCAAGCAGATTTTTACCATGGAACAATACACGCCACGCGAGCGCTCTGAAATAGTTGAAATTTACATTCAACAGAAGAAGTCAAGTCAACGTGCTTTTAAAATATTAAAAAATGTGAGAAGTGCGCCTTCTAAGAACACCATTAAGCGTTTATACGAAAAATTTTCGACTGGTGAGGCTCTTTCTAATCCGAAGAGGCCAAATAAAAGTCGACCAAGTGTTCGGCCGAGAATATCGCTGCCGTACGAGCCAGTGTTGAGAGGTCCCCAAGAACATCCCAAAAACGCCGTTCTCAGCAGTTGGGCAAGGCTCGGTCCACTTTACAACGGATTATTCGCGTTGATTTGCATTTGTTCCCGTACAAAATTCAATTGACGCAAAGATTGTTGCCTGCGGACAAGCCTCGTCGATTGGAATGGGCCCAACGAGTCCGTGGGTCCGTCGAATATGGGCAACCCTGTACCCTGTACTCGCCAATAGCAGTTACTAGCAGCTTGTAGTGGCAGCTAGAACTAGCAGCTGATACCATTCTGTATAATCAAGACCTAGTACTTGACAATAGAAACTGCTATTAGTTAGTTCTAGCCAGTAGCAACAGCTTCTACTAGCCATTAGGAGGAACTGACAGCCGGAAATATCTAGTAGCGCTACTAGCAGCTTGTCAACACCACCACCACAAAAACAACGCAAACAACAACACAAACAACATAAACAAAAAAGGCTCCAAAAACAACAACAACAGCACCAACAAAAACAACAACACAAACAACAACAAAATCACACCCAACAACAAAAACATCAATAATAACAAGAAAACAAACAACAATAAGACTAATAACAGGAATACCAACAACAACAAGAACACCAGCAACAACAAGAACACCAGCAACAACAAGAATACCACCAACAACAAGAATACCACCAACAAAAAGAACACCAATAAGAATAAGAACTCCAACACCACCAGGAGAACACCAACACCGCTAACAACAAGAATTCCACAAACAAGAACACCAATAACAAGAACACCAATAACAACAAGAACACCAACAACAAGAACAACAACAACTAGAACACCAACAACTAGACCACCACCTACAACAAGAACATCACCTACAACAAGAATACTAATAAGAATAAGAACACCAACACATCAAAAAACACCTCCAACACGGATACCACCAAACAAGAATATCACCAACAAGAATAGCAATAACGCCAATAACACGAAGAACGCAAAAAACAATAACACCAGTAACAACAAGAACACAAATAACACCACCAACAAAGGAACACCACCAACAACAAGAACACCACCAACAACAAGAACACTACCAACAACAAGAACACCACCAACAACAAGAACACCACCAACAACAGGAACACCACCAACAACAAGAAAACAACCTAAAACTCGAAATCAAATAAAAAACAAGAACACCAGTAACAATAAGAGCACCAATAACTGCAAGAAAACCACCACCATCAAGAACACCACAAGAACAAGTACACAAGAACAACAAGAAAACCCCAACAACAATAAACCAACTCCACCAACAACAGGAGCAGCACCAACAACAGGAACACCACCAACAACAGGAACACAACCAACAACAAGAACACAACCAACAACAAGAACACCACCAACTACAGGAACACCACCAACAATAGGAACACCACCAACAACAAGAACACAACCAACAACAAGAACACCAACAACAAGAACACCACCAACAACAATAACACCACCAACAACAAGAACACCAGTAACAACAAGAGCATCGGTAACAACAAGAACACCAATAATAACAAGAACACCAATAACAACAATAACACCAGTAACAACAAGAGCATCGGTAACAACGAGGACACCACTAATAACAAGACCTTGCTAGCTGTGCTAGCGTGTAGCAGCTACTGCTGGCCTGTACTAACCCGTAGCAGCTGCTGCCGGCCGGTACTAGCCTGTAGCTGCTGCTGCCGGCCAGTTCCAGTCTTGTTCTTGTTGTTGGTGGTGTTCTCGTTGTTGGTGGAGTTCTTGTTGTTGGTGGTGTTCTTGTTGTTGGTGGTGTTCCTGTTGGTAGTGCTCTTGCTGTTGGTGATGTTCTTGTTGTTGGTGGTGTTCCTGTTGCTGGTGGTGTTCTTGTTGTTGGTGGTGTTCTTGTTGTTGGTGGTGTTCCTGTTGTTGGTGGTGTTCTTGTAGTTGGTGGTGTTCTTGTTGCTGATGGTGTTCTTGTTGTTGGTGGTGTTCTTGTTGTTGGTGGTGTTCTTGTTGTTGGTGGTGTTCTTGTTGTTGGTGGTGTTCTTGTTGTTGGTGGTGTTCTTGTTGTTGGTGGTGTTCCTGTTGTTGTGGCGTTCCTGTTGTTGGTGGTTTTCTTGCTGTTATTGGTGCTCTTATTGTTACTGGTGTACTTGTTTTTTATTTGATTTCGAGTTTTAGGTGGTTTTCTTGTTGTTGGTGGTGTTCCTGTTGTTGGTGGTGTTCCTGTTGTTGGTGGTGTTCCTGTTGTTGGTGGAGTTCTTGTTGTTGGTGGAGTTGGTGTTGTGCTTGTTCTTGGTGGTGTTCTTGTTGTTGGTGGTGTTCCCGTTGTTGGTGGAGTTCTTGTTGTTGGTGGTGTTCTTGTTGTTGGTGTTCCTGTTGTTGGTGGTGTTCTTGTTGTTGGTGGTGTTCCTGTTATTGGTGGTGTTCTTGTTGTTGGTGGTGTTGTAGGTGGTGTACCTGTTGTTGGTGGTGTACCTGTTGTTGGTGGTGTTCTTTTTCTTGGTGATATTCTTGTTGTTGATGATATTCTTGTTGTTCTTGATATTCTTGTTGTTGATGATATTCTTGTTGTTCTTGATATTCTTGTTTTTGATGATATTCTTGTTGTTGTTGATATTCTTGTTGTTGTTGATATTCTTGTTGTTGTTGATATTCTTGTTGTTGTTGATATTTTTGTTGGTGGTGATATTCTTGTTGTTGGTGATATTCGTGCTGTTTGTGGTGTCTTTGTTGGCGGTGTTCTTATTTCTGGTGGTGTTCCTATTGCTGGTGTTCCTATATCTGGCGGTGTTGGTGTTATTGGCGTTCTTTTTGTTGGTGGCGATCTTGTTTGTGGTATTCTTGTTGTTGTTGATGTTTTTGTTGTTTGTGGTGTCCTTGCTGATGGTGGTGGCTAGTACTGGCCAGCAGCAGCTGCTACGGTCTAGTACAGGCCGGCAGATGCCCAATTCCTGAGAACGACGTGTAATCGACTGATTTGGCTCATTTTGAACGGATACACTTACGGCTGCGATATATTCGTCGCTTCGAGCGGTACGGCGTGTCTTTGGCGCCGGAACATCCAAAAGTGAAAATTTGGATTAAAATTTATCCACTATAGCACGCACAGCTTGTCGGGTGGGACGATTATTACGGCCCAAAATTGGAGTAAGCAAGCTTAAAGTTTTGACCACCTTAATTTTTAATGATTTCCAAAGTTTGCACGTAAGTGAACTTTACCACGATTAAAATGTTGACTTCGACTAACGTTTTGACACTGAAAGATCATTAAAAATGTTTGATGGTGCGTTGACATAAAGATACGAAATTGTTATGTCCCTATTAGAAAACCTGATATAATACAATTATATTTAAAAACTTAGTTCATTGTCGGTTTTTTCAACTTATTTCGATTTTGTCTGATTGCTTATGATTTTGTTAATAATTTTTGTGGTTGTTGTTCTTTTTTCTTTTAGGGAGATCTGAAACAATTTCTGTTGGCCACTGCTGGCAAAGTGAACACATCTACAAATTCCTCCTCACCCCCTCCACTGCAGACAGGCCAAGTTTTGGCTGTGGCTTATCAAATTGCCCGCGGAATGGATGCGATTTATCGTGCGCGATTTATACACAAGTAAGTGAAGAAAACTTTTTGGATGAACGTCTTAAGAAAACTTCCTTCATAATGATAATATCGATAACTAACTCTGTTGTTTATTTATTTTACAGAGATTTGGCCACACGCAATTGCATAATTTCCAGTGATTTCATCGTTAAGGTTTCATATCCCGCCCTCAGCAAAGATAAATACAATCGTGAGTATTTCAAACATCGCAACACTCTGTTGCCCATCAGATGGCTGGCTCCGGAATGTGTGCAGGAGGATGAGTACACCACCAAAAGTGATATATTTGCATTTGGCGTAGTGGTTTGGGAACTCTTCACACAGGCCACCAAAATACCTTTCGAGGATCTGAGCAACGAAGAAGTGATACAAAGAAGCCAAACCGCCAAATTGGAATGGCAATGTGCGGAGACAACACCGGAATGTCTCAAAGAGATATTGGTAAGTCAGAGAGATAATGCGAAATGTAAAAATTCAATTGATTTATCTAATTCTTCTCTTCTTTTTGTGAATTTTAGACTTCCTGCTGGAATGTCAATCCCAAAGAACGCCCCTCATTTAGTCAATTGGGTTCGGCCCTGAGCAAGGCCATACAAAGTCTGGACAAGTAACTGTTAAGTGGAATCACTGCAACGGGAGCATAAGCATATTTTTCGTCAAAAAGCCAAAAATTACTTAAGTCTTTTTTATACTGCCTCATAAAACATAAACGAACGAATAGATTGATAAATTAAATTAAATTACCCTTTACAAAGAAAAAAAAACATACACATAAACATAATTATTTATTTAAACATAAAAAAGAAACAAAACAAAAAACCATAAACCACAAAACAAAAACATTATTAGTCATAACCTGATTTCTGTATAAATTTAATTTAATTTAAGTTAATTTGAGAAAACAAAAACAAAAGTATTTTTTCGTTTATAAGAAAAGTGTACAACACTTTTGACTTTCTTCGAATAACAGCAACAGCAACAAAACGAAATGCAAAAAAACTTCTAGTTGATAACTTTTAATTAAAGCAATTTTTTACACAAAGAAAAAAAGAAAACAACATTTTAAAAATTAAATCAATAAAAAAACTTATTTAAGTTAATTTATGTACATCGCAAAAGCCGTAGTTTCGTAGCTGTGTTCTGTAAAACCAAATGTAAATATAGTTTCATTTAATTAAAAAAACAATCTCTCCTTAAGAGAGGAAAAAAACAGAGTTAAGCGGAAACGGAAACGAAAGCGGCCATACAATTCATACCAGTTAAGCATTTATAGCATGTAAAATACATCAACACCACCCCACACACATACACATTAAATATATAAATAAATAAACAAAAATATAATCATATAAATCTAAACATATATAAATCTAAATCTAGTTTTTAGATTCGTAGGATTCAAAACGATTTAGTTTTACTTTTAAATGGCAATTAACAACTGAAAAATTACCCATTTCCAAAAACTTTGTAGTTTTTACCCGTTTAGCTTTATTTATTAAGTGTTAAGTCATTATTATTTTCTTTTTGTTCTTAAGGAAAAGTCAAAGCAGTCATCCAGCAGTTGCCATAAATAAATACGTCTTCTTCTGTTGTAGATTCTCTTTTTTGGGAGAATTATTATCAGCAAAAAAAAAAATAATTAAATAAATAAAGATAATGGAAAAATACATAGGTATTAGTCGTACCATGGTCAACAACAACAAATCTGCCATAGTATTTAAGGGCTTTTCATGTTTTAAAAAAACGAAAAATCGTATCTACATACACAACACATAAACATCTTCATTTTTTGTATGGAATTCTCTATTTATAAGTGCAGATAATAATAATCAATAATTTAATGAAAATATTGTATGTAAATTGGAAAGAAACTTAAGAAAAAAACAAAAATCCCACTTAAGAGAAATTTAAATCATAACGAAATAAATAAAAAGAAATGGACACCATATAGTGAAAACAAAATGTTTTTTAATTTGAAAAATAAAATTACATGGTATGTGAGTAGCGGGGAAGGTCTAACGAAGTTCAGTAAGATTTGTGGAATTGTCGCGAATCAAAGGTGACATTTGTTCGAAAAGAAAATTTAAATTTACTTTGTGTTATTGCACTGAACAATCTGAGTTGGTAATTTAGAAATATTGCATATGCCCATCGATTTTATTCGTTCAAATAAAATCGTATGATATAGGCATTTCACCCACCGAATTTGGTTAACAAATGGATATTATCGGGAAATGAAAGAAAAAATCAATACTTCCTTAAATATTGACTTTTTGTAGAAAATTTAAATTTTAAATTCACGATCCATTGATTAATGTAAATTTTTAAAATTAAACTTGTCCCAAATATTGCATAACAAATATAAGTTGGTAATTCTCAAACGTCAATCTATTTTTTCCACGAAATTTGGTTAACAAATGGCTGTTATCGGGAAATTTAAGGAAAAAACGGTGATTTTAGAAAAAAAAAATCAAAATTTCCTTAAATAATGACTTCTCTTTGTTTGGAAGCATTCAAAAATTGGAGCAAATATTTTTTTTTGATTTTTTGGTCCAAGGAAATCCGTTTTTTTAAATCTAATTGTTCTTATCTTCAAAAAAAAAACGATTTAAAAAGAAATGAAAATTAGAAGAAACAAATTGAAAAACTAGATTTTTTTAAATATGTTATATTCCAATCGATTATACTTGTCGAATTAAAGCGTATGATAGGGCCTTCTTACCAAATTAGGCTACAAAATGTCGATTTTAGAAAATCACGGATTCGTAGAAAAACGAAAAATTTACTTAAATATTGACTTATCGATGAAAATTTTAATTTTCTATAGATTACTGACGTACCCATTATCATCCATCAATGCGCCGTGGAAAAAAACGATCCATCAAATTTTGCCAATTTTTAAAATTTTACAAAAAATTTAAGTTTGGAATTACGACATACATATCGCGACCTAAGAGTGAAAAGGCGCAAGTCCACTTTTTCCTAAATGTATTTTTTGGAGCGGAACGTAAGATAAGAAGGATATACATCGATTTGAAAACAAAAATCCAAAAAATCATGCTTTGTTATCTTTAAAAGCTGAATCGTAAAAGCGCTAAGTCCATAATCCCTTTATAAAAACATTAATATACAGTAAGTAAAGGGTGGTTAAATTGTAAGGGCCGATGTTGAATGTGAACCACACCTAAACGTCAAGCTTTTTTCTGCATTTCATTTGACATTTCTCAATTTCAGACTAACTCAATTTGAACCATGGAAAGATACACAATCGAGCAACGCGTTAAAGGTTTTTAAAATTTTGCGAAAATGTGCGTTCAAATCAAAATGCATTTCGTGCACTTTGTGATGTTTTTTGATCAGCATAATCGACAAAATGTGTCCACAATCGGGAAAATTGTGCGCAACTTTCAGCAAACCGGGTCTGTAGGAGATGTGAAAACACCTGTGCATGCTCGCCCAGTTCGTTGGGTGCGGCTTATGGGC
The DNA here is from genome assembly GCA_963930755.1 of Eudasyphora cyanicolor. Taxonomy (NCBI): domain Eukaryota; kingdom Metazoa; phylum Arthropoda; class Insecta; order Diptera; family Muscidae; genus Eudasyphora; species Eudasyphora cyanicolor. The sequence goes on along the minus strand of OZ005738.1, from coordinate 6,002,652 downwards.
TGGCGACATCATCGGGCCATACTTCTTCGAAATGAGGCCGGTCAGGCAGTTACTGTGAATGGTGTTCGCTATCGTGAGATGATAACGAACTTTTTATGGCCCGAATTGGAAGATATGGATGTGGACAATATGTGGTTTCAACAGGACGGTGCCACTTGCCACACAGCTAACGAAACAATGGCTCTTTTGCGCAACAAATTCAATGGCCGTGTTATCTCACGTCGTGGCGATGTCAATTGGTGATTTGACACCGTTGGACTTTGGGGTTATTTGAAAGAAAAGGTGTACGTCAATAAGCCAGCAACAGTTCAAGAGGTAAAGGATGAGATAATTCGGCACATTAACGGCATAGAACCTCAATTGTGCCTCAGCGTCATCGAAAATTTGGACCATCGGATGAAGGTGTGCCGCCGAGGTCGCGGCGGCCATTTGGCCGATATTTTGATCCATACATAATTGAACCATACCAATATTATCATAATAAAAAGAAATGACAATAATTTCCTAAATAATTTGTGTTTTATTCAACATCGGCCCTTAAAATGTATCCACCCTATTATTCATATTTAATCTATAGTTGATTTTGTGAAATTTCTGGAGTTTAAATTACTAAAAACATAAATTTCACTTCAGATTTTGTGAACGTTTTAAACCGAAATTTATTTTTCAGTTTACGTTTTCTGTAGAAGCTAAAAACGTTTTCGATTTCAAAACGTAAGTTCTTGTACTATTTTGCACTCCGTGGAATATATATCATGTCAGTATATATATTATATAGCCATTTTTCTAAATTACCAATATTTTTGTGAAACTTTTGGCATATAGAGATTTATCAAGGAACTTTGGAGTATGATGATGATCTATATAAAATAAAGTATTCTTCGAGAAATTAATATTTAAGGAAATATTGAATTTTTCCAAAATCACCTTTTCCCCTTTCATTTCTTCATATTAGCCACTTATAGACAACTTTTGTGAAAATCTTATATTATACGATTTAGTTCGGGTAGTATAATCGATTGGCATAAGCCTTAGTTGGAAATACATTATCAATTTAAAATTTTTGTGCAATTTTTGTCATAACTAGAACAGTGACAGGAAAGGGTCACCAAACTTAAAAAACTGGCAAAAATATACGGATCAAGAATATCCACGGCGCTTTGGTTGGGGTTGCTTTTGTGTTCAATTGAAAATTTAAAACACAATATTTAAGGAAATATAGTATTTTTTCTAAAATCGATTTTTTTCATTTAATTTCTCTATAAAAACTATTTTTAAACAAATCTGGCGAAAAGACAAATCTGTATCATAAGATAGATCGATGGATCGATAATATTCCCTACCCCCTGCGTTGAATGATAATAGGTGGCACTTCGATAATTCATTTCATTTCATTTATTAATTTCAATCTATTGGGCTGAGCCCTTACAGATCCATTCTTACGTCTACATTCTTAATTCTAACTCAACATATTCGGGAAGTTCCTTTTTAAAAACTGAGCGATTTACGAAAAAGTCTAAATGATTGCATGCTTTGTTACATAAGTGTAAGCTCCGTGTCATAACTTCATTTAAACTATAATTATATCTATGAGAATATTCATAGAAAAATGCATGGTTTCTTAAATTTCTTATTGGCACATTAAAAGGTATTAATTGTAAAAGTTCGGGTGATTCAATCCTGGAATCCATAATATCCTTGATAAATATAATATTATGAACAACTCTACGTTGTGTAAGAGAAGTTAAGCCGAGTAACTGACAACGAATTTCGTAATTAGGCATATTATTGGAATTGAATAAATGTCGTAAGGCAAATTTAGAAAATCTTCTTTGAACTCTTTCAATCCTGTACTTTTGAACATTATACGCTGGGTCCCATATAATATCGCAATATTCCAATTGAGATCGAACAAATGCAAAATACAAAATTCTTAATGTAAATGGGTCTCTGAAATCTGTAGCATTTCGTTTCAAAAATCCTAATTGAGAATTTGCTTTGTTTATAATGTAATCTAAGTGAGGTATAAATGAAAGCTTCGAGTCTACATAAACTCCAAGGTCTTTAATTAACATTTCTCTATCAAATGTACCAAATTGAAAATTATAATTATATAATAATGGGAATTTCTTATGAGTAATAGTTAAAATTTTACACTTAGAAACATTTAGTTTCATGCCATTGCAAATACACCATTGCAAAAAAGATTCAATATCCTTTTGAAATAACATGCAATCATTTAAACTTTGAACAGTCGAATATACCTTTAAATCATCAGCATATAATAGAACATTACAAAATTTAAATATTGAGGGAATATCGTTAATAAATAACAAAAATAGAAGTGGACCAAGGTGGCTACCTTGCGGTACACCAGATTTTACATTAATAGGGTCAGAAATACAGTCATCTATTTTAACAAATAGTATCCTATTGGACAGATACGATTTAAGCCATGATAACATATTTGAATGAAACCCTAACATTTTTAATTTATAAACTAAAATTTCATGATTGAGTTTATCAAAAGCCTTTACAAAATCAGTATACAATACATCTGTTTGCAAACCGTTTTCCACAGCTTTAATACAATAATTACAAAAAATTGCTAAGTTTGTTGTTGTGGACCTTCCACTGTAAAAGCCATGTTGGAGCGTAGTTATACTATTTTTTACAATAGAGAATAATTTATCGTTTATTAACTTATCAATTAATTTTGGTATAGCTGATAATTTAATAATGGGTCTATAATTTGTAATAATACCCTTTTGGCCAGATTTAAATATGGGTGATATGAATGACATTTTCCATTCTTGTAAAAATATGCCTGTTGACAAGGACTTATTAAAAATTTGGGTAAGTGGTATTGAAAGAGTTGATGCACACTCTCTTAAGAATAATGGAGGAAGATTATCATAACCAGCGCTTTTAGAAACATCCAATGTTTGAATTGCTTCAAATACTTCATTGACATTAAACTCCAATTGACCCACGTCAAATAACTCTTGTAAATCAGAGAAATTGTGAATATTTAATTGGGAATCAATGTTGTAAACAGAAGAGAAGAATCCAGCAAAAGTGTTACATATAGACTTAGTGCCACATATAGCTGCACCATTATACTCCATGCAATTTGGGAGCCCGTTTGATTTCCGTTTCATATTATAAAATGTCCAAAAAGATTTGGAATTTAATTTAATATTGCTTTCAATGTTATATAAGTAGTTTTTATACAAAAAGTTTGAGAGAAAATCGAATTCTTTACTTCTTAAGACAAATAATTCTTTATCACTAGCAAAGTTAGTAATTTTATATCTTTTATATGCTTTTGATCTAAGATTTTTTAAATGCATTAATCTCCTGTTGTACCAAGGCAGTTTAAAACGAGTTTGCTTCTTTTTAAAAGGAACACACATATATATGGCATAATTTATTATTTGTTTAAAGAGGTCAAACATTCTTTGCAAATTAACATCAGCTCTAAAAATAATCTCCCAATCCATTGAATCAAGAAATGAATTTATTGCAGTAAAATCTGCCTTTTTGTAATCGTATTGAATTTCGGGAACATGAACACTTTTAGCATAGCTGTAAAATGAAAAATTCATCACAAGGGCTTTATGGTGGACTGAATCACACGTAAGTGGTGTATTACACTTCTTTATATCATATTTAAAATCATTGTTGATAAATATCAAATCCAATATTCTTTGAATATCGTTTCGAATATAATTTATTTGGAATAATTCCAATGAGTATAAATTATCGCATACTAGCGCTTCTATGTCTTTATTTACGTTAAATGGTACTAAAGACTGGTCTGAAAGACTAAAATGCCATTCAATACATCCCAAATTGAAATCTCCCAAAAACACAAGGCGTTTGATGAGGTTTAAGAGAATTTACAATATAGTTAATATTAAAAAGGTGATTAGAATATACAACAATATCACTCTTAGGAGGAATGTAACTTAATATAAATAACATCTCATTCTTTTCTTGGCTTAAATATTCACCGAAATTTACCGCAACACATATTTGTTCGACCGAAGCTTCGGTTATGGGTAAATTTATTTCTCTGCTTGCAAAATTTCCATCAACCGCAATCAGAACGCCTCCGCCTCTAGAGACATTGGAGTTAAGAGAACGATCATTTCGATATACATCATAATGAGAGTCAAACAACTCTGAGTTTAAAAAATGTGACGTCAGCCATGTTTCAACGACAGCAATTACGCCGAACTCATGTAAACCGGCACCAGAAAATAACTCATTTGTTTTTGTCCTCAAACCACCAGCATTGTGAAAATAAACAGAAATTGACGTATTGGGAGAATTTATGTTACTCAGATGAATAGGAGATGAATTCTCTGGAGCTGATACAGCTAGATCACTATTAGGAGTATTTAATGTTGTGTCATTGTAGTAACAAACATCATTTATTGTTGAAGTGTAGTTTGAGATAATATTGAAGGTCTCAATACGTTGGAAATTGTTGGTGGCGCCGTCAATGTTGTTACATCCATCGTTGGCGTCGTTGTAGTCGCTCCCATCGGATCGGACGGGGGTTTCTCTTGTAAAGGGGGCACTGTAGTTTTGCCGTCGCTCAGGTTTTTTGACTTGGCGATGAAAGGGGTTATTTTTATAGAAATAGGCCACATTGTCTTGTTAAACACCTTCTCATAAAGAGGAGATGGAACACCCAGCTTGAAGTTAACGAAATTGAGCTTCGATAAATCAGCATCACGTTTAATTAACTTGGTGCATTTTAAAATATCAGGTTGAACTCCTAACCCTTCTGCAACAAATTTCAGAACCGCCTCTGGTTCAGTGTTGACATTAAATTTCGAAATGTGCAAATACTTCATGGTATGCACAACTTCAAAAGCATCACTAATTGGAGCAATACCAACAACACGTTTTGTTTTCTTCTGTTTGTTGTTGTTCCGTCTCGGTTTATTATTCGCCTTTTTCCGGACAGTTACCCAATTTTGTGCATTGCTTTCAATCTCAATATTGGGATCATCGATTGCATCAACAAATTGTTCACAGGCATTGTCTTCATTTGTTGTGGTCGATGAACTCGATGGCTGAGCAAGAGGTGTGGGGTGGATTGTTTCAAGCACCGAAAGAGTTTTAGAAGTTTGAGTGTTTATTTTTTGTTTACTCGTATGTTTATTATGTTCACGATGATTTGACGAAATTGCTTCTCCCATCATTCGCTCTAATTGCATGCACTTGGATTGCACCTCTCTCATTTGTCGTGAGAGCAAATCAATTTTGTTTTGTGTGTCACTTGTCATAACAACACAGGAATCACATTGCCAAAGTAAATTCGGCGTATTTATTAAAAGTTTTAAACAATCTGTGGATAAGTCCGTGCAACAAGAATGGAAAACTCGGCCACATATTGATGCACATTTGACACCTTCAAGTGTTTTCAGATTAAAATGATCCGTTTCAGCCTTAATTTCGGCTTTACATTTGCCACAAAAACTATTCATATTTAACGCGTAAAGCACGTCTGCACTCAACGAAGTACAATGAGAACAATGAATCATAATGAATCATAAAAATATATATTTTTCTTCGTCAAGTCAAAATTTAAGGAATATTGCATTTTTGTGGAAATAGATTTTATTCTTTTTATTTTCACAAAATCACAATCAAATGTAAATATATATTCTTTTATTTTTTGAATTTATTCTATATTGGCAACTTCCAGATTGAACATAAAGCTTTCTCTACCGGATAGGTTCTTGCTAAATAGCTTTTATATACGAGTACATATTGGTTAGGAAATTAGCTTTGTATTGTGTGTGGAACTTTAATAAACGTTTGCCCAAGTTCTGAACCCCCGCATATTTTATCCGTTGCAACCAATCAATTGCATCAGACATGCGCAGTGAATGAAATCCATATATAAGTTCCAAAATTCATTGTGGATTTTAAATAATTTGAATTTGTTTTGAAACTAAATAAATGTTAAAAGAAGTGATATGGAGTTTATTTAAAAACAATGCAACTGCAATTTCAGCGAAAATTCTCCAGAAAAATGCAATTTCAATAAAATATTTCTAAAAAAATAGTTTTTAACACAATTTTCTAGAAAACTTTAATGTTAATGAAATTGACTAGAAAGTTGTAATTTCAACTAATTTTTTATAGAAAAATTCAATTTTAACGAAATTTTGTAGAAAAAAGACAATTTCAACGAAAATATTTAGAGAAATTGAATTGATTAGAAAATTTTCTAGAAAAATTTAAAATTAATGAAACTTTATACAAAACTTGAATCTCGACATACATAATTTAGTAGAAAAATTAAATTTTACCCATTTAAAACCACGAATTTAGGGTCATTTAGGGGATTAAAGGTCGATGATCGACAGGAAATTTAACAGGAAATTTTCTAAAAACATAAAATTTAGTCAAATTTTATAGAAATTTCAATTTTCTATCGAAGTAAAATAAATAATTTCAATAAAAAACAACGTGAACAAGATGTTGCAGAAATATGAAATTTCAACGAACTATTTCTAAAAACTTAAATTTCAACAACATTTTTTAGAAAACTGTGATTAATTAAATTTACAAGAAATATGAAATTTTAAAGAAATTTTCTAAGACAATGCAATTTCAATGAAAATTTGTTATTGTTTGTTTGTGGAGTTAACCGAAAATTTTCTTAAAACACAATTTCGTCAAAATTTTATAGAAAATTGCAATATCGAAGAAATTTTGTATAAAATAAAAATTCTACGAAATTTTCCAGAAAAATGCAATGCCAAAAGAAATTTTGTAGAAATAATGCTTCTTCAATGAAATTTGTCTAGAAAAATGCAATTTCAGCGGAATTAAGTAAAATAATTTAATTTCAACGATTTATTTCTAAATAAATTAAATTTCAACGAATTTTTCTATAAACGTAATTCAAAAAACATTTTGTAAAATACACTCAAACCTCGTTTTATGCGGTTTCAAATTTTTTTTTCTGCAATTTTAATGAAATTTACTAATTGTTGTGATGTAATTTAACTGCATTTTTCTAGAAAAATTACATTTAAACGAAATTTTCTAAAACAATGCAATTTCAAGTAAACTTTGAAGAAAAATGCAATGCTAACAAGTTTTTAATTTCAACTGAAATTTGTACAAAGAAGTTTTCTCGAAAAATGCAAATTTAATGAAATTTTCTAAAACAAATACTAATTTTTCATATTTTTGAAATATAAAAATTTAAAATTTCAATGCAAAAATATTGTCTTGCTTAAATTTGCCTCTAATTGACAAACATGTTTGGAATATTTGCGGACATAGGAGAAAAAACTATTATCTGCCGGGTCAAATCCGTTTTCATATATAATTAATTTAAAATAATGACATTTTTGGCAATAGCCAGAGGTAAATTTCAAAGTTTTTTTTATTCTTTATGGAGTATTAGGCTCCAGCAAAAAAAAAAAACATATCTATAAGAACTCTTTAGTACTTTCTTTCTTTCTATAAAGTCAAGGAGTTTGGGGTGGAAGTCAAAAATGCATATAATTTAAAATTTATTATACTTTACTCTTTTGTGAAAAGTATCACAATTTTGGACTTAAGCCAACTTACAGGGCATTTATACTCTCTGACCCATAAACTATTAGAACTTTTCTTTTCGATGGCAACTTTCAAGTTCAAATACTAACGACGCGCTGTCCACGTCGTATGTACAAATTTAAAGACTGTCATGATTCATACAGTCAATGACACTAACGCAAAGGCATTTACACAGTCTTGACTATATTTAAATACAAGATTATTTTTGCATATTATATGTCTATACATATACATATATAAATGTACATATGTATATACAACCATCACAACGAAAATGGCCTAGTAAATATTCGACAATATTTTGGAATGGAATTATCTGTAAATAATGCTGGATTTGAACTGTCTAGATATACGAGTACATATTTTGGGCAGAGGGGAATTTAAAATTAATTTTTATTATATATTTTTTGCATTAAATGTTGCATTATTAGAATAGTGGTTTGTTTCCATTTTATTCTACCGAATGATTTCTTTGAAATGTTATTAAATTTATCAACATAACTGAAAAATGTTGGAAGTTATACGGAAAATGGCAAAGAAAGTCCAAATTTATATAAATCATACGCACTGTGGGTCAAATTTCAAAATTATGAATTATGCATTACTGGTGCAAATGTTGTGTTAAAGAATGATATCCTTGGTGCGAAAACTGAATACATTTCAATGCTTTGGCTTTATAAACATATTAGCTTTGGTTCTGCAAAATGTCGAATTTTCCTTAAATACTTTATGTTATTATTCGAACAATTATAGTCCTTATAAACGAAAACAATAGAGTCTATTAATATACATATCTTCCCCTGAATGCAAAAATAACATTTTACATCTTTTGAATTTCATAAACTTGCCCACAATTTTCGATTGAGGACTTCTGAAGATAGTCTGTAAAAACAGACGATTTATTCACTTGAATATTGTAAAGTGAAATAAACAAACAAAGAGAACGTAGAAGATTTAAAAAAACTCTTAACAGATATTCAAATGAACATATGAATGTTTGGAAGTAAATGCGTAGGTCTATCTATATGTGTATAAATTTATTAGAGGGGTCACACTTAATTAGATGTGGATAGTGTAGCTGTGATTTCGTAAAGACAATTTTATTATAATTCTATATATATTTTAAATTTGGTACACTTAAATAAATGTGGATAGTGTATCTAAGACAATCGTAAAGACAATCTTATAATTCTATATCCCATTCTCAAATTTCCTATTTCAAAACCATTTCTAAAAAATATTAGATTAGTTAACTTAACAGTATCTATTATTCTCAGTTGTAATTGTTAGAGAAAACAAAATTGTACTAAAAATTAAAATTTGGACCCGATTGCGTATGATTTATATTAATTATAATATTTATTTACAATATCCCTTAAACGTTTTGTAGATATTGAGCCATATTTAATTACATATAGTGTCACATTTTAGAGAAAAATTCTAGTTAGTAATTTATTTAATGTTACTTAATGTTTACCAAAGTTTATAGCAAATAAAGAAAAAAATTTCCAATTAATATAAATTTTTTTAAATTAAATATTTTTGTGAAGTATAGCCTGATAGAGCCGCACTACGCGTTAAATTTACGGTAATTATGAGGTCTACAATAATATATCTTTCACGTAGAAACTCTGGTTTAGTATCGGTGTTGTATCTACCAATTAGTATAACCTGAGATATAGCTGCACCCACTCTAATGTATGTAAATACATACGTAAATGTATACGAGTATATGCATGAAAGTCCATAACTCTAGACATGTGATATGCTTCATTGTCCTACCGTAGGCGTAGGCGCAAGTAAATAAATACTCCTACAACAAATGTCATAAAATAAATACGATTAAGAACGTGTTTTCTCCTAAATTAGGCAATTTTTTTTCAAGCCTTATCTTCAGACAACAGTTTAATGAGACTTTCACAAATAAATTCAAAGTAAACAGATTTCCAACAAAAAGATTTTCAACATTTGTTGTATCGTTATCTACATTTCGGGTTAAGTATTTTCATAAGTCATAAAATACGATTTAATTTAGTTAGATTATTTGATTTTAAAGTCAAAAAGTAGTAGATGAATTGTTGTAGAGGCTTTGTGCAACAGTGTGTAAAGGTTTTCACTTGACTGCATCATTATAATAGGTATTTAATAATATTAAAATTTAGGAGGTCAGAAACTTAAATTTAGGGTGATTTGATAAGACAACCACAAAAATATTATTTCAGTTAAAAATATTATTTCAGTTAGTTAAAATATTATTTCAAAATAATATTCACAAAAATATTATTTCAGTTAGTTAAAATTTTATTGCTAAAACTTTGTGTTATGATTTAAGGAAGGGCAAAGTCTTAGCGATTTATTCATAAAAATTTTAGTAAGGTTTGAGAAATGTTTTAGCAGTGTTAAAACGTTCCTCAAACATGCATTAATTATTTTATGAATAAGGCCCATATATTTTCAAAATCTTCATATTTTTGGCATTATATCTTGACCTATTGAAAAGGCTTAACTAGTCCTTTTTATTCTGCTGAATGTTTCTTTTAATTTGCTATTACATTTATCGAAATAGCTGCATAATTTTAGAAGTTAAATGGGAAAGGATGAAGAGTGTCAACATTTATATAAATCATACGCACTATGGTCCACTATTATTATCATCATAGACAATTCCAAACCACAGACAAAATGAAGATTATTACGGCTTAGTAAGCCAGCCAAGAACTATGGGAAATATATATTGCTTTAGATTTGGTGGTACTTCTAGGGAAACTCTACTATTTAAAAATATAAAAGGGAAAAATAACCCAGGCCGTGAAAAATTGGGATTTTCAAATATAGCAGCTTCATCGTTATATAGTTATAAGTCATCGATATGTGTAAGAAGAATAGTTTAATAAACATAAAAGTTATGAAGGGGAAATAGAAAATAATAGAAAATAATAAATAATAATATTTTCACTAATTTTTTTCTTTACATTTAACAAAATATAAAAGTTAATACTTATTTGTTTTTTATTTCTCTTGTGTACGATACTCAGCTTTTTTTTGGAACTAGGAAACTGGGACAAAATCACGGCATTCGATATCGATAACTTTTCGATCGAAATGAGTTTTTTATTATCGTTAAAAGATAATAGCTTCTGTCGAATTCGAGTAGATTGTTTAAATACATTCTTATAAAGCTTATCTGGATAGTTTTTAATTAATTCCAATGTTCACTTTTTCATATTAACAAAAATTTAAATGCCTTATCGATCGAAAAGTTCTCGATATCGAATGCTGTGATTTGGCTCCTGCTCAAGACTTTTTTCTATGAACTAGTTTAATTATTACGAATAAATGGTATTCAGTATATGCCATTCACAAGTTTTAGGGGATTCATTTATTGCCACACACTCATTGAGCCTTGAGTCGTAACAAATGAAGCCAACAAACATACTATATTCACTATTTAGTTAATGCATTTTCATAACATTTCACGTCTTTACATAACGTGCAGACCGATGTACGAGTATGTATGTATATGTAACTTAATATTTCAATACCTCATTTCCCCATATTGAAAAGGCTGACATGCGCTGAAAATCGAAACGAGGAAACGGATATTGCATTGTCAAATGTCTTCGCTTGTGCGGAAGCTTTTGCACTTACTTGATGCACATGCACATGTTGTTGCAATAAGCTCAATGATAAGACAATACTTCTTTAAATGTTTTACTTGTCCAAGATAATTGTCACATACATATACATACATATGTATATACATATATGTATGTATATTACTGATAGAGCAGAAGCGTCTTGGAAACATTCATTAAAAGGGGTCATATATGAACGAATATACATAGAAGTTGTTTCGAAGAAAAATAATAATAAGAAAATTTCCAGAAATGTTGTCATAACAATTACAAATTTTCTTAGGAAAATAACAAGACGAAAATAAAAATTATTTACGTATTTCATTTAAATAATTTCCAAGAAAATTTGAAAAGGTAACATTTCTTTTATATTATTTACAGAAGAAAAAACGAGATATGTATGATCAAAAGGATAAAATAGAAAAGAAATCTAGGAACATAACAAGATTTAACAAGTAAAAGCGTTAAGTTCGGCTATGCCGCTTCTTATATACCCTCCACCATGGATAGCATGTGACCTCACAAAATAACTCAAACCTAAAGAAAATAACACCGAAAACACAAAAAATATAGTAGATGAGAACAGTATGAATCACAACAAGTTAGATGATATATATGGGAGCTATATCTGAATATGGACCGATATGGCCCATTTGCAATCCCAAACAACCTGCAACTATAAGAAGTATTTGTACCAAATTTGATCAACCTAGCTCTATTATTGCGGACTGTAGCGTGATTACCACAGACGGACGGACAGACGGACATGGCTAAATCGTCTTAGAATTTTACGGCGATTAAGAATATATATAGTTTATGGGGTCTCAGATCAATATTTACATAGAGGTGTTACAAACGGAGTGACAAAATGAATATACCCCCCATCCTATGGTGGAGGGTATAAAAAAGATGAATACTTATGTTGGCCAATATGGCGTATGATTTACATTAATTGGACATTATTTCAATATATCCCAAATAACTTTCACAAATGCTAAACTAGTTATACCCTCCACCATAGGATGGGGGTATATTCATTTTGTCACTCCGTTTGTAACACCTCTAAATATTGATCTGAGACCCCATAAGTATATATATTCTTAATCGCCGTAAAATTCTAAGACGATTTAGCCATGTCCGTCCGTCCCTCCGTCCGTCCGTCCGTCTGTGGTAATCACGCTACAGTCCGCAATAATAGAGCTAGGTTGATCAAATTTGGTACAAATACTTCTTATAGTTGCAGGTTGTTCGGGATTGCAAATGGGCCATATCGGTCCATATTTTGATATAACTCCCATATATAGCATCTAACTTGTTGTGATTCCTACTGTTCTTATCTACAATATTTTTTTGTGTTTATCGGTGTTATTTTCTTTAGGTTTGAGTTATTTTGTGAGATCACATGCTATCCATGGTGGAGGGTATATAAGATTCGGCATGGCCGAACTTAACGCTTTTACTTGTTTTTATTTAGGTAATGAATAATTAAAAGATAAATTCAGAATTCTTGTCCTATAATAACTATATACATATATATGTATATACAGTCGATATCGTTCATTTCGTACTAATAGTGTCACATCTCAAAATCGGAAAGTTCATTTAAGGGCAATATTTAAATGTTCAAAATAAAAAAAGTGTGAAGAATACTAGAATAGATATTAAATCTGGAAACAGACAAGGATTTGACTAAATATAATAGACAATTACAATTTTGGCCTTTGTTGCGTATGGTTTATATTTGGTTCTATATCTACTAAACTAGTTTTTATTTATACAATGTACAATTTAAAGGAAAAAATCAGAATTGTTGCCCTATAATATATATAATCGTTATAACGTTCATTTCGTGAAAGAGTGTCACATTTCAAAATCGGAAATTTCAATAAGAGTGATATGATTTCTTTGAAAAAACACATTTATTGTTAAGGAAATTCAAAAGTTTTTTATTCAATGTGAAGTACAATCTATACATTAAGTTCTAAATAAAACGTCATTCAAATGGCCTCCACGACTTCTTCTGCAGGAACGAATTCGATGAACCCAATTTTCGAGCACTTTTTCCACAAAATCAAGTCGTATGTCATGAATGGCACGTTCAGTATTGACTTGTAAAGGTTGAAGAGAGTCTGGTTTATTTCGAAAGACCAATGACTTCAAATAACCCCACAAGAAATAGTCTAATGGTGTTAAATCACAACTTCTTGGAGGCCATTCAATATCACAATTTCTTGAAATAATCGAATTTCCAAACTTTTCTCGCAACAATTCAATTGTTTCATTTGCTGTGTGACACGTAGCCACTCTGACGACAAAATAGTTATATGGAAAATTGATAACAATCGTCAATTAAAATTTTATATTTTTTATTAAAATTTTTGTCTTAAATTCCAAGAAAAATAATGATTTTTCCCGAAATATATATTACTTTTATTATAATATTTCAATATATGTAATGATTACTAGCAAAATTAACAAGTTAATATAAATCATACCCACTCTCGGCAAAATTTAAATTTCCTACTTTTGTTAATTGTCCTTTTATTAATTATTATAATTTTGTTAAATAGTTTTAAGATTTAGAATAAATTAACATTTAGATTTAAATTGTATTTATATTTGTTACAATTATATGATAAATTGAAAAAGTTTCAATTAATAGAAATCATACGCACTTTAGACCAAATTATTTTCTTCTTTTGTCTATGATTTTTATCTTAAATTCCCGGAATTCTAATGAAGACAATAAACGGTAAATGAAATTGTTAATGAAAAATTAGTTTCTTCAGAAAAATTTACTAAGATATTTTTCCCGAAAAAAATCGAAATATATGCAAGCACTCTGACGACAAATTTAATTGATAATGTAATTTTCTCATTTATTTTAAATTAATTTAAGTGTTCTTGCCCATATTTCCCTCCCATATATCTATGTTCGATTTGCATAGGTAGTGAACTAATTTCCTATTGTGATGACAACTCTATTAGAAAGACAAGCAACTGCTCGCGCATTTTCCTTTGCAGCTGTCGGATATTGCATATCAATGCCGTGATTGGAAAAGAAGATACTGATGACAATGGTTATGACGATGGTAACACATTGACATTAATTGAATGCTAGTCTCGGTATTATCCGGGATGCATGCGTTTCTTATATATCAGAGGCAAGACATTGAGAAGACATCTGCAACACTAGGAAAAAGAACAAGAAAAGTACACAAGGTGGCCGATACTAAAACTCGAATGAATGATTGAAGAACACTCATGTGAAAGGAAAACGCCAGCCAAGATTTGCAGTTTTATTAAAACCATCTCACCATACAAGTTTTGTTATTTTATGTTGTTGTTCTTTTTCTGAACAACGACAAGACAAGTTTACATGTTGTAGTTTCGCCATCCTCAGAATATGTACAAAAAAATATGCCAAAGTAAGAAGCAAGATGCTGACATGCAAATTCAAATAATCTTTGATGAATGTATATACATACGTTGTGACATTGGTAAATATGTATACATATTTATGTGCCATGTATATATGTATGTATGTATATCAATCAACATCTGGCACGATGTTCAGCCATATTCATTTTGTTTAGGTTTTACGACACTATACCTGGACACTAAAGTGGGTCGCCATACGGAATTGCACATTTTACTTCTTCACCAAGGTTGTCTCTGACAACCTTTGTCCTTAAGGAAAAGTTGTCAGAGACAACCTTTTCTTAAAGAAAAGTTGTCAGAGACAACCTTTTCTTAAGGAAAAGTTGTCAGAGACAACCTTTTCTTAAGGAAAAGTTGTCAGAGACAACCTTTTCTTAAGGAAAAGTTGTCAGAGACAACCTTTTCTTAAGGAAAAGTTGTCAGAGACAACCTTTTCTTAAGGAAAAGTTGTCAGAGACAACCTTTTCTTAAGGAAAAGTTGTCAGAGACAACCTTTTCTTAAGGAAAAGTTGTCAGAGACAACCTTTTCTTAAGGAAAAGTTGTCAGAGACAACCTTTTCTTAAGGAAAAGTTGTCAGAGACAACCTTTTCTTAAGGAAAAGTTGTCAGAGACAAACCTTTTCTTAAGGAAAAGTTGTCAGAGACAAACCTTTTCTTAAGGAAAAGTTGTCAGAGACAACCTTTTCTTAAGGAAAAGTTGTCAGAGACAACCTTTTCTTAAGGAAAAGTTGTCAGAGACAACCTTTTCTTAAAGAAAAGTTGTCAGAGACAACCTTTTCTTAAGGAAAAGTTGTCAGAGACAACCTTTTCTTAAGGAAAAGTTGTCAGAGACAACCTTTTCTTAAGGAAAAGTTGTCAGAGACAAACCTTTTCTTAAGGAAAAGTTGTCAGAGACTACCTTTTCTTAAGAAAAAGTTGTCAGAGACAACCTTTTCTTAAGGAAATGTTGTCAGAGACAACCTTTTCTTAAGGAAAAGCTGCCAGAGGCAAGATTTTCTGAAGGAAAAGTTGTCAGAAACAACATTTTCATAAGAAAAAGTTGTCAGAGACATCCTTTTCTTAAAGAAAAGTTGTCAGAGACCACAATTTCTTAAGGAAAAGTTGTCAGAGACAACATTTGCTAAAAGAAACAAATAAATTTTCTATATATTAATCGACCCTCTCTACTAAATTACATACCTATCTATGCCATCTGCACGTTTGGTTTGCTTTAAACAAATGCTGAAATGAAAAAGTGTAAATATTTGCACTCAGTTCAACACCCCCTAAAAAACATCATTCTTTTCTTATTACAAACCCATTTTGTGACAAGAATATCAGAATATCTACATAGTCAGCCGATGATTTTCGAAGGTGTTGGGGGGGAAGTTACATATAACCGGGTTCTTAAATATGGCACAAATTGTCTTCCATATATCAGCGTCAGTATCAGCATTAGCAGCAGAATCAACAGCAGTCCCGGCATCATGTCTTTGTTAAGCTTGTCGGGAATTTGCACTTCAAATGATATGCCAAGAAACATCAAAAACAGACCAAACCCCAACAAAAGTGTTGAACAGAAAAAACGACGCAAAGAACAAATGGTATTTCGATATTTTGCAGAATATGTGAGGAAGGATGTTTGTGTTTTTTTGGTGTGGGGGGGATTTTACATAGTGTTACAAAAAAATATTTTTATTGTACATACATTATATAGTTATACTAATAAATATTTAAATTTTTTACACACCTTATTTTATAATTTTTCTTTATTGAAATTACCTTAATATCGAACAAGAATGTTCGATTTGTAATACATTTCCTTAATTTTGTTCACTTTTAGATATAAAATTTTTTGAATTTAAAAAACTGATTTAAAAATCATTTGATTTGAAGAACAATCAGCTTCAGAATATTGTTCGTAGTGAATAAAACAAATTTCCATTATTATGATTATGTATTGGAAAACACTGTCGCCTAGTGTTATGCTTACAACCTGTTTGTTCAAATCTTTTGGGAAATTAAAATTTTTCACAATACATTTTTGCAAATTGTAAGTGAGTGTGCTCCCGAAAATGTTCTAATCGACTAAAATTATTTGTCCAATGGTGGTTAAGATATGTATCGTCATCTTTAGTATTTATTATTTTGCCATCGTGGCGTATGACTGATGCCCGGAGAGTTCTGAAATGATAATACCTATACGCACCATGGGTTGAGTGAAGTGTATAATGACCAGTGTTCAGAAAAAAACAGTACGTTATAGGAACGGTTCCTTCAGAGAACACTAACGTTATTTATTTTTTTTAGTGTTACTGTTCGCGAACGGTACCACTATGATAAAGTACCGTTCTTACAACACGACGAACGGTATCACTACGATAAAGTACCGTTCACAGAACAGTATCACTAAGTCGTAGTGAGTGATACTGTGAGAACAGTATCACTACGTCGTAGTGATACTGTTCTTTTGTACAGAACACTAACAGTATCACTACGTTTAGCGTTCCGTTCTTTTTTATATTCGACACCACAGGTCGCAAATATGAAGCAATCTTAATGAAAATTGGTACAGAGTTATTTCTTAACCCAGGGATCGATATGTCTAATTTTTACTAGGCACGATTGAATGTAACACACAGTACAAATATTTAAATTTCAGCATGGTCGGTTAAAAAATGCGCTCTCTAGTGCGTAAATATGTCTTATCGAAAAGGACCTTCGTATGGGGGCTATATCAAAGTATGGACCGATATGCCCCATTCCCTGGGTTAAGAAATAACTCTGTACCAATTTTCATTAAGATTGCTTCATATTTGCGACCAGTGGTGTCGAATATAAAAAAGAACGGAACGCCAAACGTAGTGATACCTTTTCTTAAGGAAAAGTAGTGATACTGTTCTATGAACCGTACGTTATCTTAGTGATACCGTTCGTCGTGTTCTAAGAAAGGTACGTTATCGTAGTGGTACCGTTCGCGAACAGTAACGCTAAAAAATGTTTAGTGTATTCTGTTCTCTTGTAAGGGTTGCGATACTGTTCCGTTCGCGACAAAGGAACGGCACAGAACGCTAAGGAACCGTTCCTTAGTGTTTTTTCCGAACTCTGATAATGACTGAGTGGTGGAAGTAGGGAAGTTTATTTAAGATAGCAGGTCAGATAAGCCTAAGATAAAACTCTCAAATTATGTAAAAAACATCAGTTGACATTTGTGTTAAATGAAAGGGATCAAATTAAGACATTATTACTATAAAAACAACACAAATATTTTTTAGCCAAAGAAAGGGATACTTGACAAAGTATTTCATTTAATATACATTTAATGCAAATTCTGGAAATGAAACTGCCATAAAATACGGGGCACATGGGTAAAAATTTTTAATATTTATTTTTGGTTACAAAAGTTATTTAGTTTATAAAATAAGAAATCGCTATCATTATTTTTTTCCAAAATTGATAGGGTTTTGAAATTTAAAAAATGTAAAACTGTGAATTTTTTATTTTTACAAAATTTTTAATTGCTCTTGAACGGCTAAAGCGGTTTTACAAAGTTTATTTTGTTTGCTTATTATTTTTGTTTCTTAAGGAAAAGTTATCAGAGACAATATGGAAACTTGTCAGTGACAATCATTTCTTAAGGAAAACTTGTCAGAGACAATCTTTTTTTACGGAAAACTTGTAGAGAGAATCTTTTCTTAAGGAAAACTTGTCAGAGACAATCATTTCTTAAGGAAAACTTGTCAGAGACAATCTTTTCTTAAGGAAAAGTTGTCAGAGACAACCGATTCTTAAGGAAAAGTTGTCAGAGACAACCCTATCTTAAAGAAAAGTTGTCAGAGATGACCTTTTCTTATAGAGAAGTGGTAAGATGCCACTTTTCAATTCTGTACAAAGTTTATTTAAAAAATTTATAATATTTGAAGGGGAATTTAAATTTTAAAAAATGTTTAAATTTGCAATTTTGGTTTTTACGAAGTTTTTATTGCCCTTGAATGGCTGAACCGATTTTTACAAAGTTTACGTCATTTGAAAGAGAACATATACATACATACACATATTGTTTTGTGTCACTAAATGTTGATAAAAGAAGTCAATGACTGTTAACAGGGCTTCAATGGTCAATATCAGAAGGTCAATGATCATTGGTAGGAGGTCAATTAATAATATTAAGAGGTTAATAACCATTGGTAGAGGACAATAACCATTGACAGACGGTAATAACTATTTGCATTTGGTCAATCACAATTACCATTTACAATGGATCAATGCCCGCTGAGACTAAGTCGGTGATCAATGACATGAAGTTAAGGTCATTGGCAGGAAGTCAATGACCAAGAACACTAGCATGATATCAATAGCCATAGACATGATGTGATTAGTGATTACCGACTTTGGTCAGTAAATATTGGCAAAAGGTCAAGAAATCAATGACTGTTCACAGATCAATGACCAATATTAGGAGTTCAACGACCATTGTTAAGAGTTCAATGGACATATGCATTAGGAGGTGTTGTCCATTAATAGTAGGTCAATGACCAATACCAGGAGGCCAATGATCATTGTTAAGAATTCAATATAAATATCAGAAGGTGATGTTCATTATTAGGAGGTCAAATACCATTACCTGGATGACAATAATCATTGGCAGGTGGTCAATGACTTCACAGGAATGACAATGATAGGTCATTAGTCTTAGTCACGGCAACAGTGACTGAGTTCTGCCTGTAAATATTACAAAATAAATGACAGGAAATCAATGACCATTTTGAGGAAATAAATGATTATTGTAAGGAGGTCAATGACCATTGTCAGGAGAGGACGGCCATCAATAGGAGGTCAAAGACAAATATCAGAGATCAACGACCATTGTTAAGAGTTCAATATATATATCAGGAGAGGATGATCATTAATAGGAGGTCAATCACCATTACGTGGAGGTCAATTATCATTGGCAGGAGGTCAATGAATTCATAGGAATGACAATGACAATTCATTAGTCTTAGACACGCGATCAGTGACTGAGTTACGCCAGTAAATATTACAAAATAAATGATAGGAAATCAATGCTTATTGTAAGGAGGTTAATTACCATTGTCAGGAGCTCAGTGAACATTGGAAGGAGGTTAATGCTGATTGCTCAGGAGGTCAATGATCATTGGCATGAACGCAATGACCAAATGTCCAAGAACGCTAGCTGTAGGTCTATTAAATATTGACAAAAGGTCAAGAAATCGGTGACTGTTAACAGATCAATGGCCAATAGTAGAAGATCACCGAACATTGTTAAGAGTTCAATGTATGTATCAGGAGGTGAAGTCCATTAATAGGAGGTCTATGACCACTGTTATGAGTTGAATATATATCAGGAGGTGATGATCGTATATATGAGGTCAATGACTATCACCTGGAGGTCAATGATTGCATATGAATGACAATGACATTTCATTAGTCATAGACACGCGTTCAGTAACTGATTTCTGCCAGTAAATACTAATAAATGATAGGAAATCAATGATCATTGTGAGGAAATCAATTGTCATTGTGAGGAGGTCAATGACCATTGTAGGAGCTCAGTGGCCACTGGGAAGAGGTTAATGCTGATTGGTTTGTCAATGACCAAATGACCAATAACACTAGCAGTACCTCAATTACAATAGACATGCGATTAGCGACTACTGACTTAGGTTAGTAAATATTGACAAAAAGTCAAGAAATCAATATATGTTAACATATCAATGACCAATAGTAGGAGGTCAATGGCCAATAGTAGGAGGTCAATGACCAATAGTAGGAGGTCAATGTATGTGTCAGGAGGTGAAGGTCATTAATAGGAGGTCAACGACCAATATCAGGAGATCAATGACCATTATTATGAGTTCAATTTATATATCAGAAGGTGATGATTATTAATAGGAGGTCAGCGATCATTACCTGGAGGTCAATAATCATTGGTAGGAGGTCAACGACTTCATTGGAAGGACAATGGCAGGTCATTTGCCTTAGGCATGCGATCAGTAACTGACTTCTGCCAGTAAATATTACAAAATAAATGACCATTTTGAGGAAATCAATGATCATTGTAAGGTCAACGGTACTTGTCAGGAGTTCGGTTGTGATTGGAAGGACGGTTAATGACGATTAATAGGTCAATGGCCACTGTTAGGCGGTCAATGATCATTTACTATTGATGTCGTTAAAGAAGATTGGCAGGATATCAGTAACCATGATAGCAACCAATGACTACTGACTTGTCAAAAATATTGACTAAAGTCTATGTCTATAGTCATGATCAATGAGCATTGGCAGAAAGTCAATGATCTCCTGTCAGGGATCATCAATGACCATTGATAGAAGTCAGTAGCTATTAAGAGACAAATGACATGGGTCAACGTATATTGACAGGAGGTCAATACCTATAGGGTACATGACCTCTACCCTATAGGCATTGCGGATAAATGAAGACTGTACAATGACTGGATTACAATTAACATTTAGACAACTCTTTGGGCATGAATAATGACTGGAGTCTCGGTGACTATAAACAGCAAGTCACTAGAACACTTGGCCTTCGGTAGTTTAGTGGTTAGTGCATTAGACTTGGATCCCGAAGGTGCAGGGTTCAACTCCCAGCCAGGGCACCGGAAAAATTTAACATCAATTAACATGTTTTCATCATAATTCGAGTTTCTGCAGCTAAAAACAGCTCACCGGGCGTACTACCACTACAACAACATCTGATCACCCAAGTCAACAGGGAAGCTAAAATAAACATAAGACCATGACGACTTTTAACAGAAATGCAGCGCTTCTAGTGGAGAATAGAAACGGCAACACTCAAATAACATCCATTCTCTGAAATTAACAGACGAGTGTTAATTTACAACCGGACAACATTGAGTGGATGAAAACAACATAAGGTTCGGATATATGCCGGAACGAAGTCTGTAATAGTAATAGACTTAAGGATTATCAACTCAGCGTCTCCAAGCTGCTACACCAACAACAACCACTTATAGAACATTACAATGGGCTAATGACTGTTGACAGTCTACATTGTTGATTTTGCGAATTTACGAACACATTTCGCTTTTTGTCTTTGATTAATTGCCCAACTTATCTCACTGTCGCCTTATCGTGCGGAACATAAACATAATGGCTTTATTTTGGTCATCCAAATGTAGTACAATTAATTTATAACATCCCCCAGAAATGTCACACAATAAAGCGGTGAAATTCAAGCAAAAGCAATATTTCTTCGGCCAAATAAATAAAAAAAAAACATGTTAGAAATTATGAAAAAAGTTTGTTTGTAAGAAAATATATATGTATGTCCTACTTTTTGGAGGAAAATATGTTTGCCGTTGTAAATTCTTCCCGGCCCTCCCAAAGACTGGCAATGAAGGAGAAACAAACGGAAAATGAAAACGGCAGAATGACGCCTACAAACTTGAATAATGTTTTTGGAAAATGTTTGCTTTTTTTGTCTATTTTAAGTTGGCATCGCACTTTGTTGCTTTTTGGCATTATTTTGCTTCTAAGGATGTTTGTCTGCATTTGAGTTTCGATATAAAAATATGATAGCAACAATATCTCAGTGGATTAAATGGAATATGAAATAATCCCCATCTAAAAGGCATTTTTGGAGTCAATGAATTTTTTCGAATGTTATTTGTTGTTGTGGCTTTTGTGAAACGTTCAGTATATTCCGCCAAGCTATGAACTTGAGAGTGTGGAATGTAAACAGGTTTCTTGGTTACTCTGGTGGCGGTGACGGTGGCAATGACTGCGGTTGCTTTTCTAATCTGGAAAAAGCCACAGGAAGTGTGAGCCGACTAGAAAATGTTTTATTAAAAACCCCAACATATTTCCCTCAAGGCATGTCAGTAGACAAGAGAAAAATAATGAAAACCTATTTCGTATGTATGTTTGTATGTATATAAATAGAAATAATTTGGGGTTTCTGGCCTCGAAACCACAATCACTCTTCAATGGCATACCCAACCTCTTGTGCGAGCTAGATCTAGTCGCCTCCCCCCGGCTCCCTCAGTCACGCCCTTTGCCAGCAGCCAGCCACAACAAAAGCTATGTGGTTGTTGCGCCAATGTTGACGGCATCGTCATCGCCATCGTCATCAACGTTTATGGTATAAACAAAAAACCGGAAAGTGTTTAACAAAAAATAAATTGAAATACAATTTCGAAAACAAAAACCAAAAATCTTTTATTTTTCTCTTTTGTGGCCTTCAGAGTGCGCTGCGGATGGCCACATTGTTCAAATATTAAATGTTAAAGGGTTAAAACCAACTGTGAATGAATCAATTTGCCATCCGACTTACGATCAGGGCAAACCAAAGAACCAACCGAGTGGCTTAAGCCGAAAAAGGGTTTGCATTTCTTTATTATTATTATTATTAACAGCAATTTCATAAAATTTTACAACATCCTTATGCATTTATATATGCGAATACGACGTACACAGACAAACACACTCTTGGACACATACTCGTACAACATGCGGTGGACGTATTCGCCATTCTTTTAAAACATGAACACGAACACGAACACAAGTTGAAACAACTACCACTAAATTGTTTAAATGAAAAGTCAAATACTGATGGAATATAAGGGTGTCCCTAATGAACATAGGCAATAATTCAAGAACAGACCTCAACTGTCGCAGATCTCTTACCCTGCGTTTAAACAAGACAATTGACAGAAGACAATTGGGAATATGTATTAGTTGTCAAAAAAGGAAAAAATTGTTTGTGTGTCGTAGGCGTCCAAACAATAATGAAGACAATACACTTTTTATGTACTACTGAACAATATTACAATAATATTTACCAAAACTCAGATAAAAATTTTGATTCTGGAAAAGATGCAGAATTGTTTCTCATATTTTTCCTTCTGTCCCTGTGGTGGTAACACAATCGAATACGTGGTCCAAGTAGGCTGACATACAGTATGCCTCTTTCATGCAACCTACCATAGGATGTCGCAGAAAAAAATCCTCTCATAAAAGAGAAAGAACTCAGGTCATAAGTCGTTATGTGCTACTGATTTTATGGCTTAAAAATCTCTGAAAATTTATACAAATGACTACTGAGATGAGTTCAATAGTCATTCACCAGAAGTAACTGACAATCTAGAAGAGGTCTATGACCATTGAGAGGACGAGTCAATGAACATTGCCAAGATGCCATAGAAAGGAGGTCAAAGGCATTAGGTTTAGGTTAGGGTGGCAGCCGTATTTTTTATACAAGCTCGCATAGACCAGTTTAGGTCCCTAGTGTTACCACAGGCTGAAATGCCCCTAATCGAAACCAATCTGTTTGATACACAAATTTGTCGATAGTACGAATATCGGTACTGGAAAGATCTGTTAGGCTGCTTAGAAAAGCCGACCCCAGTACTTTACTCAGAGCGAGGCAGTCGCATAGCAAGTGCTCAATGCTCTCCACTTCTTCAGATGCATTTAGACAGTCAGTGACCATAGAAATAATGTTGACAACAGGTCAACAAACACTGAAACGAAGTCAATGACCTTTGAAATGAGGTCGTTGAGTATTGAAAGCAAGTTAAGGATAACTGTTAAACGAGTTCAACAAAATCATTGATAAATGTTTATTGGTTATGATCATTGAAACGAATTCAACTACCGCTTATGTTACACAAAAGTAAATCAATGATGATCAAAACGAAGTCAATTACTGTATAGAAGATGCCAACGTATTTTGAGAGGTACTCACCGATAACTGTGAAACGAGATCAATGATGATTGACAAGTTTTTATCACTGATGATCATTGATAAGATATCAATGATTATTGAAACGAAGCAAACTAACGCTTATATTGAGAGTATGTCAATGATCATCGATAATAGGTTATTGATTTTTTACAGGAAGTCCATGATTGTTGACCGAAAGTCAATGATTGTTGACAGGAAGTCAATGATCAATGTTAGTAGGACAATGACTATTAACTGGAAGTAATTGATAATTGACAATTGATCATAGACCTGATTATTGACCATTGGCAGGAAGTCATGTACCACTGACAAGAATATATTTTTCAAGTTTGGAAACCAAACGTAATCTGAGGGAGCTAAATCTGGCGATTACGTTGCGTCTGAAGCAATTCCAACCTTATTTTTTTGATTTGATTTTGGCCATTGAAATAGTGGAGGTGTGACCCAGTGAACTTTCGCCAAATGAGAACTTTTTTCTGTAATTTCAAAAGCAATAGTTTTTCCTTTTTGAAGATAATCAATTGTGAGCAAACGTGGCACCCATCATGCGCAAAGCTTTTTCATCATAAAATTTCCGGTCAATATGGGATATATAACTCTTTTTGAAATGCCAATGACTTCATCTAGCTCACGAACCTTCAACCGAAGGTCGTCCAAAACCATTTTTGTGGATTTTTAGCTGTTTAAGGCGTGGGCCTCAATTGGTCGACCACTATGGTGTTCGTCTTGGCAGCTCGTACGACCCCGTTGAAACTCTGCCACCCAATATTTTATAGATGTAAACGAAGGAGCAGACTACCCCAAAGTAGAATCCAGCACGTTTTAATAATGGTTGGACTGAGACCTTTCGAATGAAAGTATTGTATTATGTACATATCGGAGACCAATTTCTTCTATGTTTACAAATTCACTGAGATCGTTTACTTTTGAGAGCTCCAAAAAAAACTTAACAACGTGGCGCCATAAAACATAAAACATATGTTTTAGAAGGTTACCACTTTTCACGAAAGTATTTTTTTTCAAACTACTACCGCCATCATATAAGTCATGTCGGCTAAATTTGGGACCGCTCTCGTAAGTCGGCAATCACTTTGAGATCTTTGGGGGAATAAATAACATTTATCTACGCCACGGTAAGGGTCTTTAGTGCTAACCGACAGTTAATGCTCTCAGTTTTTATGAAGTATTGCATCTATAACTGTCAGTTAGCGTTAACGGAGCTTCCAGTCATTTCTAGGAACATATGTATTGTTTAAGAGGTCAATACAATTTGGGGAAAGTCTGTGACATGGGCATGATGCTGGAAACTTTACAAAGTGTTCAATGCTCCTTTGAAGGGTGACAATGAACTTTGAAATGGAGTTAATAACTTCTGAATGTGAGTCAATAGTTATTGATTACAATGAATAACTTTATTTATAAGATCAATGGACATTCTGAAGATGTTAATGTCATTAAACTGGTTGGCAGTAATGAATGTCAATAGCCTTATATATGTAGAAGGTCACAGAAATTTGTTAGCGTCGACTCGAGGTGAGTGATATTTGGGAAGAGTTCGGTGATCATTGACAAAATCCCAATAACCAATCAAAATAGCTTAAATATAAAGATATGAAGTAAATAACCACCGACAGAAGGTTAATTACCCCTGCCATATATGAACTACCAATGATCGTTCCAAAAACTTGACAGCTTTTTGGAGGAGATCAATAATATTTAAAATGACGTCTAAACCTTCGGCAGGGGGTCAAAAAATTCTGGAGAGGGGGAATTACCTGTGATAGGACCGTTGAAAAGGTGCAAACAACATTTAACAGGATATCAGTAATTTCTGTCGGCACCATAAAGTACTTATAAAAGAGCCCAGCAAATTTTTGGACTTTAATAATATTTTCAGTAACTTTATTCGAGAGCTTAACACATTTATTTGGAAAGTCCGTGACATTGGAAATAAGTCGTAGACCTTACAAAAAATTGAATTACCCTTAGAAGGTCCAATTAACTATGGAATGTCAATTAAAGGCAGAATGTGAGTCAATAATTATTTGTTTTAATGAATAGCTTTAATTAGAAGGTCAGTTTATTGAAGAGGTCAATGTGGATGTACCGGGTAATATAAATGGGAAAATAAGATTGTTAGTAGTTTTTTGCAGAAGACCAGTAAAATTTTGTGGAGTTTAGCGATAAATTTCTATTGCTAGAATATAAATGATTATCGACAGAAGGTAAATGGCATCTGACATGTGTATATAAACTAACAATGATCGTTGTCAAAACTCGACAATCTTTGGGAAGAAATCAATAACAACTGAAATGAAGTCTAAAACTTTCTGTAGCAGGTCTCTCCGGAGAAGGCCAAGCATTTAAACATTTTCTGTGCTAAGTTTACGGTACACACTATTACACATATAGCTTATATTTGGCATACACTCACATCAATATACGATACAATATTTATTCGTGTACAGCTGTATGTACATTATGTTGGAGAGTATGGTTCATATGTGTATGTATGCGAACCATAACGGTAACATTAAAAAGTTCGTTATAAATTTTGAATTTTTATTGTAAAACATAATACTGTGGGTTATGGTAACATCAATACAGTACGGTTCATACAAGGATACACACATATGTATGTACATACATACAATAGTCTTCACTTCAATTATCCCTGCACTAATATATACATATCGTATGTATCAATAAATACACACATACATACGTACGAATGTATGCTCTTAATAATCAAGTCCTTATGGGAATACTATTAATGCATTTACTTACATATCGTCATTAATGGGATGTGAAGTGTGTGTATGGACATACATATGTATATATGTATATGTATTTTTGAAAATTATTGAAACGAGCAGATGTCAATATCGAATTTGTAGGAAACGACAGGAAGTTACTTTTATTGCAATCACTTTAATCTGATTTTATATTTCTTCGAATATATGAATATAGTTTTCAAATTGAAACATTTGTTAAGCGCACAGGATTATAGTGCATAACGTAATCAATTGAAGAAAATGCGGTTTAAGTATGAAAATATTACTAATTTGGGAAGAAAGTTAATATTTTAATATGGAAATTTCGAGCAAAAAAACTCAATTCCTTTAATGTATACCATTCCTTTAATGTTAACATTGGAAACATCGTTTACCAACATTTCAGTTACATATTCACTCTTATTTTGTAGTTGTGAAATGTACTACATGCCTTTTGACAGTAATTGGAACAGTGTACGACTGTGGTCAGACACTGCATCTACAAAGAATTGGGAGTTAATACCATTACCGGAACTGAGGATGGTTGATATTCTTTTTGGTTTTACAACAAGAATCAGACTTCCGAGCTTTCGCTGTGAAAAGGAAGAGTAAAGAGAGACCATTGTTTTACTATCGCAATGCGAAGAATACCAAGAAAATATTTGTATAGGAAAATTTAAAATGAACTTCCAAAAGAAACAATTTTAACGAAATTTAATTAACAACTCCATTGTACGTACTCGTATCTTGGAAAACCTATTTAACTATAAATCATTATATTTTATTTATTTCGTAATTTTGTCTGTGGACATAAAATTCCTTGCAGAATATTGTTTAATTGACTTCCAGATAGTTAAAATGCAGAACTCTGTTTATTTGCCCACTTATGAGTTGTACACCATATTGGCATTACAATTAACTAAATCCATTCTCAAGTATAAGTTTATCTTTAATTCAATTTCTGTCAATTAAACAAGTATAACAAGTATCCAAATTAGTGCTGTAAATGTATTCTAGCTTATTCTGTCTTGTATTTAAGTGGTGTCCACTTCAAGCATGATTGATATCTGAGGACTTAAGTTCGATTATTTTTTTATTGTTAGAAGACAAAGAAAGGCTGAAACACTTTCCAAATCGTATTGTGAGATTTATATGCAAATTTATTTTGTTCTTCTACTTGATAGAATATTGTAATATTTGTGCATATATTTGATTTTATTGTAAATGAATTGGGTATAAAAGGTTATAAAATAGGGGATATACGAATAGGTTCCCAAATTAATGGCAGATGTGCAATTACCTTGACAAAGATGCAATGACTATCACTAAATGGTCAATGACTATCAGAAGAAGTTACTCTCTTTCGATGGCCATTGACCGACCATCCAGAGATAGTCATAGTCCTTTGAATGAAGATCTATGGCCATTGACAGAAACTAATGGATATTACCTAACTTGCAAACCTTTATTAATTCTCATTGACTTTTTGTCAATGATCATTTACTCTTTGTCGATGATCATTGACTCTTTGTCAATTGTTCAACGGCCCTTTGTCAGTAGTCAATGGCTATAGGTCAATTGATTATGTACCCATTGTCAATGGTTTTTGGCCCATTGTCAATGGTCATGGGCTCATTGTCATAGTCATTGACTCATTGTTATAGTCATTGACCCATTGCCAATAGTCATTGACATATTGTCAAAGTTCATTGACCCATTGTCATAGTCATTGACCCATTGTCAATGGCCATTGACACATTGTCAATGGCCATTGACACATTGTCAGTGATCATTGTTACCATTGTCAATGACCATTGAACTTTTGTCAAGGGTCATTGACCCAGTGTCAAAGGTCATTGACCCCTTGTCAATGGTCATTGACCCCTTGTCAATGGTCATTGACACATTGTCAATGTTCATTGACCCATTGTCAATGATCATTGACCCATTGTCAATGGTCATTGACCCATTGTCAATGGTCATTGACCCATTGTCAATGGTCATTGACCCATTGTCAATGGTCATTGACCCATTGTCAATGGTCATTGACACATTATCAATGGTCATTGACACATTGTCAATGGTCATTGACACATCGTCAATGGTCATTGACACATCGTCAATGGTCATTGACACATTGTCAATGGTCATTGACACATTGCCAATGGTCATTGACACATTGTCAATGGTCATTGACACATTGTCAATGGTCATTGACATATTGTCAATGTTATTGTCAATGGTTATTGACTCTTTGTCAATGGTCATGGGCTCAGTGTCATAGTCATTGACCCGTTGTCATAGTCATTGACACATTGTCAATGGTCATTGACGAATTGTCAAAATTCATGGACCATTGTCAGTGGTTATTGACCGATAGCCAATGGTCATTGAGCCATTGTACGATTGTCAAGGGTTATTGAGCTTTTGCCAATGGTCATTGAGTCATTGTCAATGGTCATTGACAATGGTCAGTGAGCCATTGTCAATGGTCGTTGAGCCACTGTCAATGGTCATTGAGCCATTGTCAATGGTCATTGAGCCATTGCCAATGGTCATTGAACCATTCCCAATGGTCATTGAGCCACTGCCAATGGTCACTGAGCCATTACCAATGGTCATTGACACATTGTCAAAATTCATTGACCCATTGTCAGTGGATATTGACCGATTGTCAATGGTCACTGAGACATTGTCAAAGTCCATTGACTTATTGTCAATGGTCAACGATTCATTGTCAATGAGTCAATGACTTTTGACAATGACCCAATGACCATTGACAAGGAGTCAATGACCATTGACAAGGAGTCACTGACCATTGACAATAAGTCAATGACCATTGGCAATGTGTCAATGACCATTGAAAATGAGTCAAAAAGCCAATGGCCATTGACAATCACCATTGACAATGAGTCAATGACCATTGAGAATGAGTCAATGACCATTGACAATGAGTCAATGACCATTGACAAGGAGTCAATGACCATTGACAATGAGTCAACGACCCTTGACAAGGAGTCAATGACCATTGACAATGAGTCAATGACCATTGACAATGAGTCGAAAAGCCAATGGCTCAATGACCTCTGTGACTCTGACCTCTGTGTTGTCAATGGTCATTGAATCTTTGTCAATGGTCATAGACCCACTGGCAATGGTCATAGACCCACTGTCAATGGTCATAGACCCATAGTCAATGGTCATTGACTCTGTCAGTGGTTATTGACCCACTGTTAATGGTTATTGGCCCATTGGCAATGGTTATTGACTCATTGTCAATGGTTATTGACCCATTGTCATTGACTCTTTGCCAATGGTCATTGTCCCATTGGCAAATGTTATTGGCCTATTGCAAATGGTTCAATGATCCATTTTTAAAATGTTTCATACTTTTGACAGGATTTTGAAATTTCTCGGGAATTTATAGCTACACTGTGATAACCTGTGTCAGCTATTATCTGGCCTGACATTCAACGCCGTCCACAATGTTCGTCTGTCTGCCTGTCAATTTGTCCATCTCAGTTCCCCAAATACTTAAAAGTGTTGCTATGAACAGCACGTAACTACTTTGTCATTGCAGGTTTTGTCAGCATTGAGTCCTTTTAAGGGCACTCAATAAAACATCCTGATACTGATGGCATAGTCAGTCAGTCATCTGCCTTAGACATGCAGAAATGCAATTATTTTGTGTTTTGCTGTAGTCCCTGCCGGTGTTGTTGGTTGGGTGGGATCTCTCAACGGTTGGTAAATTACTTAAGTTTGCTTAATTACACCATAATTGAGATGTACCGAGGATGAAGGACATGACTGATAATGCCACCTAAAAATTGATGTTGGAATGGCAAGCACAGCCTGGCTGTGCATTTTTCAGTAAAAGGCGAAAACAAAAGAAAAAGTTCTTATTATTCCTTGAGAAAGTTTAGATAGTCAGGTTCTGGCGTAGTGGGGAATGGTGTAGTGGGAATTTCATTGTGGAACATAGGAAAATGTGTACTAGTGTTGTTTTCGAGATGGTATGCAGGTGTTAAAATTAGTTTGTTCAAATTAAGGATGCAATTGTTTAGAAACTTTAAAGTAAGGTTTCCCTTCAACACCATTTCATTATAACTCATACGTACAAGCTGTAATTACCTCTACCGGTATCAACTTGTAGACACTTGTCGAGTGGTTTTGTTGCATTACATTTGGGGTAAAGAGTTTGTGGAGTATTGGTAGAGGGGATTTTAATTTGAGTATTGACTTTTGTGGAGATATATCTGAGCGGTTGAGTGTTATGGTACACATAGTGTCGGAAACAATGTAAGACGAAAATTATTTGGAATTTTCCGCGACTACGTCAGCACTTCAGTGTATCGCCTTCGCCTTTACCTTCACCAGCGAGACAAAGCAATCCTTGACATGTTTAATTAAGTGAAAATAATTTGTTTACATACCGCCATTGTGGCTTGCCACAAAAGCCACGCGTTCTGCACACAAGAGCAGTGTAGGAGCATCAGGATCAGCAGCAGCCACATGCGGAGTTCCCCTTAACCGCAAATGCGTTGGGTAACTGTTGCTGCGGATATGGAATCATCGAGTTGTTGTTGCCATCCGTATTTGGTATTTCGGTAAATTACGTAGTTCTTGTAGAAAATATGGCGGTTTCCATGACCATTTTGGATGGCTCTGCATCGTATATGAGACGAAATCCCAATCCATGTATATAATATTCTAACCTTAACATATCTCTTGCAGTTGTCCCTGAAAGGGCATGGGGGACAGATTAGTTAGTTTGATCTGTAACAATATCACATTCTCTAAAATGAACTTACAGTCTATAACCGGTATCGAACGACAATTAAAAATATTTTGAGAAGGCTTTTTACAGCAATATTGAGGCAAATGGATTTTTAATGTGATAACACACTACAGTAGCATTCACGCAAAGAAAAAATTCGTTTGTGCGAAACGAAATATTAGACAACTACAATTCTCGTTTGCCGGAACTGAAATTTCGTTTGTTGTGACAGAAACTTATTTCGCCTGAACTAAAAACTCAAGAAACTTTGAGTTATATAGTCACACATTGATTGAATATAAAGTTTAACTTTCGATGACTCCTGTCAAACGTCACAGATTCAATCAATAGCAAATTTACGATGTCAAAGACAATTGACGACATGATCAGATTTTAAAGCCATCGGTAAAAGGTAACTGACCGTCTGTCAAACAACATTATCCTTAAGCAAATATTCCTTGATTCCTGTCAAAAGCAATTGTACTCTGTCAAAGATAATTGGTAACTTCATCAGATGTCACTGTCAAAAGTAACTTTACTCACTATGAGAGATCACTAAGGCCATGTAAATGGTCATTGATCCTTAAAAAGTTATCTGCTAATAGTCGCTAACCCACCGATAGTAGTGATTTTCTGCAGTCAAAAGGGTTTGACTTCCAGTCAAATTATTTGATCCCCATTCCAAGGTCCTTGTCTCCTATAAAATTGCATTGTTAGTCTTCGGAGGTTTTTGATTTCAGTCATGTCGTTGATCCCTATAAAAGTATCATAAAATCCTGTCAAAGTTCATGATTTCTCTTACACGCCGTTTATCCCTTGTTAATAGTCATTGATAACCTATCAAAAATTCAATGACTTTCTTTCGAAGGTTATCTTCCCTCCAAGTTCAATAACTCCGTATGATGTTATCCACACCTTTCCAGGGTTATCGACCTCCTGCAGGGTTTTCGACCTGATCTCTGCTAAAATTTAATATTGTGTCAGTCTGACCGTCAAGTTCTTTAATCAAAGATCATTCATTCGTCGGCAATGGTCATGAATCATGTAATTGGCCTTTGAACATTCAACGATTCCCATCTTCAATATCAATAATGGGATTCCATCATTAATGAAAATGATTGAAATATCATTGATGGCATGACACCATAAAGTCATTGATTTCGCGTCAAAGTTCATATTGATCGTGATCCATCTTGCTGTTCTTCGGTTTCGTGTTAATATTAATTGATCACCTGTCAAAATTCATTGACTTCCCTTCGAAGGCTTTTAATATTCCGTCAAAGTTGACTGAACTAGTATGACATTTTTTTCACACCTTTCCAAGGTATTGCAAAAGGCCATCGATCTCTGCTAAAATGTCACTAATATCAGCCTTTCAAATATAAAAATAACGAACATCAAATTCATTAATCACCTGTAGAACCTCAATGATTTCCAATTAAAGGTCAGTGAGTCATGGAAAAATTTTCGAAGTAATTGGTCTTTGAACAGTCAGTGATTATCATTTCAAATATCATTAATGACATGCTATTGACTATGCAAAAGGTCATTGGTTTTGAGTCTTAAGTTCATATTTATCATGATCCTTCTTATTGCTCTTGGAATCATGATCATACTCTTCTTAAGAGCTATAGAGCAACAATCAATATTAAAAAATTTCATTAAAAGATTACAAATCCTACGTCAGAGTCCACTAACCCTTATGACGTTATCCACACCTTTAGGGGGCCATCGATCCCCTTTCAAATTTTAAAAGCCCAGCTGTCAAGTCTATTATTCACCTTTAAAATGTCAATGATATCCAATCAAGGGTTATTGGTTCAGAGGAAAAGACATGGCCTTTGGCATGGCATATGGCAGTTAATTTCTCATCTGAAATATGATTAATGAGATGCTATTGACCCTGTAAAATGTTAGCAGGGTAGTAGAAAACGCGGGCGCCCGAAGATCTCCTGACGTCGAACAATATTATTAGATATAGACTTCGTACGTCAATATGTCATGGGAGGAAATACAAGTATTTTGTTATGATAGAGTAAGAAGCAATAATCTTGTGGAGACCCTATTTTACCAAGCGGAATAATTTATACGTTTAGTTTCCCTTTCTTCTCAATGGAGTAGCCCATATTATCTGCCACATCTCCGATATTCAAAGTAATTTGCATTGCATTTTTTCCTATGATAAATTAAGAAAAGGTGAATATGTTGGGTCGTACTCGTTCGTACTACGAACGTACGCCTGCTCACGCATATGAATTGTGAAGTGTTTACTTCCGGTTGCTGCGAAAAAATAAATTACTTGCAAGCAAATATTTGCATACGTCTTCCGAGAGAGGGTTGACGAGGAGATGAGTTGACACAGAGGGAAGGAAACATAGGTCGATTTAAATGAAAA
Source organism: Eudasyphora cyanicolor (assembly GCA_963930755.1). NCBI lineage: Eukaryota > Metazoa > Arthropoda > Insecta > Diptera > Muscidae > Eudasyphora > Eudasyphora cyanicolor. Next base: position 5,968,304 of record OZ005738.1, on the reverse strand, counting down.
TATGCGCCATATATTTTTGTTTATGTACGTACATATATGAGAAAAATTAGCTATTTTTTAAAATATTTGTTGAGTAAACAGTGCGTCGTATTATTTTGTATTATAATTAATCTAATGAATGCCAAAAGCACTTATTGCTGCTTTTAAAGATCAAAACAGCAATTCATCTTTTGCTTCAGATACGAGTATTCTAACAATAATGGAATTGTTTCTTTTTTTTTATAAAATTAATCATTTTTTTGCTTGGAAAACAAACAAATAACATAGAAGGGCATTATTATCCAATATCTAGCGTCTGCCAGATGTTCAATTGCATGGCATTTATCACAGCGTGAAATTGAGATTTATCTCTCTGGCAAACTTTTTCAATTTCACTTTTCAATAAACATTCTTCTTCTTCGAGAATACCCCGTGATTTGTAGTTTAAATTCCAGCAAAAGTCAACGACTGATAGTATAATAGATAAATAAAATATTAGAGTAAGTACTTACCTATCTTTGGGTACATAGTGGGAAGCGGTAGGGGGAAATCTATGAATTTGTAAATGTAATATCTACGAGTACCATGATGATGTTGATGTTGCTTCCGAATTCAATTTCCATTTCCACTTCATATTTTCCATATCATCTAAAGAAATTTGCCTGAAATGATGGCAATAAATTGAAATGATTATTATATTAACCTCAACTTTTCGAGGTTTATGTAAATAAAATAGTAAAAAATAATAATCCTGGTTTTATTCACAAATAAGTTCAGTAATATTCAAAAGAAAAACATTAGCAAAATAGAAAAAAAACACTCCATCAGCTTCACCAAACCTACTAACATTCATGTAAAAATGGAAATGAATGAATAAATGATAATCAGATGAATTAATTCAAGATGCTTGGTGTTATTATGCGAAAGCGGAAAAGGAGAAAAAAAAAATCAGAACAGAAAAACTCGCGTCATGCATTAATTGAAAACATAGAAACGACTAACGCCCACCAATCATATCAAGTGAAAAGGAGCGGAGAAATAAGGTTCTGTGTATTGAACTAGAAAAGCCACTGAACGAAAGGGGGTTATATTCATGGGAATGATAGGAACTTAGTTGGACAACAGATGTTATATAGGGGGCTATTAAACAAGTAAAAGCGTTAAGTTCGGCCATGCCGAATCTTATATACCCTCCACCATGGATAGCATGTGACCACACGAAATAACTGAAAGAAAATAACACCGAAAAACACCAAAAAATATTGTAGATGTGAACAGTAAGAATCACAACAAGTTAGATGCTATATATGGGAGCTATATCTAAATATGGACCGATATCGCCCATTTTCAATCCCAAGTTACCGGCATCTATAAGAAGTATCTATACCAAATTTCAGCCATCTAGCTCAAGTATTATAGATTGTAGCGTGATTACAACAGACGGACGGACGGACAGACGGACATGGCTAAATCGTCTTAGAATTTTAAGACGATTAAGAATACATATATATACTTTATGGGGTCTCAGATCAATATTTAAAGGTGTTACAAACGGAGTGACAAAATAAATATACCCCCATCCTATGGTGGAGGGAATAAAAACAGATTTTGCCAATTTTCTTTCCCAAGTTATCAGCAGCTATAAGAAGTATATGTAAATTTTAGTCATCTACGAGGGCGGTCTAAAAATTAGCCGATCTAAAAATTAGGGCGGTCTAAAAACAAAGAAAAAACAAAAAAATTATGAAAATTTTTCTTTATTTCTCAACATAACGTCCATTTAGCTTGATACACTTTTTCCAGCGATTTTCAATAGCTTCAATACCCTGTTTATAGTAAAAACTGTCTAGCTCCTGAAAGTAGTCATCAACATCAAATATTTTTTGAAAACAAAAAATAGGGGGAGCTAAATATGGCGAATAAGGGGCGTGCTGAAGCAATTCGAACTTTAATTCATTGATTTTGGCCTTGACGATAGAGGATGTGTGAGCTGGTGCATTGTCTTCATTGTGAGTAAACGCGGCACCCATCTTGCGCACAACTTTCTCATCATCAAATGTTTTGTCAATATGCGATGTATAGCACAAAAAACTAAACAATTTGGCGCCACGAAACTTAAAACATATGATTTAGAAGGTTGCCACTTTTTACGAAAGTATTTTTTTAACGTTTACCGCTATCTATATGTCCCTCGTAGCTCAAATGTTGTAGATTGAAGCGTGATTACAACAGTCAGACAGACGGATGGACATTGCTAAATCGTCTTAGAATTTTAGAACGATTAAGAATATATATATATACGGGGAATTACACGACAAATCGATACATTAAAAAAACCGTTGAATTGCTATAAAAGTGTATTGTGGGCACCTATAGTGATTTGTTACAAGGAATCTTTTTGTCGAATACTTCACCTAAAAATCCATCGATTTCTACCAATTTTGATTAATAGTTATTTGGTAGTTAGATTATCAAGGGTAATGGGATCTGCGAGGGTGGCGGGTGTTTTGGGAGAAATACTTCCGGAAGATACTTCCTTTACTTTGTTCTTTGGCGTGGAACATCTATTCCGCAACCTTCAAGCCACAAGCACAGTAACTAGCAGCGAATTTTTTTAAAAAATTTCAGAATTTAAAAAAGAACGTAACGTATATGTTAGATAATTAATAGAAGTTTAAAATGTAAAAATTCTAATAAATCGGAGAGTACAAACACAAACAATTTTTAATAGTATTTTAAATTTTTTTTCTCAACAATTACCGAAAACTACCAACATTTAAAAAAAATATTCAAATCGATTCAAAACCCCGATACACAGATAACTTAACCTTAAATATCGATAACTTCTTAAAGAGTTATCGGAAAAATCTCAATGAATTCCACAAAGCGGTTCATCAAATTCAAAATATAAAAAAATGGCAAAAATCAAAACCGAAATTTTTTAAACCGTCGATTTGTCGTGGATTTCCCCATATACTTTATGGGTCCCTGATCAATTTTTAAGGTGTTACAAACGGAGTGACAAAATGAATATATCTCCTCATCTTATGGTGGAGTGTATAAAAACCATAACCACTACTCGACCTGTAATCGAAGCCAATCTTTAATCCGGGTAATATGGCCTATAATTCGGCAGCCAATCAATGGCTTTTAAATCGAAGAAAATAATCTTTAAGATGATTGCAAAAACCCTTAAATCCAGTTTTAATAACGGCATTTTGTTTAATCTGGAGGCAATGACCTTTAATCCGAGGTCAGTGATATTTAATCTATCGCCAATTAACTTGAACGGGATCAATGTCATTAAAATCAAAATCAATGGCCTTTATTCCGGGGCCAATCAAGTTTAACTTTTATGTCGGTGTCAATGACATTTAGTACGGCGTCAAAGACATTTAATAGCTTGCCAGTGACTTTAACCAGGATCAATGAATTTAGAACCAAGGTTAATGACCTTAAATCCGAGGTCAGTGACCTTAAATCCAAGGTCAGTGACCTTAATTCGGAGATAATGACATCAAATTCGAGATTGGTGACCTTCACCACGATGTCAATGCCCACTAATCGGTCGTTTAGTACGACGTCAAAGGCATTAGCGCTTCAATGAATTTTAATCGGTGTCAATGAACTTTGATACGGGTTCATAATATCTAATATGACTCAATTATTATGTATGTGGGTCATCGACCTATTATGGGGATCAATGAACTATTATGAGGGTCAATGACCAATTATGGCACTATAATGGGGGCCAGTTACATTTAGACGAGATCAATGACCTTTAATCAGGCTCAATGATATTGAAACACAGAACAAAGAGGTTATTGACTTTTATTCCGGTATTAAGAAGCATTAATGGGAATCAATGACATTCAGTACGGTGTCAACGAGATTTAATGGAACGTTTACTTTTAGTATTTTGTATTCCGATATCTGATCTTTAATCCGAGATAAATAGTATTTGTGACCATTATTGGGAATCAATGACATTTAGTACATTTAGTCAAAGAAAAGTAATGGGGTGTTAACGTCTTTAAAAAGGATCAATGACTTTTAGTTTTTTTTAATCCGAGACCATTGACCTTTAATCCGAGATCAGCGATCTATATTCCATTGTCAATGACCATTAATCGTAGTCATTGACATTTAGTACGACGTCAAATCAATGACCTTTAATGAAATTTTATCCCAAGTCAATGGCCTTCATAATCCGACATCATTGACTTTTGTGCTCAAAGACCTCATCATTTCAATGACAATTTTTTAATATAGGACGATACATGTCAAATGAGTCAATTTTTAAAAGCGATGTCTTCCGATCGGTATGAACCTTGCACTAAGTTTAGTCCTATTAAATACAGCTACAACTTTTTAAATTATGCACCGATTTTCTTTAGAATGGTGTCATTTTATTCATGACCGATTAGATTTACGATAAAATAATAAAATAATAAAAATATAATAATTGTAAATTTCGATGTTTTTAAGAAGTTTTTATAAAAAATTTATAACATTTTCTCAAATAGAGTTTTTTTTCGCAATATCTTGTAAGATTTCTATGAAACCGCTGATGGGATGAAGAAAATATTTTTGAAGAAGATGAAGGCTACTTAATTTAGGATTATTTAAGGCATCCTTGAACCAATTACGTTAAATGGTTTCTCATTTGTTGTAATATCGGAGTATAAAATCTCAAACTATGTAAATATGTATATATAAACAAAAAGTAATAAAGATGAATTTATAAATTGAAAATTGAAATTGACGTTAAATGGTTCTCCAGTTATGCTACAAAATATGGTTGATCCTGCATTTTTTTAAGGTTTATCTTTACTTTGATAGATAAATAGGTCCCATCCCACTAATAGACTACAAAACTCTTAAGGAAAAGACCTTAGCAGTTTATTTTTTATCAACAACAAAAATATGGGTTGTTACAAATATGACAAAAAGGTTTAATTTTGCTAAAAAAAATTCACAAACAAATATTTGTTCTTTTTTATTAGCTTATTATCTTCTAAGGCAATGTAAAAAATAAATTAATTTTTTATTTTGTCTTTTTTTTATATAGTCTATAATGAACGAAATGGCAAACTTCCATATGTAAATTCTAAATTGTTGCGAATGGTTTAAGGATTACATTTTTTCTTTTGACCTAAAAAGTACAAAAAAAAATAATTTCACATCGACAATGGGTAGGAGTTATAAAGAAAAATCCAAAATTAAAACGCCAACTCATGACCGCCATCAGATTATGTCCCTGTCGAAAGAGGCAAGGACTCGACGAAGTTGGGGATCTGTCAAATGGCCATGGCGCGACAACAAAATTAATATTCTGGCATAAGCATGATTTATATGTTCATGTATAAATTTAAACTGAACAAACACGCATTTGTTCCGCGAATCACACCAAAAGAACAACAACAGCAAAAAAACGTGTCAAAGCTTATTTGAAATTCAAATATTTCAACTAAACGTCAATAGTGTCATGCAATCCCACACTTTCTTGAGTTTGTTGGTTTTTGCACTGACAAATATTTACGACACAGTGCAAATATTTCGGCCAAATGACCCCCTCCCGGCAAAAACTCCAGGAACACACATTAAACACGTCAACAATAGGATTTATTTGAGAAAAGAAATTTATACGTATGTATTTTGTTGACATTTTATCAAAACGGAAACGGCTTTAAAGAGGAAATCAGCACAAAAACATTAGGGGATTTGCGTGGGACTACATTTGTTTTAGGTAAGGACAAACCTCAGACTAAATACCTACACTTGAAACGAATGAGTTTAGTGAACGATTCCCTACTCCTCCTTGTTGTAAATATGCTGGCGTCTCTCAAAGATTTTGTTTGTTAACCGTTGACATACATGAAAACAATAGTGCGTCATACTTTTGTAAATATATAAAATATATATATATATAGATATAACTCAGAGGTCCACCCAGCGGTGATTGGAGATACACGTGTTCAATAGCAGACATTAAAGTATTTTTAAGTTTAATTAAAATTTACAAAACTTTTTTCTGAGGTCAACTGTAGTATAGATGAAGATCCCTGAGGTAAACTCTAGTATAGAGGAAGACCACTGAAGTCGACTCAAGTATAGAGGAAGACTTCAGAGGTCGACTTTAGTATACAGGAAGATGTCTGAGGTCAACTCTGGTATAGAGGAAGGCCTCTGAGGTTGACTCTAGTACAGAGGAAGTCCTCTGTGATCGGTTCTAGTATAGAGGAAGTCCTCTGAGATTGACTCTATTATACATAGAAGAAGAACTCTGAGGTGTTCTCTAGTGTGGAGAAAGACCTCTGGGGTCGACTCTAGCATAGAGTAAGACCTCTGAGGTCGACTGTAGAATAGAGTAAGACCTCTGAGGTCTTACTCTATACTAGAGTCGACCTCAGAGGTCGATTCTAGTATAGAGGATGTCCTCTGAGGCCGATTCTAGTATATAGGATGTCCTCTGAGGTCGATTCTAGTATAGAGTAAGACCTCTGAGGTCGACTCTAGTATAGAGTAAGACCTCTGAGGTCGACTCTAGTATAGAGTAAGACCTCTGAGGTCGACTCTAGTATAGACTAAGACCTCTGAGGTCGACTCTAGTATAGACTAAGACCTCTGAGGTCGACTCTAGTATGGAGTAAGACCTCTGAGGTCGTCTCTAGTATAGAGTAAGACCTCTGAGGTCGACTCTAATATAGAGTAAGACCTCTGAGGTCGACTCTAGTATAGAGTATGACCTCTGAGGTCGACTCTAGTATAGAGTAAGACCTCTGAGGTCGACTCTAGTATAGAGTAAGACCTCTGTGGTCGACTCTAGTATAGAGTAAGACCTCTGAGGTCGACTCTAGTATAGAGTAAGACCTCTGAGGTCGACCCTAGTATAGAGTAAGATCTCTGAGTTCCACTGTAGTATAGAGGAAGACCACCTGAGGTCGATTCTAGTATAGATAAAGTCCTCTGAGGCCGATTCTAGTATAGAGTAAGACCTCTGAGATCGACTCTAGTATAGAGTTAGACTCTGAGGTCGACTCTAGTACAGAGTAAGTCCTCTGAGGTCGACTCTAGTATAGAGTAAGACTTCTGAGGTCGACTCTGGTATAGCGTAAGACCTCTAGTATAGAGGAAGACCTCTGAGGTCGATTCTAGTATAGAGGAAAACCTCTGAGGTAGATTCTAGTATAGAAGAAGACCTTTGAGGTCGACTCTCGTATAGAGGAAACCTCGGAGGACGACTCTAGTATAGAGGAAGGCCTCTGATGTCGACTCTAGTATAGAGGAAGGCCTCTGATGTCGACTCTAGTATAGAGGAATACGTCTGAGGACGATTCTAGTATAGAGGAATACGTCCTCTGAGGTCGACTCTAGTATAGAGGAATACATCTGAGGTTGAGTCTTGTATAGAGCAAACCTCTGAGGACGACTCTAGTATAGAGGAAGACCTCTGAGGTCGATTCTATTATAGAATAAGACCTCTGATGTCGACTGTAGTAAAGAGGAATACGTCTGAGGTTGACTCTAGTATAGAGAAAGACATCTGATGTCGACTCTAGAATAGAGGAAGATCTCTGAGCTTGACACTAGTATAGAGGAAGACCTTTGAGGCAACTCTAATATAGAGGAAGACTTCTAAAGGTCAATTCTAGTATAAAGGAAGACCTCTAAGATCGACTCTGGTATAGAGGAAGTGACCTGCTCTTGATTTTTCGTACAGTAATAGTCTCAACATTTCTTCGTAGTAAATTTGTAGAAGTACTTAAATTCCATTAAAATTTAGATATCTCCTAAAGTATATTGTATGTTATTGGGATTAATTTTCTTCTGATGAACTCATACGATTCTTTCCAATTACTTTAAAGCAATTTACTTTCCTTTTATTTCCTGCTTTAATTTGCAATGTCAAACAATTATTCTCCGTCTAAAATTTATTTATAAAAAAACCTTAACCATCCTTCGTAGAAAATTAAGCTATAATTGCATTTGCCAATTTATCTGCAAGACTTTGTAAATCTGTTAGAAAGACAATAACCTTCATTGTTGATGTCACATTAAACCTAGTAATATTTATTATAATGATGATGAATATAATGGCGCCTATGATAGCGATGGGGAGTCATGAGTTGAAGTCTTGTCTCGAAAAGGCTGCAAGTTCGCCAAAAAATACACAAATACTTTTGCAAGTATTCGCAACTTCTAAAAAAACCTATGGTATCGCTGTAAACAAATGTCGATATTAAAATCATAGCACGTGTTCCAATCTCTAGGTGGATTTTAGAAGGTAAACATTCATTCATCATCTCTGCCCGTATCCACCCCCTCTCGTCCTCGTCCACAGAATCAAGTAGTCGGGTATTGCGTTGCTTTAGCTCTGTCTAAAGTTTGTGAATGAATGAATGGGCCGACATGGAAATTTGGCAAATGAGGAGTAAGGCGGCTGTTGCCTGAATGTTTACAAGTATCTTTAGTGGCCAACAAACACCATCAACAGGTGGCTTGGCTATCATAGCTACGATACAATACTCTGTTTACATTTTGGCCCATGGAATGGATATGGATAAATGGTTTGGAGCGCGTGACATGCGCACTTTATGCCAAACCACAAAGTCCACAATTCATTGATGCTGTCGACAGCACTGGAGTAGTGGCTCTTAGCCACCTTTAATGCTCTGCCACGCTGTGGTGGCCTGCCAATGAAGAAGAAGCATCAGAAGCAGAAGTCTTAACAACAAATTCGAATATGGAACTACCAACAAATGGAGGAAGAACACAGTTAGTCCTTTGCGCGCCTTTCAAACGATCACAACACAAAAGCGGTTGAAATTCAAAAGTGAAAGTGAAGGGATTTGTTGATAGCCAAAGGCTTAAAGGAAAACAACAATAAAAGTCAAATAATTTCCAGAATACAATAAAGAGCAGTGCAACCGGAAAGAAAAGCCATTAAATTGAAAATACACAATTCCAAGCAAACTTCCTACAGAGATAAATTTCAAGGGGAGAATTGAAAAAAATAAAGAAATAAAATAAAATAAAAAACAAAAGATAACCCAAAAATTGTTTAAGCCATTAATAATTTTTAAGTGATTGGGTCCACGCGTCGTTCTCTTTTAGTGATATTGTTGTTTTTGCTGCAAACGCGAATATAGAATTTTGCAAACATTGGAATATTAATCATTGCGCGGCCATTCATTTATCATACGTATATGAGTTACGAATTATTAAATGGTAAATTTTTCTGATGTGTGAAATATTTTCGTGAGAATTTTTGAAAAAAAAATCATATTAATTTTATGGTTGTACGAACAAATAATAATGATAATTGGAAAAACATATTTGTGGATTTTCTGAAATATGTCAGAGAAAGATAAGGACTGTTCCAGACTGAATTATTATTATTTTTGAAGAATGAATATAATTTAAAATTTTAGCTTCACTATTTATACAAAGAAATTTAGAATGTAAAAATAAAAATAAAATTTATTGATTTAGTTAAATTACTAATTGGATAAATTATAATTTAAATGAAACCCAATTAGGTTAGGTTGAAGAGAGGAGACGTTTGAACGTCTCAAGTCCATGGACATACACTTAAGCCAGTGGTTCGGCCTGTTGTGCGCTCCTTATTTAAGATCATTTTATACCTCATGAGTTAAAAAAATCGGTACTAGACACGAATTTCTCAGTATCTTTCAATCATATCTTATGAGATGAGTCAAGTCTGGTAATATATCGGACCAATTAAAATCAGTTTTGAATTGATGCATTTGAAACATATTATTTTTGTTAAAGTAGTGCGAGTACATATTTGAATAATTGAATTGAAAAGGAATACAAATCATGTCTGCAATTATGATTAAAGTTCAAATATCCTGGAATTCAAATCCGGTATGCAAGTAAGGATAAAAATTCATGTATCTTGGCATTAGTCACCATGTCAAAATTAGGTACATAAATACAATATATTTTAAGACATCTGCCGTAAAAACAATTATGTCTTTAAGGGACGGGTAACATTAATTCGTGCAAAAAAGGCACATTATTATGATTTTTTTTGTGACGAAACGGTTAACATTTTTTTATTGAAACCAATGTACCATTGAAACCAATGTACCAAGTATAACTTTCAAAGTTTGTAACATTTTCGTAAAAAAATATTAAAAAATATGGCAACGACAGCATTTGTGCGGAAGCGTCTCGAAAAAATGTTATGTTGCGGTGCCCCTCATAACTCGATACCGGATCATCTGATATTAAAAAAAATAAATTTATTTAGTTAGATAAGCGTTATAGCCAGGTAACGCTGTCGAGTTTATACAAAATTAAAATTTTTAAATTTTAGGGAACACTTTGAAGTGATAAATGTGATTTTTGCGAGATTTTTGCGATTTTTTCGAATAATTGATTATTGTTATATAAAAAAATGACAAATTTAAAAAGACTCGACAGCGTAACCTCGTAAATTATATAAAGAAATAGAGTCAAAAATTTCAAAAGGATCGGTTCAGTAGTTTTTGAGTAAAGAGGCGCACCGTCTTCGAAAACATGGATTGTGGGAAAAACGCTATAAAGTTTTTCTGATGTACTGAGGGCGGTTGCTTAGACTGCTATATATTTGTCAGTTTTGCTCCGATTTACCTTAAATCTTCACACAATATTCTTGAAAAGTTCTCTATTCAGAAAAAAAGTTAAAAAAAGTTTATAAACGTTACTCCCCACTTAATATATGTACTGTGAAAATGCAAAGATTTTTGAAATATATATAATAAATTCATAATTTGACCATTTTTGAAGGTATCTTAAAAATAAGAAATCGTTTATTTTTCAGTTCCATAAAAATTACTTTCAGATCATGTAGGAATCAAAATATTTTTGGTAATTTATGTTGAGACCTCATAGCTCAAGATTAATAAAATTCAATACAAAATATCTATTAAATAACACAGTACAACACATGATTTTAGAACTCAATTCTGAGAATTGGACGTGAAAGTAGCCCCAAAAATAAGAACTTCTGATTCATTCGTTTAGCCATATGAATTTTTAATGCTCAAGGTGGATTTTTTGCACTTTTTCTATATTTTTTCTCGGTATACCGTACGGAATATCTCTTTTGTGTCTGAAGCAAAGTTGTAGATATTTGAAAAAGTGCATCCAGTGCCTTAAAAATAGCAAAAATGCCCACAAAGTCATAAAATATCTGTCAGCAAAATATTGAAAAATACCTATACGTAATACGTATACGTCTCAAACAGAATATTAAAACAGAACAAAACAGCATTCGATAACGAGAACTTTTCGATCGAAACCCTTTTTTAATTTTTTGTTAACAAAAAAGTGAACATTGGAAATAATTAAAAACTATCCAGATAACCTGTATAAGAATATATTTAAAGAATCTACTTGAATTCAACAGAAGTGTATACTCTTTTAACGATAATAAAATACAGATTTCGATCGTAAAGTACTCGATATCGTATGCAGTGATTTGCCCTCAGTATACCGAGAAAAAAATATAGAAAAGGTGCTAAAAATCCACCTTGAGCAATAAAAATTCGTATGGCCATTAAATTATTAATTGAGCCAACTTGACTAAACGAATGATGCAGAAGTTCTTGTTTTTGGGGCTACTTTCACGTCCAATTCCCAGAATTGAGTCCCAAATTAATGAGCTGAAAAATGCTGTACTGTGTAATGTAAAGAAAAAATATAGAAAAGTGTAAATCGAAATCTATGCTAATATTCAAAACATAAAAAATATGTATAATAATACATAATGTTCGAAACTAACGACACCGTTAACGGGTTTTACATCCGCAAGAATATTGCCATTTTTCTGGTAATTCACCCAGATTTCGGATTACAGTTTCTTTTGTAATAACAACTGCTAATTGGACCAACAACAGAAAAAACATTCAAGTCGAATAGTTAATGGAGACAATGAAATCCGTATAATTAAAAAATGTAGGATTTGCGAAAGTGAAAACCATCACAGGGATGTATATCAGTATAGTACCTGCGTATACTTGACACAGGTAGTAACAGGTAGTAATGCCACGGTGCAACAGTGAAACAAATACACGGACTTGACAGTATAGGTTCGATTCTACTACCCAAGGGTACACGGAGGAAAATCGCCATTTTTGATATGTTTGAATTCAAAGAAAATATACTTGGAAACAAAATTTTTAAATATTATATATTTTTAAACAAATATATTTTATTTGAGAATCAAGAAATTTTGTTTGGAACGCATATATTAATATATTACAACAAAATATATTTGCGAACTGACTGTTACAAATAAAATATGTGCTTAGACACAAACAAAGATATTGTTTAAGAATTTATCCAAATACATTCATTACATTTAAAAAAATTTTAAAACTTGGCTGACTTTGTCAATTTTTTAATTTTATTTTTTCTTTGATTTCGTGTTATACTTTATAGTTAAAAATGTCGTAAGCAGTCTTTTCTTTTCTTTTACAGCACTAATTTTTAATTAATAAAAAGTCCAGTTGTTAATCCATCAATGCTATTTGTCGTTATCCAAGATTATACGATTTCAATTTTAATAGAATTTTACAAACATATAAAATTTCTAAAAAATTAAAACTTAAATATCTAAAAAAACTGACAACTTTCCTTTAAATTAAGGCAACATATAATAATTGTGCATGCCAAATATTATATATTTGGAGTATATCCTAAACATTTGTATATTTCCAGCAGAATATTTTTAGAACAATATACTACAGAAGCGATTTTTTTTTCAGCGTGTAGTATAACCCTATACTCGGTTTGACGAAATTGGTGACCAATTTTTTTTATGGGCCTCCAAAGTTTCTGAATATCAGTGGGCCTCTCGAAAAAGGTGTCATCAGCTTTTGTCGAACAACTAATTCAGACTTGTTGATACTGCTTAACTATATTTAGCAATAATGTAGCTAAGAATATGCTGGACAAAGCTTTTTAACATTTTATGCGAAAACAATATTTTTCCGGTAAAAAAATTTGGTTTTACTTTTTTGAGCATAACTTTCAGGGACTCGTAATTTTTCACTAACACTTTTTGGCAAAATTGTAGTCAACGTAAATCTGAACAACTTTTGTGTACATACCAATATAATCTGAACGTGTCTAGGCACCCTAAATAGCTCAAAAACCCACATTATACCTCAAAAATTTTAGTATTTCACTATTATGTAAGAAAAATATTTTTTTTTGATATAGCAACTTTATAGAAAATATTAAGGCCAATATTTTTGTAGAACATATTAACCCTCTAGCTCCCCCACATAACTGTAATTTTTAGCCCTATTTTAACAAATCGTAAAAAACACCCCGTAAAATGGGGAGGACGGGAATGAAATGTTCTGCAAAAATTTAGGCCATAAAATTTTACTATATGTGTCAGAATACACCAAAGCCCAAAACTTAACACAAAAACCAAAAAAAAAACTGTCACTATGGAAAACTAATTTGGATGACTTTTCTGATTATGATTTAAATTATATTTAGTAGAAAAGGCTGGAATTTGCATTTTTGCGAAGTGGACAGTGTCACTGGAATTTTTAATGTTTGACAAATTTAAATAGCATAAATAAAGGGGAATCCAAGGGCATTGTTATCCCTTTTAGATGTGTTACTCTTTTGGCCCGTAGCAAATGATATATACCCTCCTCCCTGTATGTTCAGGGGATAAAAAGAAGATTATTTATTTATTTATTTATTTTCGAATTTATATTTTAAGAAAATGTGTAAAAAACTTTTTCTTAAAATAATCCCTTGTGTTGTTCTAAAAATTGCACAAATTTCATTAGATCTTTTAAAGATTACTTCGGCTGATTCCAAAAGTTAGAATCCTCATACATTTTACCAATTAAAACATTTAAGGACATTTAAGACATTTGAGCAATGCCCGTCCGTTTGTTTGTATGGAGCGTACGATAACTTTCGAAAGGAGAAACGGATTGACATCAAATTTGGTATGTGATAATATTTATACCCTCACCTTAGTGGAGGAAGGTATACATAATTTGCCTCAAGCCAAAAGTGTAACACATCGAAGGCGTGCCCTAAAACTAAAAGTATGTTCTGCGGAAATCCTTTGTAGGACATTTTAAGTCATTTGAGCAATGTCCGTCCCTCTGTTTAGTCCGTCTGGCTGGAGCGCACGATAACTCTCCAAAGGAGTAACGGATTGACTTCAAATTTGGTGTGTGACAATATTTTTTCTATCTTAGGCTATGTTCAAAGATGCGTTATATTGGTTCCCCCTTCTGGTATGTCCCTTAAAATCGTTAAAATTTTGTGAAATATTGATTCTGTAATAACTTCTATACTACTTATCCCAATCTTCTGTAATTCCACACGTACTAATAGTTTATATGTCACTATCAACTTGAGAAAAATGGGTGAAGTGGTGCAAAAAGTTGTACAAAAATTAAACTACTTATAACTTAAATACCAGTGCACATATATACTTGAAATTTTGTATAGTGTGATGCTTTTATACAGGGTGGAGCGCGGTATTTGCTTTTTTGCGCTGCAGGCTTTGGCGGCACTGTTGGTCGAAGAGAGTGTGCGTGGCTTATAGTGGCTGACGGGAGATTTGTATTCATCTGCCTTTCAGTTGCCATCATGCATTGGACACGTGAGGAGAGGTCATTTTGTGTTGCAGCGTATTTTTCAAATGCGCACTCGCTCGGGGTGATGTGAATTCACTCGAGGTGATGTAAACCGGCCGGCACGCTCACCAGACTTAGCCCCATGCCAATTTTTCCATGCGAAGGTGTATATCAACCGTCTCAACACCTTGGAAGACCTAATTAACAATATTGAGGCTGAAATTGGCAGAATACCAGTCGACATGCTTGTTAGAGTTCACGAAAACTTCAGAAAACGTATGCAGCAGTGTGTGGATAGCGAAGGTCGCATTTGCGAGATACACTATTTAAAACCATGTAATTTAAAAATTCCCTTACTGTTCAATATAATTAAAAAATAAAATAAATTTTTCTAAGGTTCATAACTTTTTTATTTCATTCCCAAATAAGCAAATTACCGCGCTCCACCCTATAGTACCTTCAGTCCAATGAAAAATGGACATTATTGCCACGTTCTTTTTGGTACCTCCCACACAAAATGGCAAAACTCTTAGCAACATTGAATGGCTCATAACCTTAATACCAGTGCACATATACATACACTTACAATTCGGTACAGTGCAGTGTCTTTCAAATATGGGGGGTTTTCGTCAAGCCACTGGTATCTGGTATCCTCCACACAAATTGACAATTTCAATCGAAAACAAGATTCCCATAATTTCTGCAGCAGTCATCTAAATTTTTTCATATTTTGTATTTGAGCCAATATTTCCAATGACTATGGACTGACAAAGAAAAAATGATTTTTCCCGAAGTTGTGGCATCTACCAACCGAAAATTGCACTACTCAAACTATGAGGGCATTCCTTAGTCGGTGTTTTGATACTCGTACTATTAATGCTCTTTGCGTGCGAGGTATAAAATGAAAACACATTTTGAATTTTTCAATTACAGTAAATAGAAAAGACGTTTTAAGAGACTAGTATTACATTTATTCACTACATTTTGCCACTTTTCTGGAGAGGTACCACTAGGAGTGAGGTAATATGCCTCAACGAAGTTGACCTAAACTAATGTTGATTTCAATTCAGAAAAAAATGCTACCCCGTCGACGTGAAATTCTGAAAAATATTTGCCCTTTTTAGGTGGAACTGATGTAGTCGCTCGAATTAAACTTAGCTCCCATTTCATACAGACAGACGGACGGCGAACATAGATTAGAAGGCTTTAAACAGTCCACAATCAGATTTTCGCTTAAGGCTTAGGTAACCCATTGATCTGTTGCACTTTTTGTACTCTGTAATTGGTATATACTCTGCTGCTGTAAATTGAGGGAGTAATGCAATTATTGATGTGTGTGGGTGCGTATGATTTTTATATAGTGGCCTAAAATCAAGTATATATTGATTTATGATTTGCCAGTTTTGTAAAGGAACTGATGCTCTTATCAGATCGATGAAATAATATAACTATAACTTTTTCCTAATTTGTAGTTTAAAATTTTGCAAAATCACTGTGTTTGAAAAAAATTGTACGTGTCAAAAATGGTTACGGCCATTGATTGGCATACTGCAAACCTGTCCTTGGGAGGATTTGTTTTTCTTATCAAAGGTTGTTATGTGTTTCTTGTGTCAAAGAAAAAAAGACCACACACTGTAATTGGTACAGAAGTGTATGAAATATACGTAAACTTTTTCACTGAATTGCAGACACTTTAAAATCATTCAACCTTAACCATTGTGAAGTGTTTATGGGCACTGGTATTAAAGTAATTGATTCTGTTTTTTTTTCATACAAATTGGTCCTTTTGTGTTGGAGGTTTGAAAAGGTGGTGACGCAACACAAAACAATTTACTTCTTTTAGATTTGAAGAATGATTGAGACATAGTATAGTAGTTGCAAAATATTGCAAAATATTTCACTATATGTTAACATTTTACCAGAAGGAGTGGGTCGATATGCCTCATCTTCAAACATAAACAAGGTCTGGAGAAAATATGGCGACATATACAATTTGAAGTCGTTTGATGCATTTTTTCGAGAGTTATATCGTGCCCACCACCCAAACAGACAGATGGATGGCCAGATTTTAAAAAGTCCATCTTGGATTTACCATGGGGCTTAGTTTACTCTTCAGATCTGTTACACGTTTGCCACGAAGCAATTGGAATATACAATTTTCATGTACACATTCAATTAAATTTTGAATTCAGGGGTGCGTATGAGTGTTAGTTAGTGGCTTTAAAATAAGTATACGTAGATAGGGATATTTGGTTTGCTTTCTGTGATTTTCTGGAATATACGGTTGTGTCAGAAATTTTTTAATTTAATATAAATTCAGCTAATCATTAACTATCGATCCATAGATGACCCTCTTAGGCATTCCAAATTTTTTTATGATTTTTTTTCAACACTCAACTATACACATTTAGTATCAAATGAACTGTGAGAGAAAACAATATTTTGGCTCTCCTTAACGTTTAGATTTGCCGATATAGGCGGTTATTCCAGAAAACTATAATTATATCGCTATCATACAGCAGCAGAGCTAATCATCCACTATACATATTATACAGTAGAATAAGAACCTATATAAAAAGAAAGTTCTGTCGGGAAACCCGACTTACGAATCCCCTTACCATCAGTCTCAAAAAATATTCTTACATTTATTTATTTGTGTCCCCTCACCTTAAAGAGGAGGGTATACGTATATCATTTGCTAATAGCAAAAGTGTAACACATCGAAGGAGTGACCTAAGATCACTAGTCGATTTTGGTCATTACTCTAAAGAATATTGTTCGAAAATTTGAGATTCTCGGAGCAAAATCAACGAAGATACAGCAGTCTAAACAACCGCGCCTAATACATGACTCAGCGCATCAGAAAAACTTTTTCCCACAACCGACCATATCTTTAAATCTATTGGACCGATCGCTTTGAAATTTGTAACACTATTTATCCCCTTACCTTAGAGAGGAGGGTATATATCATTTGCTACGAGCCAAAAGTGTAAAGGCTGGGTTAGGCAAACGTAACCGTAATGCCCCCGTAACGTATCGAGTAAGATGATTCAATCTGACATGGAAATCAGTGTAAACGATTAGCAAACGCAAACGAGCGGCTGAATCTGCTGAAATTTGATTTGGACGGTACGTTTACGTGCATTTGCAAACAAAATCAGTTAAATAATGAAAAAAGAAAAAAAAATTATGCGAACATTTTGAAAAGTAATAAAATGATAAAATGATATCATTATTTACCAATGAGTAGTTTTTTACCCTTGGTTAAAAAGCTTAGTTATATGCATATTGTAATTTATGTTTAATTGGCCAGACGGCTTTGAATTACAAGTTTGTACGAAATAAATGAAATGAATGAAATTAGTAGCAAATAAATATAAAATAAAATTATTTTTTTTGCTATTTTTGTTGTGAATGTCTGAGCCATATGACACGTTTTTGAAGTTTTGGGTAATTGCTCAAGCGGGAAAAGTTACAGCGGCGCTAATGTTAAATTACGATTAAGATTGCCTAACCCGGCCTTAACACATCGAAGGAGTGACCTAAGACGGAAATTCGTTTTGGGTCATTTTAAGTCATTTTAGCAATGTCCGTCCGTCCGTCCGTCCGTCTGTCTGCTGACTGGTGGACACGATAACTCTCGAAAGGAGTAAACGTTAGAGCTTAAGTTCGAAGATGGGCTATATTGTTCCACTCCTTCCACAAAGGGTTAACATCTGAAGAAGTGTTGATCCTTTAATAACTTCTATACTAATTACTGGAATCATCTGAAGTTATTTAGTTTTTTCATTTTATTTAGTAAAATTTTTAAATCTGATGATAGGCCCTTTCTCGTTTCTGATGACGATATGTACTTATTTGTAGACTATTTCGAAAGTGGCGTAAACGCAATTCTGTTTTACTCCATTCAACATTAGGGGGTTAAAGGGGGTTAATAAAACTAGAATGTGAAAATATTCACTTAATATAGAAATATTGAAGTCTTGAGATGAACTGCATGAAATTAATATTTTTATATATCTATTATCTTAGCCTATCAATGAAAGAGAATAGTTAGTTTTTCAGAAATATTTTTATTTTTCAATATAATCTCCTTAAACTTCAATACACTTAGTCCAACGCTTATCTAGCAATTCTATCCCTTGATTAAATTAGTTTTCCTCAAAATAGTGGGTTACAACTGTAATTGCATCTTCATTTGAGGTAAAACGCTTGCCAGCAAGGAATTTTTTTAGATTTGGGAACTGGTAAAAGTCACTGGGAGCTAAATCAGGAGAATAAGGTGGGTGGTCAAGCAACTCGTACTTTAATTCGTTGATTTTAGCCATTGTTAAAACACTCTTGTGCGCTGGTGCGTTGTCTTGATGAAAAATTATTTTTTTGTGTTGTAAGCCAGGACGTTTGTCTCGAATTTGTACATTTAATTGATCCACAAGGTTGCAATAGTACTCTGAATTTATTGTTTTACCATTTTGCAGATAGTCTATCAATAAAATACCTTTGAAGTCCCAAAAAACCGTTGCCATAACCTTACCAGCCGATTGAATTGTTTTTGCCTTCTTTGGGGCACTTCCTCCAGCTTCAGTCCATTGTTTGGATTGTTCTTTTGTCTCTGGAGTATAGTGGTGGATCCATGTATCATCAACAGTTATGAAACGACGCTTAAAATCCATTTTATTTCGCTTAAAACGATCCAAACAAGCTTGAGAAATGTTCATTCTTATGCGTTTTTGGTCGACTGTTAACAAGTGCGGCACCCATCTTGCAGAAAGCTTTTTCATCTGTAGTTCTTCCTGCAAAATTAAATGGACTCGATCATTTGAGATGCCCATGATATTAGCTATTTCACGCACTTTTATTCATCGATCATTTAATACCATATCATGCACTTTGGCTACAATTTCTGTTGTTGTTGCTGTTTTTGGACGTCCACTACGTTCATCTTCAATGCTTGTACGACCACGTTTAAAGTCAGCAACCCAATTTTTTACTGTTGCATATGAAGGAGCACTTTCACCTAACACATTCACCATATCATTATGAATTTCTTGTCCCGATAAACCTTTTTTATGTAAATATTTAATGACACCACGCATTTCTAATTTTTCCATTGTAAAAAAATCGCGGATGCGTCTTTTGTGAACACCTGTTTCTATATGAAGGAGTTGCCAGATCGAAACAAAATTTAACATGTGTTCATAGCAGAGATGGAAGATTCCAAAACACTTAACTTTTTTCTGTTTATACCGCGCTTTTGTGCCCTCGTAACTTCATGGCACTTATTTTTTAATTTCCTGCAAATGTACGTCGCGGCTAAGAGATTCATGGTCTATTCGATCAGATATATGGACTACATTTTTCAATAAATGTCAACACAGTTTGACATTATCAGCTTTCGAACGATAGTTATTGATATCGAAAGTTCTCATGCTGCTAAAAAAACACCCGATATATCTCAAATAAACATAATCTGTTTATGTTTAATTAACCAATCGTTGTATATTTCCTCTATCGCTGTCCGCAATTAGTGGTTATTTGTGATAATCTCTACTGCGTTCTGTAGAAAAGTAAATAAATATTCAAAACTCAAACAGTAGCATCAAAAAGCGAACGCAAACAAAATAATTGCAAATTGTATTTGAGAGCAAAAAAAATATTGAATTAAAATGTAAATGAGTTGCAGTTGTTGGAAAATAAATCACTTTTGCTGCCAATGATTATTAGTTTGGCAGCAAACAAATGTCATAAATATTATGGGTGGATTTCACAGAAATAAATAAACGCAGACAGACGGATGGATGGATGGATGGACATGTATTCACTTCTGATTGTCAGGATTGGTTTTTATCTCTTCGCTACAGAAGTAATACTTTTTGATCGCTAAATAAAGACTTTTTGCACATAGGATTGTTATGGTATTGTACAATAAAAAGAAACAATAACTACAGCTTCATTACTAATCAATTTTAAAATTGTTTTTTTTTTTTAAAAAATATGCATAATGTCTGAAAATCTTGTATCTCATTTATATGTTAATAGACTTTCTATAATTGGCAGTGCTGGCTTATAAAAGTTGTTCCTTAAAAAAAGATTCTGTCACGCAACTTTTTTTATACAATTAATTATTTGAAGGAGGAGGAGGGGAGGTCGTATCTTAAATTAATTGCAGAAGAAGAAAATAACAACACTTTTTCTAGGCACAATGATTTTTAATTGCATGAAATTATTTGCGCGTGTGTTTGTGTGTGGATGTAAACTTCGCAAAGAAATTTACATTTGCAGCCCAAAGATATATGGAAAAAGTTTAAACAATTGTAAACGAAATAAAAAAAAAAAACAAAAATGTTGAGACTGTTGTAGGAGATGGTTTTGTTTTTGAGATGGAGAAGACTTAAATCACGACAATGAATGAGTTATATTTGGCTAGGCTTGAAATTTTGCATAATAAATTTCATGTTTTAAAATAAACGTTTGCAAAGTTCTCCTCCATGACATTTGTTGTCAGAAGACTAGGGAATTGTCTTTCTTTTTTGAAAATGTTGTGTACGAATACAATAAAATTTGTAGGTGTTAGTGTAAATCATGTCACTGCACCTGTTTTCAAAAATATAACATTTAAAAATGTTAACATTCTTGTAGAAAGCTTTAGGAAATATTTGTGAAATAATTGCCTGCTTTTCTTTAGGGACAATACAATTACTTTATTTGTTGCCACAAGCGACAGGGCAGCTATTTTTAAAGCAGATATTTGTTTGCTGTTACAACAATGCTTTAATTCCGCAGTGAAATATCTTCAATATTTGAGGAGCAAACATGCGAGTGAATGGTTTGCATTTTCCTAAAGCATATTCGTAATTCGTACGTCGTACGAGTATTGTCAAAAAATTCAAAACTTCATCGAACAAAACCAGTGAGGAACGTTCAAAGTTGAGCTGGGCCGACTATATGATACCCTATATCCCCACTGTGATGTCTATTTTATTAATATGGATCAGCAAAATAAAAGTTAATCTAATGTTCAAAATTTTTCAAAAATAATTTCAATCAAAAAATATATGTAATATGCAGGATCGGTTGTAGAATGTATCTTCTTGAATATATATAAACCAAAAAATGCTATTGAATGGAATCCCCAAGACAGGCGTAGAAGAGGACGACCTAGTCATACCTGGCGAATGCAAGTCGAGCTAGAAACAAATAGATCTGGAAAAACATTGAATAAAGTAAAGCAGAGGCAGCAGACAAACGAAGATGGAACGATATCGTTGATGCCCATATATATATATATATATATATATATATAATTCGGAAGTGCTTCTAGAATGGGATGAAGTCTAATCGTATAATACACCTTAAACTACCAAATTTCTGTGGGATCGCTTGAATAGAGTGAATTCTAGAATATCGATACCTCCATTCTAAACAATGCTAAGTGCAAAACGCTGGTTTTTCAGGAGAGGCAATTAAAGTTTGATTAACTTTTTAAATTTGTTTGGAATTCTTTTATAATGCAAATCGAATGGCATGTACTGTTTCCCAAATTTGTACTGAATGTAATTTGCAATATTTGCAATCTCCCTAAAAACATGCTAGGTCGACTTAGCATGTTTTAGAATGGAGGTATCGATATGAAGAATTCAAATCGGAAGGTACAGTTACATGGGGGATATATCCAAAGCATGGAGCGATTTGGTCGTTTTTCCAAGATTAGTTACGGGCATTATAAAACATAAACTGTTCAATTCAAATTAGCTTTTTTATTTTAAAATAAAAACATTTATTTTTTGAGATAGTTAAGATTTTTTATTGGATTGTAAAGAATACATGATCCGATTAGCAATGGAATTAAATATCCGTCAAATGGTCCCCACGGCTCTGATGACAGGCCAATACTCTTTTCATGACTTTTTCACATAGATGTGGCTGCATCGCACCGATGACGCTTTGGGTCTTAGATTTGAGCTCAGCAATTGTTTCTGGTTTATTCGCATAAACCCCAAAGAATGAATTCGCACGGCGTTAAATCGCATGATCTTGGTGGCCAAATTTAAAAAGTGCACTCTTACTGATACATCCTTTACAAACATGGGCTGATTTGGTCTATTTTTTCGAGGAATAGTTAGGGGAATACTTAAACGTAAACGGGCAAGTAGAGTGACTTCTACAAAGAGAAGATTTCAAATCTTAAGGTTCAGTTGTATGGGGGATATATCCAAACATAGGCCGATTTGGCCCATTTTCAATAAAGTTCGTCCCTTGCACCATTAAAGTCCCTGTACAAATTTTCGCGAGGATTGGTTTTTGCGATCTGTACTTTGATCGCAAGAGTGTATTCACAGACGGACGGAAACGGCTAAATCGACTCATGTCATTTCAGCTGTAACACATCGAAGAAGACCCCGAGTATTTTTAGAGGAAATTTTATGTCATTTGAGCAATGTGCGGCCTACTGTCCGTCAACTTCAAATTTGGTATGCGGTAATATTTTTCTCCATATCTGGCTAAGTTCGAAGATGGGCCATGCAGTGTTGCCGCTGACTTTTTTCGAAAGGAACCACAAAAAGAATCATTTTGGCGAAAAAGAATCAAAAAAAGAAATCACGTAAGGAATAAAGAATCGAACATTTTACAATTCATTTTATTTAAAAGAACAACTACTGAAATAAGGTACAACGTACAAATGTTATGTTAAATTTTCAATGTTAACAAAAATAAACGATATTCATGAAAATTCATAGAGGTTCAGTTCTGGACGCAGAGTCCAATTAACTAACAATCGATCATGTTAGGAGCCAATAGAATTTCACAAGTTTGTTTGTACTTTCAATCTAATAAAGTTTGTAATGATTGGAATTCACTAATGAGTTCATCAGGTTCTGTGATAATGTGACTAAATGTAACACGTTTTTCCAGATTATTTTAATATCGTTTCTCTTTATTGCGATTTCGGCTCCGTAACCTATATATTTAGGATACATCAACTGATATAAATTATTTTCAAAATCAATCGTTTCAAGAAAATTTTTAAAAATTTGAGAAAGTATGTTTTTTACCTATTGAATTTCTATAAAATGTTGATTGGTTATCTCTGTACCATTTTTTTAAATCCCGACCCTTTTCAATTGTGACTTATTGATTAAATTCGCGGAGTGGCAAACACGTCCTATATGGAAAAGGTTAAGTATTTTATGTTTCAATAAGGTTGCTACACCAGTCTTTGATCCAACCATAGAAGATGCATTGCCGCAAAATCAAATCTTTCAATGGAATTTCATTTTAATCCAATGTGTTAAGTACCGGTTTTACTAATTAGTGAAACTCATTACCGCCAAATTCTTGTGAAAAGCTCAAAAGGAATCTATAAGAATAATTTTTTGCAAAAAGAATCAAATTTGGAATCAAAATTAAGAAGAGTCGGAATAGAATTAAGGAAGGAAAAAAGAATCATTTTGATTCTTTAGAATCATCAACGGCAACACTGGAGCCATGTTGGTCAACTCCTTCGTGTACCTCCCCCACAAAGGGTCAAAATTTAGTGAAATATTTATTCTTAAATAACTTCTATACTACTTATCAGAAACTTTCACAATTCCATACATAGCATATCACCTTGAGAAAAATGCATACAGCAAGGGCAAGTCCACCGAAACCGTCCTGAATGATCTCGACAGCTTTATTGAAGGATACCTCTCTGTTAAGGAATATACTATGGTAGCTTTCTTAGATATAGAGGCGGCCTTCGATAACATAAATCCAGCCACTATAATTACGGCTTTAAAAACCCTGGGGTTGATAGCAGTATACTTAGGTTCCATTCATAACATTCTTATTAAGAGACGTATTTCAGCTAGCTTATAATTAACTGACCTCCATAGATATGTCAGCAGGTGGACGCCCCAAGGGGATGTTCTATGTCCTCTGCTATGGAATCTATCCATGAACAATATCTAGCTTTCTCTGGAGATGATGGGTGTCAGAGTTATTGTCAACCGCAAGATGGCCTTCGAGGAATGGTCTTGGTGTTAACCCAACCAAAATGGAACTAGTTCTTTTCACCAGGAGAAATAAGGTACCACGAGATACACCAGTCTCCTTGAGAGTTATTGAAATTCCCTTCTTTAAAAACGATTTTGCTTACTTAGGTATTATACTGGACAGGAAGTTGCCCTCAAACCCAAAATTTTGGAAAGAGGACAATAGGAAAACTGTACGGCATTATCGTCTGGCGGACAGCTCTGCAGAAATCCTCCTTCTGTGCGAAACAACACAATGTTCGGGGAATGGCTACTGGTTAGAGTTGGACACTTTAGTTCTTTTAAGTGATCGATCTTTTTAGTTCAGTTCAATTGAGTGAACTAGTTCGTTCATTTAGTTCACTAGCTCACCAGTTGTTTAGCTCACAAGCTCTTTAGCTCACAAGCTCTTCAGCTCAGCAGCTCTTTAGCTCTCCAGCTCTTTAGCTCACCAGTTATTTAGCTCATCAGTTACTCAGCTATTTAGCTCACCACCTCACTTTACTTAAAGAGCTGGTTCAGCAGTTCATTTCGTCCAGATCACCAGTTCAAATCAGCCGCTATTAACGGAATCTGATTGGAACATGAATGGAATGAATTGAATATACAAATGCGTTTCTGTAATAATCAATCCTACATTCCTGATGATGATGACTTAAAATGGAAACAATACAACATCTGCGAAGAGAGAACGAAATGACAGAGCTAAACTACTGAGCTGAAATTAACTAATTGTGGGAACTAGTTCGTTTCGTTGAACAATGAGACCCGTTCAATTGAACTAGTTCGTTCACAAAATATACAACTCTATCACAACTGCGGTACTAAATGTTGTACCACATTTAATGGCGCTAGATATTATAGCAGTGCAATATGCCGCATGTACTGCGATTAGACTCAGGGAGATGTCACTATGGTCAGGAAATGGCCACGGATATAGTGTTATTCTAGACAGAATGCCTGACCTTCCGAGCACTGCTGATTATACTATGACTGAACCAATCTTTGAAAAGAAGTATCTCACTCTTATACCTGGTAGATCAGAATGGAATGGTCATATCTCAGGACAGAGGAGATACGTTAACTTCTATACAGACGGTTCCAAACTCAATAACCAAGTGGGCTTTGGTGTCTTTTCTGATGAACTTGATATATCACTTGCAACAAGACTGCCTAATCACTGTAGAGTTTACCAGGCAGAACTTTTAGTTATTAAAGAGGTAGCAGAATGGCTGAAATATAATGTGCTGCCCAAAATCGGTATAAATATTTTCTCTGATAGTCAGGTTGCTGTCAAGTCCCTGGATACTATATTCCTGAATTTAAAAACTTTCCTCGATTGTCGCAGATCTCTTAACGAGATGGCTGAACAGTTCAATATTCACCTTATATGGGTGCTGGGTCACAGGGATATACTAGGGAACTGTAAGGCTGATGAACTTGCAAGACTTGGAACTAGTGATGTCAAACGGGAAATCCCGAGAAATTCCGATCCCGAATCCCGGGATTTTTTAAAATGAATCCCAGGATATTTTAATAATAATATATGAAGCTGTCCCGTATAAAATATTAAGTGAAAGAATGTAAACTAATGAAGCTAATCGTTAACATCAAAAAACTTTGACATAATCGAAATTTGGAGAAGAATCAAATCAAAATATATCATAAATTTAATTATAAACAAGTAAACTTAAAACAAGAACACAAATCGAGTGTGTCCCACAAAACGAAGAACATTGAATTGTATTATTTTAAATTTACGAAATATCACATTATTAAATATGAAAAAATCCCGATTTATCCCGAAAATCCCGGGATATTGAAACATTTCGGGATCCCGAAAAATCTTGGGATCCCGGGATTTGCAATATAAAAATCCCGAATCCCGGGATTTGTGAAAATCAATCCCGTTTGACATCTCTACTTGGAACTACCTTCACGCTCCAAGGGAACTGGAACATGTGGCATGCCTCTAACGACCTGAGAGAAATAGTTCCCTTACGGTAACAAATTACAGTTGATCACAAGTGGCCCGGCCTAGACTCAAAACGCACCATAGCACAGCTGCCTTTGCCGAGAACGGATGTCTCACTTATCGTGTCTGTCATGACAGGACAATGTCTTATTGGATGGTACGTAGAGAGATTGAAGGTCTTGCCATATTGAGTTTTGCAGAAGCTGTGGAGACGAAGAACAGGAGAAATCAATAGAACACCTTCTGTGTCTGTGCCCTGCTCTCTCTAGAAGGCGACATACTACCTTAGGCTCTTATTTCTTTGAGGTGTAAGCTAAATAGGCTGTTGGAATCTCCCAACTTTTGAGCTTTTTAAAGCAAACAAATTGATTCAACGGGAGGCGTTACAGGCTGCCACTCTTAACCTAACTTATGCCTCAATCCACACAAAAAAAAGTTTTTAGGTCTCGGACACAAAAAATTTCTTTTTTTTTGTTGCATAGTGTTATTTGCCAGACAATGTTATTACATCTGAAATGCTGCAAAATTACGTTAAGATGATAAATATTGCTATTAAACTGGTTTTGCAAATGTTTGCAATTTTCTCACATTTTCGAAAATAAAATATAAAAAAAATTCAAGATGATGTGATACGCTTTTGTGGCTATGTTGTTTTGCTTTACCATTACCCTTCCCAACTATTTAATTATGGACCTATATTTCATTCAC
This sequence comes from Eudasyphora cyanicolor, assembly GCA_963930755.1. Classification (NCBI taxonomy): domain Eukaryota; kingdom Metazoa; phylum Arthropoda; class Insecta; order Diptera; family Muscidae; genus Eudasyphora; species Eudasyphora cyanicolor. The sequence continues at coordinate 5,940,996 of OZ005738.1, read as the reverse complement.
AGTCATTGTGGAAAAACTCAAATGTAATACATATGAATCCCAAATGGCCGGAGAGACACGTGTACCATTTTAGGTGATAAATTTTAAAATACCAATGTCATCCTTAAGGTATCTTTGTCATATTGGCATACCTTAAAATATATACCCGTATTTTTGCAAACGTTGCAATAAATATTATTCAATATTATAACACTGTAACTCTTTTATATGTTTACAGCATATTAAAAAGGTTTGCTGTTTCGGGTTTTCTGTTTCTGTTTTTTTTTGCAAAGTCATTACATTTGCAATTTGCAAAATTAATGAATTGTTATTGAATTAAGTAGTTAAGTATGAAAGTGACATGTTTACTGGTTTTTGTATTCTCTCATCCGGTGAAATGTGTTAATATTTGTTGAAGAGTTTTTGTTACAAAATATTGCATGACTACGAGTTAAAGTTGTGAGGGTTTCATAATGTACGTTTTGTTTCCTTTTGGCCCAAAGGGGTTACAATTCCTAATCATTGGGATCAGCAAAGGGGTTTTGTATAGAATGCGGCAAAGTTTTACTAAACTCATTTATGAAAATGAAGTCACAATGACATAGCTATTTTTAGTTTTCTTTTGTAGACTGCGAGAGTCCTTGAATATTTTCAAAACCAGGGTTATACATATCGCTCACTCACTTCAAGAGTGACATAACTCAAAATTTTCGAGGAATTTTGCAAATGTCCATAAATTAATCTCAGCGAAATTTGGTCTATAAGTAAACAACCCTATTTCGGATTATTCGAGCGTATTTAAACATCCTGTTTCATGTTACTTATCTTTTTATACGGACTTAACGTTACACATCTTGGCAATTTTCAATTTTGAGTTAAGTCACTCTTGAAGTGAGTGAGTGATATATAGGAATATAATTCTTATTATGTCGCAAAATGCTTTTGCTTTTGCAAATCATTATTGTAGCTATTTACACCCATTTATACTATTTGCTTGTTTTGCTATGGAATATATCCCTAAAGGCCCTTAGGTTCAATGGAGCGTATACTTATTTTAATCTAGATTGAAAACAATTAATAATACTCATACGTAGCCAAGGTCTCAACACTTGTGTTACAACATTTTCGCTTTTTTCAGTAATGGAAAAAATATATAAATTATCAATTCTGTCTTGTGGGAATTTTTTTCATTCTTCCATTTCATCAGACGAGTTGTCTACAATTGCGAAAATGTTTTTTTTTTCTTTTTGTGATATGGCGCGTTCTGCCACTCTCCATGGTTGCTGTTTACAATTCAAGTCAGAGCAAATTAATTAAAAACATAAATCAGCTCTTTTTTTCCACCGGTAAATACTTAACCGAAGAAATGGCAACCGCAGCAATATCTGTCAAAGATGGAATGTGAACGCAAATACCTGTTCGGCAGTTTGTGTTTTGCTGGTTTTTTTTTCGTTGCTAATCCCTCTGTAATATTTATGACATTTATTTGACCAAACTAATGACCGTTGGCAACAGAAGTGATTTATTTTACCACAACAAACAACTCATTTCAATTTACATTTTTTGCTTTTAAACAAAATTGGTAATTATGTTGTTTGTTTGCGTCTGTCGGGCGTTGATGATTTGAATTTTAAATATTTATTTATTCTATAGGGCCAAAAGGAAAGGATGCTACAATGGAAAGGGACGACCGCAAAGGAAAGGTATATAGTGACTTATAAAAAGGAGAGTACATTTAAATTAGTTTACAGTATTAATAAAAAATAATAAGTAAGATAATTTTAGTCATGTAAACCGGCTGCGGTATACTTTGTATGGGGAAAGAAAGTTGCATTGATGTCTGAACAAATATGACAACATTTAGATTGTTTGATATAGAAGTTATGGGGAAGTTGTGTTCGATTGAATCTGTCAATTTGAGTGGAGTGTACCAGAAGGGTCTTGACAAATACGCCCATTTTGCGTTGAACTGTAGATATTGCTGATAAATGTAAAATGTTAAGCGATTATGTGCAGTGTTTTTAATATTATGAGCTAATAAATTTTGGCAGGATTTGGCAATTTTGTGTGGAAGTACTTAAAATACTTGAATTTTTACACTGCATAAAATGTCCAGTATTTGTAAGTTATAGCTGTTAAGTTTTTTTACAAAGAGGTAATTTTGTGATGGAGGTTCTCCGCCTATTTTTTGGATAAACTATTACTATGTGTGAAATTGCAGAAGATTGAGATAAGTAGTATAGAAGTTACCAGAGAATCAATATTTTACTATATGTTAACCTTTCGTGTGGGGGCACCAGAATGTGTGGGTCAATACGACCCATTTTCGAACTGATTAGGAGTCAAGGGTTTACTCCTTTCGAATTATCGAATTATCGTGCGCGCTAGCCAGACAGACAGACGGACTTTACAAAAAATGCGATGAAACGGATTTCATAGGGACTCAGGTCGTTCCGTTATTATGTTAATTTTTTCCGTAGAAAATTATATGTACCTTCCACCAGTAAAGTGAGGCTAAGAACAAACAAGAAAACCTGATGGCAGACCTTAGTGTCAGATTGTGAGTATACAAATAAGAGGGAACAACTTAATGTGTTTGTGACTTTGACCACTAAAAGTAACAAAAATATTTTCTCAAAAATTACAATATATGTAAAACAATTGTTAAAGAACATTTAATGCAAGTACCCAAATAGTCGGGAATATCTTTAAAACATTATTGAAGCCGGGTGCACGAACATTATAAGTCGTAGAAGATATAGAGTGGAGCGCGGTAATTTGCTTATTTGCCTTAGCCTGCAGTCCACCCTGTATACGAGAATAGGTGACAGCAGGGCCAAATCGTCCTTGAAATGTTCGCACAAATGTTATTGAGTTGGTCCAGACAGTCCCTTATATATTTTTGTCGACAAAATAAACACGACATTTTCGTCGAACTTGTCTCAGCGGAGATAATATAGTTATCCTGAGGCCAATGTTATCTTTCTTATTTTTATTTCATATCTTATTTTTCAATCCATTTACTATTTTACTACACTCAGAAAAAATCGCTTCTGTAGTATGTATATTGTCCCAAACATATTCGGCTTGAAATATACATATGTTTAGGGTACACTTCAAATCATATGACACAAATATTATATGTTTGGGAGGATATTGTTCTACACAAAAATATGCTCCGATTCAAATATTTATACCCTACACCACACTGTGGTACAGGGTAATATGACTTTGTGCATTTTGTGTAACACCCAAAAGGAGAAGAGTTAGACCCATTGTTTATTATACCGATCAACTTGTAATGACTTTCTGAGTCGATTTAGCTATGTTCGTCTGTCTGTCTGTCTGTAGATGTATTCTTGTAATCAAAGTACAGGTCGCAATTATGGTCCGATCTCAACGAAACTTGGCACATACCTTTATTTAGGCCCAAGGACGATCCCTATTGCATTTGGTTAAAATCGGTTCAGATTTACATATAGCTCCCATATATATGTACCTCCGATTTGACATATATGCACTGTATTAGCATCATTTTTGATCCGATTTGTACACAAATTGACAGACAGTAGTCTCGTGATACACTTAGACACAATACAAAATTTGGGGGAAATCGGTTCAGATTTAGATATAGCCCCCATATATATGTTACCCCCGATTTGAAATTCAAGCGCTGTAGAAACTGTATTTTTCATCCGATCACAGCGAAATTCGGCAGAAAGAGATTTCTTATTACATGAAGGAATATTGCCAAATTCGGAGAAAATCGGTTCAGATTTAGGTATAGCCCCCATATATATGTTAGCCCCGATTTGACATCTGAGCGCTGTAGAGACTGTATTTTATATCCGATCAGTACGATTTTCGACAGAAAGAGGTTTCTATTTCACATGAATGAGCATTCATGGAAAATCGATTCAGATTTATATATAACCTCTATATAAAGGGTGCGCCAAATAACTTTTTTTTTTATATCCTCCTCTTCAAGTTTTGTGAACAAAAATTCAACATGGCCCGATAACGATCGCCATTGACTGTAACGGCCACTCCTTGCTCATTTTCGAAGAAAAATGGCCCAATTATGCCTCTGGACCAAAATCCGCACCAAACACCCAGTGAACAATTATTTCCGACATGGCTGACGTCCGAAATATCTGTTAAATGTCTGTCAGAAAACAATCCTACAAATCTGCACATTCTTTGATCGAAAATAAATTTAGCCAGAAAAAACAAAATTCCCCTTTGAGAGTGTTTACTCACTCTCAAAGGGGAATTTTTCCCTCCATAAAGGAATTTATGTTTATAATTTGTTCTCAGCACATTCTCTGGAGGGATTTTTTGTGTCCGATTATACTCACCCCCTCCATAAAGGGAAATTTGTGTGTTGGATTTTGTTGTTTACATTTCGTTGTCTTCTCACTCTCTTGATGGATTTGTTGTGTCCGATTTTGTTTTGCTTACATTAAAGCAGTAATTATACTCTCTGAAGGGATTTTTTTTCTTGAGTTAGATTTTGTTGTTATCTATTCATTTCATTGAAAGTTTTAATATGATTTTTTTGGTGTTTTAGTTCCGTTATTTTGAATTTCATTGTAATTTTTGTGTGAGGCGATTGTTGCAAAAACTCGTCATTTGTAAATCAAGCGGTGAGTAAGCTAGTTGAAAAAGTGAGTTGTGCAAAAGAAGACTATATTTTAGAACTTTTCAAAATTATGTCGTCTCGCCAAGCAATAAGAAAAAAAGTGAAGAAGGAGGCTAAACAATTGCTTAGTTTAGTTCATTATTCATTATTCAGAAAAGTCAGCACTTTGTCGATCTAAATATCCGACGAATATCAGAAATGTCTGTACATTGTCGTCCGAAAAGTCCGACAAATTTCAGAAATGTCTGCACATTCTCGGACTAAATATCCGAAAAAATACAGAAATACCTGTACATTCTCGCACAAAATGAGCGACAAACATCCGAAATGTCTGCACATTGTCGCACAAATGTTCAGATTTCCCTCCGAAATTCCCACCAGAATTCGGTCAGAATTCTGTAAGAAAGTCTGCACAAGTATCAGAATTTCCTCAGAAATGTCGGTCCGAATTCTTGTCAACCACTCATACAACTTTCGGCAAGATTTCTGACCGAATTAGGCATCAGACTCGGCAATTTTTGCCGACGTTCTGTCAGAATTCGGACAGAAATCGGATTAAATTGTTCGCTGGGCAGTGACTCGTTTTGGGTGTATCGGCTTTTCAATGTATGCGTGCGGGTTTTCTTTGCCCCAAATGCGACAATTTTGCTTGTTTACATACCCGCCAAGATCAAAATGAGCTTCATCTGAAAAGATGATTTTTTTTTGGCAAAATCGGCATCTTCTGTAAGTCGATCGCTCCCAGCGTTGTTCAAGCGTATACACAACCATATTCGTTCAAGGATAAAACTAATTATCTGTCAAATCAGACATGAGCTAAGTGTTACCATTCACGAAATAAGCACTAGTTGAAAAAAATGTTAGATGGCGGACCCTTTATATGTTCCTCCTGATTTGGTTACAAAGCGCTACAAAATTCTCCAGAAAGATGTTTCTCAATTTAGGAACGAATATTGCTTAATTTAGCGATTATCGGTTCAGAATAGTTATATCCACATATATATGTTCTTATCCATTTACCAATTATTCCAAATTATTATCGCAATGGCCCTTATTGCATTCTTAGGGAGGTGTAGGGTACTTTCCTTTCCTTACGACTTTCCGCCTTTCCTTACTGGTTTTTTATTTGGAACTAGTATTTCTGAAACTTATATTAATTTGTAATCATTTATTTTGGCAATGTATCAATGCCTTAACTTAAAGATAAGTTTTCTGTTTTTCAGATGTTCAAAGAGCAATTTTTTTTTTATAAATTTTATATGTTTGTAAAATTTAATTAGAACTTAAATCGAATAATATTTCGTAAATATAAATTGCATTGATGGATTGACAAAAAGTGATGAATTGGACATTTATAAATTAAGACATTTTTAGCTATAAAGTTTAACGCGAAAACTAGTAAAAGCTAACTAAAATTGGAATAAGTCAGCAAAGTTTTAAAAATCTTTTTAAATAAAATATATTTGGAAAACTTCTTAAACAATAACTTTGTTTGTGTGTTAACACATATTTTATTTGTGAAATTCAGTTTGCAAATAAATTATGTTCTAATAATTAATATATGCGTTCCAAACAACATTTCTTGACTTTCAAATAAAATTTATTTGTTAACAAATATATAATATTTAAAAAAAATCGTTTTCAAGTAAATTTTCTTTCAATTCAAACATATCAAAAATGATGATTTTCTTCCGTGTATCATTCTCCCATTTTTCATTACTATCTCAGATACATTTCGCTCATTTAGTGCAAGATATCACAACTCCACCCTAAAATGTTTCATACTGATCCAATGTAAAACGTATGTGAAGACTATGTCTAAGTCTGAGCCGATTTTCAACAAATTCTATAGCGATCGTCCTTGGGCCTAAAATGAGCACTGTGCTAAATGTCATCATGATCGAACCATAAATTCGACACTGCACTTTGATTAAACGAATACAGACGGATATGGCTATGCTTCAGTATCTTTTCTTGGAACTGTTTTTCTTAGTCGTTAAACGAATTTCTTTGCTTTCGACATTTGGTATAACCACTAAAGCTGATTATAAATCCTGAGTTGAATCTTTGACAATAAATACCACTTACATACGGATACTAACGAAATGTATTTATTCTTTGCACGTATTTGAATGTGAAAAATTCCTCAGAAGACATCTTTAAATGCTATCATAAATATCGTAGTATTAAATTCTTAATCTTCTTACCAGATATACGGGTAAACAAGATGTATTTCATGAATTGTCCCTGAATTCCAAATATCAATCTCATACCCCCCTCCCTCCCCCTTGCCATCCTTAATCCCGGCTAATGACATTGTCAATTTCCGAAGACAAAAGACTTAATAGCTAAATATGATTGACATAACTCTCAAAAGACATATTTGCTTCATTATAGCCATTGTTACTCGTAATCATTTGATTATCTTAGAAAGTTTCATCATTAATCTATGACAACCTGTGTCACAATTTGACACCTTTGAATCATTAACCAAACACTAAAATACCATAATAGATTTGACCATTTTATGGTCATTATTAAATATGGAGAGGAAGAGTGAGTGAGAAGCAGAATAATTATAACATTATATTTCAAAAGGGAGAATTAAATCAATTTAACATTTATTTTGGTGTGGGAGAAGAGAAGTTTTAAAAGGAAACCACATTATGTTTGCGAGGGGGGGCGGGGGAGGATATGTTTGGCTGGTTTTCTTTGGCTCCTTTACACCTTGTGTAACACCTGTTTTTAATGATGTTTGCTTTAAATCAAAGAAAAGAGACATTATAATAGGATGTCTCTTGCAAAAAACCACAAACAAAGACAAACCAGAATGGCAGTTTCCTGTGTTGGCTCATGAATTATAATACCTATGTATGTTAGGTAAGTACTTAACATATATGAGCTATGTCATAAAAAATCAGACGAGAGTGGGTGCAATGTATAGAATATTTTAACAGGCTAGATATGACATTATATTTGAAAAAAAAACAATACTCGTATAGCAAGCCATTTTCTAGACGATTAGAAGGTATGAAGGAGACCTTCCCAATAGTCTTATTGTGGAAGTAAAAATACCATAGACTTAAGACCCCAAGTATATTCGGCGAAAATCCGTTTTAGGTTATTTTATGTTATTTGAGCAATGTCCGTCAGTCTGTCTGTCCACCAGGCAGCAGCGCACAATAACTCTCGAAAAATTAAAATTTGGTATGTGAATTATATCTTTTTTTCTAAGGATAAGTTCAAAGATGGGTCATATTGGTTCACTCCTTCTTGTAGGTCCCTCACAAAGGGTTAAAATTTAATTAAATAATAATTCTCTAATAACTTCTATACTATGGATCAGAATCCTTTGTAATTCCACACATAGTAATAGTTTATCTGTCACTTTCACCTTGAGAAAAATGGGCGAAGCGGTCCGGCCCTTTTGGTACCACTCACACAAAAGCGCCAAATTATTCTAATATTTAATAGATAATAACTTTAATACAACTACACTTCAACACTATAATTATCTTGGGACGCTTTCGGTCCCTACCTGGGGCTATCATCAGCAAGGTTACATATCTGTTGAGTTCGGTAAGCCATTCACCGCACAGCTTTGATCTAAAAGTTTTGGTAGAACACATATCCCTTTCGCCATATCTGGCAAGGTTTAATTAATAATTCTGTTCAGTGCATCGTCTATTGCTCTGCTAAATTTGGCGTATTTTTCAATCCCCTTTAGGTACCACCATACAAATTGATAGATTCATTCAAACACAATATTCCCATAATTTTTGTAGCAATCATCTAGCTGTTGAATGGCGTCGAAGTCCAGATATTGTAAAGATATCAAAGGTGTTTTCTTCCCCAAACCTGGAATGTCTCATAGTATTATTTAGGTTTTTTCCCATCACTAATACCCAACAGAGTTTTTCTACATGACTGGGACAAATCTCCCACAACCTACACCAGCTTAGCACACATAAGAGTCTTAAAGGTCGCCCTTACCCTCTCTCTCTATCGCAACAGAAAGAAACATTGTTGACATCTTTTTCATGAGCAGCTTAACGATTTGGCAACATTTAATTTAAGTACGTAATAAAATTGCATACAATTCACAATCACATTCACATTTCCCCCATTTTCCCATTTCCCTTTTAATAATATTTGTCGTAAAGGCCAAACTTGACTTGACTTGAATGGAGTGAGTGAATGAATGAATGAGTGAGTGAGTGAGTGAATGTATGAATCCGTTAAGACGTTTGTCATCCTCGACGTCGTTGTCGTCAAACCAAATGACTTTGGTAAGCTGATAATAATCTCTGTTAGATTACCAGTCCACCACCATCAGCATCTGAATTATCATCATCCGCTGGACTCTACAAATTAATCTACTGGTCTTAAGTTTGGTAAACAAAACTTTGGAAGCACGTCTTGCTTGATTTGTTGTCTTGGAAAATTCATTTCAATGGAGCTGAGACACGGACAGCACTCCCTCCGAGCAACCACAACGGAGAGTATAAAAGCCCACTAATCATTTTTATGGCACTGCTTGTCCAGTGTCTGTTGGGGAGAGTTGCTCGACCTCACATCAGCTCTTATTAGGAGCAGCCATAACTTGCAAAAGCAAAAAAGCCATCAAATTTCAACATAGAAATTAAACATTTCTGTCTGTCAGCAACAGACCGACCAACAAATCAATATTCAGTTACTGCGAGTATAGCCGCTGGCCACGAAATTGTGACTGATTGAGGGATATTAGCAGAGATAGGAGAATCACAGGAGGAGGCATAGAATTAGAGAAATATGTTTGGGGGATTTTTTCTAGGTTTGACAGGTGATATTTTTATTTTGCTCCTTATGTTAATATCCCCGAGATTCGTGTTAATTTTTCTAACAGACCAAAAATTGTTTGCTTTAGTATTTAAAAACAAGTAAGAAAGTTTCATGCATGGATTTAACGCCCATTTTTCTCTGGATTGTAGGTACTATAAAACCATTACACTGTAAAAAATTTCAAGTCTTTGTACACTGAAAAAAAAATTAGACTTGAAATTAAAAACAAGTTTGCCTTCAAATCATAGATTTAATCTGTCTTTGTTTGAATAACAATTTTCTTTAAATATAAGAAAATTTTCTAGATTTCAAAGAAATTTTTATTCGTTTAAAGTAAAATTCCTTACTTCTATGATAAGATGTCCATAACGCTATGTCATGTTGACTTTAACGTTACGTCATAAAATTAAAGAAATAATAATTGATTGTAGTACAACTGCCATTGACTCAAGTATAAATTTTAATAGTTTGTAAGATTTTTTCCTTAAATTTGTAGAAATTCTCATGTCATGTTTTTAAAGACAATATACCATTCTTCAGCAAATTTTTTTGGTATTTTTGAATTAACGATTTGTTATCTTTTAAATTAAGAGATCGTTTTTATCTGCGAGAGGACAATTTAGACTCTTTTTGGTCGCAAATTGAGAATAATAGTGAGAGTTACAATAAAGTTTGTTTGACATTTTTATACCCTCCACCATAGGATGGGGGGTATATTCATTTTGTCACTCCGTTTGTAACACCTCTAAATATTGGTCTGAGACCCCATAAAGTATATATTCTTAATCGTCGTAAAATTCTAAGACGATTTAGCCATGTCCGTCTGTCCGTCCGTCCGTCCGTCTGTTGTAATCACGCTACAGTCCGCAATAATAGAGCTAGGTTGATCAAATTTGGTATAAATATTTCTTATAGTTGCAGGCTGTTTGGGATTGCAAATTGGCCATATCGGTCAATGTTTTGATATAGCCTCCATATATAGCATCTAACTTGCTGTGATTCCTACTGTTCTCATCTACTATATGTTTCCTACTGTTCTCATCTACTATATTTTTTTGTTATTTTCTTCAGTTTTGAGTTATTTTGTGAGGTCACATGCTATCCATGGTGGAGGGTATATAAGATTCGGCATGGCCGAACTTAACGCTTTTACTTGTTTGGAATCAGTTCATGTTGAGCGGTGGTAGATAAAGGTTGTGTGCGCTTGCGCCAGTTGACATTTTTAATTCTACATAAATAGCAACAGTTTAGGCGCCTGTTTGTCGGCAGTGTGTGTCCCAGGTAGTCGAAAATAAATTGTCTGGGAACATCGATTGGCTCATACGACGTTTGACAAACAATTTAGGTTACAGAATGTGAGTTGTTTTGAGTTGTAATCCTTTTGTTGAACAGATGCGATATGTACATTTTATAAAAAATCCTGTTGTTCATTTGAAATAACTGGCAATCGTTTTCATATATTGCAATTTTCCGAAATGTAACGTAAAAATATTTGAATTACGTCTAAATTAAGAAGAAGGCTTGTTAAAAGCTGGTGATTTTAAATCATTGAAACTCCTGTATTGATTTAAAAATATCGAGGACTAAGTTAAATGTTAAATTATTTATTTTGGCCTTTTAATCGTTATTTATTTGTAACTAGGATATTCTCCTGCATAAGAATATCTTTGTCTCTATAATATTATAGAATTCAAACTTTTTTACAAAAAGGTATGGCAAATACAAATACTTGTCAGCTCAGCTCCTTGCATTGTGATTTCGTGGTTGCTAAACCAATAATTCAAGTTCAGATTTAAAACACCAGCTCTAAGGCTGCTTTCAGAGTGGGCGCTTAAAGCCGAGCGGAGCGGAGCCGAGCCCAAAGCTGAACGATGCGAGAAGAACTGAATATACACAACTTAATATGAATAAGCGTGAGTAATGTATAGTGAGAGCCGAGCGGAGCGGAGAGCAAAGCAGAATGAATGCGAAAAACAGTTTCAGAGTGTTTTTTTCGCTGATTTACATTTTTGCTATGAATTCTTGAGTGTGCAGTCGTAATTTTTGGAAGTGGCAGGATATTTTCTTAGATCATCATATAAATGATGAAATTCACCAAATTAATTTCTTTTTCCATTAATTGGATGCATTCCAAATCCTTTTTTTATAATAATGGCATTTATCACACTTGGTGAAGCGAAATACTCTTCATCAGAAGAATCCTATACCTTTCACTGCAATTTTGTAAACACAAATGAACAACAAGACTGATACAAAACACGAAGGTTAAAGAGCTAATTCTCGCATTCAATATGCTACCCATATTTTTTCTTCTCGCGTAAAAAAGTTCGGGTGTGCGCTCGGCTTTGAGCGCCCACTTTAGAAGCAGCCTAAGAGTCCTAGTTTCTCCCAACGAATAAGAAGTATTCCTTACCTCTTGTATTTCAACTCAAAAATAATCACGTCAAGTAATGTAGTTGATACCGCAGCTCATACAAAGAGAACTATTCCTTTAAAGAAAAGTTTTGAAAATGACATTTAAATATCCATTAGAATAAATCCTCATATTCCTCATATAATAAACTAATACTATGTGTAGAATTTTGCTAGTACTAGTAGGATCAATACCAGATTTATTTTACTTTCTTCGTTTCATTTCTTTTGCTTTCTTCGACTTTAAAAAGAAAACACAACAAATTAGGGTAACAATGTCCTTTATTTCTGAACATGATCCTCTTATATCTAGCTCGATACAATTTTTCCAGCGATTTATATTAGCTTCGATACCTTGTTTATAGTAAGAAATGTATAGCTCCTGAAAATAGTCATCAACCGCAACATCCATCTCTTCATTACAAATCTTTTTCCGCCGAGCCATTTTTATCATAAACAAGAAATGATCCGAGGGTGCTAAATCTCGAGAATTAGGTACGTGCTGAAGCCGTTCGAACTTTAATTCACTGACTTTGGCCATCGCAATAGTGGATGTGTGGACTGGTGCTTTGTCTTGATTGTGAGCAAACGCGGCACCTATCTTCCGCACAGCTTTCTCATCATCAGATTTTCCGTCAATATGCGCTGTATAGCACTTTTTGAAATGCCTATGACTTCAGCTAGCCCACAAACCTTCAACCGACGGCCATTCAATACCATTTTATGGATTTCTTCAACGGGTGATCCAAGTAGAGATACTTTTTTCAATAGCCTTTTTTTGACAGATCACGTGTGAGTCGTGTCATGCTGTCAAGTTATTTTTATACCCTCACTTTAGTGTGACGAGGGTATATATCATTTGCTACGGAAAAAAGTGTAACACGTCGAAGGAGTGATCTAAGACCCTAAGTATGTTCGGAGGAAATCCGTTTTGGGTCATTTTAAGTCGAATGAGCAATGTCCGTCCGTCTGTCTGTCTGTCTGTCTGTCTGTCTGTCTGTCTGTCTGTCTGTCTGTCTGTCTGTCTGTCTGTCTGCTGGCTGGTGCGCACGATAACTCTCGAAAGGAGTAACCGATTGACTTCAAATTTGGTATGTGGTAATATTTTGATCTATCTCCGGATGAGTTCGAAGATGGGCCATATTGGTCTACTCCTTCTGGTACCTCCCACACAAAGGGTTAAAATTTAGTGAAATATTGATTCTTTAATAACTTCTATACTACTTATTCGAATCTTTTGAAATTCTGCACATAATATTAGTATATAAGTCGCTATTAACTCGAGAAAAATGGGTGAAGTTGGCATGCCCCTTTTGGTACCTCCCACACAAATGGACCATTTTGCATCAAAATTTAACTGCTTATAACTTTAATACAAGTGCATAAAAATGCGTGAAATTTTCTACAGTATAATGTTTTTGTAGCGCCTATAGTCCGGTAAAAAATGGGCATTATCGTACAGCCCCTTTTGGTACCTCCCACACAAATGGACCGTTTCGTACCAAAAGTAAACGGCTTGTAACTTAAATAACACTGCATACAAATACTTGTAATTTTGTACAGTGTAATGCTGTTATAGTGCCTATAGTCCTGTAAAAAGTGGGCGTTATCACCCCGCCCCTTTTTGTACCTCCCACGCAAAATGACCAAATCATACCAAAATTACATAGCTCGTAACTTTAATATAGCAGTGCACATAAACGCTTATAGTTCAGCACAATGCAATGTATTTAAGAATGTACTGTTTACCGAAAAATATGTGTATTTGGAAAACCCCTTCTGGTACCTCCCACACAAATTGACAGATTTATTGGTGTAATGTTATATATTACATTACTCACAAAGTGAGGGTATACCTTAGTCGGTTTACCCGACTGAAACTTTCTTACTTGTTGTTAAGTATTGTTTGGCATTTCATCATGGAAAAACTTACGCCTGAACAACGTTTACAACGTTTTGACAACAAATTGACAGATTAATTAGTGTAATGTTATAACGGGTGATCCAAGTAGAGAAAGTTTTTTCAATAGCCTTTTTTTGACAGATCACGTGTGAGTCGTGTCATGCTATTTTTGTTAAGTATTGTTTGGCATTTTATCATGGAGAAACTTACGCCTGAACAACGTTTACGCGTATCATTCGCCAGTTACCAGTCGAAATGCTCGAACGAGTCATCGAAAATTGGACTCAACGGATGGACCATCTGAGTCGTAGCTGCGGCCAACATTTGATAGACTTAATCTTTAAAAAATAAATGCCAAAGAATGTTCTTTCAAATGATACAAATGGGACAAATGGCTATAGTCTTAGTAAAATGTTTCCGACTCCCAGACAAAGTACCGTATTCTATATTACATTACTCACGATGTGAGGGTATCCTAAGTCGGTATACTGGACCGAAATGTTCTTACTTGTTTTTCAAAAATTGATTTAAGAATAGTAGATCTTGTGAAATTAACAGTTAGCAAATATAATTTCCTGACCGGATACGCAATATGTTTCATCCAAAAGTTTGGATGGCCTCACTACTCTCATCCATGGAGTGGGAGCAACATGTTGAGTGGGTGTTACGTTCACTATTGTTTTTAAGTTCAACTTTCGTCTTTTTTTGTTCCCATTTCAATTTCCCAATATTTGCCTATTTACTATGCATACTCTCATGTTTGTGCGCTATTTCGGCAATTGTTTGGCTGATTCAAATCCAAATCCGATAAAAGAAATATTGGCCTTCGAAATCACTCACCCTAAAGGCGTTGTCCCACTAATAGTTATCGCTTTGGGGGCATCACAAAGAGCATCATAGTGAAAGATGGAAGTGGAAGTGGAAGGGGAGGGAGGAAGGAATTGAATAAATATACAAAAATATTATTTGTACTCCCCATTCACTATACCTCCAAGTGATATTTATTTAATAAGTTTTATTTTGCGGAATGATTTGTGTGTAAAGAGCATAAAATGAAATTATTTCAAGAGGAGGAAAAACTGCGAATATTAAATCCGAAGGGAATAGGTGTAAGGAGGGACGAGAGCATTTAATAATACGATGTAAGTACTAGGATTTGTGGAGAAATGTCATAGCGTGTAGCAATGGGGGAGGAGCGGTCATGAGTCGCCTAAGGTTTGTGGGTAATTGTTATGATTTTCAATTTGAAGAAAACAGGATTAGCAAAAAAATGAGAAAAACTTGTATTTTTGTTAATCCAGACATAAGAAAATAATACTCATAAATAAATTAAACAAAATCAGAAAAATATATAATTATTTAAAAAGTATTTAGGAAATATTTTAAAATAATAGTTTAAAATGGTGTACTGCAAATCGTGTATATTATGCACCCCCAATTTAAATTCGAAATTTAAAAATTTTATTATGTACGTTTTATATTTTTCCCAAGAATTACAAATTGTGCAAAATGTATAGTATAATTATCCTTTCAGAGAAAAATTTTAAAAAGACAACCAAAAAAAACAATACAATAATGTACAGGGTGGAGCGCGGTAATTTGCTTATTTGGGAATGAAATAAAAACGTTATGATTCTTAGAAAAAATTATTTTATAAACCTTCGACTACATATAGTATATCAACCGTTCCAACACCTTGGAAGACCTAATTAACAATATTGAGGCTGAAATTGGCAGAATACCAGTCGACATGCTTGTTAGAGTTCATGAAAACTTCAGAAAAGTTATGCAGCAGTGTGTGGATAGCGAAGGTCGACATTTGCCAGATACACTATTTAAAACCATGTAATTTAAAAATTTCCTTATTTTTCGATATAATTAAAATATGAAATACATTTTTCTAAGGTTCATAACTTTTTTATTTCATTCCCAAATAAGCAAATTACCGCGCTCCACCCTGTATTTTTGTATTTAAATTAATCGAAATTGAATAATGTAAATTGTTCAAATATTTTACGGTCTTTGACGCCAGTGTCTTTAATATTAGGCCACTTTTTCCCAACGCTATTATATTCCTATTTAACTAAAAGCTTCATTCTTCTATTTAAATTCCTTTGGATTTAGAAATTGTATCAATTCATGTGTGTACGTGCAATGATTTTTGTACACGTCCGTTTTGCCAAAGATTTTAAAACTCAACAATAACACAAATAATGACCTTTAGCCGAGATTTAATTTTGATTATTGTCTGGCACGTTTTGCTTGTGTACAAATTACCCAAATTGCCCAAATATCACCTCTGGGTTTGGGATTAAATATACGCATTAATAACTGTTGATATTTATTTATACAGAATAATTGCAAATTTTCCGACAAAATCCCGATTTATTTCAAAGCTGCAAGCGTTAGACTTTATTGATGTAAATAAATTAATGATTATTGAATGAAGGCCAATAAAATCAGAAGGGGGTGTGGGAGGTGAAGTTAACAAATATTAATGCTATAAGAAATTAAACCCGAAGAAAAATGTTTGTCTGTGTAATGAATATTAAAACAAGTGAGATTGCTGCAGAAGTATGGGGAATCTTTTCGAGTGAATCTGTAATTTGTGTGGTGGGTACCAAAAGGTTCCCTAAACGGTAGATACTTCAAAGCCATTGCAATGTACCGACTTGTATATGTTTGTGTGTACTGGTATAAAACTTATTGACATTAAAAAATACTTGTACGTAATAACAAGTATTTTTTATTGTTTTCAAATGTACTGTGAAAGAACTACAATGTACAAAATTTCAAATATTTTTATGATTTAGCATTAAAGTTATGAGCTTTTAAATTTTTTTTATAAAATTTTCTTTTTGTATCGTTAGAACCAAAAGAGATTAACTTTTCCTGATGTGGTAGCGACGAAGTAACTTTTACTATATCTGGAATTACAGAAGATTCGGCTAAGCAGTATAGAAGTTATTAGAGATTCAATATTTCACTAAATGTCCTACAGGAAATGAAGTGCCAAAATAAATCTACTGACCCCAGTACTGTTTAAAAAAGGACCTATCACTAATCTGATCAAGTAGGGATTGGTTGGATTGGGCCCCAAAACTGATACTGAATGTTGTATGTGATAATACGACTTCATAAGAGAAATTTACTCCCTAATAGAAGACCACTTGGGTTATCTACACCATTGTATTTGACAATTTCTTTTATTTACACCCTAAAAATATGGACAAAAAAGGACCACATTACTCTGTGGAATAATGAAACCGTTGGGAAAATAACAAAAATCCTTTAAGGGTGACCCAAACGTGTATAAAAATAAAATATTGCTTACATGTTACAATAATCCCTCAAGGCTAGATCATAAAATAATTAGAGAGCACAACAAGCCGACTACTGACTTAGGTGTATTTCCCAAGGACATGAGGTGGAATAAATATGCCTCCTCTTTTCAACCTAACCTAATCACATGACTTAGGTTATCTACTCCTTAGTAGAGGACCATGTGTGTTATCTACTTCTTTGTACTACTCAGTGGAGATACAGTTTGTTTGCTTGTTGGGATATCTACTACGAGTATTTAGTTGACGATCAGTTGGGTTATCTACTCTTCACTGGAGATACAGTTAGGTTATCTAATCCTTAGTAGACGGCCATTACTCCAGTTGGGTAATCTACTCCTTTGTAGACGACAGATGGGTAATCTACTCCTTGGTAGAGACACAGTTGGGGAATCTACTCCTCAGTGGAATTACAGTTGGTTTATATAAAGGGTGGTTAAATTTAAGGGCCGATGTTGAGTGTGAACCACACCTAAACGTCAAGTTTGTTTCTGCATTTCATTTGACATTACTCAATTTCAGACTAACTCAATTTGAACCATGGAAAGATACACAATCGAGCAACGCGTTAAAGTTTTTAAGACCTTTTACGAAAATGGGCGTTCAAATCAAAATGCATTTCGTGCACTTCGTAATGTTTTTTTGATCAGCATAATCGACCAAATTTGTGCACAATCGGGAGAATTGTGAACAAATTTCAGCAAACCGGGTCTGTAGGAGATGTGAAAACACCTACGCATGCTCGCCCAATTCGTTTGGTGCGGCTTATGGGCTGGCGACTTCATTGGGCCATACTTCTTCGAGGCTATCGTGAGAATATAACGAACTTTTTATGGCCCGAATTGGAAGATATGGATGTGGACAATATGTGGTTTCAACAGGACGGTGTCACTTGCCTCACAGCTAACGAAACAATGCCGTGTTATCTCACGTCGTGGCTATGTCAATTGGCCGCCAAGATCATGTGATTTAACACCGTTGGACTTCTTTATTTGGTGTTATTTGAAAGAAAAGGTGTACGTCGATAAGCCAGCAACAATTCAAGAGCTAAAGGATGAGATAATTCGGCACATTAACGACATTGAACCTCAATTATGTCTCAGAGTCTTTGAAAATGTAGACCATCGGATATTGGTATGCCACACAAGCCGTGGCGAGCATTTGGCCGATATTTTGTTTCACACATAATTGTCATAGATCCGTAATAAAAAAATATTAAGATAATTCTCTGAAAACATAGTAGAGATACAGTTGGCTTATTTACTAATTAGTGGAAATACAGATGATTTATGTACTCTTTAGTTGGGTTATCTACTCCTTAGTTGACGACCAATTGGGTTATCTACTACTTAGTTGACGACCACTTGGGTTATCTACTGTTTAGTAGAGATACAGTAGGGTTATCTACTCCTCAGTGGAGATACAGTTGGGTTATATAATCCTTAGTAGACGGTCAGTTGGGTTATCTGGTCCTTAGCAGACGACCACTTGGGTTATCTACTCCTTAGTAGACCTTCATTTGGATAATCTAGTCTTGGTAGATGACAGTTGGGTAGAGTAGAGACACAGTTGGGGAATCTACTCCTCAGTGAAGTTACAGTTTGTTTCCGTACTCCTTAGTAGACGACCAGATGGGCTATCTACTAAAGGGTCCGCTATCTAACTTTTTTTTTTCAACTAGTGCTTATTTCGTGAATGGTAACACTTAGCTCATGTCTGATTTGACAGATAATTAGTTTTATCCTTCCGCTGAACGAATATGGTTGTGTATACGCTTGAACAAGTGGGCCTGCGATCGACTTACAGAAGATGCCGATTTTGCCAAAAAAAATCATCTTTTCAGATGAAGCTCATTTTGATCTTGGTGGGTATGTAAACAAGCAAAATTGCCGCATTTGAGGCACAGAAAACCCGCACGCACACATTGAAAAGCCGATACACCAAAAACGAGTCACTGTTTGGTGCGGATTTTGGTCCAAAGGCATAATTGGGTAATTTTTCTTCGAAAATGAGCAAGGAGTGGCCGTTACAGTCAATGTCGATCGTTATCGGGCCATGTTGAATTTTTGTTCACAAAAATTGAAGAGGAGGATATTGGCAACATTTGGTTTCAACAGGACGGCGCTACGTGCCACACAGCCGAAGCTACACACGATGCTTTGCGCGATGTTTTCAAAAAAAAAAAAGTTATTTGGCGGACGGTTTACTTAGTTGACGACCAGTTGGGTTATTTAACTAATGTACTCCTTAGGAGAGACACAGTTGGCGAATCTACTTCACAGTAGGGTTACAGTTGGATTACCTACAGCCTAGACGGCCACTTCGGCTATCTACTCCTTAGTACCCTAACAGTTGGTTTATCTACTGCATAATAGGGGTCCAGTTGCTTTATGTACTACTTCGTTGGCGGTCCGACTGACTTTCTATTCCATAAATTGTGTTATATACTCATGAGAGCAAAAATTGTATTATATACTCCTCAATTAGCGACTAGTTAGGCTACCTACTCCTTCGTAGGTATAGATTTGGTTATCTACTCCATAGTAGACGATCATTTGGTTATCTTCTCCTTAGTAGATGGTTATCTAATACTTACGAATATATCAGTTCGTGTATCTACTGCTTCGAAGACGGCCGGATGGATTATCTGCTATTTAAGAGAAAACAAGTTTGGTTATCCACTCCTGAGAGGACAAGTTGCCATATCTACTCCTTGATTTGACTTTTTGGGCTATCTACACCCTTTTTTCTTTTTATTTATTATGTACAAAAATACTATAAATACAGTTTAATATATTGTCTCAGCGTAATAAGTATATATTTGGTTATCTACTATTTGGTAGATTACCAGTTGGGTTATCCACTCTTTAGTGGAGAGTTATTTACTACGTAGTAAAATACCGGTTTGGATTAGTATTGGGTTATCTACTCTTTATTTGACGACCAGCAGGGTTATCTGATCTTTAGTAGAGATACATTTGGGTTTTTACGCAGTAGTATGAGGCACTTGGGTAATCTACTCAATAGTAGGCGATCAGTTAGATTATCTACTCCTTAAAAGAGGGTTAAATACTATTTACTAAAATACCATTTGATTTATCTGCTGCTTAGAAGACATCCAACTGAGTTATCTACTCCATCGTATGCGTCCAGTTGGATTGCTTACTCCTTACTGTATATTGAAGGTTCTGGTACTGTAGGTATTCTTTTAGACCAATGCACCACCTCTAATGCGGCTACTTGGGCTATCTACTCATTAGTAGAGGGCTAAATACTACACACTAAAATACCAGTTGATTATCTGCTGCTTTGTAATCATTTAGCTTAGTTATCTACTGCTTCGTATGCGGTCAGTTGAATTACCTACTCCTTAGTATATGACAATATGTGTCATCTACTCCTGAGTAGACCAGTTGGCTTATCAACTTCTTAGTTGAGGATTAGTTAGACTATCCACTCCTTAGTAAGTAAACAGTTGGGTTATCTACTCTTTAGTAAATGACCAGTTGGGTTATCTATAACATAGTATTTAACCAGTTTAGTTATCTACTCTTTAGTAGAGGACCACGTGGGAGCAGTTATCGAAGTTCTACAATTAAATAGTAAATATTTAATTGGTTTCAAATGTGACTTATGCTGTATTATATTATTTTAGACCAGTATTTGTATACGTCATAAAGTGGGAATTCACCACCTCTAATAACAAATCCATATTAAAGTTACCGGTTGTTTTCATATAAAAGGGACAATCTTCAAACCGATGTCTGTCCTAAATGGACAGGTCCAATTTCGTTCGGTCCAATTTTCCGTAGGGTTATTAGTGAAACAAGACGTACCAAATATTCGAAGGTGTTTTCATATAAAAGGGACAATCTGTACGAGTATTATACCTGTCCAAATTCCCGTGGATGTTAACTCTTAATGAGGGAGGCACAAGGAATGGACCAATATGGCTCATCTTCGAACATACTCCGAGATAGGAGAAACTATTACCACAGACAGAAGATTAACGGGCATATCTCGATTGACTTAAAATTTTCTAAAACGGTTTAAACTTTGAAAGTCAATTCCATAAAACTTCAATAAGTTTTTATGACTTATTTTCTCAGAGTACACAGGTACATGTTAACATGTTTCATATCACTATTTTTTTTGCTCCTAATCTTTATGACAATTCCATTCTTATTGCTATTCCTATTCATGTTTATATAAATACTAAAGTGCTTTGGGTTTTTTTGATTCGATTATTTGAAATGTGCCATAATGGATTATCTAAATATTCAATTATGTGATGTTATAAATATTTATGCTTTCAGCCACACATTTCGAGTTGGCATATGTCTCTGTATCTGATGTGACTATCATCGTAGTCATTGTGTGCAAAAAAATCAGCAACATTTGGCACTGACAATAGAATGTTTCAGCAATTGGAAATTAAAATCAAATCATCAAACCATGAATATCTTTATGACTTATGGATATACTCGTACAGACATAGATATAAATACAGATATGAGTGGTCGTTGAAAATCCTGAAATTGGTTTGGGTTTTTATGAACAATTTGATGTTTTTCTCTCTCTATCACCCCATGTTTTTTGTTTTTTTTTTTGGTTAAGTGGAAGTGTAAATGCGTCATATATTTAGGAAAAAATAATTAAACAATGGACCTTTCAGTTTTGTTGTCAGATATGAAATAGGACACTAGCCGAAACAGGCGGCATCTGTTTAGGTATAATAAAGGTGGGGTCATTTAAAATTTTAAATTTTAATCGGCTATAAAAAAACTAGTGATAATTTTTTTTTTCAAATTTCTGGTTTTATTGGAAAGGTTGAACTTTGCCATATAGTAATGGAACACAATATCATTCATATAACTACCACGACTGGCTCGCAGAACCTTATCCGATCAACCCAATTTTTCAGTACATTTTCGATTGTTTCGCCATAATCGACCACAAATTTTGCGGGAAATCAGAGAGATTTGATTTATTTCAGAAAAATAATTCTCAAAAGGGTTCCCTTTATTTCGTTTCTTGGACTGAAGCGTGTATTCCTTTTACAGCAAAAAGCAAATTTTGAGTTATTACACTTTTGTGTAACAACTGCGATATGTTTGATTACAAGTTCATGGGAAACATCATCTCACACATCCGCGCTCTCTCTATCAAATGTGCGATAATCAAAGGAAATCATGGAAACAGCTAATTTCCGAAGAAACAATATTTTTATATAACAATTTTGACATATACGATATGTAACATAAACATACGTACACACATTTGAATAGTTGTGTAACTGAGCTAAAGTCAAATACTAATCAGCATCCATTCAACCCTACCTATCCACGTCAACCCTTTCCAAGGCCACATTGGTTAGGGGCTTCATATGTTCGTACGTACGAACACGTGTGTAACATTAATGGCATAAATTGACGTGCAAATGTCGTTCGGGGAACGATTAATGTGATTTATTTTTCTGTAAATCACCAGGAGATGGAAAAGGAAGGGAAGAGAGGTGTGTTACGTTTATATAATTGCAAAGCTAAATTTTAGGCAACTTTATACAGAGATTAATTTCGATTTTAATTAACGTTTCAATACTGTTAATTAAGCCGATTGTAAAGAGAACCATAAAACCTCACACACCTGAACTTCAGAATTTGTTACTTCTATATTTAGATAGGCACAAGCTCCTATCGTTACAGACGTATGTACATACATACATATCGATGGCTTAATATAAAAAGTGTGTATCTTGATTTTTGTCATAATTGCGTTTTCCGTTTATTCAGGTCGAAAACTGTCAAACTTTAAAATTTTTGGCGGCTTTAGTTGCAAATAAAGGATTTATAGGAATTTTAAAAACCCCGTAAGTTTAGTCAAAGAATTTCTATGGTTTTTATTTGGTTATTCGCGCCCCTGTTAAGGAACAACAAAATCGAGATACGCCTTTTTTATATTAAGTCATCGATAAATATGTACTTAGGCTGTCTTTGTTAACTTTTATTTAATCAAATGGATTTTCTCACACAACAACAACAACAACTTGACGATTAGTACAAATTTAAAACATTGGAATGTCGAAAAATCTCTTTATCGAATGGATAATTAATTTAAACATCTTAAAAAGGATTTTAAGCTTAAGAATGTTTTAACGGTGTCATGGCATTCGTAAAACGGCTCATTTCTCTAGGATTTTTTTCTAAATTTATTATGTCAATATATTTGCACTCCAATAATGTAGAATGTTAATTTGTTAATGAAAGGTGAGGAAACCGTAAAGTCAGTTTTTATTGGTATACCGGATAGATTACCCTATAATGAATTAATCTCCCATTCCACTAATTTGTATGCCCCCAACTTACAGTTAGGAAATCTCATTCTACATCATTTGGTACCGAAACAATATGCAAAGAAAAAATTATTTTCAAAGGAACGACTACTTTAGACTACTACACTGCCCTCCTAAGAAAGAAAGTCATATCTCCATTTGAGTAGTTTTGAGATATTTAGCTTTTACGGTTTTACAACTTTCGCGCCTTTTAATTTTATGTTTAGGTTAGGGACCTAAATTGGTCTATGGGAGCTGGTAAAACCGGCTGCCACCCCATCCTAAACCTAAAGGCGCGAATGTTATAAAACGTAAAAGCCAAATATCTCAAAACTACTGAAATGGAGATACGACTTTCTTTCTTAGTAGGGCAGTACACTCCTCGTCCACGGGAACTTAAAATTCGTTTGTTGAACCAGAAAATTAATGATTACAATTCCAATACATATCAAAAGCGAAAAATGGATGTATTAGACAGAGCTCTTGTAACTGCTGGACCAGTGATTTAAAAATTTTCAAATTAATGTATTTTCTTTCCAACACTTCTCACACAAAATATCTAATATCCTTTTATATATAATTTCCTTTAATATTTTTTAATAAGGTCAGATGAGATTTTTTGTAAACTAGTTGGGAGATCTATTATACTCTATGAATTGTATTCCTATCAATGTATAGTCCAAATATGGGCTTTAGTTGATAAATAAATGAAATAAATAAATTTGAGAAAATAGTATATTTTAATTTAAAATGTATCTTTTCGAAATTTTTAAAAATCTATAAAATATATATCAATAAAATGTATTTCACTTACTTTTTACTGATTCCAGAAACACGAAAATTTGGGGTTAAGCCCTGAAGAACAATGGATCTATTACTCTTGGATGTAGTTTTGTGAGAACTGAAATGAAAGAGAGGGAAAAAATGAAATTAGAAATATGAATTAAAGGCAGACTTTAGTTAAAAAAAACTTCAGTAGAGGACCGATCAATGACTTGAGACTAGTCTCTTACCCTTGAGGTTCAAAAAACGAGTCCGTCCATCAATACATTCCAACCTGAACTTCAAAAGTAGGTCAGACAGATGCAAATATGACATCACCTCTCAGATATAGAATAATTTTTTTTTTTTTTTGAGAAAGTATCCCGACACGATATTTTTTAATAAAACGTATTGTTGGAGTATAAAATATGGGATATGCACTAAAATAATGATAAAAGATAGTAGCAGTCTGCTTTAAGACAATACATACACTTTTAAGTAGGTCTCTGCAGTTTTTGCAACTCGGATTCTTAATACAATAACACAAAACACACTTTGATGCTCACTTTAATAATCTCTTTTTATGTTTTTCATTCTTAATTATTCACTGTTAATAATAAAAACATCACTGAACTTGACAAAGCTTTTGCAATATTTATATAAAAGATGAAACAAAAATGTATTAAACTATCAGTGTAAAAAAACACGCGCACTACCCAAGAATATCAGCCAATATCATTTGACAGCACAAAAGCGTTTTTACACCGCTGATTAGACGATTCTGCACAAGTCGCTGTTACAGCTCAGAGAGCATTATTATCAAAACTACACTTGAGGTTCTCATCTAAACTACACATGTTTGATATCCACGCCCAGCGTTGACAAAATTATGGACTTTCACTGATAGTTTTTCTTGCGGTTATACTGCAAATACTTTTTGCAGTTTAAATGAGACAAATGAGGATATGATAGCGATATGACAAGCATTAAATGAAAATCTAAATTATATGAAATTTTTTTATTTACGAGTAGTAAATAGGGGAAGAAAGCCTTTCAACAATAAATCAATGTTTTACATTTTTAGAACTCCAGTAATAAATAACACAAGGGAACCATGTATTTTGATGATTAGGAACTGAATGTTGTTTTAAGGTTATTGGGGACGCTGAATCCAAATCTGCACTTGGTTTTTTTTCTATCAGCTCGACTTTTCGCGATATACCGTTATGTAAAAAATGAAGGCACTTCCACTACATATATTGGAATATCTTGAAAACGGTTCATCGTATTCAGTTAAAAATAAAATCCAAAACACGTCAATAAAATTATCTTTAAGCCATGGTTACATTGGTTTTAAATTGCCCAGTAGTTTCAGAGATATCGCTGAGGTTTTGGAAAAAAGTCAACAATTTTATAAAAAAGAAAATAAAAAAGTTTGTACTTTAAAAATTCATAAAAATAATGAAAATGTGACAAAAATCACAGCTTTGGTCTAAAAGCATTTAACACTATATATTTGAATGATATGACCTTGATTTCTTTAAAATCGGTGAACAACTTTTGATTTTATTCACAATTTACTGAGATAACTGAATTGATAAAAATGACGAGTTCCATACAAAAGTAAAATTTTTTAATATGTGTGTCTTTGCTGCTGTTCTATTTATGTAATAAAAAATGCGAGCTTATGGAGAAAAATTGAGATTAGATTTAAATTCAGGGACCTCAAATTAGTAAACAATTGCTATACAGTTCCAGTCAACACAAAAAAAGTTCAATTTTGTTCCCTTGTGTAATTGATGGATTTTGTGTACGATTACCTAATAGAACGTAAGGGAGGAGTATTACACAGCGGATTGGCATAACACCCTATGTAGGTTAGGTTAAAGGTGGCAACGTTTATAAACTTTTTTTTTGCAATTTCTTTCAATATGCGTTTTTCCCACAACCCACGTTTTCAAAGTCGGTGCCCCTCATAATTCAAAAACTAATTCACAGATTTTTTTGAAATTTCAACACTATTTCTATTCATAATTCGCGAGGTAAGACTGTCGATGTTTTTCTTTTCAAATTTGGTAATACTTTTTATTTTAAATAAGTAGATTTTGTCTCCCAAAAATCGCGTTTTTCACTTCAGTGTTCGCAAAAATTTAAAAAATTTAATTTCCAAAAAACTCGACTGCGTTACTTGGTGATAACAATTATCTAACGAAATAAATCTAATTTTTTTGATTTTCGATGATCCGGCATCGTGTTATGGGGGGTACCGCAATTCTATTTTTTTCGAGACGCTTCCGAATAATTGCCGTCGTTGCCATATTTTTAATATTTCTTCATGAAAATTTTACAAAATGTACTTCGAAAGTTACGAATAATTATTAAATCATGATCCTACGATGTCACCCACCGCTGTAAATGCTTCTAGTAAAGGGTGGGCCATTTAAAATTTTAAATTTGAACCACCGATTTTTTTCACTTAATAAACTTTTTCAGGAGTTTTTTTTTTGCTATAAAAGGATTATAAATATTAATTTTGAGGCGTAGCGTCATATCGCCCAAAACCATAAATGTCATATCGTCTAGAAAATCAATGTTAGTTGTTGTTGCGAGAAACATTTGGGTTTTGGAAGATATTTGGGCGGCCACTTTAAGACAATGTGGTTCGCGTAGTCGTCTTTGGACATAAGCCAGAGGAGAACATCTGTATCCCCGGCCGAAGTCCGACCACGCAAATACACTTTGGTCCTTGCTTTGCAAATTTGTATACAGGGTGGCCCAAAATGACCGAAGGGGTTTGAGTTCATTATAACATTTTATTTAAGACATAATTATATTTTGTTAAATACATTATTATTATTTTTCCCTGTATATATACAAGGTGGCCCAAAATTATCGAAGGGGTTTATACTTCCTTATTACATATTTTTATTTATTTTCAGTATTTTGGGGAATTTAAAATGGAACAGTACACAAAAAAATGGTTTTACATTAATATACTGTATTTTAAAAAAAATGTTATATAATTACGTCTTACATAAAAAGGGTATAATGAAGTCAAGTCGTTCGGTTATTTTTGGCCACCCTGCATTTATTGAAATGTCATTGCTTTGACGATTCCAAATATACCAAATTCATATATCGTTACTAGGTCACGATCACTTTAAAGATATCTTTCTTTTCATGATTTTCAAGAACAACAACTTCACTGAACTTGACAAAACGTTTGTTTTATTTATTGAAAGGATGAACAAAATTATATTAACAACCGATCTGTGTTTAGTGAACACGTGCACTGATATCAGCTGATAGCTTTTAACAGCACAGCCACACCGCTGAATGGCCGATTCTACACTAATCGCTGTTACAACACAGAGAAGACTACCAACAATGCGATTTGTTTAGATGGTAACTTAGCTTTTGTGGGAGTAGTTTTTGAGTTATCTTTTATGGATATACGATGAACTTGGATATCTCGAAAACTGTTAATTTCTCATCAAAAGGAATGAGGAAATTAAATTTCAATGAATTTAATAAATAAATTAATTAAATAAATAATTAATTTGATCCCGAATATATCACTTGAATATTTTCACAATTTTTATTACTAAATTTTGAGTGTTTTGTTTTGCACAAATTCTCTTGTGCTTAATTTCATCCAATCAGTGCGACAATCTATTATTTTTATGACAAAATTAATTTTGTTTAAAAAAGAAAACATTTTTTCTGTGTTTTAAGTTTCTCTTGTTCATAATTTATAGGCGTTTTTCATTATCAAATGTCCCCCAAAAATCTAATCGTCAAATATAATGAAAATGTCCCTTTTTTGTTTAGTAAACACGTACACCGATATTAGATAATAGCTTTTGGCAGCACAATAGCACAGCCACACCACTGAGGAGCCGATTCTACACTAAACGCTGTTACAGTACAAGGAAGACTATTATCAGTGGGATTGGTTTGTGACTTAGCTTCTATGGGAATAGTTTTTGAGTTATACTTGAGATTCTTTGAAAACTGTTAATTTTTCATCAAAAGGACATGAGGAAAATAAATTTCAATGAATTTAATAAATTAATTTGATCCCGAATATACCACTTGAACACTTTATGACAAAATTTTGAATGTTTTGTTTTGCACCGCAAATTCCCTTGTGCATAATTTCATTCAATCAATGCGACAATATATTATTTTCATGACAAAATTAATTTTCTATAACAAATGTTCGTTCTATAAAATGCTTATCATGGCTATGGGAAGGTCATTTGTCTGCAAGTCTCCACAAGGGACATACATACGATACTACTTACTATTATGGCATTATCTCCGCATAACAAGTTTTCAGTTGAATAATTCCATTATTATCTTCATCATCTCCTCATCGAGAGAGTTTGAAATACTTTACTCTAACTACCCAAAAATAAATACTCGTATATTAATATAAGAGCTATTTGAGCAGAGGCATTACGTGACCTCATCTACAAATCTCCCAGAGGGGAAGTGTAGCCCAAAATTCATTTGTCAGAGATTATTAATATTTTAAGTGCGAGTGAAGGTCATAATTTGCGGTGGTGTTAGAGACAAAGTGTTGAATGACAAAGGAAATAAATTTAATGGTTTTATTATTGTCACAGTGTGACAAATGGCAAATAAATCCTCACCTCTGAGAGATTTGCAAGTAATTTAATTTATGCCAAAACAGTAACACCTCTTAGGGTTTGTTATTCTTTTCACCCTTTTTGTACTGTCAATTAAAATGTTTTACATAATTTTACATTTGAAAGCAATTTATTCATTACAGCGGTAATTTGTAGCAGTAAATTTGCTTTTGTGGCTGTTGAAGTGAAAATTTAATTTCACTATATTAAATTATAAAAAATATTGTTTACTATATTTGTGTATTCACCCCCCACCCCCAGAGAAGCCACAAATAAGTAATAGTAAACAAGCGTGTGTGTGTGTGTGTGAGTTTTTTTAATGCGAGTAATTAGTGGAAAAGCGAGTGGATCAGTGTCCGTCCTGCCGTCCGTCTGTCCCTCGAGGGCACGTTTACTCTTCTAATAATGCCTTGAATATGTTTTAATTTGTTTTTTATAGACATACACACACATACGAATATGTACATATGTATGTACGAGTATATAAAATTAAGTTCTGTGGCGACCATAAAGGACATTTTTACATGTGTTGTTGCTTGTTGATTTTTGTTTGC
The DNA here is from genome assembly GCA_963930755.1 of Eudasyphora cyanicolor. Classification (NCBI taxonomy): domain Eukaryota; kingdom Metazoa; phylum Arthropoda; class Insecta; order Diptera; family Muscidae; genus Eudasyphora; species Eudasyphora cyanicolor. The sequence goes on along the minus strand of OZ005738.1, from coordinate 5,911,596 downwards.
CGGCTCTGTTGTAATTATGAAATCATTGTCTGTAAAATTTTTTGATTTAGTGGCGCCGTCATACAAACTCCCGAGTATCCGTCCGTCGTCTTCTTCCGATTTGTTATCCCATTGTCATTAAATTTGCTGCCCTTTCTCCCTTGCTTCCGTTTCCTTTGGCGGCGTTGTCTGTCAATCTGTCCGTCCCTTTGTGTTTTTTTGGGGCTGCTCAAAAATAAAACCACTTAAAAATTGTCAGGCTGACTATTAACATTGTCTCTGGGTTGGATTGATATGACTGGGGTGGGTTGGAATGGACGACAGAGGCGTAATTTGATGACAGTTATGCTTCGCATCGCCTCGCATCTTAACGAGCCAGTGAAAGAGACGGAGACACACACACACAGCTTTGCATATATATTTTGTAAATAAGGACATTTTGATGCGAAAAATTTATTTTTGTTATTAAATTCCTTTTTATTCCTTATTTTACTGTTGACGTTCTTCGCGTTTTTTTTGCGTTTTATTTTTTGGTCCAGTTATCTCAAATTCTATTGAGCGTTGGCGTATGACCGACCATCACTACTCCGTAGGGTTTGTGTGCATTGCAAATTGGGACAGATGTTATGGCATAATTTTTAGGGATAAGTATGAGAAAAAATTTACCAAAATAACTTTGTTAGTTAATTTTAAGACAAAAGGAGAGCCTTGCGTCGGCTTCATTAATGCAATTTCCTTAATCCTATTTACGCACTATTTTTAAACGAATTTTCACACGAATATTTTGAAAACTGGAATGATTTCCAAAACAATTTTAATGGAAAACTTATTAATAACTTTCAGAAAATAAATTTAAGATTCATTTTGACGAAATGTATCAAATTGTGGTTTAAATTTCTATCGATAAATCAATAATTTTTGATTTAGGAACCATTAATGATGACGAAATAAATTTTCGATGATCAAATCATATCACTACAGTACTTTCATTAATTTTATATATTAGTAATGAAAAAATTATTAATCAAAAAATAATAAAATATTTATCGAAATGTACTAATACAAAAAAATCAAAAATCCATAAACATATAAAAACAGAAATAGATAAAACATATAAAAAAATGTTAACAAATTTTTTTTACAGATTTGTAGAACACGACCTCATTTATATTTTGAATGAAACGGCTTTAGTTTTGTCACACATTTTGCCATGTAAATTTAATTTTGATAACACACTCTATCGAAAATTAAATTGGCCAGTGTATGCAGTAGGCCAATGTAGACCGATATGTATATTGGTTTTTAGGACACTTCACTTTGAACAAACCCCGTTTCGATAAATATTTTTAATCGAAATTTTATTTCGATTCAGTCAGAATTTATTTGGTTTGAGACCATATGTTCCATTTACTTTCTGTCTATTCCAAGAAAGTAATAGAAACAAATACAATACTGAATTCTGAAGATGATAGAGTGGTGTCTATCGAAACTGCAGTCAATTCTACCAAGCAATTAAAACTCTCTACCAATTTTTGTATTTGTTTCTATTACTTTCTTGGAATAGACAGAAAGTAAATGGAGCATATGGTCTCAAACCAAATAAATTCTGACTGAATAACAAAAGCACAGACCAACAATAAATAACAACAACACATTTTATTTCGATTTTCTAAATATTTATCGAAATTTAATTTTGAATTTTGACATATTTATAGGAATATAATTTAGAATTTTTACATATTTGCAGAAATATTTATAATTTTTTTCTTTAAAAAAAAAATAAAAGTGAAAACACAAATAGATAAAACATATAAAAAACGAATAGTCAATAGATATTTATTGAAATGAACTAATGAAAAAACAAAATAATCAAAAAATCGATAATCATGTAAAAATCGACTAGAAATGTCGATAGAAAATATTTTTCGAAATGGACTTGGTAAATTGGGACTTGGTAATTTTCACATATTTATCGAAAATTTTATTATTTCTTTACTGTTTTATAGAAGACGTCCTCTGTAAATTGAAAGAAACCAATGTAATGATATGATTTGCCTATAAATCGTGGCTTAAAAAATCGATAACAAAATTTATCGAAAATTAACTAGGTATGTTTATGTAGTAGGCTATGATATGTATGAATAATAGTTCATAAGTCGCTTTTTTCTGACCCAATATCGAAATTAAGTTTAAATTTGTACATATTTTTCGAAATTGGACTTCGACTTTTTACATATTTTTCGAAATTTGACTTCGATTTTTAACTTATGTATGAATATTTATTATACACTGCATAAACTGGCAAAGTCCACATTGATAAATACTTTTTTATTTGTAGAAATTTACTTTTGAATTTTTTTTAACAATTTATCGAAATTTGTATTAATTTGTTGCTATGATTTAGGATGATAACACTATGCAACAAAAAAAAAATCGTTAACAAAATTGGTCGAAAATGGACCTGATCACTGAACTGGCAAAGTACACTTCGATGAATATTTTTTTTATCGAAATTTCTTTTTTAATTTTTTAACAATTTATCGAAATTTTTATTAATTTGTTTCCATCATTTACGAGGATAATCGGTCATAACAATAAATCAGCTTATTTCATTTTATGGAGGATCACATCCTCTATCAATTAGTAATGTAGAAAAATAATCATAAATCGATAACTATGCCATGTAAACCGTGGCTTAAAATTTCGTCAACAAAATTGGTCGAAAATTGACCTGATCAGTTTATGTAATAGATCAACCATAAAATATATGTAGTTGATATAATATATACAACTTTGATAAAATTCGTAAGCTGATCAAGTCAATTATCTTTTGTTATCGACATTTATGGGCATGATCGGGCCATAATTTATCGAAAATGGAATTGGTTTGTTTATGCAGTAGGCCAACGATATACATATTAGTTCTTAGTCCAAAGTCCCTTTCAAAAAATATTTTTATCGATATTTTATTTAGAATTTTATCATTTTTATGAATATTTTGTTCTTTCGCAGATTTGTACAAGGCATCATACTCTACAAATTGAAAGAAAGCGCTGCAATGATATGACATGTTTTGCCATGTAAATCGTGGTTTAAAATTTCGATAACAAAATTTATCGAAAATGTTCAGTTTATGTAGTAGGCCAACAGTATAATCTTATTGGTTCTTAGGCCACTTTCTCACCAAGTCAATATTGTTTAAGCGGAATTTCATTTAGATTTTACATATTTTTTGAAATTACATTTTTAGTTTTTCCATATTTATCGAAATTTTATAAAAAGAATAAATTTAAAGTTGTCATATAAGACGCACTCCTCTATATTTTGAAAAGAAAAATCGGCAATAATATGACTCGACTTTCCATGTAAAATATGCCTTAAATTTCCGATAACAAAATTTATCGAAACTGGAATTGGTCGGTTTATGCAGTAGACAAACTTAAGTTTCTTAATTCTGACCAAGTTCATTTCGATAAATATTTATTAGGAAATTTCATTCCGATTTTTCACATATTTATCGAAAATTTTATTATTTCTTTACTGTTTTGTAAATTGAAAGAAACCGATGTAATGATATGATTTGCCTATAAATCGTGGCTTAAAAAATCGATAACAAAATGTATCGAAAATTAACTAGGTATGTTTATGTAGTAGGCTATGATATGTATGAATAATAGTTCATAAGTCGCTTTATTCTGACCCAATATCGAAATTAAGTTTAAATTTTTACATATTTTTCGAAATTGGACTTCGATTTTTTACATATTTTTCGAAATTTGACTTCGATTTTTAACTTATGTACGAATATTTATTATTTTTTTGACATATTTATAGAACACTTCCTCTTCTAAAAGCTGAAAGAAAACGCTGTAAATTTCGATACGAAAATTTATCGAAAATTTACTTGGTCAGTTTATGCAGTAGGCGCTAACATTTTATATTTTTTCTTAGGAACTTTCTTCAGATCAAGTCCATTTCAACAATTTTTTTTATCGAAATTTCACTTCAAACTATTACATGATTATTGAAACTTTTTTAAATTATTTCTTTACAAACTTTGTTTCAAATTTCCTCCTCTTCACATTTTAAGAAAACTTTACTTTCATTATTTTCCATAATTCAATTATATTCCGTTTAAAGTTAACCAATGTCTAAATCGGAGAATGTTTACCCTTCTATTCGCTCAAAACTTTTCTTATCCTTTGGGCAGAGGCCATAAGAGATTTATGGGCCAAACAAAACAGCACACACAAAAATGGAAATATTGTAAAAAAAAAGAAAAATAAAAACACAGGACAACTCACACCAAAAATTTAGGTCAGTGTATACAAAACACAAAAAAATAAATTTAAATTGATTTTAATTTAATATCGCATGATAGCGGTCCCAAACGGGGACTTTTCTGAAGGACATAATTAAAAAACAAAATGAAATTGTTGGAAGCAACAGCAAAGAAAACTTGGGAAGCAACAAATCGAATTGCAATTTTATAAACCAAATAAAAAGGGCCAGAGGGCAAAAGGGAAGGCTAGATTTATGTATAAATAGATCCAAGAGAACCCAAAATAACAAAATATTAATAGAAAAGGTCCCACATGAAGAAAATCAAAAGTATATAAATAAAACTGAGCGTTTGTTTAAATTTTTTAAACAAAAAACTTAAGTAAATTTTATCTGTATTGCCTGACGATGTATTTTGCTCGAAGGTATACATTTCAAAGAGACTCCTAACAACCCCAATAAACATTCATGTCATACCCACTGACATTTTAATCCTTGTGGGACATACAATGCATCATAGGTTGATGCAAGTTTTGTGTCAGATAAATATTTCAAATTAAATTCTGGAGAAATTATAATGAAGATGATATCAAAGTGCCGTCCACATGACACTTATAAACTCTCAACCACATATTCTCGTTCTAGGAAATATTTGTACATGTTTAAAGATAAATAAAATATTGAAATCAAAATAAAACCTTAAGAAAAACAAGTAAGAAAATTAAACCGACTGAGTAATGCAATGTGAAATATGATACTTTGTGTGGTAGCTAGAAATGTGAAAACATTTGAATCGGTCTAAAGACATAGCCAAAGTTGTATGAAATACAAAACATGAAAATGTTAAGATGATTGCTACCTTAGTTATGGGGAAGTTGTGCTCTAATGAATCTGTCAATTTGTGTGGGGAGTACGAGAAGGTGCATATTTTACGCTGAAAACTAGGTAATTCAAAGAAATTACACTGTGAGGAATTATAAGTGTGAAGTAAGTGAAATTAGAGTTATGAGCTATTTCATTTTGATGGGATTTGACAATTCCTTTGTGGCACGTTTATCATTAAATCGAAGATGTTACCGCCTTAAATTCAAAGAGATTTTCGTTACAATTAGAATGAGTTTTCCTAATTTTAGTCTTTTAATTTAATTTAAATTTAAGAACATTCTCAATAAACACAGTTAAATCAAATACAAAGATATCATTATAATTAAATAAAAATGTAACTATAATTAAATAAAAGATGCCATTGTAAATCAAAGATGCCATACTTAAATCAAAGATGCCATTATCATTAAATCAAAGATGTTATTGTCATTAAATCAAACATGTAATTGCCATTAAAACAAAGATGTTGCTGTCTTAAATTGAAAGATATTTTCATTATAATGAGAATAACTTTTCTTAATTTAAGTAAATTGTCTTCGATTTCCTTTATTATTAAGGAAATGTTCAATAATCACAGAGTTTTTCTATCAATGTTATCATTTAATAAAAGATAACTTTATCATTAAATCAAACATGTTAATAACATTCGATTTATGATTTTACTACAATTAAATAAATATTCCACAAACTTAAATTCAAAAATATTTTCCTAATTTAAGTAAATTGTTGTTTTATTCATTCATTTACAACTATATATCGCGACCTAAGAGTGTAAAGGCGCTAAGTCCACTATTTACAATTTTACAGGAGAGGCAAAATACTTACTGTATATGAATGTTTTTATAAAGGGTATATGGACTTAGCGCTTTTACGATTCAGCTTTTAAAGATGACAAAGCATGACTTTTTGGGCTTTTTGTTTTTAAATCGATGTATATCCAACTTATCTTACGATCCGCTTCATAAACTACATTTAAGCAAAAAGTGGACTTAGCGCCTTTTTCTACTCTTAGGTCGCGATATCTTTATCATTAAATAAAAGATATCTTTACCATTTAATAAAATATATCTTTATCATTAAATCAAAGATGTTATTTTCATTAAATCAAAGATGCCATTATCATTAAATCAAAGGTGCCATTATCATTATATTAAAGATGCCACTGTCTTAAATTCAAAGATATTTTCTTTATAAGGAGGATGATTTTTAAATTGTCTTCAGTTCCCATCATTCTCATTTCTCAAAGCTTAAGGAAATATTCAAAAATCAAAGAGTTTTCTTATTTGCTTAATTTAAGTAAATTGTCTTCAATAATCACAGAGTTGTTTTACAAATATCTTTATCATTAAATACAAAATATCTGTATCACTAAATCAAAGATAACATTATCATTAAATCAATGATGTCATAATCATTATATCAAAGATACCACTGTCTTAAATTCAAAGATATTTTCATTACAATTAAAAAGAATTTTCATAAATTTTCTTCAGTTCCCATCATTCCCATTTCTCTGAATAATCACAGGTTTTTTTAAATCAAAGATATTGTACAAATCGCTGAAGTCCTGCTGTGGAGTGGACTGTAGATTTGAATTAGTACGATGAGAAACTCCAACGAATTGTAAGGGCGAATATGACACAGTATGAAACAAAGTTAAGAAAAAACACAGGTTAGATTTTAGAGTAACAGATGGATTTATTAGCCGCTGCTGCTTACCGCTTTCGTAGTTGCCGCAAAAGTGAAGTCGGTGCAGCGCGAAAATAGAGAAAAACCCTGGATTTTTGGCAATTCAGCCAAATTACATTGGAATGAATAGAGAAGATGGCAGCTGTTTATCCATTTGAGTCAAAGCTTTTTGCCTTCATGGCAGGGAACGGATAAAGAGTTGCCATCTAGATGAAAGTGACAATAAATTAAAGGATACAGGGAAATTCATAGTAATTCATTTTTTCGTAAACAATAAGATTAAAGTTAATGTACAAATACATTTATAGGGAAATTCATTAAATACGGTTGAACTGGGTTCAACAGATATCATTAAATCAAAGATGCCTTATCATTAAATCAAATTTGTCACTGCCTTAAATTCAAGGATATTTTTTTTACAATAAGGATAATTTTTCTTAATTTAATTAAATTGTCTTCAGTTCTTATCATTCCCATGTCTCTAGCTTAAGGAAATGTTCAATAATCACAGATTGTTTAAATCAAATATCGATGGCTTATATCCAAAAGTGGCTATATTAAGAAAGCCTATTATTTAATAGAGCAAAAAAAAACTGTTGAATTTTATTATTTCGCGATAATTTTATTATGATATCAATTAGGAATTCGAAGGTATGTATTATATACGTTCGAATATATAATTCATATCATATACAAATAATGGTTAAATAATAAAACTCAAAAGTTTGTGTGCTCTCCTGAAAAATTTTGGTTTTTAATATAGCCAGTTTTGGATATAAGCCATCGATATATTATTAACTCAAATATATCATTATCATTAAATCAAAGATGTAATTACCATTACAACAAAATTGCAACTGTCTTAAATTCAAAGATATTTTCTTTATAATGATGATGATTTTTCTTAATTTAAGTAAATTGTCTACAGTTCCCATTAGTCCAATATCTATTAGCTTATATGTTCAATAATCACAGAGTTTTTTTTTAAATCAATGATATCGTTATGATTAAATTAAAGATGTAATTAGCATTAAATAAAAGATGCCACAGTCTTACATTTAAAGATATTTTCTTTATAATGAGGATGATTTTTCTTAATTTAAGTAAATTGTCTTCAGTTCCCAGTTCTTTTAGCTTAAGGAAATCTTCAATAATAACAGTTTTTTTAAAGCAAAGATAACTGAAAGATAATTAAATTAAGAAAGACCAAAGATGCCATTAGCATTAAATCAAAGATGTCACTACAATTAAATCGAAGATTCCACTGTCTTATATTCAAAGATATTTTCTTTATTATGAGGAAGATTTTTCTTACTTTCAGTAAATTGTCTTTAAGCAATTGTCAAACAGAGTTCGAAATTCCATATAACAAATGAAGGTTTACTTGACTGAAATTTTGTCAATTATTAGATATATAATTTTGGGAGATCTTTACTAAAATATTTTGAAAATTTCTGAAAATATCTTATCTGATACTTTAGTTTCCATTAAACGAAATTAAAAAACTAGATAATATTAATTCTCCTACACATATACAAAATATAAATTTGAACCAAATAAAAACTTAAACTAATGTGTTCTATGTAGTTGTGTGTGTGTAATTTTGTTGTCTCCTGATATTTTTTTAATAAAGTACATTTTATAGACATAAACCAAGAGTTTGGCATTCACCCTCCTCAAAATAATAAATTTAAAACAAACTGAAACAGGAAATAATACAAAATTGTACTCTGCAGTTCATGACAAGCATTTTTGGTGGTGATGACAACGTCCAAACAGTGATGAAATCACTCTCCTTGTGCACAAGAGGCAAAAAGCAAATGATAACTTTGCTACTTACTCTTTGGCGCTATGATACTATGATGGATGGACGGATGTATAGACAGACAGACGGACGGACAAACGAACGGTCTTTACCTTTAGTACTCGTAGTTAAAGTTCTCTACTGAGTCTTGGAATAAAGTGATTAAATTCCACAGAAGTAAATTTTGAGTTATAACTCTCGAATGTCGGTAGTTCATTTATTATTGCTCTTGATGTTGACTTGACTGTTGCCATGGCTTTTAGTGTTGTCTTAGTTTTGAGTCTTATCTATTTTTACAACTTTTCGGGGACAACGATTTAAGTTTAAATTGTTTTTTGTTGGAAACTTTATGATGGATACTCCTGGGAGCTGAGGAGCTGTTTTAACAGATAAAATAGGGAAATCAACGAAGAACGTGAGTTATATTAAAGGTATGGGGAACAAATATTTTTTGTCTCCTAAAATTGCAATGAGCATTCTTTCGAAACAAAACAAATTTGTTAAATTTCTGGCCATGAAATATTAAAAAAAAAATACTCCCCAGAATATAAAGATGAGTGAATGATACGATGGATGGAAGAACAAATATGACCAAAATTAATTACAAAATCGTGGCAAGAATAGAGGGAAACATGCAAAGTTTGTCTTTTGTTTTTTTTTTTTTTTTTGGAGTGAATGTAACAAACAAAATTACATAAAGTTTCATTTGCCACAGTTTTGTAAAACACATTCATTCTTTTGTGTTGATTATAATAAACAATAAAAGATTTGCTGTATTTCAAGTTTTCTCCCATTTGTCATAACTTTTGTAACGCAATTAAAATATCGAGTAAACCTAAGAACAGTTTACATATATTTATTACAAAGAAGAATTGTTTGGAAATTATTTAGAAGAAAACAAGTTTTCTTTAAATAATTTAGTTGAAAATGTTTATGATAATTTAAAAATGGTTAAAAAATTTAAAAAAAATTGCCTAAAATTAAGGAAAATGCTCTTAATGTCAATTGCTCAGTTGGAGCCAAAAATAGTTAAAAATAAAATAAAATATGTGTTATCGAAACTGAAGACATGGGGAAATAAACACATTCTCTTACTTAAATTAAGAAAAATTATCCTCAATGTAAACAAAATATCTTTAAATTTAACACAATTGTATCTAAGATTTAATAATAATGACTTATCTATTTGAAAAGTCCTGGCCGATTAAAGAGAATTTCTAAGTCCAAAGAAAGTATTCTTACAATGAGGTTTTTCTTAATTTAAGTAAATTGTCTACAGTTCCCATGAGTTAGCTTAAGGAAATTGTCAACATTGACAATGTTGTTTTTAATAAATAAAGATATTATTATCATATCAGCCATTATCATTAGATCAATCACGTCAGTGTCATTAAATCAAATATGCCACTGTCTTAAATTCAAGAATATCTTTGCAATGGGGATGATTTTTTGAACTTAGGTAAATTTGCTTCCGTGCCCATTGTCTATAGGCCCAACTATAATATGCATAAGCAATTCCGTACGGAAAGTGCGTTCAGTTTCGCACCCTGCTTAAGCAAATGGGAACTGAGAGAGAGCTGAGAGAACTTAACGAAAAGTTCACTTAAGTACATTATAGTTTGGCGCATACGATTTCATGCGTTCGCACAGTTGCTTAAGCTAGCTTATGCATATTATAGTTGGGCCTTATATCTCAAGTAATAACAGTTTTTTAATATATGAAGATATCATTATTCTTAAATCGAAAAAGACATTATCATTAAATCAATCATGACATTATCATTAACTCAAAGATTTCAAAGACTCAGATATTAAAATAAACATATAATTATCATAAACTCGAAGATCACTGTCTTAAATTCAAAGATATTTCCTTTACAATGAGAATGATTTTCCTTAATTTAAGTTCAGTTTAAAGATGTCATTATCATTAAATCAAGGATGACATTATCATTAAATCAAAGATGTTTTTTTTTAATAAATAAAGACATCATTAAATCAAAGATATCACTATCATTAATCAAAAATGTAATCACCATTAAATCAGAGATGACATTATATCAAAGATGTATTTATCATAAAATGAAAAATGTCACTATGATAAATTCGAAAATATTATCTTTACAATGAGGATGATTTTTCTTAATTGAGGTAAATTGTTTTTAGTTCCCATTATTCATATTTCCCTTGAAATTTTCAATAACCATTTTTTAATAAACAAAGATATCATTATCATTAAACCAAAGATGTTATTATCATAAAAACAATAATGTCATTATCATTAGATCAAAGATGTAATTATAATTAAATCAAAGATTTAATTTTCATAAAATTGAAGATGTCACTATCTTAAATTCCAAGATATTTTCTTTACATTGAATTTGTTTATTTAAGTCTTTATTTCCCTTTATTCCCATTTCCTTAGCTTAAGGAAATCACAGAGTTTTTTTTATAAATATATCATTATTATTAAATCAAAGATGTCACTGTCGTTAACTCATAGATGTAGCTGCCTCGAATTCAAAGATATTTGCTTTAAAATGACGACAATTTTTCTTAATTTAAGCAAATTGTTTTCAGTTCCCCTTATTCCAATTAACTTTAATTAAGAAAAACCATCTTCAATGTAAAGAAAATATCTTTAAATTGAAGGTTGTGGCATATTTTATTGATTAATAACCAAATCTTTGATTTAATGTAAAGTCCACTTTGATTTAATAATAATTACATATTTTTTTATAAAAAATATCAGATTATTGAAAACTTTCTGAGGCCAAGGAAAATGGGAAAGCTGGGCAATGAAGTCAATTTACTTAAATTACAAAAAAAAATATTCACTGTAAATAATGTTTTCTTGGAATTTAGGAACATTGTATCTTTGATTTAATTACCAGGATATCTTAATTTCCGCGAAAAAATGTTTAAATTATACAATTTGTTCGCTAAATGTTCATAATGTTATAAAAAGCAGAACAATTTCAATTTGGCGTTCTTTTTTTTAATGTTTAGCATTTTTCAGGATGTTTACCATTCTCAATGAATTGTAAAATTATGTTTACGGAAGAGTTGACCTGATTATTTTCTTCTACCTGTCTGATATTAAACGAAAAAAAATGTTTGCAACCTGTCAGTTCTATTTTGAATAGCATTCAGAATAACATTAAAGGTTTTTTGCGAAAACAAAAGTAAACAGAATTAAAATCATTTGTTTGCCAAATCGAAAAGATTTTTCTGGCACAAAATGACACGTTTGAAGTTCATGTTCATCGCCACTAATCATTCACATCTACGCACGAATTTATTTATAAATATCCACCTCTCCCCTTGCCCAAAAACGATGCTTTAGACAATGAAAAACATACTCAAAGTATCCGAAACGATACGAGACTATTTGACTGCATTGTTAAATATAATGAGAGCAAAATATGTTCATGCTACGCATTTTTTCTAATAGTCTAAAATGCCAATTAATTAGTTTGGGTATTTAATGCTGTTGAGTAGATACGAAATTCTTTTGAAATTCACATAAATCAAAATCAGTGTTGGCAGCCAGAAAAAAAATGTTTTGAAATATAACAAAAAACAATAGAAAATAGAAAATCTGTTTTCAGTTTAAATTGTTTAAATAGAATATTTCTAAAACCATGGATATTAAAATGGGTGGAAGAAAAAAATTATATTTTTTTGCAATAACAAATTCTCAAATTTAAAGTTTTTTGTTCGATCTATATTTTATTTGTGATCTATAAAAAAGAAATGTCAAAAGTAAAAAATCTTAGTAAAGACTTAATTTTTTAGTCATCATTTTAGTTATATTTTTTAGTGACCTCCAATTATAACAAAATGTATGTACATTGCAAGAAAACCATTCTTCCAAGGATGTGCAGAATGATATTTATTAAATATTACACTTTTGTGGGTCATTTTAATTTACAAGCAACCTCCAAACATGTGCAGAATTAAGAAAAATTTATACAAAAATTCGATTGCCTTGTTCGGCGTGTAACAGCTTTTTATCCTCCTAAGGATTGGCCGCCCTTAATGTTTGTGCCTATAATAGTATTTTATTGCCACCTTAATATATTTGTGTATGTCTGCACGTGTGCGAGCATTGTTGTGTTAAAAAGTCTTCCTCTTCTTCTTCATATAGATACAGATGTGTGAGCGTTTATTTTTTGTTTGTATTTTGTTAATTTATTTATTCATTTTAACCGCAACAAACAACACATCACTGACCGACGGCTCAAGTTTATCGCCGTATAAACAATCAAATAAAATCACTAATATTATGAACATTTGTTTAATTTTTGCTCTTTTTGTTCGCGTTGTTGCCGGTTGTGGTTGCCATTGTGGTTGCTGTTGTTCTTTTTTATTCTTATTGCTCTGATGATGTTCTGTGGTGACACAGTGGGAGATTTTTATGTAAGAATAAACAAATTAAATTTAAATTAATAAATTTTGACGGCATAAATTTTAGGGGTAGAGAGTAATGAAATTTTTCAATTAATTTTGAAGTTTTTTGACCAAAAAATTAATGCGCAATGACTTTAGTATATAGAAAGACTTATGTGGTCGACTCTAGAATAAAGAATGACCTCTGGCGTCGACTCTAGTATAGAGGAAGATATCTGAGGTCGACTCTAGTATAGAGGAAGATATCTGAGGTCAACTCTAATATAGAGGAAGACCTTGGATGTTGACTCTAGTATAGATGAAGACCTCTGAGGTCGACTCTAGAATAGAGGAAGAGCTCTGAAGTCGATTTAGTATAGGAGAAGAGTTCTGAGGTCAACTCTAGTTTAGAGGAATACCTGTGAGGTCGACTCTAGTATAGGGGAAGACTTCTGAGGTAGACTCTAGTATAGAGGAAGACCTCTGATCTCGACTCCAGTATAGAGGAAGACTTCTGAGGTAGACTCTAGTATAGAGGAAGACCTCTGAGGTCGACTCTAGTATAGAGGAAGACCTCTGAGGTCGACTCTAGTATAGAGGAAGACCTCTGAGGTCGACTCTAGTATAGAGGAAGACCTCTGAGGTCGACTCTAGTATAGAGGAAGTCCTCTGAGGTCGACTCTAGTATAGAGGAAGACCTCTGAGGTCGACTCTAGTATAGAGGAAGACCTCTGAGGTCGACTCTAGTATAGAGGAAGACCTCTGAGGTCGACTCTAGTATAGAGGAAGACCTCTGAGGTCGACTCTAGTATAGAGGAAGACCTCTGAGGTCGACTCTAGTATAGAGGAAGACCTCTGAGGTCGACTCTAGTATAGAGGAAGACCTCTGAGGTCGACTCTAGTATAGAGGAAGACCTCTGAGGTCGACTCTAGTATAGAGGAAGACCTCTGAGGTCGACTCTAGTATAGAGGAAGACCTCTGAGGTCGACTCTAGTATAGAGGAAGACCTCTGAGGTCGACTCTAGTATAGAGGAAGACCTCTGAGGTCGACTCTAGTATAGAGGAAGACCTCTGAGGTCGACTCTAGTATAGAGGAAGACCTCTGAGGTCGACTCTAGTATAGAGGAAGACCTCTGAGGTCGACTCTAGAATAGAGGAAGACCTCTGAGGTCGACTCTAGTATAGAGGAAGACTTCTGAGGTCGACCCTAGTATAGAGGAAGACCTCTGAGGTCGACTCTAGTATAGAGGAAGACTTCTGAGGTCGACCCTAGTATAGAGGCAGACCTCTGAGGTCGACTCTAATATAGAGGAAGACCTCTGAGGTCGACTCTAGTATAGGAGAAGAGATCTGAGGTCGACTCTAGTATAGAGGAAGACCTTGGAGGTTGACTCTAGTATAGATGAAGACCTCGAAGTTTGAATCTAGTATAGAGGAAGACCTCTGAGGTCGACTCTAGTATAGAGGAAGACCTCTGAGGTCGACTCGAGTATAGAGGAAGACCTCTGAGGTCGACTCTTGTGTAAACAAAGACTTCACTAATCGAATCTAATATAGAGAAAGCCTTCTGTGGTCGACTTTAGTACAGGGTAAGATCTCAGTGGTCGACTTTAGTATAGAGATAGACCCCTGAAGTCGACTCTAGTATAGAGGACTCTAGTATAGAGGACTCTAGTATAGACCTCTGAGATCGACTCTAGTATAGAGGAAGACCTCTGAGGTCGACTCTAGTGTACAGGAAGACCTCTGAGATCGACTCTAGTATAGAGGAAGACTTCTGAGGTCGACCCTAGTATAGAGGCAGACCTCTGAGGTCGACTCTAATATAGAGGAAGACCTCTGAGGTCGACTCTAGTATAGGAGAAGAGATCTGAGGTCGACTCTAGTATAGAGGAAGACCTTGGAGGTTGACTCTAGTATAGATGAAGACCTCGAAGTTTGGATCTAGTATAGAGGAAGACCTCTGAGGTCGACTCTAGAATAGAGGAAGAGCTCCGAAGTCGACTCTAGTATAGGAGAAGAGCTCTGAGGTCGACTCTAGTTTAGAGGAAAACCTGTGAGGTCGACTCTAGTATAGGGGAAGACCTCGTATCTCGACTCTAGTATAGAGGAAGACCTCTGAGGTCGACTCTAGTATAGAGGAAGACCTCTGAGGTCGACTCTAGTATAGAGGAAGACCTCTGAGGTCGACTCTAGTATAGAGGAAGACCTCTGAGGTCGACTCTAGTATAGAGGAAGACCTCTGAGGTCGACTCTAGTATAGAGGAAGACCTCTGAGGTCGACTCTAGTATAGAGGAAGACCTCTGAGGTCGACTCTAGTATAGAGGAAGACCTCTGAGGTCGACTCTAGTATAGAGGAAGACCTCTGAGGTTGACTCTAGTATAGAGAAAGAGATCTGAGGTCGACTCTACTATAGAGGAAGACCTCTGAGGTCGACTCTAGTATAGCGGAAGACCTCTGAGGTCGACTCTAGTATAGGAGAAGACCTCTGAGATCGACTCAAGTATAGAGGACGACCTCTGAGGTCGACCCTAGTATATCGGAAGACTTCAGTGGTGATCTCTAACATAAATCAAGACCTCATTGGTCGACTCTAGTACATGGAAACATATCAGAACAAAACATCCACTGTGCAATGTTAAGTTCCTCGCTGTGAATATGCAATAAACCGCTTGAATAGGATATAGCATGAAAGGGAAAAACAAACTAAAAGCAATGCCAAAAGTAAGAGCAGAAGCGAAAGTGTTGCGAGTGAAAATTAGAAGATAAAAATTCCCCCACAACAATAAAAATCTGCCCACAATGGCAATATTCACGAGATTACTTGCCATACCACATTACTTAATATTTTGTTGTTATGATATTATTGTGTGGCTGATAGTGTGAGTATGTGTGTGTGTGTCTATAGTTGCTTTTTATGCCTTTGTTTGTTGTGGTTATTGTTGTTTGTATATACATTTCAATTTATTTAATTTTGCCCTTTAAGAGAGGCCGAGCAGCGCCATAAGGAAAGTTGGCTATGCTGCCTGTCCACGAAGAGCATAGGAGACTCGCAGGAGTTTTAAATTTTTATGGAAAAGTGTTATCCATATGCTTAACATATTGAATGCTGTAGGTATACATACCTACCTTCGGCACATACATGTATCCCTATCTGTTGTTAACAACAATTGTCGCATGTTATGAACATATTTATGTTAATACGCCAAATATTGTCACTGATCAGAAAACGAATGATGCTGTTGGTGGATGTGGTTTTGCTTGGCAGTGTCCTTGCCACGTACTAAAACTGATTGTGATATGCAAATTAAAAAAAAAATACTCAGTAATTCCCTTAAGCAATATTTTCAAAGATATTCAGATCAGATATGGAAATAATTTTCATTATTGCCGAGAGAAAATGAAATTTTCATATTAAATATGTAAGAATATTACATTTCTGTTGACCACCTGAACAAATTTTTTTAATAAAAAAAATCCAGAGTTCATTACTTGGAATATTACAATACGATACTTGCTATCTGTGTGAGCCAGTTCGAGAAAATACATAGTAATACTCGTGATAATAATATGAACCAAATCGTATTAAAAACCAATAATGTTTGCTTATTTTAACGAAATAAAGAAATAAACAGAAATATTTTCATCCAAAATGCAATTATGTTCTTTTTTTGTAAATTTCAGGAATTATTCAAACAATTTCAAAGCCATGTACAAAAAAACTTTAGTAATTTGAATGAAATGTACTATATACTGTGTTCTACTTTTGTCAAAGCAACAATTTCGGTTTTTCTTTAAGAAAAAGAAGAATAGTGAAGGTTTGGACACTTTTCATGTTTAGATAATTACAGGAAACTTTGAGACAGTACAAAAGACATAGATAAACGCTTTTGTTCTTGCGATGCCGACTAGACATTGAAAACGTAAAAATGCAGAAAAATTCTTTTCATACAACACAAGTGAGATAATGATACCAATTTAAGGAGCATTAGTGTCTTTATGTGATGCTTTTTAAAAAATAAGTCGACAAAAAAGATTCCTTGTAAAAAAGGGCTATAGGTCCACACAATACACGTTTATGAAAAGTCAACAGCTTTTAAGATTTATCGTAGTTATCTGTTTCGTATTCTGAGATTTTTACAAGGAAAAAAAATTTTAGTCAAATACGAGAGCGGTCCCAAAATTAGCCGACCTGACACATACTTTTAAGTCACTTGAACTGTTTCTTTTAAGGTAAAAGAAAACTATATTTTTATTTAAAAGTGAGCAAAAACAGCCTTTTATTCATTTATATAAAAACCCTTTAAGTAAATTAAATACAAAAACGAAAAATAATTCTGGATTTTTTGATTAATTTTTTTAGCGTTTTTAAATTCAAATCGTATTTTATGTGGACATACAGTGTTTTCCAATAAGAGTGATATGATTTCTTTGAAAAAAAAAACACTCTTAATGTTAAGGAAATTCAAAAGTTTTTTATTTAATGTGAAGTACAATCGATAAAATTAAGTTCTAAATAAAACGTCATTCAAATGGCTCCACGACTTATTCTGCAGGAACGAATTCGATGAACCCAATTTTCGAGCACTTTTTCCACTAAATCAAGTCATATATCATAAATGACACGTTCAACATTGACTTGTAAAGCTTGAAGAGAGTCTGGTTTATTTCGAAAGACAAACAACTTCAAATAACCCCATCAGAAACAGTCTAATGGTGTTAAATCACAACTTCTTGGAGGCCATTCCATGTCACAATTTCTTGAAATAATCGAATCTCCAAACTTTTCTCGCAACAATTCAATTGTTTCGTTTGCTGTGTGGCACGTAGCCACAGTCGGTCAATGGCAAAAAGATAGCTCTTAACGAGAGTTAAACTATTGCTCATGGGTGTCAAGGTCGTAGGCCGACTGGAAAGAGTTTTTTTGGTGTTTAAAAAAGTTGCAATTGGAGAACGATTATTTTGATAATAAAACTGAATAATTTGTAAACGTTGCGTATATCTCTCCGTGATGAAATTGTAAACAAAATCATATCATCCCCATTATAATTAAGTCATTTGAAAGAAATTTATTTAAATATATGGTGAACATTGACAATGTTGTATTAGTGACATATTGTAATATCAGTATTTGGTAGTGCATGCTTTTTGATCGATTATTTCGGCGCACCTGTTCGGCATTGTTTGAAGTAGACCTTAGCATTGGCCAGGAGTTATTTTATTTCATTCTTCTTGAATAATCGTCCACAAATCCTCTTTTTTTTGTTGCTACTATCCTTTTGATAATTCCCCATACATTTTCTATTGCATTTATTTAGACTTAGCGACCCGAGATTTATGCTTCGAGCCGTTGTCCTATTGGCAAATATTCAGCATATTCAGTACCGAGATTATTCTGTAGGATGTCTCTATACATTTCACCTCTTATTTTACCTTAAACTTTCACAAAGTCATAAATGATGATAAGTACCTGTCAGTAATATATTCAGAAATAAGTAGTATTTATAGGTGTTCATTAATCGATTTTTGTCATTCAAAGTGCCGACGAAAAGTAACATTTTTAAATTATAATTTAGAGTGAAAAATATTTTAAATAGCAGAAATTATAATTTAGAGTGAAAAATATTTTAAAAAGCAGAAAAGCATTCAAAATTTCAAAATGAAAAAAAACAAGTGCCCAAAATTGGATGATTTTTGCTACAGTTGTGGTCATATCGTCCCAAAAATATGCAATCAGTATCGAAAAAACTTTATTTTACGCCGATCACAGTGCGCAAAAGTTGTTAAAATAACCTTATAATGTGGATACATGGAAAAGGTGTACAGTTTTCTTTTATAAAGCCAGTAATTTGGATACAGGACCTGACTGGGCATGACGAATCCAGGTGCTACGCATATATAAATCGGACGAGCAAGGAGAGAGCTTCCACCAGGTGACCATGCCAGTGGAAGCAGAGATTCAAAGGCAAAAAATTAGATGCATTACTTGCAGAGGTTTGTTGGTGAATTTCTAAAATGATGCAGTTTGAAGAGGAAAGCACTGAAGATGAAAATGACACTGAAATTGGTGGACACACTGAACAAAACATGCCCTTGAATATTATGTCTAACTCGGATGATGATGCAGACTCAGAACATGAATATGAACAGCCAACGAAGAAAACAAGATCACCAGAACCACAGGCGTCAACTTCAACGAGCATGGATATTGACAATAAATGAAAATGTTCTAAATTTTATTTACAGGCATAGATAACATATAAAAATCTCATATTTTCGGTGTAAGAATAGCTTTAATATGAAATGGAATCGAGAAAATAACATCGAAAAACACAAAAAAATAGTAGGAATCACAACAAGTTACATACATGGGAGCTACATCTAAATATGAACCGATATCGCCCATTTTTTATCCCAAGTTACCTGCAGCTATAAGAAGTATCTATATATATATATATATATTCAGCCACCTAGCTCAAGTATTATAGATTGTAGCGTGGTTACAACAGACGGACGGACAGACGGACATGGCTAAATCGTCTTAGAATTTTAAGACGATTAAGAATATATATACTTTATGGGGTCTCAGATCAATATTTAGAGGTGTTACAAACGGAGTGACAAAATGAATATACCCCCCATCCTATGGTGGAGGGTATAAAAACGCATATTTGTGGATTTGTAATCCAGGTATTGGACAAAAAAGGTGAATAAATGGGGAAAAATGGTAAAAATTTAAATTTTTGCGATTTTAAGGCAAGGTTTGTTCCGCATGTTTTTTCTCCTATTCAATATATCGATCATTCCATGTCAAACCGAACACTTTTTTACATCACCATCTCCGATTTCGATGAAACTTTGTAGAATAACTCAACTCTATAAAATATTTGATTTGTAGAAGACGAAAAAAAACCGAAATTTTTTTGCAAAAGATATGGCCAATTGAAAATAGGTAAAATCAGGAAAAACGTGCCGAGGTAGGAACATTGAAAGTGGTGTAGTGAGAAAACGCATGGCCAGAATTCAAAGAATGAAGGCTTATTTTAAAGGTAATTGCAATTACTATTCATCTGCGGCTTTGGCTACTGACCGCTACTGACCAAATTTGAACATTTAGTTTTATTTTTCTCCTTCTTTTGTGTTTTTCACCATGAAAACACCAACCTAAAAATTCAGAAATATAGGCATATTCCTTGATCGATTCTAAACAAACCCTGAAAATTTCAGCGTGGAGAAATAACGGGTTATATTTTTAAAAAAACATTTACGAAATGTAGTCGCCCGAAAAAAGTATTTTTTGAACGAGTGTTCAAAAAATAACATACACACACGTCGTTCAAAAGTAGTGTTTTCGGTCGAACAGCTAGCTGTAAACCATCCATCAATAAATGTCAATGACAATATACGAAAAAGTTTGTGCCTTCGATTCTTATTATAAGTAACAGTTCAGATTTGTATATATTTTTTTTAACAATTCTGTGATTTTCGCGATAACTCCCGATTTCGCTATGAGGCCGCGTAACGATACCTGCTGCAATCCATTTAAAATTGCAAAACATGGATAGAAGCCTATAAAATGTTTACGTTGGATAAATACATCGAGCGGAAAAATAAGAATTTGTAATAGTTGCCGGTTAAGAATGAACAAAATGCCACTACATGATTGTGAAAGTGATTCAATGAGAAGTTTAACCCTAATCCCTGAAGCAAATAACGCGTACTCATCCGATAGCAGTATTTCATCAGAAGCATCATTAAAAATTTCCAAATTAAATGAATCATTGTTGCTGTTTGGGGATTCACCTATCCACAAAAGAAACATTGTGCAAAAAAAATATGTCGCTAACAAAAAACGAAAAATAAATAGTCTCATTATAAAGAAATTATTTGATTCATCTGAAAGTGTAAATGAGGGGGACGATATTATATCAAAATTAAAAGAAACATATAAAACAACATTTAATCGAGTTAAAAATTAAAATTTTGACATTATTCGCGGACTGGTCGTACAGTCAAATTCAAAGAAATTTCAGCGGTGCAACGAGGCACATGATTTCTGTGGCTAAGAATGTTGTGAAGGAAAAGGGTTTTCTTGCTTCTCCCAACCCAAAGCCGGGAAAACACCTTACAGATGAAATTGTAAACAAAGTAATTGAGTTTTATGGATCACAGGAAATAAGCAGAGTTATCCCCGGAAAAAAGACTGCGTTAAAATTGGAAATGAAACTGTTCAAAAAAGACTGGTACTGTGCAACTTAAAGGAAGTCCATGTGTTATTTAAAGAAAAACACCCAGAGGCAAAAATACAATTCTCTAAGTTCGCAGAATTGCGACCGAAATACTGTATTCTACCGGGGGCAACTGGAACCCATTCCGTTTGTGTGTGCTCTATTCACCAAAACGTAAAACTAATGATTGACGGATCATCTCTTTCAAGACTAACATCTGATAACCTACAAATTGTAACTTATAATGACTGTCTCTCAAAAATAATTTGCAACCCCCCAACACATGATTGTTATCTTCGGCGATGTGAATTGTGTCCTGGTTGTGACAACTTAATTGAACAGCTAAAACAAATTTTTCATGAAAAAATGATTGATTCAATTTCATATAAGCAATGGGTCACTACTGATCGATGTGCACTTGAAACTTTGCAATCAAGTACGGACGATTTTTTTGACAAATTCTCCGAAAAGCT
Organism: Eudasyphora cyanicolor; assembly: GCA_963930755.1. Taxonomy (NCBI): domain Eukaryota; kingdom Metazoa; phylum Arthropoda; class Insecta; order Diptera; family Muscidae; genus Eudasyphora; species Eudasyphora cyanicolor. The sequence continues at coordinate 5,889,862 of OZ005738.1, read as the reverse complement.
GCGTCGTTTGCTGACACATTCCTATGTTGCGAAGGAACAACATATGTTTTTTAATAAGAAGAAAAAGGAATTGCATCCAGGCGAATGCGTAGTTATTTCTGATTTTTCGGAAAACTATGCTTTTGTTATACAAGATTCAATTCAAGGAGCTCATTGGAATAATGACCAAGTCACAATTCACCCAATGGCAATTTATTACCAAGAAAATGGAGAAGAAAAGTTTACTAACTACGTCGCAATATCTGAATGTTTGAAGCATGACACCGTAGCTGTTAATTTGTTTCAGAATGGCCTTATCTCATTTCTAAAGAACTCTTTGGGCAAAGTGGAAAAAATCTTTTATTTCTCTGATGGAGCAAGTGCGCAATACAAAAACAAAAAAAATTTTCAAATCTTGTCTTTCATGAAAATGATTTTGGTGTTAAAGCGGAATGGCATTTTTTTGCAACATCCCACGGAAAGGGACCCTGCGACGGTCTAGGAGGAACAATTAAAAGATTAGCTGCCCGAGCAAGTTTAACAAATATTAATAGTCCTATTAATACTCCTTACATTTTCTTTTCCTGGGTAAAACACAATGTGAAAAATGTAAATACTGAATTCTTTACTATAGAACAATATAATGACAATAATATTAAACTTCAAGAACGATTTAGTAAGGCTACGACTATCCGTGGTACATTAGGTTATCATTCATTCGTTCCAACAGAAAACAAACAAATAACTGTTCAAATTACATCACTCGGTACTGATGCGATCACTACAAATATTTGTGAACTATAGTTACTTTCCTTACTGCTAAAGCTAGATTTTGTATAACAATTTTGTTACATGTATATTGAAATATTTATTATTTTTTTCCTGTTTTAGCTACAAATAAATACTGTTATTTTTTATCTCCATTAATAAATATATCCCATAATTTTTGTTTACACTAGAGTTTTTACATTACGTTTTTGTTTCTTCAAGACACTAATAAAACTTCTAACTTTTAATTTGCGTCTTTAGCTAACTGTTCGACCGAAAACACTACTTTTGAACGACGTGTGTGTATGTTATTTTTTTAACACTCGTTCAAAAAATACTTTTTTCGGGCGACTACATTTAGTAAATGTTTTTTTAAAAATATAACCCGTTATTTCTCCACGCTGAAATTTTCAGGGTTTGTTTAGAATCGATCAAGGAATATGCCTATATTTTTTCTGCATTTTTAGGTTGGTGTTTTCATGGTGAAAAACACAAAAGAAGGAGAAAAATAAAACTAAATGTTCAAATTTGGTCAGTAGCGGTCAGTAGCCAAAGCCGCAGATGAATAGTAATTGCAATTACCTTTAAAATAAGCCTTCATTCTTTGAATTCTGGCCATGCGTTTTCTCACTACACCACTTTCAATGTTCCTACCTCGGCACGTTTTTCCTGATTTTACCTATTTTCAATTGGCCATATCTTTTGCAAAAAAATTTCGGTTTTTTTTTCGTCTTCTACAAATCAAATATTTTATAGAGTTGAGTTATCCTACAAAGTTTCATCGAAATCGGAGATGGTGATGTAAAAAAGTGTTCGGTTTGACATGGAATGATCGATATACAACTTTGCTTCAGACACAAAAGAGATATTCCATACGAGATATAACCGTGTTAAAATATAGAAAAAATGCTAAAAATCCACCTTGAGCAAAAAAAAAATCATATGGCCATTAAATATTAATATTAATAGAGCCAACTTGCCTAAGCGAATGATGCAGAAGTTCTTATTTTTGGGCCTACTTTCACTTCCAATTCTCAGAATTGAGTCCCTGAAAAATGCTGTACTGTGTATGCCATTAATACAATATTTTCAATGTTCATTATATATTTAAATTAATTTCTATCAATCTTCTAAAACATATGTTTAAGGATTCAAGATGCCACGATTAGTTTTTATTGAGCACAAAAAAAATTGGTCACATATCGGTGAACACAATACTTTCATTTGAAAGGTATCAGTCCAACCTATATTAAAACCGAGCTAGATTCTACTTTGGGGTAGTCTGCTCCTTCGTTTACAAGTACAAAATTAATTTATAATATAAAATATTGGCTGGCAGAGTTTAAACGGGATGACCATCGTAGTGGTCGACCAACTGAGGTGTCCACCGTCGGTTGAAGGTTCGTGATCTAGCAGAAGTCATAGGCATTTCAAAAAGTGCTATACATTGCATATTTACGGAAAATTTCATGATGATATGGCTGCAGCGTTTGCTCACAATCAAGACAATGCACTAGTTAACACATCCACTATTGCGATGGTCAAAATCAATGAATTAATGTTCGAATTGCTTCAGCACGCAACTTTTTCGCCAGATGTAGCTCCTTCGGATTATTTTTTGTTTCCAAATATGAAGAAATGGCTCGACGTGAAAATACTTCTCAAAGGAGAGGTGAAGGTTGCGGTTGATGGCTTGAAGCTAGGGTTGAAGCTAGACAGTTCTTACTATAAAAAGGTTATCGAAGCTATTGAAATTTGCTGGACAAAAGGAGATTATGCTGAAAAATAAAGAAAAATCTCAAATTTGTTGTATTCTTTGTTAGGTCGGCCAATTTTGCGACCGCCCTCGTATATATGACAGAACACACCAAAGCCCAGAACTTAATAAAAAAAACATAAAAAAACAGTCAAAACCCTCTTTTGCTTGTTCGTGCAGTAACCTTATCCATACGACCACTATGTCGTATGAATAACATTAATTATAATATTCAAACGATCGAAGCAATAACATACCAGTAAAGAGTGTTTTGAATGGAATTTGACCGTTTTTGGGTGTTTGTGTTAAATTTTGGGGTGTTTTCTTTAATAACTAATAACATTTGCTCCCTCGGATAATTTTATGTATCCAAATTTCAAAAAATGTCGGCGGAAAATTATTTCACAGCAATGAAGAGATGGAGGTTGAGGTTGATGACTATTTTCAGAAGCTTGACAGTTCTTACTATAAATCTGGGAATAGAAGCTATTGAAAATCGCTGGAAAAAGTCGAGTCGAACTAAAAGGAGATTATGTTGAGTAATAAAGAAAACATTTTCCAAATTTTTTGTGTTTTCTTTCTTAGGTCGGCTAATTTTGGGACCGCCCTCGTATATATGTAATTGTAACCACAAAGGAACAAAAATCTCTAGCTGGCTGTTAAGGGGTTAATACATTTATTGTTCATGGGATTAGTATAGGTCTTTCAATTAAAAAAAGTTATAATAGATCTAAGCCCAAAGTAAAAAAGCACCAACTAATAAACCTGACTCAATTCAATTTAAAATACAGTTCCGTGATTGCTAAGGTTTCAAGTTAAGCTATTTATTGATACTTTCTTTATATGTATAAAATAGTGGATAACATTTGATCAATGCTCGAATCATATATAAGGCTTTCGTCGTTCTACCAAAGAACTATCTTTAAAAAGAAATTTTTTATCCTTTCGATACTTCTGCAGCAAACTCAAGTACAATTCCCAACCGACACATTAATCTATACTAAACAAATGTACATAAGCAATTATCCAAGTGATAATACGACTGACAGATATAATGACAAGACTGTAATAGAAACCTTTTGCATTACTCTTATCTATTTAATTGAAATTGTTCAAAGAAAAATTCATTATCCTTTCGTTTTTTTTTCTCCCTACTATTTCTATTTCAGCTTAAAAAAAACTCTACTTGAATTGCCTTGGCAACGGCTGCAGTCACATCAACACGACTACAAAGCAGAGCTGTGCTGCTATAAAATCGGAGGAGACATGAAAGAACATGCCACACAAAAAAAAGGAAATAGAGGAAATAACACATAGGCACGTTTGCCAATAAAACAGGATATGAAAATAAATCAGAGACTCAAACTAATACAAAAACGAATAGAATAGACAACAACGACGACGACGACTATGAGTTCAAAACTAAACTAAGTGCATAAAGAGGCAATGATAGAAGAAAGAAACTTCCGCACAACAAAATAAATAAAAGACATTTGTTGTTGGGACTGCAACACATTAAAAGCACAAGAAATAACTTCTAATAAAGGAGAGACTTTTCGGACCACATCGCCCCCAATAAACAGCAAAGCGACCCCAACAAAACATCGACCCTTCCTGCATTTCTACTAAAATATTGAATTAAACGACCCACATAACGACGTCGTCGACGACGACAGGACCTCTTCCTCCGGAAGGAGATGACCAACTAAATGTGTTACGTGCTTTAGACAAACCTCCAGAAGAAGCAACATCAGCATCCGCAGCAGAAGCTGAGGCCAACATCCAAAATGTTTCCATTGAATTTCATTGATGTGGACAACGCTTCACCAGCCTACATGATATCATCGCCACCTGGCGGTGATGCCAGCACTCTATCTCCCCTGGCTTCTGCCATAGCACTTCTTGCAGCTTCGTCGACAACCAGTAGCACCACCCCAAAGATCACATCCTCCGGCTCCACTTCCATGACGGACAATGTCACTCGCATCTCTTTGCTGGGCAATGATGCTCTCGGCAATGACTCGGCCAGTGGGTTTGTGCCATCCATACAGCGGCCAGAGACCATTTTCGTGGCAATACTTTTTATGCTCATCTTTGTTGTTGGTGTTTTGGGAAATGGCACATTAGTGATAATATTCTTCCGTCATCGTTCGATGCGCAACATTCCAAATACGTAAGTACCACGTACTTGTCCCGGGTACGTCCTAAGGACATCCTTTTGAAAACAAAAACAGAAACAAACAACAAATATGCTTACACATGTACCACCACCCCAAGCATAGAAAGAACTCTAGAGCCATAGAAAAAAAAAATAATTCAATTTCTTTAGAAGAGCAACACCAAAATTTCAATGGCCAACGCCTTTTGCTTAAAGAAAACACTCAACGCTCCTTCCCCCCACAAAAATATAATGAATTTTAGATTTTTTTTTGGTTCGGGTTTTGGGTTTGCTTAAGTGAATCCTTTGATTACTGGTGAATACCCAAAATAATGAGACTAATTTGTAAAGGACCGATCATGTCTTTCATTTTTCAATCGAAAATGTTTTTCTACATAAAAAAGAATAAATTGAAATTCCATTAAAATCATTATAGACAAAACACAAATAGAAATCCATAAAAAAAGAGAAATGGCACTTGGAAAATAGAAAATCGTCCTCTTTATTTGCATTTGCAAACGGATTAAAAAGTTTATTTAAAAGGATATTTTAATTAGTTTTTTATGAGAATAAAATTATACATTGAATGAAGAATCATTGAAAAAAGTAAGCTATAAATTACAATGTGGAACAAAATTGAACGTTTTAGAAAATAACAAGGTTCTGACAATGGATTCTGTGTAAAAAAATCACCCCTAAAGCAAGTGTTCAATAAGGTTAAAATTCGCCCCTAAAACAGGTGTTTAGCGAGTCAAAATGTTCTACAAAAATATTTGCCATAAAATTCTACTATAAGTCTCTGATTACACCAGAAATCTAAACTCAATCTAAAGGCCGGAAATAAGTCAAAACTTCAAATCCATTTTTAGGTTTAGCACTAAATCGAAAAAGTACGAAATTAACCTGAAAATGGATCCCAAGTTTTAACTTATTTCTGGCATTTAAGTTGAATTTTATGTTTTGGTGTTTTCAGAGACTTACAGTAGAATTTTATGGCAAATATTTTTGTAGAACATTTTGACTCGCTAAACAACTGTTTTAGGGGCGATTTTTGTCCTTATTCAAAAAGGAGACCATAAAGACCCCTAGATTAAGCAGCTAGAGGGTTAAAATGTTCATCAAAAATATTTGCCATACAATTTTACTATAAGTCTCTAAGTACACCAAAACACAAAACTCAACTTAAATGCCACAAATAAGTCAAAACTTAAGATCAATTTTTAGGTTAATTTCGTACATTTTCGAATTAGTGCTAAACCTAAAAATGAATTTTAAGTTTTGACTTATTTCTGACATTTTGGTTAAGTTTAGTGTTTTGGTATATTCAGAGACTCATAGTATAATTTAATGGAAAATATTTTTGTAGAACATTTTGACCCGTTAAACACCTGTTTAGGGGTGATTTTTACCCTTCTCCACAAAAGGGGCCAAAAAGACCCCTATGTTGAAGAGCTAGAGTGCTAAAATGTTTAACAGAAATATTCTGAGATCCGAATTGAAGCAAATCCAGAAACTATAACTATTAAGTTTTTCTTAAAAAAAGACTAAATATATTCAAAAATAATCATCAATACATGCTACTGCTAATCAGAAGAGTGGATAAGCCACTGTCCACATCTTAAAATCTGCTATTTGCAGAGCTATGTAGCATTCCTTTTTACCTTTACAATAAACTAAAGAAATGTTTATCTATTTTTCCATTTTAAATATTGAATTGCTGCCGAATAATTCCAATTGATGAATTTCCGTTAATAAAATATACCGATAAACACTTGGGCGGCTATTTTTGTTTATTCAAACAAGTTCTAGTATAAAGCGGATATAGACCACAATCAACCATTTATTTTCGCAAAACTGCTTCTGCTTCCCCTTTGAAATGGGGGAAATACGATATTTTAAAAATAAACTACACCTGTTTCTTCTTCAGCTACTGAAAATTCAATTTTATCTTTAGTTTTCAATTTTTATAAATTTCATATCCGCAAAGGGTGGTCAGCTAAAATAGTGGTAACAACAACATTTCCATACGTCATAAACGGTAAACGGGATAAAGAAGAATTGCAAGGAAATTTCTTGTGGATTATTGAATTTAAAATGAGGTTGTTTATGACAAATGTGATTTGCAGCCGGAAAACAATAATGCCAACTTAATTTTTGTAGTTGTGACTATAAACCCCTTTGGAGTTATAAATAACATAAAGATCGATTCGGTTGTGACAACCCACATTTTCGCCAAAATTTATTTGAAGCTGTAATCAATAAATAATCCATATTAATTTTTCAAAAATTTTCATTTAATATATTATTTCCATATTGAAATATTTTCTTTTATGAATTTCCCTCCTCATTCCAGTTACATTCTTTCTTTGGCCTTGGCCGATCTCTTAGTAATAGTCGTATGCGTTCCATTGGCCACCCTAGTGTACACACAAGACAGTTGGACATTTGGCAAGAGTATGTGTCAAATAACGGAATTCTTTAAAGACGTTTCCATCGGTGTGTCGGTCTTCACACTCACCGCTCTGTCGGGAGAACGTTATTGTGCCATAGTCAATCCATTACGTAAATTACAGGTAAGTCAGACAAGTCAAGCCGAACGGCGTTTGATTTTAGCCAATGATGACACTTAGCCATCCCAACCACCATTAACCTATGTCTGTTTGTCTGTGTGTTTTTTTTTATCGTTTCTCCCAACACTTTTATGCAGACAAAACCGTTGACGGTGATTACAGCGACAATGATTTGGCTATTAAGCATTATGTTTGCCACCCCTTCGCTGATAATGTCAAATTTGCAGAATATCGAAATAAGCAGTGAACATAATCTGACAATAATTGTCTGTTCGCCGTTTGGCAAGGAACGTACAAATTTGGAGACATATTCAAGGTTAGTACTTTGCACTGTACACTGAAATGCAAACACAACCACTCAAATACAGACATGAAGTAAAAAGTGTACTAATTTTAAAGAGTTGGCTCAAAAGGCTTCGTAATCTTTAAAATAAATATATTTCCCAATTAAAATTAAGATTTTTTAATGTAAAGTAAATGTCTGTATTTTAAGTATGGACTCCATTTGCTTCCAGATTAGGACGTCTTTCATAATAGGACATTTTATGGCAGTGCATACACAGACCAACATTATTCTATATAGTAATAAACATTTTATATTAATTATTTATATATTAATGAACATCAAATCTATATAGCGCTAAACATTTTTGTAATTAAACTAAAGACAACTTACTTAATACCAAATAAATTATCTTCAATTTAAATATATAAAGGACTGATTTGTCACTATGACTTATTGCGCTGTTTTGTTTCTGTTGGCGCTTAAAGGCCCAACTATAATATGCTTAAGCAATTCCTTACGGAGTGGGCGTAAATTTCGCATTATAGTTTGGCATATACGATTTCATGCATTCGCACAGTTGCTTAAGCTAGCTTATGCATATTATAGTTGGGCCTTAAGACTTGCTAGTATTAGAAAATAAAATAAAGCATTAATATAATGACAATTTGTATTAAAAAAAGGACATTGAACTTAATACTAATTAAATTACCGTAAATTTATGTAAAACATTGACATATTCCAATCTTGTATCGTCTTTACCATCAAATCAAAGGCAGTGTCTTTTTTTCCTACTTAAAATAATGATAATGTCCCTCAGTATTTAGTAAATTGCCATCATTTCAAGTACGTCCTTATTTTAAATATTAGTAGTTTCGCATATTAAAGAAAACGACATTGATATGGCGCCAAACAAAACATTACTACAATTACATTTTGCAATTAAATTAAAGACGGCTTAAATAATACTGTGAATTGCTTTTTGTCATAATTTTATGTACGTCGTTTCTTAAATATTAGTATTATTAAATATTTCTTAATATTAAAAAAATGACATTGATATAGCACCAAATACAATAAACCATTAATATAAGGACAATTTGTATTAAAAATAAGGACTATGTACTTAATACTAATTAAATTGCCGTAAATTTATGTACAATATTGACTTATTTCGAATCAAAGGCAATGTCTTTTTTCCTACCTAAAAGTTATGATAATTTCCCTAATATTAGGTAAATTGTCTTCATTTCACATTTGTCTTTATTTAAAATATTAGAATTTTCCATATTATATATAGAAAATGAATTTGATATTTCGCCAAATACAAAGAACATTACTACAATTAAATTTTGTAATTAATTTAAAGTTAGCTTTCTTAATGCAAATTAAATTATCTTAAATTTAAGAACACCATTTTCTTATTACATTGCTTGTTGTCTTTGGAGCCAAATCAATGCCAAAGTCTTTATCTTCTTCCTACTTAAAATAATGATAATTCTCTTAATATTAAACAAATTGTCGTTATTTTAAGTACGTCGTTTCTTAAATATTATGACTTAATTGAAGGTTTTATCGTCTTTCCCGTTAAATCAAAGGCAATATTTGTTCTAACTAAAAATAATGTTAATTTCCCTTAATATTAAGTAAATTGTCATCATTCCAAGTATGTTGTTATTTTAACATGACATTGATATGGCTCCAAACAAAACTTTACTACAATTACATTTTGTAATTATATTAAAGACAACTTATTTAATACTATTAAAACGTATTACATAGCTTTTTTGTCATTATTTTAAGTACGTCTTTTCTTAAATATTAGGTCTTTCTAATATTATAAAAAGATATAAATATAAAAACAATTTGTATTTAAAATAAAGACGATGTACTTAAACTAATTAAATGACCGCAAATTTATGTACAATAATCACCCTTATCGGGAATAAAATTCCACACGGAATTTGTTCCCTGTTCCCTGTTCCCTGTTACCTAAATTGCACATTGAAAAGGGAACGAATTCCGTGTGGAATTTTATTCCCGATAAGGGTGATTGACTTATTTCAATGTTTGATCGTCTTCGCCATCAAATCAAAGGCAATGTCTTTTTTCCAACTTTAAATAACGACAATTGCTCTAATGTTAATTAAATTGTCACCATTTCAAATATGTCTTTATTTAAAATATTAGGATTTTCCAATATTTAAGAAAATTACATTGATATGGCGCTAAATACAACAAAACATTACTACAATTACATTTTGTAATTTAATTAAAGACATCTTAATTAATACTAATTAAATTATCTTTAATTTAAGTACAAAATAGACATATTACATTGCTTTATTGCCTTTGGAGCCAAATAAATGCAAACTTATTTATATATTCCTACATAAAGTAATGATAACTTCCTTAATATTAAGCAAATTGTCATTATTTTAAGTATGTCTTTTCTTAAATATTAGGACTTTCTAATAAACTTTTTCTTTCTAATAAAAAAAAAACATTTATGTGGCACCAAATACAAATAAAATACCTTAAATGCATCATTTATTTTAATGTTTTATCGTCTTTGGCATCAAATAAATGGCAAGGTCTTTATTTTTTCCTTCTTAAAATAATGATAACTTCCACAGCAAGTCCCTAAAGTTGTCATCATTTTAAGTCTGCCGTCATTTTAAATATTTGGAGTTTCCAATATTAAAAAATAGCATTAATATGTCGCCAAACACAACCTTGCATTTTGTAATTAAATTAAATACTTAATAAATTCTCTTAAATGTAAGAACAAAATGGACTTGTTATGATGTTTTATTGCCTTTGGCGCCAAATCAATGCTAATGACTTTATTTTTTCAAATTTAAAATAATGATAATTTCCTTTACATTAACTGAATTGTCATCATTATGAGTATGCCGTTATTTTAAATATTATGACGTCTTAATATTGAAGACAATGACATTTTTGTAATACGCCAAATACAACACATCAATAATATAAGGTAATTTTAAAATTAAAGTACAATTTCCACAATACTAATTAAATTAGCGTAAATTTAAGTAAAAAAATTTAATTATTTCAATGTTTTATGGTTTTTGGGGGTCAAATCAATGTCAAAGTCTTTATATTTTTCCAACATAAAATAATGATTTTTCCGCAATATTAAGTAAATTGTCATAATTTTAAGTATCTCGTCTTTTTAAATATTTAATATTAGAAAATGACAATGATATGGCGCCAAATGCAACAAAACATGACTATAATTGCATTTTGTAGTAAAAATAAAGACGTCTTACTTAATATTCATTAAATTATTTTAATTTTATGTAAAATATGGACATATTACGATGTTTTATCGTCTATTCGTTAAATCAAAAGGAATGTTTAGTCCTACTTAAAATAATGATCATTTCTCTTACCCTTAAGTAAATTGTCATCATTTCAAGTATGTCGTTATTTTTAAATATTAGGACTTTCTAATTTTAAAGAATATTACATTCATATGACGCAAAATACAGTTCATTTTGTAAAACTAATACTAATTAAATTATTTTAAATTTAAGTAAAAAATTGAATTATTTCGAACATTCGTCGTCTTTGATGATTATATCAATCCCGATGTAAAAGCAATTGAATTAAAACAACATTTTTTAAGAAGAAAAAATTTAGAAACTTATAATTCAATTGGTATATGTATCTTAAATATCTTCTCTTTTTTAGTTTAAGAAAAATTAATTGCTGCAGCCAACCTCATTTCCAAATTAACACTAATTAGTGTTGAACAATATCCTTCAAATACAATGGAAACAAATTACCAGTTTTCCCACAAGCCTAAAACCATTCCAAATACAATGACATGATATGTTCTAGATCAGCATGTACATGGACATTAGGGAGGGTCGAAAAAAATATTGGTAATTAGACAATAATTTTTTTTTTTAAATTACATCCATCAACTAATATTTTTCTTAATAAACAGCGAAGGTTTTATTTGACTTCTCTGTTGCAATTTTGAACAAAAACAGAAACGGTTTGTTATGGCTTGTTTTTTGCTTAGCCTTTTGGAACTGTAATTGCTGAGCTAGTTTATAGGGAATGGAGGGTATATATCATTTGCTACGGGACAAAAGTGTAACACATCGAAGGAGGAACCTAAGACTCAAGTATGTCTGTACTACTTATTCGAATCTTCAGAAATATCACACATCATTTTTCCAGTCTTTCAGACGTTATGAATTTCACTTTGTAGATCGCTTCATTTGTGTCTCTTTAATCAATCCTACATTTGTTGGTTCAAATTATTCCTAAAAATTCTATTTTGGATAAATGGCTTTCCTACGTCAAAGGCCTAATGTAGATTAATTTTACAAATTCTGCAAACGAATAGCTGAAGGCACAAACTGATAGTCGACATTCGAATCAATGGCAGGTTGGCCAGTGATCTACCATCAGCTGCCAACATCATCGTCGCTGCCATCAGCGACGATATCTCAATTAAACCTACGCATGAACTGTTTATTTCAATGTTCGTCCTTCTTTTGGACTATACATTAATCGATCTGCCAAATCATGCGTCTGTCCTTCCGAACGATTGTTATTCAGTATATAACCTTGTCAGTTGTTCAGTTCATTCAGCATTTTAGGTTATATGGCTATGTACAATAATTTATATTTTCTGTATATTGTTGACTTTGAAACATAAACAATCAAAATTTTTCATTCTGGAGTTATAAACAAAAAGACACATGCTTGACTAACAGACTGACTGACAGACGACCCACTTGACTGCTTACCTATACTATATACAATGTTGGTCTAGATTTTGTTTCTTTTCTTTTCGTTTTGTATTTCTTTTTGCTTAGCTCATTGTTGTTTTTGTTGTTGAACTGTGGAATTGTTTGGCTTTTTGCAGATACGTGGTGGTGACAAAGGCTTTTGTATACTATATACTGCCCCTGTTTATAATTGGAGTTCTGTATATGATGATGGCCCAGCGTCTGCATGTCAGTGCCCGAGAAATGCCGGGCGAATCGTTGAGCATGCAAAGTCGTTCACAAGTGAGAGCTCGACGCTATGTGGCCCGCATGGTAGTGGCATTTGTTGTCGGTAAGTATATGAGACACGATGTCCGACCCTAGGTAGGTAATAGTGCTGACTGGCAGTGGAGTTGGTGGTGTCCATCCATCCATCTATTCGCTGGGTCAGCTGTCCGTCCTTCCCCTCATGAGAGAAACCTCATTACGTGCTAAACGTTGCCATGTGGCAACCTAAGATGGATGTTTGGATAGCTACACAAAGTCAAATGGCATCCACAGTGGCAGTGGCCAATGTGAGATTTGCTGCTCTTTCTCCAACTCATCTCTCATCTGTTCTGGATCAATGATTCTTCTTGTTATCTTGCGAAAGAACAGTAGTTATTGATGGGTAGTCTTAGGATACGATAAATAAATACAATTTAATAGCTACAATGTGGTTTTTTCTTCCTCTTCCTCCTCCTATTCTTTTTCTGGTCTTCTATTTGCAGTGTTTTTTGTTTGTTTCTTTCCCTATCATTTATTTGAATTGTGGTTCCATTTGAATCCCACTTCCCGGGAGGACTTTGATGCTTTCTGGCATACCATTCGCATCATTGGCTTTTGCACATAGTAAGTATTTTCATTTGTATTTGTGTTCGTTGCTATTTGTCAAGTGGAATTGTTTGTTAATTAAGTATTATTAAATCATTCAACCAAAACGAGGTGATGATGACCACGACGACAATGACTCTCTCTATGTGTTCGAGTTTGTTTGAATGAACCTTTAAAAATCATACAAAACTAACGAAATAATAGGGAAGCTTGTTATCGTTCCTGAAGCAGTCCAATATTCAACCAATCACATTTCATTCTGCTGCCATAATAACGACATTCCCAACGCTCACTCACCTTCGCACTCACAACACAGATGCCACCTACATACGGGTACATGTGTCGATAGAACCATGGTCGATTAGGTGTCGAGAGACGTGTACGAGTAGTTGAGTAGGTGTCGATAGACCCATAGTCGAGTAGGTGTCGGTAGACCCATATTGGGTGAATTTAATGATTAGCTTTGTTTGTAAAATTCATGTACACTAGGAAACAGGTTTTTGTTAGGCATGGAATTCTTCTTACGTAGACTGGTTGTACATTGAAGATTTGGGGACCATACAGCCGATGAACAACCTTAACCTCTTCATTGCTGGCATACATTTTTTCCGCCGCGCCATTTTTTCAGGTTTGGAAACAAAAAATAGTTCTTGGGACCTAAATCTTGCGAATTGGGGGAGTCTGCCCCTTCGTTTACAACTACAAAATATTGGGTTGCATAGTTTTAAAGGGGCCGTGCGTATTGGTCGACCAATTGAGGTGTCCACGCCATAAATGGTTAAATGGTTAAAAATCCACAAAATGGTATTGGATGACCGTCGGTTGAAGGTTCGTGAGGTAGCTGAAGTCGTATGAATTTCAAAAAGTTCTACACATTGCATATTGACGGAAAATTTGATGATGAGAAAGCTGTGCGCAAGATGGGTGCCGCGTTTGCTCACAATCAAGACAATGCACCAGTTCACACATCCGCTATTGCGGTGGCCAAAATCAATGAATTAAAGTTGGAATTGCTTCAGCAGGCACCTTTTTCGCCAGATTTAGCTCCCTCGGATTATTTTATGTTTCCAAACATGAAAAAATTTGGCAGCAATGAAGAGGTGGAAGTTTAGGTTGATGGCTATTTTCAGGAGCTAGACAGTTTTTACTATAAACAAGCTATCGAAGCTATTGGGAATCGCTGGAAAGTGTCAAGCTAAAAGATTTTATGTTGAGAAATAAAGACAAATTTTCACAAATTCGTTGTTTTTTCTTCTTTGTTAGGTCAGCCCTAGTACCATTAAATGACAAAAATCTCTTTGTCTGTCAAAACAGGACACATGTTTCTCCCACAATGTATGTTGTGGACGTATGCCAATTTGCAGACGTTTGGTCACCTGTCGGTCTATCTATCAGTTTACTATCTATAGGTGTCCGTCCATCAGTTTATTAATCACTATCACTGTTAAAAATCGGTTACAAATAATGCATTTATTTTTTCTTTTTCCGAATTTTTTGTATTTATATTTTGCAACTAAATTCCAGGGAATATTTTTAATTAATTTCATTTTTATAAAAAAGAGCCTCCGGGTTACTCTGTGTTAATTGCCAATATTTATTGACGTTTTGTTCCCCTTTTTCTTGTTTGCCTTTCTTTTTTTGTAGTTTTCTGAATTCCTGTGTCAATCCAGTGGCATTGTATTGCGTATCTGGAGCTTTTCGAGCCCATTTCAATCAATACCTTTGCTGTTGGTGTGTTAAACGACAGACAAGGATACGACAACATTCCACCGCCACCGGGATGATGGACACCAGCATAGTGAACATGTCGATGCGTTCCACCAACCACTATAATCGAGCCTCGGTACATTTGAATAATGCCAATTCGTGTACGGGCCAAGTTAATGGCACAAATGGCAGCAGTGGACGTCTATCCAGTGGCTATCGTCGCCAGACATCGATGCATGCCCACCATACTCCACAAGCTCATCATCATCAACATCAGAATAATGGCGATGGACGCCTATCCTCTTCCCAAACCCAGTCAATGGTTCAAAGTGGTGTTATACTCAGCGGTGACAAAAGGTGAGGCACCATGACTGTGGTCCTACAGACCGATACCGTACTTTAGAGCAACACTTTCAAAAAGCTAACAGTAAAATGTCTACTCTGTCCCAAAAAAAACATACTCCACGTCAAACCGAAACGAGAGCAAAAAGAGCCACACGTGCACTAAGTGTTGTGGTTAATGTTATCTTTGTACAAAATAAAATATATATGAGTTCCCAAGAACCAAATAGGTGAAAGGTGTCCCTCAGCGTTTTTTTGTTTGTTCATAAACAAGACGAGAGGACTTCCCCTGGGGATGTTCTTAATGCCTGGAACACCTAAACTGACAGTATTAAATGTATTTTTGTATTTCGTATTTTGTTTTCCTCTTTTTTTGTTGTTGTTGTAAGAATAATTTAAGTAATTCTAGTTAAATGTACAAAGGAAGAGTCCCGAAACACAATTTTAGGGCTACAGGTGTAAATAATGACAATGATAATGTTTTCATGTTTTTTTTTGTGTTTTATGGCAATTTAAGTTTCTTGTTTTCTTCTTTGTCTCTAAACACTTTGTTGTAAAAAGTTGTTTGGTTATACATACACTTATACATATATAAAGATAAACTTATACTAAATAAATATACAAACACACACACCTACACACACTTTTGTATAGCAAATAAGTATATTTTAGATGTAATAAAGCTAAAGAAAAGAAAATAAAATCTTAAAGATATTTCTTAGTTTAAAGAAACAAAAACAAAATCGTTGTCTTGTAACTATTCATAGTCAATGTGTAACGAAATCAAGATATGACAAAATAAACGAAACGAAAAAAAATAAACAAAATGAAACGAAAATGAAAGAATTTCTTTTGAAATCAATAAAACTGGTGAGAACTCTTAAAGCACCCACCCACCTCCACGACACCTATGCCACTATCATTTGGCATCGCTGTCACTCATCAGTTGACACCAAACCCTCTTCATCTACTCCACCCGCACTTCAAGTTAAATTGTCTGATCTTGTAAAAAAAAGACAATTTGATTATGTGTGTGAGTGTGTAAGTGAGTGCGTGTGTGAAAAATCACAATTTTTTACATGACAACAATGCATTCATGCCTGTAATTCCCCGCATTCTTCTCACTCTCCCTCCCACTGTCTCTCACTCCCTTGCTCAATGACACTGATACACCTTGACGTATGATTGATGACACTGAAATGAGGGTACATTTTTATATGCTCCCCTCACTTTCTCATACACTCAGCAAAAATCCCAAAAACGTTCACATACTCCTCCAATCACTCTCTCTCTTTCTCCCTACATACTACCACACATCTGTTGTCTGTTTACGTCGCCATGTTTCGGTCGTCGTTTATGGTGTTGGATATAATTTATTTGCTCCCTGCCGGGGGAACTGGGTGACTACGGTAACCGTTAGTGGGTGTTCGTTGTGATTTTGTCTTATTAAACACCTCAATGGGGGAGAAAGTGGAGAGTGCTAGAGAGAGAGAGAGAGAGTGGGGAGTTTATTACAAGCATAAAAAGTTATGGGACCAAAATATAACACTTATAAATAACAAATTTAATTGTTTTCTTTATGGCTGATTGATTGACCTCATGTGGTTGCATTTATGTGTGTGCTCTGTTTAGCGGGGGTCATAATAATGGGTAGATCACAGTGATTTAATAAATAACAGTCAAATTTTTAATAGACCAATTAAATAGAGGATATGCAAGTGATATTATACTTCAAAGGAGAAAGAAGAGGATAAAGCAAACAAGAAAGAGAGAGTTGATTAAACCGACTGAAGTATGAGTATAAGCCCACATGGAGAGAAATATTATGACTTATTGGCTATCTAATTAGAATGGGAGATGCCAGCAGGGGATTCGGAATACTTGCAACTTGTCCATTCTGGGTTAGACTATAATCATTGCAAAATTAATTTAAAATACATAATTGACAAATACCAATACGTGTGAGATAAAATGAACTACTGGTGCGGGGAATTGATTTTCTTATGAATTTACCATTTGGTATGGTTGGTGTCAAAAGTGGTATAACTAATTCTCTCATAATTAGAGTATTATGCAGTCACTCTCACTCGAAAGATACTTATAGTCTATGGATGGAAAGGATATGGGCATTTCCGCCGAATGGTCAACCAGGAATGACCGAATGGTCAAAATGTTGATAACCAATTATAAAAAAAATTAATAAAAATGTCTAAATTTTTTAAATACAATGGTTTTATAGCCAATCTCAGTTGTTTTCATGAGGAAATTGGCCTGAAAACTGAAAAATGTTATTTTTTTAAAGACATTGTTACTGTTAAAGACATTTTTATATTTAATTATTTTACATGCTAAACCTATACTTATATAGTGCTAATCAACAGCTATAAGATTCACATTTTGTCAAAATGAAATAATGTTTTGGCATATGTTTTTATTTCACATTGAATGCGTACGAATGTCGCATTCGACATTGGAGAAATGCCCATATGTCATTTATTGTATTTGTCCTTATGTCAAATTCATTGAATTGTCTCTCATATTAAATGTCACTTAGGCGTATAAGTCATATTATTGCTTTATATCACTTATACGCACGGTTGGCGAAGGTAAGACTATTACTTATGTTGTTGTCAAGCTGTGATATACGTATATTCTAATTTAAAATGTAAATGGAAACGTCGTCCGTAAATGCTACACGAATACGTAAGGTCTAGGAAAGACATTAAAGTAATATAAAAATATTCAAGTACTTACCAGAGGGGTACATGTTCTATTGCGCGTATATTCCCGGAAAAGGGAGAAAAATAAATCATTTAATATAATGTAACCTAAGCGACTTTCAGTGATGAAACTAACAAATTCAAAGAAAATACAAGTATAACAGATATAAATATTATAAGATATAAATACATTAAAGTAATATAAAAATATTCAAGTACTTACCAGAGGGGTACATGTTCTATTGCGCGTATATTCCCGGAAAAGGGAGAAAAATAAATCATTTAATATAATGTAATCTAAGCGACTTTAAGTGATGAAACTAACAAATTCAAAGAAAATACAAGTATAACAGAAATCTCTGCTTATTTAGCTACTCTTAAAAAAAAAGAGAAAAAGGCGGACAATTCTGACAAATTTGTTACTATAAATTTCATTTCAAATTCACAATCTTTCTCTTCACAACAAACTAATCTAATATGTCTGGCAACTGACAAAGAAAATAATTTTCAAAAGATCAATTTATCAATCCAGTTTTTCCAACGCAACAAGAATTGACAGATTGCCATTAAATTACAAAACTATGTAATTGGGATTGAACTAATTCCCAGACAAATAAATATATGTATCTAGTTCATAGGTCACTCTATATTAAGTACTTTTGTATAACAGAATAGAGAACACTTTTTTTGAAATTGTTTTTCTCTCCTCCTTCCCTCCTTCCTTCCTTTTACTACCTGGAGCCGTAGTAACAGTAGAAGGTGTCTTGAAAATCTGCCACTTATGGACCACAATTACGTTATGAAAAGGCTTTTAATTAGTTATAATTGTTAATTTAAGGAAACAATGATTGATATGAATTGCAATGAGGCCACACATGTACTACCCTGCTAGCACGTATGTATATATGTATATTTGGGAACAGATGACTACACAAATTAACATGCATACACTGAAAAAAAACTAAGACGAATACTAAAAAAGAAGAGAATAAATACATTTAAAATTAAAAGTAAATATTTTAAATTTAAGACATTAAATGCGATAATTTGGATTTTTATGAAAATTCCAGGAACATCGTATTTTATCATAAAATGATCTGACAAAAGAATTTTTTTTTTTTGGCTAACATTTTGTTTAGCCCAAAATCTATTTCTTGCTCCCTTAGAAGGGGAAACATTTCCAAAATTATTTTTTTTTGTTAAAGATAATTCGTTTTTGATGTTGGTTTAGAGTCAAAGACATTAATATTTAAAAACAAATACATTTTATATTTAAAATAATATGTTAATATAATATTGATAACTTAAAATGATTTACTTAATATTAAGTAAACTATCGACTAATGGGTAATTTTTTGGCAACACTGTTTTTGCAGCCCAGCGGTTTTCGTGTTTTCATCTTTAAACATTGAATTATAAGTATATATACCGCTCTATCGACTCAAATAAAGATGTCACAAATTTTATGTGATTTTTTAAATCAAATCCGAAAGCTTATAAATAAATCACTCTCTATTTCCCAATATTAAAAAAATTGGCATTGATATGGCGCCAAAACAATTTACTTCAAATTCATCAAATCCGAAAGCTTAAAAAATCACTCTATTTCCCAATATTAAAAAAATAGGCATTGATATAGGCGCCAAAACAATTTACTTCAAATTAAGAAAATTATTTTAAATTTAAGTACGAAATGTACTTATTTTAGAGATGCATTGTCTTTGAATTTACTTAATTTTAAAATACATAAATTCCATACTTAAATCTTAAATAATTTACTTAATATTAAGCAAATTATATGCTACACTTAACATAAAAAATACAATTAAGAATATTATTTAAATTAAAGTACGAAATTTAGTTTTTTTTTAAGTTTTAGTGGCATTACTTTTAAGACAAAAAATTTAAATTCTACGATTAACGAATTTCATATTTAAACTCGATGTACTTAATGTAATTTAAGGCTGATTATCTACAGTTTAAGTATGAAATGTTTTAATTATAAAAATCAATATATTTGACTCGAGATCAATCAACACCAATGTCTTTAATATTAGTATACAAAATGTAAATGTACACAAGAAGGGCCACAACCGACTATGTAATATCTAATAGTCTTGTGTTTCATTAAATATTTATGTACATTAGAATGGGTCGCAAATTTTTTTTTTTGAGGCCAAACCTAATGTTTGGAATTTTCTTAAAATTAGGGAAATTATTTTAAATTCGAGGACGAAATATACTTAATGTAAAGACTTGATTTTAAACGAACGCTTTAATTATATTATTAGTGGAGAAGGGTATATGTATATAATTTGCTACGGGCCAAAAGTGTAACACACTTCGCCGGAGTGACCTAACACCCCAAGTATGTTCGGCGGAAATACGTTTTAGAAAATTTTAATTAATTTTAGCAACGCCCGTCTGTCTCGCTGGTGCGCAAGATTACTCTCGAAAAGAGTAACGGATTGACTTCAAATTGAGTATATAATAATATGTTTGGCTATATCAGTCTAAGTTTTTATATGGCCCATATTGGTCTACACCTTCTAGTACCTCCCACACAAAACGTTAAAATTTAGTGAAATATTGATTCCCTTATAATTGATATCTATCCGAATATTCTGTAATTCCAGACATAGAAACAGTTAACCGTCCCTTTTGGTACCTCCCACACAAAGGGAGCCTTAAATTAAAGAAAATTTACTTAAAATTAAGATAATTTGCTTAAAATTAAGAAATACTTAAAATAAAGAAAATTTACTTAAAATAAAGAAAATTTACTTAAAATTAAGAAAATTCACTTAAAATCAAGAAAATTCATTTCAAATTAAGTAAAAGTAATTAAAATTAAGAAAATTTACTTCAATTTTAGTATGAACAGTGGTTATTTTAAGGCTCCTTTGGGAATGTGTTGAGGCCAAAGGCACTTTTTTTTTAAATAATTACATTACATACTTAAATTTATTTAATTCAAAGAAATTGTCATCAGTCGGAGTTTGAAATGCATTTACTTTCAAAAATCACTGTCGTCAGTTAGGTATGAAATATACATATTTTAAAAATCTCGTTCTTTGATACAAAATCAATGCATTACATAATTTATTTAAAATTAAAAACTTACCTAATATTAAGCAAAAGATAGTCAATATTTAAAATTAAGAAAATGTACTCAAAATTAAGAAAATTTGCTTAAAATTATTTTTCTTAAAATCAAGAAATTTTTCTTAAAATTAAGAAAATTTAAGATTAAGATTGAAATTTACTTATCTTAAAGCTTCATTGGAAATATTTTCAAGTGAAAAACAATTTTTTAAAATAAGTCAATTTCATACTTAAATATAAACTATTATTTAATACAAAGAAATTGTCTTCAGTTTAGTATGAAATGGATTTACTTCTTTAAAATCACTAACTTCATTTTATATATGAAATTATAAGATTTTAAAAATCTCTCTAACTCGAAATCAATGTCAAAGTCTTTAATGTTAGCAAATATTTTTTGCCGTGTACATACATACACATGAATGAGTATGTAAAGTCACAAGTGACTGCGTAATATCATAAGAATATTGTGTTCGATTAATTATTTATGTACATTAGAATGGGTTCGAAATAACTGAGGAATTTGGGTGGTTAGAATACAATTAATCTAAATCTTGACAATTATTAACCAAGACCCACTTTGTTGTACCCCTATGTATATATAAATACATACTCGAATATAAATTAATTCATCAGTATGAATGTGTTATATTACACAAGTGTTTTCTGCAGACATCTGTGTTATAAATATGTATGTATGTTGAAATATATGTTTGCTTAAGCGTTGCGATTATAATTTATGGCTTATGTCCGTTTAAAGACAGTCATCATCATCATCAGCGACAACGACAACAACACGCAGAACAACAAAATCAACATCGTTTACATGTAAATCGAACAATATACATATTCGAGAATGAGAGTAAGTATAACGATAAATATAAAAAATCTGCCGTGTATATAATACATAGTTATTAATTGATATTGGTATTATGTTGCGGAAAGCATCAATATAATTTCATGGACGCTCTCTCACACACACACTCACATTAATTTATAGGCACATAAATAACACTGGAGGGCTCTTACACACACTCACATGAACAAAATTCAATAAACAAGCAGAAAACAGAAAACAAATTATGAAAAAAGTATGACAAGAAGTGTTAATGTTTTATTTTATTTAACGAGACATGGCTATAATACAAATTGACAAGCCATTGAGCGAGCTAAAGTGAGAGAGAAGGACCAAGTGACAATTTTAATAGTGAAAATAAGCCAGAGAGTTACAATAGAACACTTTCATGCAAACCAATACAAACAAAAGTCAGGCCATTAGCAGTTTAAGTAAAGTCACAAACCAAGCACTCACACCAATCGCAAGAAATAAATACTCGTATAACTGTTCCCGTCCGTCTCTAAATGTTAATTGTTTGTCTGTGCTAAAACAAAGAGAGTGTGATGAGTAGTAAATGTAAGTGTAAGTGTGTCTACGACAAACATCCGCATCATCCTTAGTTTGTTATCTGATTTCATTTAAATTCCGTTACAGCTTCAAATTTCAACATTTCGAACGAGAGCGTTATTGAAATTACAATAAAACCCAATTCTGGCAATGCTGCAGGCTTTTTAACTTGGAAGTTAGCCAACAGACAATGGCAATGGGTGTCTCCCTGCCTCCCTCTCCCACGCTAAAAACAATAACTGATAGACGCTTTAATGATGCCATCACCATAACGTCACGCCAATTGCCTTCAAGGGGATCTTTGTTCTATTAAATTCCTATAATTATTTTATGTCCTCCCAACTCCCGGCCAGAGAATTTATAGTAAGTAAATAGCATATCACCAATACAAACGTATATTTTTAAGTAGAATTAAAAACATAAAAAAACACATCATTATTTTCTAAAACAGACGACAGAAAAAAAACTGAAAAAGAAGCCTTAATTTAAAGTCTAACAAAAACCAAGCAAATTCCAACAAATAAATAAATAAACAATACAAATTATGAAGATGTACAAGAAATAAGTGATTTTTTTCTTTTTATACTTTGGGCATTTTTTTCATTTCGTCTAGAGATTCGTGGGGAAAATATAAGAAAGTGGCGGGGAGGGGGATGAAACAGTGTTTTAACATTTTTTATTTAAATCTATTTCTCTCTATGATATATTTTCAGAGGGATTGGTGAACATTTTGGATCCTAAAGCGTTAGGAAATCAAATCGGAAGGGACCTAAAGGGGAGGGTTATATTAAAACCCTAAACAATATGGCTATGAATGATTTTAGAAAAATTTAGAGACCTGCTACCAGGTTTCCAACCGATCGGGGTTGGAATATATAACTTCTATAGTGCGGAATATATTAAAGCTTGGATTTACTCATTACTCAAGTAAGAAACTTTCAGTCGAGTAAATTGACTCACTTTGTGAGTAATATACAGGGTTGCCCATATTCGACGGACCCATCTGGCAACGCCATAACTTTTGACAGAGATGTCAGATCGCTTAATGACATACCGCGTTTGAAGCGTCAGTCCAAGCAGATTTTTACCATGGAACAATACACGCCACGCGAGCTCTCTGAAATAGTTGAAATTTACATTCAACAGAAGAAGTCAATTGTGAAAACTCAACGTGCTCAAAATTATCATGTCCGATGAAGCCCATTTCACATTGAATGGGACCGTAAATAAGCAAAATTGCCGTATTTACGCCACTGAAAATCCTCAGGAGATTCAAGAATTGCCTCTTCATGACGAAAAAGTCACAGTTTGGTGCGGCGTTAGTGCGAAAACGGTCATTGGGCCGTTTTTCTTCCAAAACGAAAATGGCCATGCTGTTACCATCAACCAGGAGCGTTATCGCGACATGATGACCAATTTTGTGATGCCAATTATTCGTCGAAAGCGTATGAGGCAGTTCTGGTTTCAAAAAGACGGCGCTCCACCGCACACAAGTCGCATAACAATCGATTTTCTGAAGAATTTGTTCCCGGGCCGTTTGATGTCGAAAAGTGGTGATTTGGACTGGCCACCGCGTTCGCCCGATTTGACGCCGCCTGACTTCTTCTTGTGGGGATATTTGAAGTCAAAGGTTTACGTTAACAAGCCAAGGACCGTAGAAGAGCTCAAGGACAACATTCGTGAAGAAATAGCCGCTATTCCGGCCGAAATGTTGGCGAAAACGATGGAAAATGCTGCAAAAAGGGCACAATACGCCATCAACGCCAGAGGCGGCCATTTGAGAGATATCATATTCAAAAATTGATGTAAACAAATCTACTTGGAACAAATTAAATGATTAAGATTGCCAACCGCCAAATTTTTATTTTTTTCTTTGATTTTTTTTAAAAAAACATGGGTCCGTCGAATATGGGCAACCCTGTACAGAATATGAAGACATTTAGGATATTCTTACAGAAACCAGATCAATTAAAAACTGTATTCTCTAGAGCGCCATGAAGCGTTTTCGGTGGGGACGATGTTCTTCATTATACCCTACACCACACTGTGGTACAGGGTATTATAAGTTTGTTTCACGGCAGATGTTTGTAACACCTGAAAATAACACAGCTAGACCCACCTTAAAGTATACCGATCGACTCAGAATCACTAGCTGATTTAAGCATGTCTGTCCGTCCGTCCGTCTGTCCATGTAAATATGTTCGTCGACTACAGGTCGCAATTTCACTCCGATCGTTCTGAAATTTTGCAGTTTAGAGTATTTCGCAGCTGTTAAGATCGCTATTGAATTTGGTTGAAATCGGTTCAGATTTAGATATAGCTCCCATATATATATTTCGTCCGATTTGGCCCTTTAGTCCTATAGAAGCTGTATTTTACATCCAAACCTTTTGAAATTTAGAATGGTAGAGTTTCTTGATCCATGAACCAACATTGCCGAATTTGAAGAAAATCGGTTAAGATTTAGCTATAGCTCCCATATATATGTTTCGTCCGATTTTCCTCTTTAGTCCTGTAGAAGCTGTATCTTACATCCAATCCTTTTGAAATTTAGAATGGTAGAGTTTCTTGATCCATGAACCAACACTACCGAATTTGAAGAAAATCGGTTAAGATTTAGCTATAGCTCCCATATATATGTTTCGTCCGATTTGGCCCTTTAGTCCTATAAAAGCTGTATTTCACATCCAATCGTTTTGAAATTTAGAATGGTAGAGTTTCTTGATCCATGAACCAACATTGCCGAATTTGAAGAAAATCGGTTAAGACTTAGCTATAGCTCCCATATATATGTTTCATCCGATTTGGCTCTTTAGATCCAATCGTTTTTATACCCTACACCACACTGTGGTACAGTGTATTATTTAAGTATAAAATGTCCCAAAAGTATATTTATGTAAACAATTTATACATGAATTACAAAATGTATATATCAGAGTTATTCAATATTTCGAGAGTGGTGTAGGGTATTATATAGTCGGCCCCGCCCGACTTTAGCCTTTCCTTACTGCTTTTTACTAGAAATGATTAGGTCCAATTTAAAATATAAATTCTTAAATTGCAGGCAGATAATTTGAAAAATGTGTTCTCTAGAGGGTCAAGAAGTAACATCGGTGGGACCTTTCTATAGGGGCTATAGGGTCAGAATATTAAATATCGACCTATATAGTTTATTTTTGGCTAAAATGTTTATAAATAGTTACATATAGGTAAAATAAGATATCCCTTTAATTTTTTTTTTTAAATTTTATGGTCATTTAAATTTTTGACAAAATTAAAAAAAAAGAGTTTTTGGGTTTAACGAATTTTGTTATTTCTCTCGAACGGCTGAACCGATATCGGAGCACAATATGCACCGATTTCGAAGAAAATCGAGGGGGCGCAATTTTTTCTACAAAGGTTTTTCAAAAAAAACTTTCGTAACATTTTTTTTTAATTTCCAAAAACGTTTACAAAAAATGCCGCATTGTGTCCTCTTTAAAACAAAGTAAATTTTGCAAAAATCGGTTCAGCCGTTCGAGAGCAATTACAAATTTCGTAAAACACAAAAACTCATTTTTTAATTTTTTCAAAAATTAAGATGACCATAAAATTTTTTCAAAAAAAATTTTTAAAAAAATAGCGAGATCTTATTTTACCTATTTGTAACTACTTCTAAACATTTTACCTAAAAATAAACTACTTAGGTCGATATTAAATATTCTGACCTCATACTAAAACGTGGACCGTTGTACCGCATGTTTACTAGGGACGATTAGGCCCAATATAAAGTATAAATTCTTAAGTTGCAGGCAGATAATTTAATAAATGTGTTTTCTAGAGGGTAAACAAGTAACATCGGTGGGTACCTTTATATGGGGGCTATATCAAAACGTGGAACGATATGTCACATTTTCAATAGGGATCGTCCCTAGTCTAAGTAATGCATCGGTACCAATTTTCGTAGATTGTTTTGTTAACGACCTGCACTATGATAAGAATAATAGGACAGACAGAAAGACGAACATTGTAAAAATTGGCTCAGAAAGTGATTCCATGTCGACTGGTGTAATAAACTATGGGTCTATCTCTTTGTTTTCTAAGCGTTAGAAACAAATGCACAAAGTCATAATACCCTGTACCACAGTGTGGTGTCGGAAAATAGGAGTAAAATCGAATATACAAAACAATTTTCACAATTATTTCCGCCTGAAACCACTGTACATCAGGATTATCTTTATTCAATAGCAACATCATCTTTGCTAATGTATCGGAACGTTTAAGTCAAGTGTTTGGGTGTGCATGTATGTTCGTTTCCCTTAAGCGGCAATATATTCAAAATTCCTTTGGGGGGCACAATATGGCAAAGAGTGCCGTCCGTCATGATTGGATTTACGCGCGCAATTTTGTAATAAATTTTATTTGTTCCCGTTTTTTTCTCGCTTTTCATTTTTCCCCATACATCACAAAACAGACTTTAAATAGAAAAAAAGAAAAACGACACGTTTTTGTCGGTATGTTGACACAGTGAAAGCAGATCTTAACAAATTGTTTTGCTTCTCTTTTTGTTATATAAAATAAGCGGAAATTTATGGCTAAATTTATTGCATTCATTGAATTCATAAATCTGTAAAGGAGACTGAAGATAAACGGGAAACACTGAGTGTGAAATTGTATTGGCGAAAGGAATTAACGAAAAGAGCATTAAGTCTATCAAAAGCGATGTTCAGGACCTACTGTTCATTATTATTTAATACCAAACCTAATGAAAGATAAACAATTTCAAATTAAAATAGAAACTCAATAATTTTTAAATTATAAAGACTATTAATTGTATTCTAGAAATTAATAGGCTTTGAACGCCCCGAACAGGTGAGTTAGTAACGTAACGGGTAGTGGATTAATTTCCAGGTGGCTCTGGTCTGCCTCTGAAAAATCTATTCACTGCATCTTTGTAGACCGTCTTTTCCCTGGGCTCTTAAGTTTGAATATAAATTTACTTTGTATTGTAATTCATATAAATAAACAAACTTTTTCCCAAATTTTGCTCCCGAATTTAGAGCCATGGAATTCGACTAGCATTATTAGCTCTTACTGACCATTTAACCAACTGACTAAACGCCCTCCTTTATATATAGTATTGACAAACTTAAAAGCCGCAAAACTTATGCATTTACATGACGAACATTCGCCGTGTGACTTTTCGTCAAGTATTTCCAGAGAACAAAAAATAATTTCCCGAAACTTTTTCTTAGCTGGAAATGTTGTCCCACGTTTTCCCACAAAAACACAGCGTGTTCATGTGTCCTTTGCAGTTTGATTATTCCATTTAAAAGTTTAAAAAACCAAACTTTTTTCCATCTTTTAAGAAGTTTGCTTCGCTTCATTGGAACTCGCAGCAGGTATTCTTGTAGAGGCAATTGACTAAAGGCAATGGAGACTTTAAGTAGAAATGCCGAGAAGAAGAAAAAATATAGGTTTTTCATTTAAATACGATATTAGAAAATCAATTAGTGCTCATTTTCTGTTCATAATACTTCGTAAAACTTTAGATGGACTTAAGGTGTTTAAATAAATGGAAGAACGAAACGATACTAAGATACGAAGATGCTAACAAGGTAAGATGTACTTTTAAGATATTGATCCACTAAAAACGGATGCTAACAAGGTAAGATGTACTTTTAAGATATTGATCCACTGGAATCAGATGCTAACAACCATAAAACACCGAAAATAGGGACTGAGCATTAAAAAAAAAAATCTGAAAGCATTGTGTCAAATGGCACATAAGTTGCGGCTTCTTTGAAAGGTACGAATAGATTCGATGCTTCTGTAAAATTTTAGGTCTTTATGATGCATTGAAGTTATGAATAGATCAATTTCGGTGTTTTTTTATTTCTTATTATTTTTTTGAATTGGCTGCGGTTTGAGTCCTTTAGACTTTTTGTGGGGTAGCGTGAGGAATCGATGATATGCGAATAATCTATTAATGATTCAGGCCCTTAATTCGAATATAGAGCAATGCATTCGCGGGATAGAGCCAGCAACCGCCTCCAAGGTCTTGGAAATTTGGGTTGACAGTCAACCGAGCCAGCCATAGTAATGAAATCATGTTCCATAAAATAATCGTTTGGTCTCTCGAATAAACCAATAATATTGATTTTTATTAATTTTAAAAAGAAACTGGGGTTTATACCACTCCTTAGCTTCATACTTTATTACTTTTTTGATTATTTCTTGCAATAAACTTCGAAGAAGACAACTTAAATAAGAGTCCTATAGCGAAAAGAGCTATATTTTGAGGCCGCTCACATTTGGGCAAAATATTTAAAACTTTAAATAAGAAACTGAAATAAGAATTCTAAAGTAAAAATTTTGTTTCTTGTATCGCTCATTTCCTTGCAAAACTCTTAAAAGCTTAAACTCCTTAAATGAAAACCCTACAGCGACAATGATGCTTTTTGGGAATCACCAATTTTTTTGGGTTACAATTTGAATATTCTTTGCAAAAGTTTAGAAGGTCATCATAACTCTATAAGTAAGAACCATAGGGTAAAAAGGAACATATTTTTCGATCACCCACTTTTGGACCAAACCTTTAAAAACTTTAAATGGTAACAGGTCCTTAATTGAGAACCGTAGAGTGAAAATGATGATATGCCGATATCACCAAGTATGACCAAAACTTGAATTTTTCTTTGTAAAACTTAAAATAACTAAACTCCTTGAATAACAACCCGAAAGCGAAAACAATGCTATTTTGGGATCACAAATTTTTTGGGGGGTATACATTTGAATATTATTTTCTAAACTTTAAAAGGCAATAAGTCTTTAAACCATGGCCGTAGGGCAAAGCGGACAATATTTTGGGGTTTAAAAATCACTTTGTGATTAAAAATTACAAAACTTTAAATGGCAACAAATCCTTAAATGATATCCAATTAGATCCGTAGAGAGGAAAGGAATTTAATTTGAGTTCACTAATTTGTTTAGACAGTTCTGAAATGTTCCTTAAATATATTTAAATGACTCCTTGAATAATAGACATAGACCGAAAAGCACGGGAGATATCATCCATTTGGATCGAAAATTTAAAACTTTAAATGGCTACAGGTCCTTAAGTGGAAGCTGCAGAGCGGAACGTCTTTTATTCCCGGTTCACGATTTTTTTTCAGACAGTTTTGATATTGACTTTTGGTGGCTGAGAGACCTAGAACGAAAAGGACGAAGGAAAGGAATAATTAATACAGACTTAAATTTTAAATAATAAATAAATACTTAACTTAAATCATATATAAGTGCATCTCTATACAAATATATGTTAAAATATATCACACGTTTTTTTCCAAATATTTACAACTTTACCTTTTCTGGTATTTACTACTTTTGTGGTCATAACTTAAATGTTTCTGCAAATCTTTAAATGATTAAACATCTTAAATGACAACACAAAAGCGAAAACGATGCTGTTTGGAATCATCTAATTTCGGCCAAAATTTTGAATTTATTTGTAAAACTTTAAGGCCATCATTTTTTAAAGACAATATTTTGGTATCATCTATTTTTGAACCGAAAATTTAAACCATTAAATGACAACAGGGCCTTAGAGTGGAAAATTTATTCAGACAGTTTTGAAATGTTTTTAAGTAACTTTAAATGACTCTTTAAATAAGGGATCTAGAGCGAAAATAACGCAAGAAAGACATAAGCCATAAATTTACAAACTAAAGATACTAATTTTATAAAATCATAATTACCAACATCTCTATAAAACAAGTAAGAAAGTTCAGTCGGGTAAACCGACTTATGAATCCCCTCACCTTGAGTCCCAAAAAATATTAGTAAATTTATTTATTTTTTGTTTTAATTAAATTATTATCATTTTAAATTGCCTTTAACATCTTTAAAGTATGTACTGGTATTAAAGTTAAAAGCTGTTTACTTTTGATACAAAATGGTCCATTTGTGTGGGGGTGTTCAAAAGGGGCGTGCCAATTACGGCCACTTTTCAAGTATTTCTATGCACTGGTATTAAAGTTAAAAGCTGTTTGCTTTTGGTACAAAAAGATCCATTTGTATGGGAGGTGCCAAAAGGGGCATGCCAATAGCGCCCATTTTTCTCTGGACTCTGGGTACTATAAAAGCATTACACTGTACAAAATTGCAAGTATTTGTATGCACTGGTATTAAAGTTATAAGCTGGTAACTTTTGGTACAAAATGGTCCATTTGTGTGGGAGGTACCAAAAAGAGCGTGGCAATAATGCCCATTTTTCACTGTATTTTAGGTACTATTAAACCATTACACTGTACAAAATTTCAAGCCATTGTATGCACTGGTAATACAGTTATAAGCTTTTAACTGTTGGTTCAAAATTGTCCGTTTGTGTGGGAGGTACCAAAAGGGGCAACTTCGCCCATTTTTCTCGAAGTAATAGTGACTAATAAACTAATACTATATGTAGAATTTCAGAGGATTCGAATAAGTAGTATAGAAGTTATTAAATAACCAAAATTTCTCTAAATATTAACCCTTTGTGGGGTAGGTACTATAAGGAGTGGACCAATATGGCCCTTCTTCGAACTTAGCCGGAGATAGAAGAAAATATGACCACATACCAAATTTGAAGTCAATCGGTTTCTCCTTTCGAGAGTTATCGTGCGGTCATTGGTCATTCGACTTAAAATGACCCAAAACGAATATCCGCCGAACATACTTAGGGTCTTAGGTCACTCCCTCGATGTGTTACACTTTTGGCTTGTAGCAAATGATATATACCCTCCTCTCTAAGGTGAGGGGATAAAAACGGGCCCAATCAAAACATCATTACAAAAATTTTAAAAAATATATATATACTCGTTAACGAGTATATGCCGCTATAAAACCATCCCGTATAGTCATCAACTCTGGCGGCGGCCACTTGGCCGATATAATTTTCTCAACTTGAAATTAAATTCTAATTTATTAAATAAACAAATTTCAAAACGTGAACCGAAGTTTTTCATTTAAAAAACAATTACAGCACAAGACCATTGGGTGATTACTTTAGCCCCACCTTTTATAACTTAAAGCAGAAAGTGTCTTTGTAACGCCATAACTTTTATTTGAAAGCTTTTTGGTCACATATGGTTTTTATAAAAAAAAAACTATAAAAGGGGCGTGGCATTATTTATAGTCAGAACTTCTCAGAAAGTAATTTAAATTTTTGGATCCCGGAAATTAAAGTTGTTGAATTCAATATTAGCATTTTTATGAGGGCGTGATAGGATTAGAGGATTGAATAAGGGTCATAAGGCGGAAATAAAAAAAATTTTAGATCATTCATTTTTTGACCAAAAATTTTAAAACTTTAAATGGCAACAAATCCTTAATTGAGAGCCTTTGAGCGGGATAGATATTATTCCGGGATCACCAATTTTGTTCATGCTATAACTTTAAATGTCTCCTTCAAATAGATCTAGAGCGAAAAGAAAGAGAGAAAGGAGATACATAAATGTATAAATTAAAAAATCAAATTTAAAAATCTTAATTTTATAATAACGATAATCTTCAAAAATGCTCCCTATTACTTTTTATTCCATATTTATTAAATCTTGCGGGCTTTGCAGCTGGTAATTGCTAGTCATATAAGTAACTCACTACACGAATATTTGTGGTACACTGTTCGGGTCTTTAGCATACTGAAATTGTAATAAAATATCTATGAAAGGAAAGCACTTGGTCCAAGGAAGTGTTGTATCATATTTCTCATTTAGTTTGGTACGGTAAAATTTGAAGAAGTGTTGATTCAAAGTATCGATATAATAATAAGAAGAAACACGCATTTGTTTTGTTTTTTTTTTAAACGGATGTGAGAATTAGAAACGTGAGAGAATGTGAGTAGATTTATTAAATGATTAAAATCGTTAAAAAAACGTAGCCAAATTTCAGTTTTTTTGTTATGATTGTCTCCCATTTTCTTACCTTTCTTCATTAGATTTATCATCAAACATTGTCAATATTTTTATTTTCTTCTTAAAATTTACTTTTAAATTACTGTTGCGAGGCCTTTTCAGGTTAACAAAATAGTGAAAAATCTGCAATAAAAAATCCCTTTGATGACAAAATCTATAAATCAAAGATATCTTATAGAATATTTTATTTTTCAATATCGCACAACCTTTTAAATATTAAGTAACGTCTATATAACATTTTTCACATTTTCGCATTTTAAATTTATGCGAATCTCTACAGGAAAATGTGCCGGCACGCGGCTGATAATACACACAACTCCCTTTCCGACAAACACACACAACCAACGTTCACTTTCAGTCGAGTCAGGAATACCAAACCAAATGCCACACGAAATACATCCCCCCCCACATCGTATGTGTGATATCATAAATTATAGATAAGACACATATAAAGCTTATTTCAACCTTCAACCCTTTGTGGCCCGTAACACTACTAAATAATAAAAATAGTTTTACACGCTAGTATAGATTCGTAATTTTTGCAAGTTGCAAGTTTGGCAAATATAATTCGTGGCACAGCAGTTTTTAAGCATTTAAAATATTATACCACACTCGCCCTGCCCCCACTCTACAGACTGTTTGTTGGCCATAAAATTAATTGGAGTGAAATGGGGTAATAGCTGTGAAGGCCGCTTAAAAATGCACTTAATTGAGAAAACTAATTAAAAAGTAAAACTTAATTATGGAGACATCGTTTTTTACAATTCAATGGATTATTGAGATAAATTATAGACTATTTCAAAAATTAAATTATTGCAAAAGCAGTTGGTCAAAGAAATAAATTGGAAATTAATGGTTGTAAAATAAAAAAAATAATGTGTATACCCTCACATTGGGCAATGAGGGTAAATACGAAGACGTTCCCAAAATTGGCCGTCCTAACAAAGAATACATAACAAATTTGGGAGAATCTTTTCATTGATTCTCAATATAATCTCCTTTTAGCTCGATACACTTTTTCCAGTGATGTCCAATAGCTTCGATACCCTTTTTATGGTAAGAATTGCTGAAAATATCCACCTCTACCACTTCATTGCTGGGAAATTTTTTTCCGTCGAGCCATTTTTTCCTGTTTGGAAACAGAAAATAATCCGAGGGAGCTAAATCTGGCGAATAAGGTGCATGCTGAAGCAATTCGAACTTTAATTCATTGATTTTGGTCATCG
The DNA here is from genome assembly GCA_963930755.1 of Eudasyphora cyanicolor. Lineage (NCBI taxonomy): Eukaryota > Metazoa > Arthropoda > Insecta > Diptera > Muscidae > Eudasyphora > Eudasyphora cyanicolor. The sequence continues at coordinate 5,856,284 of OZ005738.1, read as the reverse complement.
CAATAGTGGATGTGTGAACTGGTGGTACATTGTCTTGATTGTGAGCAAACGCGGCACCCATCTTGTGCACAGCTTTCCCATCATCACATTTTCCGTCAACATGCGATGAATAGCACTTTTTGAAATGCCCATGACATCAGATATGATGACGAACCTTCACCCGAGGTCATTCAATTCCATTTTTCATCTTAAATAACTCACAAAGTGAGGGTATATCTTAGTTGGTTTACTCGTCAGAAATTTTCTTGACTTGTATTTTAACATGTATTTATTATAATTTCCCAGCATATGGAGTACGAGTATGTAAAGCTCCATCTCAAATGCTTTATTTTATATTATGATAATCATAATTTTATGTGCATATTATCATTATGGTTTCCTTCCACTCCCCCATTCCCCCTCCCCCTTTTCCATGCGTAATTTCAATTGCTCATGATCTATGCTTTATTATATTCTCCAGAGATGAATTTATGCCACCACTGAAAATAAGTCACTTCCGTTACTTAAAATTTAGAGAGAGAAAAAAAAACAAAAATACCCAACAATCCTGTTAAGTATCCCATTGCGACAAGTGAAGATTTTCCAACCAAACAATACTCTTATATGTACATAAGTCACCTCAAACGATTTCTGCTGTTGGTTTCTGATTCAAACCATATTCATTATAAGTAGATTTTATTGAAACGTTGATGTGGCTGATATTAAAAAATAACCTAAAGCCACAGAACAATATTAAGTATTTTTTTTTTCTAACTTTTCTACATAAAAAAAAAACCTTAAGAAAATAAACTTATGAAGTGGTTTCAAGTGAGCGGAAAAGAAAATTCGGAAACCACCTAGGTGGCAGATAAACAAAAGATACTCGTACAGGCAACGGGGGCCTATAATGCGACTTTAGGTTCTGTGTGTTGTTGTTTATGACATATCCAAGATTGTTCTCAGCAGCACATTTTTCATATGTATTTCATATAATTTTTTCCGCTGACATGTTTTTTCTCATTTTTATTGTCATAAACTGAAAACCATATGTCATTCTAAAAGAAGAAACCCCTAAACCCACTCTCTGTTGAAATTACATTAAAGTGGGTAATGCTAGAAGAACAAAACCGGTAAGATAAGGAACACCTTAATTAATATTATATTCGGGGATTATAATTCTAAATTTATAAATATACTTATTTCTAAATTTATTAAATGTAATAATATAGAAACAAAATGGTAGTGAAGCCAAGAGAATATCCTAGTTAGAATCATAAAGATTTGAAGACCGAATAAAAGCAAGCAAACATAAAATCATTATTAAATAAATTCCTAAAATCGTAAGTTCCTAATTTTCATATCTTTGAAAATCTTAAACAAACACACATTCATTAAAAAACCAGTAAGGAAAGGCAGAAAGTCGGGCGGGCCGACTATATAATACCCTACACCTCCCTAACAATGCGATGAGGGTCATTGCCATAATAATTTGGAATAATTGGTAAATGGGTAGAAACATATTATCTAATTCTGAAACGATAATCGCTAAATTAAGCAATATTCGTTCCTAAATTGAGAAACATCTTTCTGGAAAATTTTAATGATCGGAAGAAAAATACAACTTCTATAGCGGTTTGATACCAAATCAGGAGGAACATATATATGGAGCTTTAATATAAATCTGAACCGATCTTCCCTGAATACTTATTCATGTAAAAAAACCTCCTTCTGTCGAATTTCGTACTGATCGGATATAAAATACAGTCTCTACAGCGCTTACATGTCAAATCGGGGGTAACATATATATGGGGGCTATATCTAAATCTGAACCGATTTTCTCCGAATTTGGCAGTATTCCTTCATGTAATAAGAAACCTCTTTCTGTCGAATTTCACACTGATCGGATATAAAATACAGTTTTTACAGCGCTTACATGTAAAATCGGGGGTAACATATATATCGGGGCTATATCTAAATCTGGACCGATTTTAACCAAATTCAATAGGGATCGTCCTTGGGCCAAAAAAAAGATATGTGTAAAGTTTCGTCGAGATCGGACCATAATTGCGACCTGTACTTTGATTACAAGAATACATGCACAGACGGACAGACAGACAGACGGACATAGCTAAATCAACTCGGAAAGTGATTCTAAGTCGATCGGTATAATAAACGATGGGTCTATTTCTTCTCCTTTTGGGTGTTACAAACAAATGCACAAAGTTATAATACCCTGTACCACAGTGTGGTGTAGGGTATAAATACATTCGTAAAAAACATACATTCTTGAGTTAAAATCTGTTCAAGGACCTTTACTTCCAATTCGATTAACTTTATGTCGGGATCATAAATTAGTATGTCTCAATCTACACCAAAAAATATGTGTCGAACACAAACAATTTTTCTTTGTTGTATAGTGTAACATGCCGAAAAAATATATGGATTCCATTTTGTTTTTGTTGCACAGTATAATCAATTCACATTTTAAAAAAATATAATTAATTTTTGGAATATAATAAATTAAAGTTTATCGAATACCCTATCTAATATACTAAACTTCATACATGAGATACCGTTTGGAAGAAGATGAGGGCAGAAATCAGCCCAAAAATGTTGGTCTCACCAACAGCGATATTAGCTTCCGTTCACATCATCGTCATTGTCATTGTCGTGAGCCTTCATTCATTCATAAGAAGGCAGCAAAAGGGACCTACGAAGGTAAGTGTGAAGAGTGAGGGAGTGATGATGGAGAGAGCAAGAGAAATTGAAGTAAATGATGATGATGTGGATTTTTGAAACTCACACACCATAAATGGTGACAAAATCAACAAACTAGCACTCACGTACATGCACACAGACACCCCACACACACTCACATTCACATCATGTACGTGCTACATGAAGGATACAAGGATATTCCCGTATCGTATCTCTCTCTCTCTCTGAGTGTGTGTGTGTGTTGTTCCTATATAATGGTGTGTAGACCTGTTTATAGGGCTCCTTGATATTTTATTATGTTTTTCCTCTGTTAAGGACTTTATTATTGCAAACAAACAAAAAACAGAGAATATGTTTTAATTTCTTCACATGTTTTATATTGGTTTCCCGGCGAAAGGGAAGGATAAACAACATACATAAAGAACAAGGACACACACGTAAGGACATGAAAATCCAGTCAAGCATGTTCAGACAAACGTTCGCAGATTTTGTTATAACACGAATTATGACACACAACACGCACACACACAGACCCACAAAAACATTCCCGCATTCCAGTTTAATTAAGTGATGTAATGATGCGTTACGATAATTGCGAAATTGGGTTTGAAAGACACTTGAAACGAAGCAAAACAGATAATACAAAAATAATTTAAATTCAATAGGTTCAGGTGATTTATCGAGTCGATGGTACTTGGATCAAAGTGAAGTATTTTGTTAAAATTGTCTTGTATATATTTAAGTATTTTATTTTCATATTATGCCAAACAAAACCCAATTCGTGTTTGATAAAAATAATCTTCGAGCTCCCCAGTAGATAAGTAGGTAGCGTAATCGCCTATGAGTTTGGGGGTTGTGGGTTCGATTCCCACCAGAGGCTCTGGTCTGTCGCCGCAAAAGAGTACACTCATGGTGTTTGTAACTCGGCCATTCCCTGGACCGTAAAATTAGAATATACATTTAATTTAAAATAGAAAAACAAATCGGTTCTGCCGTTCAAGAGAAATTACAATTTTCGTAAAACCCAAAAGCATTTTTCTTATTTTTGTTTCAAAATTTCAAAACCCCATAAAATTTTGAGAAAAAATAATAGCGAATTCCTATTTTTCCATTTAGCAACTTTATATAAATTTTTAGGCAAAAAATAAATTACATAGGTTGTTAATATTAAAAATTCTGACCCATAGTGAAATACACCACTTTTTGAGAATTTATCTTGCATTTACTGTCTCATTTAATTAAGAAAATAACCTACTTTAAATAGGTAGGTTTAAAATACCATCAGTCGAGGGAAGGAAGGTCAACCCCTGTTTCAACTCCTATTCAAAATAACATTAAAAAATGCGTCTTATTTTTTTTAAACTCATTTACCTTCCGTATTCCTGCTAAGAACTAACAAAAAGAATTCACCAACCAATACAACTAACTGGCAATAGGTGTTGCAGCTTTGATTTGGACAATCTTAAGCCTCCCCTATAGAAAGAAAATAATGACTTTTGCCCCGGCAGGTGGTATCTTTATTGCCAATAATGTTACCGTTTCTTCATATTTTAAATCATTTTGGGTTTTGTATTTTGTGTTGTCGCGAATGGCATTGCTTTGCTACGACGGCAACGACGACTACTCAAGTCAAGTGGCATTAAAAGCGTTATTCAACTGTCATTAATGTAAAGTCAGTGAATAAAACGAAACAAAACAAACAAAATTGACAAACTCATTTGAAGCTCATTTAAAGTAAAAAAGTTCGCAATATATTTACATAAGAAACTAATGATAGATGATAGCCCCCAAAGTAAGAAATGATTGCAATATCGAAGGATGGAATGGATTGACCTTTTCTATGGTCAACAACCACAAAAAACTCCAGGAAAATGACGGGGACTACAGAAGTCATGGACTATGATATTGGGACGTAAAGTCTATACATATAATCCTGCAAATAATATCGATACCGAGACTAGTAATGTGAAAGAAATTTTCTATGAATAAAAATTTCTATAAATACATAATTTCTAAGAAATTTTCAATAAATACAAAATTTCGAAGAAATTTTCTATAAATACAAAATTTCGAAGAAATTTTCTATAAATACAAAATTTCTAAGAAATTTTCTATAAATACAAAATTTCTAAGAAATTTTCTATAAATACAAAATTTCTAAGAAATTTTCTATAAATACAAAATTTCTAAGAAATTTTCTATAAAAACAAAATTTCTAAGAAATTATCTATAAATACAAACTTTCTAAGAAATTTTCTATAAATACAAAATTTCTGCGAAATTTTCTATAAATACAAAATATCGAAGAAATTTTCTATAAATACAAAATTTCGAAGAAATTTTCTATAAATACAAAATTTCGAAGAAATTTTCTATAAATACAAAATTTCTGTGAAATTTTCTATAAATACAAAATTTCTGCAAAATTTTCTATAAATACAAAATTTCGAAGAAATTTTCTATAAATACAAAATTTCGAAGAAATTTTCTATAAATACAAAATTTTGAAGAAATTTTCTATAAATACAAAATTTCTAAGAAATTTTCTAGGAAATTTTCTATAAATACAAAATTTCTAAGAAATTTTCTATAAATACAAAATTTCTAAGAAATTTTCTGTAAATACTAAATTTCTAAGAAATTTTCTATAAATACAAAATTTTTAAGAAATTATCTATAAATACAAACTTTCTAAGAAATTTTCTATAAATACAAAATTTCTAAGAAATTATGTATAAATACAAAATTACTAAGAAATTATCTATAAATACAAAATTACTAAGAAATTTTCTAAAAATACAGAATTTCTACGAAATTTTCTATAAATACAAAATTTCTAAGAAATTTTCTATAAATACAAAATTTCTAAGACATTTTTTATTAATACAAAGTTTCTAAGAATTTTTTTATAAATACAAAATTTCAAAGAAATTTTCTATAAATACAAAATTTCGAAGAAATTTTCTATAAATACAAAATTTCGAAGAAATTTTCTATAAATACAAAATTTCGAAGAAATTTTCTATAAATACAAAATTTCGAAGAAATTTTCTATAAATACAAAATTTCGAAGAAATTTTCTATAAATACAAAATTTCTAAGAAATTTTCTATAAATACAAAATTTCTAAGAAATTTTCTATAAATACAAAATTTCTAAGAAATTTTCTATAAATACAAAATTTCTAAGAAATTTTCTATAAATACAAAATTTCTAAGAAATTTTCTATAAATACAAAATTTCGAAGAAATTTTCTATAAATACAAAATTTCGAAGAAATTTTCTATAAATACAAAATTTCGAAGAAACTTTCTATAAATACAAAATTTCTAAGAAATTATCTATAAATACAAAATTACTAAGAAATTTTCTATAAATACAAAATTTCTAAGAAATTTTCTATAAATACAAAATTTCTAAGACATTTTTTATAAATACAAAGTTTCTAAGAATTTTTTTATAAATACAAAATTTCGAAGAAATTTTCTATAAATACAAAATTTCGAAGAAATTTTCTATAAATACAAAATTTCGAAGAAATTTTCTATAAATACAAAATTTCGAAGAAATTTTCTATAAATACAAAATTTCGAAGAAATTTTCTATAAATACAAAATTTCGAAGAAATTTTCTATAAATACAAAATTTCGAAGAAATTTTCTATAAATACAAAATTTCTAAGAAATTTTCTATAAATACAAAATTTCTAAGAAATTTTCTGTAAATACAAAATTTCTAAGAAATTTTCTATAAATACAAAATTTCTAAGAAATTATCTATAAATACAAACTTTCTAAGAAATTTTCTATAAATACAAAATTTCTAAGAAATTATGTATAAATACAAAATTACTAAGAAATTATCTATAAATACAAAATTACTAAGAAATTTTCTAAAAATACAGAATTTCTACGAAATTTTCTATAAATACAAAATTTCTAAGAAATTTTCTATAAATACAAAATTTCTAAGACATTTTTTATAAATACAAAGTTTCTAAGAATTTTTTTATAAATACAAAATTTCGAAGAAATTTTCTATAAATACAAAATTTCGAAGAAATTTTCTATAAATACAAAATTTCGAAGAAATTTTCTATAAATACAAAATTTCGAAGAAATTTTCTATAAATACAAAATTTCGAAGAAATTTTCTATAAATACAAAATTTCGAAGAAATTTTCTATAAATACAAAATTTCGAAGAAATTTTCTATAAATACAAAATTTCGAAGAAATTTTCTATAAATACAAAATTTCGAAGAAATTTTCTATAAATACAAAATTTCGAAGAAATTTTCTATAAATACAAAATTTCTAAGAAATTTTCTATAAATACAAAATTTCTAAGAAATTTTCTATAAATACAAAATTTCTAAGAAATTTTCTATAAATACAAAATTTCGAAGAAATTTTCTATAAATACAAAATTTCGAAGAAATTTTCTATAAATACAAAATTTCGAAGAAACTTTCTATAAATACAAAATTTCTAAGAAATTATCTATAAATACAAAATTACTAAGAAATTTTCTATAAATACAAAATTTCTAAGAAATTTTCTATAAATACAAAATTTCTAAGACATTTTTTATAAATACAAAGTTTCTAAGAATTTTTTTATAAATACAAAATTTCGAAGAAATTTTCTATAAATACAAAATTTCGAAGAAATTTTCTATAAATACAAAATTTCGAAGAAATTTTCTATAAATACAAAATTTCGAAGAAATTTTCTATAAATACAAAATTTCTAAGAAATTATCTATAAATACAAACTTTCTAAGAAATTTTCTATAAATACAAAATTTGTACAAAATTTTCTATAAATACAAAATTTCTAAGAAATTATCTATAAATACAAAAATTCTAAGAAATTTTCTATAAATACAAAATTTCTAAGAAATTTTCTATAAATACAAAATTTCTAAGAAATTTTCTATAAATACAAAATTTCTAAGAAATTATCTATAAATACAAAATTACTAAGAAATTTTCTAAAAATACAGAATTTCTACAAAATTTTCTATAAATACAAAATTTCTAAGAAATTTTCTATAAATACAAAATTTCTAAGACATTTTTTATAAATACAAAGTTTCTAAGAATTTTTTTATAAATACAAAATTTCGAAGAAATTTTCTCTAAATACTAAATTTCGAAGAAATTTTCTATACAACAAAATTTCGAAGAAATTTTCTATAAATACAAAATTTCGAAGAAATTTTCTATAAATACAAAATTTCTAAGAAATTTTCTATAAATACAAAATTTCTAAGAAATTTTCTTTAAATACAAAATTTCTAAGAAATTATCTATAAATACAAACTTTCTAAGAAATTTTCTATAAATACAAAATTTTCTATAAATACCAAATTTGTACAAAATTTTCTTTAAATACAAAATTTCTAAGAAATTATCTATAAATACAAAAATTCTAAGAAATTTTCGATAAATACAAAATTTCTAAGAAATTTTCTATAAAAACAAAATTTCTAAGAAATTTTCTATAAATACAAAATTTCTAAGAAATTATCTATAAATACAAAATTACTAAGAAATTTTCTAAAAATACAGAATTTCTACGAAATTTTCTATAAATACAAAATTTCGAAGAAATTTTCTATAAATACAAAACTACGCAATAACACACCTGTACGAACCTATTTTCTAATTATAAATCTTTTCCTGTGAAAACTGACTTTTGCCTAAACATATGTAGGGATGGGATTATACAACCAGCCTCCCTGAATTATAAGCAATACGTCCCAATGTTCACCACCGCCACATAATAAAAGCGTCTGTTCGCACTGAGCCAATATGTAACATTGTTGTATTCCTCGTGTCCGTCGTAACGCTTTTTTTATTGGCATCGATTTCCACAACTACTACTAAACTGTAGTGATGGTATTAAAATCTTGATGAAACTGTAATTGAGATTGGGAGAGTATTTGGCATATCAAAATCCTAGACAGTTTATAGACTATACTCGTTTACCATATGTATAAATATATGCGATTTTAATCTAAAATTCACGTTTTCCCTGTCGCTTGGTGTATAGCCTGGGGATATCGCGAAAAGCTTACGAAATTTAATTTTAATTCAGCCGGACTAAAAGTTCGCAATTCATTTCTGCTTTATGGTAAATTCCATTTAAGTTGGTCAAAAATGCATTTATCTTCAACATTGTGTTTGGGACAATTTGATTGAAAATCCTCAACAGGCGCAGCGAAATTGTGCATTGCAAGCAAGGAGTGAAAACGAAATCACATACGCAGTCTGATTCGCGGTGATTACGTTTTTTATTTAATATATTGATAGGCATTGCAGGTAAACCATAAATCGCTAAAGGGGATTTGAAAGGCTCAGCGCCAATTTCCGCACATTAAAGGGCATGCAGAATTCAATTCTGATGGAACTCGCGCTCCACACGCTCTCTCTCTCTCAGCTCTTTAATTATAATAATGATTTAAGCATTTCCCTTTTGGAATCCTTTCTGCAATGTGGTGCAATTGGCTTCATTGACCCCGAGTACGGATGTTGTATTAATTAGACAATGTGTTGAGAGAAAAGCGAGAATTGTTGTGGCCAACTTTTAAATATTGGTTGAGGAAAATCAAAACCAAAAATGGAAAGGATGTTTTTTCTTCCCGGTTGGCTGGCAAATAAGTTGCGGAAAACAACTTTCCCTAGAATCAACAAAACTTATATTTCAAATTGGGATAGAGATAGAGGAAGTGAGAGTGAAGGAGAATATAATTGAAGCTAAGCTACTTGTTCAATATTCTCAAGGTTATTTAACGTACAAACTTAGCGAGAAAGATTACCAGATTCAGATTTGGTATTCAACATTTGTTCCCATGCACCGGGAGAAATTTTTGATAACTATGAAATTATTGGATTTATGGGGAACTATAAAAATTAAATAAACATAGAGAACAGCTTCATAATACAAAAATAATAAAAAAAATATAATATAAAAAATATTATATAAAAACAATATAATATAGAACAAAAATAATATAAAAAAATTAAAATAATATAAAAAAATTTTAAATAATATATAAAATATGCATTATAAAATAATACAAAATATTATAAAATAATACAAAAAAATATAAAATAATAAAAAATATATAATATAAAAAATAATAAAAAGTATAATATAAAAATAATTAAAAAATATATATAAAAATAATAAAAAAAATAATATAAAAAATAAAAATATAAAAAATAAAGTTAACATACATTTTTAGAAAATAATGTGAAAACAAAAAAAATATAATATAAAAATAATAAAAAATATATAATATAAAAATAATAAAAAATATATGATATAAAAATAAAGTTAACATAAATATTTAGGAGAAATGTAAAAACAAAAAATTTATGAAAAAATTACAAACTTGAAATTTTAAAGATTTGTAAATGTAAAAATAAAAAAATCAAGTAAAATATGGAACTTAAAACTATAAGGAGGTCCCAAAAGGAGTGGACTATAATTTAACCGAATAATCGGCGTCGGTCTTCGGCAAAAATCTAGTTTTTGGGCCGCATTCGGCCTTCGGCGAGAAAACGTCGATTAGCCGAAACCGAGAATTTTTACTTATTTACTTAAAAATTTTAAAAATATTAAATTTTTTCTTAAGAAAATATTTTATAATTTATAAAAAACAGTTTTTCATGTGTTTTTGAACCTTTAAATGATTATTTACACCTTTTTCAAATTCCTTAAATTGATAATGAATTTTAAACAATCTTCATATTACTGCAAAGGATTCAATTAATAAAAAAAGTTTTTTTGATAAAAAAAAGAGTGCAGAATAAGATATGTGGCCTACGAGGACGGTTCCAATATTAGCCGATCTAACAAAGCAAACACAAGAAATTTGGAGATTTTTTCTTTTATTCTCAACGTAATCTCCTTTTAGCTCGATACACTTTGTCCAGCGATTTTCAATAGATTCGATACCTTGTTTATAGAAAGAAGTGTCTAGCTCCTGAAAATAGCCATCAACCGCAACCTACACCTCTTCATTGCTGGAAAATCTTTTTCCGCCGAGCCATTATTTCAAGTTTGGAAACAAAAAATAATCCGAGGGAGCTAAATCTAGCGAATAAGGTGCGTGCTGAGGCAATTAGAAGTTTAATTCATGGATTTTGACCATCGCAAAAGTGTATGTGTGAACAGATGCATTGTCTTTATTGTGAGCAAACACGGCACCCATCTTGTAGGGTTATATAGTTACGGCAAAATTTCGACTTTTTGAAAAAATCAAGTAGTCGACTTTTAGACTTTTTAATATAAAAAAGTCGATTAAAGTCGACTTTTCGACTTTATTAATGAAAATGCTAATATAGCATGATCCATTTCGAGGTTCCATACTTATTTAAAGAAAAAAACACAGAAAATTAAAATAGAATGGGGAATGATTACTATCATTTGAAAGAACATTCTTTGGCATTTATTTTTTGAAGATTATGTCTATCAAATGTTGGCCGCGGCTACGTCTCAGATGGTCCATCCGTTGAGTCCAATTTTCGATGACTCGTTCGAGCATTTCGACTGGTAACTGGCGAATGACACGCGTGATGTTTTGCTCCAAAGCCTGAATCGAAGCGGGTTTGTCCGCATAAACTTTAGACTTTACATATCCCCACAGGAAAAAGTCTAACGGTGTGATATCACACGATTTTGGTGGCTAAATGACCGGCCCAAAACGTGAAATTATCTGCTCACCGAAATGTTCTCTCGTCACATCATTTTCGTCATATCTATGAAATTCTAGCTTTGTCATCTTTACGCCAAAATGAATGTTTTTGGTATCCATGAACTAACAAAAACCCTTTCTATAAGTTAAAAATATTAAAAAAACTTTCAAAATATATGAAGTCGTCAATCTAAACAGTGTCGTCAATCTAAACAATAAGGGTGAATAATTTGTAAACGTTGTTCAGGCGTAAGTCTTTCCATGATGAAATGCCAAACAATACTTAACAAAAATAACATGACAGCATGACACGACTCACACGTGATCTGTCAAAAAAGGATATTAAAAAAAGTAATTATTTTTTTTTTCAAACTACTACCGCCATCTATATTTCAGATCGGCTAATTTTAATTTCGTAGAAATTTTGTATTTATAAAAAATTTCGTAGAAATTATTTGAAAAAAGAAAAATTTATTGAATATTTCGTAGAAATTTTGTATTTATTGAAAATTTCGTAGAAATTTTGTATTTATAGAAAATTGCGTTGAAACTTTGTATTTAAAGAAAATTGCGTTGAAATTTTGTATTTATAGAAAATTTCTACGAAAATTGGTTTGAGCGCAAAAGTGTATTGATCTTCACCGAGAATATTTGAAAAACAATAAAACCATTTCCAATAATAAATGATTGTTCAGAATTGCAAAGTTCTATGTTGTTTCAAAAAATGGTATCTTTTAATTTTCATAAGGATGTGTTCCAAAAAATGGATCCTTAGTATACGACAAGTTATACGGTTATACCCGTATACTCCTTAGGTTATCTACTGCTTAGTAGAGTGCCAGTTGGGTTGGTTTGTGCCTTAGTTGACGACAAATTGGGTTAACTACTCCTCATTAGAGATACGATTGGGTTATCAACTCCTGAGTAGACGACTAGTTGTGTTATTTAATCCTTAGTAGAGGGCCAGTTGGATTATCTAAGCCTTAGTTGACGACAAATTGGGTTATATACTCCTTAGTTGACGACTAGTTAGGTTATCTGTTCAGTAGTGGAGTGCCCGTTGGGACCAGTTTTCGATGTTCCTTAGTACAGACTAAGCTCGATTATATACTCATGGGTAGTACGCGTACAGTAGCTAGATGGGTTACATAATCCATAGTAGACGACAAATTTGGTTAAATATTCCATAGTAGAGGGGGGCTTGACGAAAAATTGAGTTATCTACTTCTTAGTAGAGGGACAGTTGGGTTATCTACGGCTTAGTTGACGATACATTGGCTTATCTACTCCTTAGTTGCCGACTAGTTAGGTTGGAGGGCCAGTTGGGACCAGTTTTAGAAGCTCATTCTATTCGGTTATATACTGCTTCGTACACGTACAGTAGCTACTTCGGTTATATATTCCACAGTAGATGACAAATTTGTGTTAAATATTCCTTAGTGGAGGGGGCTATATGGGTTATCTACTCCTTAGTTGCCGAAAAATTCGGTTATTAGAAGGACAGTTGGGTTATCTACTCCTTAGTTGACGACTAGTTAGGTTAGCTATTCCTAAGTGGAGGGAGGGCCACTTAGGGCAAGTATTCAAAGATCATATTACATTTCAAAGATATTCCATATTACAACGCTCACAACAAAGTGAGGCTATATCTTAGACGATTTACCAGACTGAAATGTATTCAATAAATTATTATGCTTAATATATCATTCTATCACTTTTATTTTCTTCCGGTGTAATTAACAACGATTTTGCTAAAATTTGTTTTCTGATTTTCGAACTTTTCTTCTCCCGGCTGCTTAAAATTCCACAGAGTTCTTTGTCATGGTTACGACATTCCTGATGAGCTGTTATTTAGGTCAAATCGGTTGTGGGAATAGAACGATGTCGAATTTGCGGCAACTAATTAATTGTAATTACAATCCATGATGATGCCAAAAGAAACCCGCTTAAATCGAAATATAAATAAAACAAAGGAAACACACAAAACCAACAACAAACCAACATTGGCGGCCATTGGAAGATATCCTCATTATTGCACTGAGATTTATGTCGAAATTAACAGGATTTCACAGGGAAAAGAAAACCTCTTTATTATTCTAAACACAGCCAAAGGGAATTGGAAGCACCAGGTACACTACCTACACACAACCTGTATATTTGGGACTTATTTATGGCTTAATTTAAATATATTTGCCTAAATAAAGAGTAGTCGATGATTTGTGATTCTCGAATTGCTATTGGACGCCACCAGAACTTTATGGCTCTTCTTTCTTGTCTGAGTAAAGAAAATGTAATTTAAAATTTGCTAACTTAATTTCTACATCATTGTACTCTTGTGGTCTTTTTGTCTAGAACCAAAAAATAATATTTTCTAATCTGATTATCATTAAAAACCAAAGTGTTTGCTGTGTGTCCTTTTGCTCCTTAAGTTTTGAATATAATAGTATAAGAGCGTTATAAATTCTAAGTAAGTAAATAAATACCACAAACCTGTTGTATTCGTTGTCAAATGTTAATAACATAAACAAATTTCTGTTATTATAAAATATCCACAGAATTTCAATAATTAAATTTCCTAGAAAATGTCCCAGAGAGAGAGTACAAAGTTTAATTTATATTTTAATTTAAACTTAATCAATTCTCAAACCAATGTCGTCTTTCTAAACCCCACCATTTATTCACTTTCCGGGGGAGGGTGAGGGTATTTATATTATATTGGAATTTATCCACAGGTGAGTGAGTAGGGCAAACAAAAATGTCAAATCTTTTGTAAATTTTACATAAATCAATGCCATAAAGTTGTACCAGTTTAAGTTTCTTTGAACGACACACAAAAGGCAAGTCAGTCAGTGTAAGTACGAGTATAAGTAAGGATAATAATATTATGCATATATGTACTCGTATGTATTGTGTACATATTTAAAAAGGATACAAATTCGAATTCACGTAAATTTTCCGAAAAAGGAATATGAAACGTATAGGCTTTTCTGGGAAAGGTATTTTTAAGCAATATTCGGAATCACCCTTCCAATAATTTGTGACAAATTTCCGCTTCAAATATCCTTGCTTGGAGGAATTGGGAGAAATCAAAAAGGAAAGTAAATACAAATGTTATCTCAATTGGCCTAATCTGACTTTGAAGACAATATTAAAGTGAAAAATGGAGCCAGGAGGTTTGACATATGTAGAAAATGTTTGCAGAAGGAAGAACAAAGAAAGGGACACGTGGAAAAGGGATATTTCAGATCGATCAGTGAATGAATAAAATGTTTTACATGCAAATGGATGAACGACAAGTGGACAGATGAATGAGCGAACAGCCCAAGGGACGATCGAAGAAGTGAACGTAAGTATAAATGGATGTATTGACAGATGTTTGAACGACAACTTATTTGAGATACTAAGTTATTGTTAAACAAATAAAATGGCCTTTTATTTTTCCAAAAAAAAAGTATTTATTTTAATTTGTCCGATAAAAAACCAAAGGCATGATAGGTCCATTAAGGATAGGAAACGGTCCACAAATTAAGCTTTTTATATGAAAACAACAGATACATTTAACATGACTTTGTCATTGGAGGTACTGGTTTAAAAGCATACCTACAATAACCTACTCTTTAATGTCAGGCACAGTATAAGTCACATTTGAAACCAATTAAAGTCGTATACTAAAGAGTAGATAAACCAAATAGTTGTATACTAAGGAGTAGATAACATAATTGATCGTTGACAGAGGAGTAGATAACCCAACTTATTGTATACTAAGGAGTAGATGACCCAGCGTATTGTATACTAAGGAGTAGATAACCAAACTGATCATATACGAAGGAGTAGATAAACCAACTGATCGTTGACAGAGGAGTAGATAACCCAACTGACTGTTTAATGAGAAGTAGATAACCCAACTTATTGTATACTAAAGAGTAGTCAATCCACTTGCCGCCTTCTATGGAGTAGATAAACCTGGATGCAACTGGACGTCTCTAGCAGTATATAAAACAACTGGTACTTTACTTAAGAGTAGATGATCCAACTGGTCCTCCACTAGGTGGTATATAAGCCAACTTATCGTCTAATAAGGGGTAGATAACTCAACGTATTCTATACTAAGGAGTAGATAACCCAACTTGCCTTAATTGGTAGATAAACCTATATGCAACTGTTAGATAACACAACAGGTACTTAAGAGTAGATGATCCAACTGGTCCTCCGCTATGTGGGAGATAAGCCAACTTATCGTCTACTAAGGAGTAGAAAACGCAACTTGTCGACTTATAGGTGGAAAATTAGCCAACTTATCGTCTACTAAGGAGTATATAAGCCAATAGATCGTCAACTATCTTAACGTATTGTATACTAAGGAATATATAACCAAACTTGTCGCCTTCTGGGGAGTACATAAACCTGGATTCATTCGGACGTCTACTAATTTGTAGATAAAATCCAACTGTTCCTCTTCTAGAGAGTAGATAATCCAGCTTATCATCCCATAAGGAGTAGGTAACCCAATTTGCCGACTTCTAGGTTGTATATAAGCCAACTAATCGTCTAATAAGGAGTAGATAACCCAACGGATCGTCAACTAAGGAGTAGACAATCCAACAGATTATATAAGGAGTAGATAACTCAACCTGCCGCCTTCTAGGCAGTAGATAAAAATGGGTCCCACTGTACGTCTACTAAGCAGTGGATAAAATCCAACTGGTAGATTCTAAGTAGGAGTAGATAAGCCAATTTAGCATCTACTAAGGAGTAGAGAAACCAACATGCTGACTTCTATGGGGTAGATGAGCCAACTAGTTGTCTGATAAGGAGTACAGATCGTCAACTAAGGAGTAGATAACTTATCGTATTGTATATTAAGGAGTAGATAACCCAACTTGCCACCTTCTAAGGAGTAGATAAACCTGGATCCAACTGCACATCTACTAAGCAGCAGATAAAATCCAACTGGTCATCCAATAGGGAGTCGTCTACTCAGTAGATAACCCAACAGATCGTCAAATAAGGAGTCGATAACCCAACGTAGTGTATACTAAGGAGTAGATATCCCAACTTGCCGCCTTCTAGGGAGTAGGTAAACCGGGATCCAACTGAACGTCTGAAGTAGATAAGCCACTTTATCGCCAACAAAAGAGTAGATACTCTAATGAATTGTATACTACGGAGTAGCTAAACCTAGATTCAACTGGACGTCTACTAAGCAGTGGATAAAATCCAACTGGTGATCCACTATAGAGTATTGGTGGACCAGTTGGAGTAGATAGCCCAATTAGCCCGACTACTAGGTTGTAGAAAAGTCAACTTATCGTATAATAAGGAGTAGATAACACAACTTTCCGCCTTTTAGGGGGTATATAACCCAACTGTGAATCTATTAAGGTGCAGATAACCCAATTTATCTTCAACTAATGAGTAGATAACTTATCGTAGATAAGCAGATAGATAAGCCAATTAGAAGTCTACAAAGCAGTAGAAAAGCCACCAGGTCACATAGTAATAATTACATAACCAAAGTAGACGTCTACTAAGCAGTAGATAAAACAACTGGTATTTTACTAAGATAATCCAACTGGTCCTCCACTAGGGAGTAGATATACCAACTTATCAAAAAAGGAACAGATAATCCAACTTACCGCCATCTGGGGGCTTGATAACCCAACTGAACGTCTACTAAGCAGAAGATAACCCAACTGGTCCCTCACCCAAATTGTTATAAACTTAGGAATTTAACCAGTACTGGAATCAGTAGACTCAGATAAACTGGTACTTCATTTTCCGTAGGATTAATATAAATTATGTCATCTTGTCCTCAATGGAAGCAGATTCGAATATAGCTCTGTGAAACATAATTTAAGTTGACCCAATTTTTTTATATATAGGGTGTCAGAAGATCTCTTGGAACATGGGGTTACCAGATTGGGATTTGGAGCACCAAACAAAGACAAAAATACTAAATATGCGGCAGATGGTTTGCACACAATATACATAAGATGGGGTTGTTTCATTGGGGCCCAATCTTTTACTCGAGAAATAGATGTTGTTAGTGCATAAGGGTGTAATCTTTTTTTCAAAGACCGGCTGAACTACCGAATCTCCCACTTAATTATATCTCCGTGACTTTGTATTATTAAGAAATTGAAGTAAAAGAAGAAATATCGTTAAAACTGGTAAAAATTAATTCGTATTTTATTAGAAATGAACACTGTAGATTTATGTACTGTACACGTGAGTTCCAAGAAAACCCAAGCTCCATCTATGCGGTTAAAATGATCCCTATCGAGTAATTTGATTTGCCTCATCTTTAGTATTTTTGTCTTTGCACCAAAAGTAATCAGGAATTTTTCATTAGTTCACATGTATGTGGCGTCAGATCATGGATTTGGATTGTGTCTTTGCTAATTATAGTCAATGACTATTAGTCATTGATATTAAAACCATGGATCTAAAAAGTGGCAAGCCATGTTTTTTACCAGTAACTACACTATATCACTTAAAATTCTGACCTACATCTGGTCATTCCTCCGGGACCAGCTCCACAAAGGCTTAGCATTTAGTGAACTATTGAATCCTTAGCCGAATCATGCATAATTTCACATATAGAAATAGTAGCTTTATGCTGCTGGGAAGAAAATAAGTGAATTGCCACGTGCATAACTGTAATACCAGTCAATAGTGCATAACGGGTATTACAGTACCCTCAAACTTCTGGCATTTTATACAGTGAGCACAGTCTTCTATATATCTTCATATTCTATATTCTAGACTACTTTTGCAATGACTACTTTTGTTTGACAAAAAAAATGAACACATTTGTTCGATCATTGTTATTCAAGATTTGAATTTTATTGGGTCTACAACTCGAATCATCGGATTGTCTCACCCAATCATTAGAGTTCCCAGTTCCCTCCTCTCACATAAAATCATGTGACAAACAGGAAGTTAATAAAATTCCTAACTTAAAAGAACGCATTCATAAACTTTAAATGGAAATTGATATATAAATGTTATTATGTGATATTTCTAACAATTGATATGTATATTTTTTACAAGGAAGTACACAAAGTACTTAGAAGAAATTACGCCGATTTCCATCATTTCAAACAACTTCCTTGGCATTTTATCACTCCCTCTGCCACACCGCACCCCACCCTTACTTCCATTTAATCCTTCCGGTAGCTCTCGAAATAAAGGCAAAAAAATTTTACAATTTCAGTTAATTTAGGGAAAAATGACAAAGCAAAAAACAGGAAAAAAACTTGTGAAATATTTTATCTACCAACCCAGACAGTCGTTTATTCCCCAGGAGGCGAAACCAAAGGGAAGACATGATGGTAGTAATTGTATGCGCTTCTGTATCTGTATCCTCTGCTATTTTATACATTTTCTTAACTTGTCATATTTAGCTTCCCCCATTTCGTCACGTACGCCTTGCTTTGCCTTCAAAAGCTACAAATAAAATGAATAATGTTTGCTTTGGAAACCTAATTTAAATCTGAAATATATTCGTAGCCTCCAAACAATTTCTGTCAACCTCCGTTGTTTCGAAGCAAATATCAGGAATTTACATATTGTAGTCACACATTAAATGTTCTCTGGATGCCAATAGATTCCGCCGCGTAATGCAGAAGAGATACCTTTCTAATCCAGGAGAATTTTCGTATATAACACACACCGTTGAGGATTAAGGACTTTATATTGTCTGGATGTATGGCGACTGTGATTGGTATGTATGTATGTAATCGATAAAGGTATTGGTCCTATGTCTGTTTACCCAAAAAAAACTCAAAATCGTTACTCTTCACAACAGAATGCACACTAAAACCTCCTTAACTAACACATTCTTTTACACTCGGTTGTATGTGGGTTTCCAAAAGGAAAGCGGAAAAAGGAAAAGGAAAAGGAAACGGAAAAGGATATAGTTCTTTGTCAAATATGTTTAACAAGTGAATAAATCGCAATGGAAATTGACTTGCAAACGAAGGAAAAAAGACAAGAGGAAAGAAACCAAGAACTCGGCGTCATGAATAGACAGAAGAAGCAAACATAAGATTTTTTGGTTAAGAAAAATCCGATAAATCCGGTTGTGGGGTTTAAAATTTAAATTTATTTTACATCAATTTAGAAATTCCTTAAAGAGAAAAATTCTTTCTACAAGAAAAGCTAATCGCAGACGACTTTTTCTTGACAATTTTCTTGAGGACATCATCTTTCTATAAGAAAAGTTCATCGTTGATGACTTTTCTATAAGAAAAATTCATCGTTGATGACTTTTCTATAAGAAAAATTCATCGTTGATGACTTTTCTATAAGAGAAATTCATCGTTGATGACATTTCTATAAGAGAAGTTTATCGTTATTGACTTTTCTATAAGAAAAGTTCATCGTTGATGACTTTTTTATAAGAAAAGTTCGTCGTTGATGACTTTTCTATAAGAAAAGTTGATCGTTGATGGCTTTTCTATCTACGAAAAGATCATCGTTGATGACTTTTCTATCTACGAAAAGATCATTGTTGATGACTTTTTATAAGAAATGTTCATCATTGATGACCTTTCTATAAGAAAAGTTCATCGTTGATGACTTTTCTATAAGAAAAGTTCATCGTTGATGACTTTTCTATAAGAAAAGTTCATCGTTGATGACTTTTCTATAAGAAAAGTTCATCGTTGATGACTTTTCTATAAGGAAAGTTCATCGTTGATGACTTTTCTATAAGAAAAGTTCATCGTTGATGACTTTTCTATAAGAAAAGTTCATCGTTGATGACTTTTCCACGAGAAAAGTTCATCGTTGATGACTTTTCTATAAGAAAAGTTCGTCGCTGGTGACTTTTCTATAAGAAAAGTTCATCGTTGATGACCTTTCTATACGAAAAGTTCATCGTTGATGACTCTTCTATAAGAAATGTTCATCGTTGATGACTTTTCTATACGAAAAGTTCATCGTTGATGTCTTTTCTATAAGAAAAGTTCATCTTTGATGACTTTTCTATAAGGAAAGTTCATCGTTGATGACATTTCTATAAGAAATGACTTTCTATAACAAGTGACTTTTCTATACGAAAAGTTCATCTTATAGAAAAGTTAATAGTTGATGTCTTTTCTATAAGAAAAGTTCATCGTTTATGTCTTTCCTGTAAGAAAAGTTCATCGTTGATGACTTTTCTAAATAAAAAATCATCGAAGACTTTTCTATAAAAAAAATTCATCTTCGAAGGATTTTCTATAAGAAAAGTACATCTTTGATGACTTTTCTATAAGAAAAGTTCATCTTTGATGACTTTTCTATAAGAAAAGTTCATCTTTTATGACCTTTCCATAAGAAAAGTTCATCTTTGATGACTTTTCTATAAGAAAAGTTCATCGTTGATGTCTTCTCTGTAGAAAAGTTCATCGTTGATGACTTTTCTGTAGAAAAGTTCATCGTTGATGACTTTTTTGTTGAAAAGTTCATCGTTGATGACTTTTCTGTTGAAAAGTTCATCGTTGATGACTTTTCTGTAGAAAGTTCATCGTTGATGACTTTTCTGTGGAAAAGTTCATCGTTGATGACTTTTCTGTAGAAAAGTTCATCGTTGATGACTTTTCTGTAGAAAAGTTCATCGTTGATGACTTTTCTGTAGAAAAGTTCATCTTTGATGACTTTTCTGTAAAAAAGTTCATCGTTGATGACTTTTCTGTAGAAAAGTTCACCGTTGATGACTTTTCTGTAGAAAAGTTCATCGTTGATGACTTTTCTGTAGAAAAGTTCATCGTTGATGACTTTTCTGTAGAAAAGTTCATCGTCGATCTTTTCGTATAGAAAAGTGATCTTTTCGTATAGAAAAGTGATCTTTTCGTATAGAAAAGTTGATGACTTTTCTATACGAAAAGATCATCGCTGATGACTTTTCCATACGAAAACATCATCGTTGATGATTTTTCTATACGAAAACATCATCGTTGATCATTCTTCTTTACAAAAAAGATCATCGCTGACGATTTTTTTATACGATATGAATAACACCCAAATTTTCTAACTCCACAACTTGTTTAAATATAGAAAAATTTAAAATTGAATGTACGTAACATTCGCTGCAAATTTTTAGAACTTCTATTTAATTTCTTTTGAAACGAATACAATAATAAATCCTTATTGATTTCGCTTTTCACATCGCACATGTTCGCCTAAGAAACAGCCATGAATTTAACAACAACAAAAAGTAGCCTCGACTTAAATTCGTGTTTTATGGAATTTTGACTTGATTCTCTTTCATACATGCCCTTTTATAGGCATTCAGTTCGATTTAAAGATTTAGCAACAATTGTGAGAGCTTACACGACCGACGTGTGGGAGTATATATGTATGTATGTATGTAAGTGTGTGAGTGAAACCGTAAAGGAAGCCCACTGAACAAATACTTTCCAGAAAAACAAAACAAAAAACGAGATAACGAACACCAAATTTACAAAATCCAAAAAGTGGTAGAATAAAGCTCTAAACAACAGCCCACCAACCACACACATTTAGTAGAATGCGAGAGAGAAGAAAATCGGGGGATACCCGCCTTTTACCTCTTCAACACCAAAAAAAACATACTTGGTTTGGTGTGGCATATGAGAGAAACCTTTGAAATTTACATAAACAAAATCAGTAGTTCGCATAACACACCATTAAACCGCGCACAGGAATGGCATTCGCAAATACCCAAATTAAAAACTAGTAAAACTTTGAATTGGCTGTGGTGGAGGTGGATGTTGTTGTTGTTTGGAAACATTCCGCACAGAAGGAAGGAATTGCTGCAGCTCTACACTCTTCACAAAGGCCACACGTCTATACACATTATTGAAGCTATCACTACACAAAATACACATTCAGCCACTGATATTTATAACTTTTACACTGATTTTTATTCATAATTTCTAACTAGAATTGTTTGTTCAATGTTTAGTATATGACGATTGCGTCGCCATTAAAAATATCACATGTAATCATCTGACAGCTAAACAGAGATGTCATTCACAATGATGCTGTCGTTAAAGACAGGGTTGTTTGACATACAGTTTCGGATCATTGTGTGTGTGTGTAGCTCTCCGTTCAGTGTATGAAGGGATGAGGTTTGCTTTCGTACATAATGATGTTTTCGTTAAAGACAGGGTTGTATTACATTCAGCTGGGATCAGTTTTTGTGTGGCTCGTTCAGTCTATGACACGAATTGGGAATTCGTATTGTTTAAGCTTAATGGAGAAGAGCCAATGCACGCGCAAAACGGCATTTAAGTTATTTATTAATAACGTCCGTCAAATTTTTGATTTACCTTGCACAATACAGTGTATTACGCGTTTTCGTACATTCATTTGTGCTGTGACATCGATGAAATAATAAAAATAATGTGTTTTACAAAAAGTGCCACAAATTTAGTACAAAGGGGCACGAAATAGAAAAAAGTGGCAAATTTAGTATCAAAATAAAAAACTGGCATAGAAGTAACAATCCTGTAAAAAAGTGGCAAAATTGATAATTTAGTGGCACAACGGTAACGCACTGGTATTAAAGTTAAGAACTATTGAATTGTATATGATTGACCATTTTGTGTGGTAGATACCAAAAAGATCGTGGCAATAACGTCCATTTTTACTGGACTATAATAACATAACAGCTCAAAAAAGGTCAAGTATTTGTATGCACAAACAACGATCGCCATCAAAAATCATGGAGAGAAACCAAGGTTGTTTTCATCCCAAAAGCGGGAAAACCGTCCCATATAGGAACTTAGAATTTCCGGTCGATTAGTCTATCGTCATTTTTCTTAAAACCCTTCGGCGATTAATACTCAATTACCGAAACCTTCCTGCATGATCTAGTCAGCTTTATTGAAGGAATAAAGCTGTAAACGAATATACTAGGAAAGCTGTCTTAATAACATAAATCCAGCTGCTATAATTACGGCTCCAGCAACAGCAGTATACAAAGATTCGTTCATAACCTTCTGACCTCCACTGATTTGTCAGCACGGGAATGACCCAAGGGGGTGTTCTGTCTCCTCAACTATGGAATTTCTAAATGAACAATATTCCGATTTCTTTGGTGGAGGTTTAACCTAAACCTAAACCTGGTGGACGACTCTGCACAAAATTAATCTTCTGCGCTATACTTAATAAAGTTCAGCGAATGGCTGATATGTGTACCACTGGGGCGTTGAGAACGACACCAACAGAGGCACTAAATTTTGTAGTACGAGGGCGGTCCCAAAACAAACCGACGTAACAAAAAGAACACAACAAATTTTTGAAATTGTTTCTTTATTTCTCAACATAATTTCCTTTTAGCTCGATACACTATTCCCTGCGATTTTCAATAGCTTCGATACCCTGTTCAGATTAAGAACTGTCTGGTTCCTGAAAATAGCAATCAACCGCAACCTCCACCTCGTTATTGTTGGCAAATCTTTTTCCGCCAACCCATTTAACCATGTTTGGAAACAAAAAATAATTCGAGGGAGCTAAATCTGACGAATAAGGTGCAATAGTGGATGTGTGAACTGGTGAATTGTCTTGATTATGAGCAAACGCGGCACCAATATTGCGGACAGCTTTTTCATCATCAAATTTTCTGCCTATGACTTCAATTGGCCAACCACTACGGTGTTCGTCTTGGCAGCTCATACGGCCCCGTTTAAACTCTGCCACACAATATTTTATAGTTGTAAACGAAGGAGCAGACACCCCCAAAGTATTATCTAGCTCGGTTTTAATATTGGTTGGACTGAGACCTTTCAAATTAAAGTATTGTATTACATATCGGCAACCAAAAAAAAATAAACAATGTGGCGCCTTGAAACTTAAAACATATGTTTTGGAGGGTTGCCACTTTTCACGAAAGTATTTTTTTTTCGAACTACTACCGCCATCTATATGTCAGGATGGCTAGTTTTGGGACCGCCCTCGTACATTTAATGCCGCAAGGCATCTACAGCTATTGGACTTAGCGCGTTGTCACTCTGGTCAAGATAGTGTCCATCTAGACACACGGCCATCCTTCCAGGCATTGTTGATTACACCACTTCTGATCAACTTTTTGTCAAGGAGTATCTCACTCCTATACCTGATAGATCAGAATGGAATGGTTTTCTTCTTTACTTCCTATACAGACGGTTGCATACACTGCAAACAAATGAGCTCTGGTATAGAGAGGTAGCAGAATGGCTGTAAATTAATGTTCGGACTAATGTCGGTAACTTCACCACTAAGACATCTGCCAGAGAGGAATGGAGTGACAGAATAGCAGGAAATATAAACCATCTCCACTTCTACACAGATGATTAGAAGCTTGCTGATAAGGCAGGCTTCGGAGTACACTGTAAAGAACTGAGCCTTGATTTAGCTCACAGACTACCAGATACCTGCAGTGTCATTATCAAGTCAAAATAATGGCAATAAGGTAAGTCGCCAAGTGGCTGACTCGCAACATACTTAGTGACAAACACTGGCATGGTTATTTACTCGGACAGTCAGGCTGACATAAAAAAAAAATCACAAACAACCCTCGACTGTCGCAGATCTCTTAGCGAGATGGCAGTTTAATATACACCTCATACTCGTACCTCTTATAGGAATATTCCTGGGATCTGCAAAGCTGATAAACTTGCTAAGAATGGGTCGATATTACAAATTCTCGAATAACAGCCCACATGCAAGCTTTGGCTTAGGCAAGAGGTAATTAGACGGTCAATAAAAGATGGATAGGAATCGGCACCTGTAGGGTATCTAGACAAATCTGGCCATGATACGAACTGAGAAGGTCAAAAAGTCTCCTCGCACAAGAGAGGAAAGTACTGGCTACGTTGGTGTCAGTTCTGGCGGAACACTGTCCAATCGGCGAACACTTCAGAAGGATAGGTATTGGGTCCAATGCAGAAGATGTGGTGATGAAAAAGAATTGGAGAGTATTGAGCATCTGCTTTCTACCGTCCCTCATTAGGTAAATGACGTCGGTATATACCGGGGTCGACCGTTCTAGGAAGTCTGACAGATCCTTCCGGTACCGATATTCATACTACTGATATTATGATCCCGTGGTATCCCTGGGAATCTACATTGGTCTATGTGAGCAGGCTGGCTGCCACTCTAACATAAAGTCGGTATCGATAAGGGGCAACAGGGCGCGTGGGGAACTCAATTGGTATATGAGAGCTGGAAAATCCGGCAGTCATTCTAACCTAACCTAGTCGGTTTCAACATTTTCTCTGCTATTCTGGCAGCTATAAAGTCTCTGGAAACGGTTTTCTTGAATTCAAAAAACTGTCCTCGACTGTTCAGATCTCTTAATCAGATGGCTGAGCAGTGTACATACATACAATTCGGTCGACATTCATACCAAGGAACTGCAAAGCAGTTAAACTTGCAAGACTAGGAACTACATTACACTCTCCATGGGCACTGGAATAAGTGAGCATGGCTCTAGCTACCTGCAAACTCTTCTTGAGAGATAGTGCCCTTACGGTAACAAAATGACAGTCACTAGTCAGGAACTGCATACATTCCAGACTGAAGTGGCCCTGCCTAGACTCCAAACGCACCAACAATCTGCTGTCGTTATCGTGTCTGTCATGACAGATTACTGGCTTATTATAGGTTTATCGGGTACAGAATATTTCCAATCTTTTTTAATTCATGTTACAAACTAGATGGCTCATGTGTTTATACTGACCATTCTACGGTAGCGAAGATTCACACACAAATACAACCAACTTCAATCTCATTTAAAAACACATCAAGCATTTGGCTGCCACTCCACGTCCATGTCCTTGTCGAAGTCCACTAAATTAATGCAAGCAAACTCTGATGAAAATCGATTTGTGTTGGTCTTTTTCGGCAAAACTTTTGAGTTCGTGTTTAAAAGCCATTTAAATGCTCTCTCATAGCCATTAAAGGAATTTTTATTAGCGCCAAATAAAGTTATTTTGGCAAAAATTGTTGTGGCGTTTGGCATTTAAGTGTAACAAAAACAAGCAGCCAAAAAACCTAGGTGGGTCTTCAAACCCATCACACCTCCATCATTATCATCGTCGTCATCATCATCACAAGCAAAGGCAATACTTAGCATTGCGTGGAAAAAACATTCAGGCCTTTATCTTTGGTTAGGCGAGACAAGTGGCAATTTTCAAGACGTTGTGGCCAATTAGCGGTTGCAACGAGGTTTTATTCCAATTCCAAAGATACACCCTCCCCCATTGAATGGGATGTTATGTTAAAGCTAAAATGCTAAAGTTTTATGTTAATAATTACTTGGATGATGTTATCATTGCCCCCCTAAGCTAGCTAGGGGCAGATAAGATGAGATCAGATGATGAGGTTGAAGATGGTTATGGAAGATTAAGAGCAATGGCTTGTCCTTGCATCCGTCGTTAACTAAGTAATAAGTATCTTTTTACTTATAATATTAGAAAGAGGAGGAGGAGAGAGACAAAGTGTGAGAGAGGTATGAATTAGTATTACAAGTCTTGAATTTATGTCGTAAAGTCATTTTATTCAAGAAACGCTTCAATGGCTATGGAAGGCACGAGTACTGAAAAAGACTGATGGAAAATAGTTGTATACCGTCTTTGTTTACAATGTTATGTTATGTAGATTAAGTTGTCTAATAATGATGGTCTAAGGCAATTAGCTTACATTTTATTATCTTCAATTAGTTTCGTCAAAAGTGGCAATCTGGTAACAGATGGCAACAGAAGTGTGACTAAAAAATGTCTAATTGCAAAATTTCTTTGCGACCTAATTTTTAAGTGAAGATTTTTCGAAAATCAAGAGTTAACATTTTAAAAACGAAGAAAGTTCAGTCGGATAAACCGACTTTGGAAATACCCTCAACTTCAGTCCCAAAATATATTCGTAAATTGATTTTTTTGTTTTAATTAATCTATTATCAATTTAAATTGTACAAAGGCAGCCCAAAATGAGCCGACCTGACATATAGATGACGGTAGTAGTTTGAAAAAATTACCTTCGTAAAAAGCGGCAATCTTATAAAACATAGGTTTAGTTTTTTTTGAGCACTCAAAAGTAAACGATCTCAGTGTATTTGTAAGCACTGAATAAAAATTGGTCACTTTCCTTTTGAAAGATCTCAGTCAAACCAATATTAAAACCGTGCTAGATTCTACTTTGGGGGAGTATGCTCCTTCGTTTACAACTATAAAATATTGGGTGGCAGAGTTTAAACTGGGCCGTACGAGCTGCCAAGACGATCACCGTAGCGGTCGACCAATTGAGGCATTCACGCCAGAAATTGTTAAAAAATCCACAAAATGGGATTGGATGACCGTCGGCTGAAGGTTTGTGAGTTAGCTGAAGTCTTAGGTATTACAAAAAGTGCTATACATTGCACATTGACCGAAAATTTGATGATAAGAAAGCTGTGCGCAAGATGGGTGCCGCGTTAGCTCACAATCAAGACAATGCACCAGTTCACACATCCACTATTGCTAAAATCAATGAATTAAAGTTCGAATTGCTTCACACGCCCCTTATTCGCTAGATTTAACTTCCTCGGATTATATTCTTTTTCCAAACTTGAACAAAATGAATCGGTGGTGAAAATTTGCCAACAATGAAGAGTTGGAGTCTGCGGTTCATTGGTTAATTTAAGGAACTACACAGTTCTTCCTATAAAAGGGAAAAGGGCATCGAACTAAAAGGAGATTATGTTGAGAAATAAAGAAAATTTATTCACCCAATTTTTTGTGCTATCTTCGTTAGTTCGGCTAAGTTTGGAAGCGCCCTCGTACATCTTCATAAAATTATAAACTACTTATACTTTATAAATGAAATTGTGTTTGCGATTCGTTTTAAAGTTTTCTCTTGGAAATCATTATCTCCTTTCGAATCAAAACTTCTGCTGGATTAAAATACTCGTACAATGTCTTTGCCTTAAAACTCCCAATTTGAAAAGAAATAGAATAAACAGATCTTCCTTCCACATCCGCCGCCCTCTGCAAAATCCTGCAGTTCAGCTTAAATCCATTTGGTTGACAATGATAGGGAATTTCGTGGAACATTTCACTTGGCCCATGTCCGGCTTTAGGTGTGTGTTTTTTCTTTTCTTAACGCACAATCTGCGCTCTAATGCCTCTGACATTTCGTAGAAGAAGGCAAAAAAAAGCAATTGTGAGTTCGTTCAACATTTAGCCGCTTTGTAATCTGAGGCCTATTTGTTTTGAGTGGCTCGGTGTTTACTCTCCTCCGCCATAGCTATCCATTTGTAGGGACAAACGATGACCAAGGCTCGGTCACTTTGAAATTCCAACCAATTTGAAAGAAAATACAAAAAAAAGAAAAAAAATTGTCCTTATTTGTAGGGACAAACGATGACCAAGGCTCGGTCACTTTGAAATTCCAACCAATTTGAAAGAAAATACAAAAAAAAGAAAAAAAATTGTCCTTATTGTCCATCAACTGTTCAAAGAGGAGACAACGAAAAAAAACAGATTTAATCGAGAGATGTGTTTTCTTTAATTTTAAAAGGAAAATCAAGACAATAACAATAATATCTTCTTTTGGCAACATATCCTAAACGTCTTAAAGAACATTTAATTAATTTGTAGAAGGTAAAAAGTACAAAAATCAGAGCATTGTACCCCATTTGTTTAATAATCGTAGCAATGTAGCAGTTTTTTTAATTTCCTTTTTTTTCAACAGAAACTAATTTTTATATAAGACGATTACTAAATAGAAATTATGTTATCTTCTTAAAAAATTCTTACTCTCAAGACTCAAGAAATGTTTAGAAGCAAAAATAATAATTACCAAAAAGTATAAGACCCATGAAACAGCAACGAAAGTCCTTCTTATAGAGTAGTACGAGTATTGCTTAATTAAAGTTTAATAAAAAATATGTGTTCCATTAATTTTGAAAAATAAATGTGTATCGCATTATACCAATACGTACCAAAAGAAATAAGTACAATACCATTAACAAGAACTGCAACATAACAATTAAAAACGACTTTAAGTTCGGTCAGGTCACAAGGACAGTACAATAACGATTTAATTCTTTACAAAGTGATTTAAGAAAACCTTCAATCTCACTGTGTGCCTTCCCATAAGACAGTGACCCTTCATGAAAGGTACGATAGGTGAGAGGTGCTGTTTCGATAACAGTGTGCTGTGCGAGGTGCACAGTGGCATTTTGGTGTCAATAACCCTATTTTTCGGCCACTGAATTTCAAAAATCTATTGATTATTATGAAATGTGCATTTATGTTCTTTAGAAAAATTTTCTTTTTTTTTTCTTTTGAAAAATGTAAGTAAAGTCCATGCAAGGGTGCTATGCAATATATGACTTTGTTTGGGTTAGGTTGAGAGTGATATCCTGTAAAACAGACTCACATATGGTGATTTCGATTCTGAAAAAAATGTTGCCCCGTCGACGCGAAGTTCTGAAAAATGACTGCTGAGAACTCATGTAGTCCCTCGAATTAAACTTAGCTTATATTTCAAAATTAAAAAATGTGTTATAAAAGTCCAGTTTTCGTGAAAAGGGCAAGTTTTGGGAGGTAGTTCCTAGGATAGTCTTGCAAGTTCATCTGCCTGCAGTTACTGGTATGTCCCTGTGTCCTGACACCCATCTCAGGTGAATATTGAACTGTTCATCCATCTCGTTAAGAGATCTGCGACAGTCGAGAGCAGTTTTTGAAGTCAAGAATATTGATTCCAGGGACTAGATAACAACCTGACAATCACAGAAAATATTAATACCGACTTTGGTCAGAACATTAATTTTCAGCCATTCCGCTACCTCTTTAAGCTATGAGTTCTGCATGGTAAATAATGCAGCGATAAGGCAGTCTTTTTACAATGGATAACTCAGCAGATGGTTGTCGAGTCTGAAACCGTCTGCACAGAAGTTAACAAATCTCCTATGTCTGAGATACGACCATTCCATTCTGATCTATCAGATATACGGGGGAAATACTTCTTGCAAAAAAAGTGGTGCAGTCATAGTGTAATCAACAATGCCCGGAAGATGTCAGCCATTTTGTCTAAAATAACACTATGTCGGTAGCCATTTCCAGACCATAGTGACAGTTCCCTGAATCTAATAGCAGTACATGCGGTATATTGCCATGCTATAATGTCTAGCGGCATTAAATTAAGTACAGGGTTTTGCAATAAGAGTGATATGATTTCTTTAAAAAAAACACACTTATTGTTAAGGAAATTCAAAAGTTTTTTATTTAATGTGAAGATACAATAAAGTTCTAATTCAAATGGCCTCCACGACTTCTTCTGCAGGAACGAATTCGATGAACCCAATTTTCGAGCACTTTTTCCACTAAATCAAGTCGTATGTCATGAATGGTACGTTCAATATTTACTTGTAAAGCTTGAAGAGAGTCTGGTTGGTTTTAAATAACCCCACAAGAAATAGTCTAATGGTGTTAAATCACAACTCAAAATTTTCTCGCAACAATTCAATTGGTTCATTTGCTGTGCAAGTAGCCACAATCGGTCAATGGCAAAAAGATAGCTCTTAACGAGAGCTAAAATATTGCTCATGGGAGTCAAGGTCGTAGGTGGACTGAAAAGTGTTTTTTTTTATTTAAAAAAAATAGACAGCAACATTTTCAAATGTGAACGGAAAGTTTATTTTTGCTCTAGCTCCTTAACGGTACGTCGGATCGGGAATCGTTCAATGGCAAAAAGATAGCTCTTAACGAATATTGCTCATGGATGTCAAGGTCGAAGGTCGACTGGAAAGTGTTTTTTTTTTTTATTTGAAAAAAAAAATGGGCTGGAAAAGTTGTAATTGGAGAACGATTATTTTGATAATAAAACTGAATAATGTATGATTTATTATGATTAAATTGTAAACACTACTGAACACAATGAAAAACAAATGACATCATGACATAATACAAAGGCCGAAACGTCACTTCAAAATCATATCATCCCTATTGGAAAACCCGTTATAACATTTATTGCCTCAGCTAGTGTCGTTCTCATCGCACCAGTGATAAATATAGCAGCCATTTGCTGAACTTTGTTTAGTATAGCGCAGAAGGTGGATTTCTGCAAAGCCGTCCACCAGACGACAATGCCGTACAGCATTATCGGTCTACTTAGTTATTTTTTGCGCTTTCAGAGAATGTAATTTCAATATAGAAATATATTGAATATATACTTATCAGCCTTTTTCTGTAACTTAAAAATTTGCTTTCGTTCGCCTGCCAGACGACAAACAGCTGATTTGGGTTTCACTAACCACAATCACAACGACAAATGTCAGATCGAGTCACTTTATTTTATTTGTCGACTGATAGGAACAATGACAAAAAATCGGTATTAAAAGCAACAAATAAGTAGATATCAATATAAATATGGTAACAAAATTAAATAGTAATAAAATTGTATACATGTGTATACATATTTAAGCATAAAGAAGTCAACATTGGCAGCTCGCTGAGATGGAAAAAATTCATCAGTGCACAATGAGAGAGACGGGAGAGAGAGAGAGAAAGAAATGAGAGTGTTGCATCAGCTCAACTGACCCACCCAGGGTTGATTTTTGGTCACCGCTAGTGTAATGGATACAGAGGTGTATGTTCTAAGGTCGACCATACACAAAAGTGTGCTTTTTTAGACCGGAAGTTGTGAAATTATTGATCTGGCAATAACATTTTTATCCAAATGGTAAATTGCTAACGTCATTGGCGTAAGGCCAGGTGAACGAACCTTAGAGAAACCAAATTCCTGACGAAAATGAGTGACTGGTTTTCGTTCGCAGAGACTTTCGTTAGAAATACAGAAACAGGCCGTTATATATTGAGAATATATTATTCCAATTTATCCATTTCGTGGCTTCAAAACCGCCGGTCTGGCAAGACTATCAGCTGTTGTTAAATATCTGTCATATGAAGTGTCATTTACGATTATTTAACGAGTGTCATTTCGTTTAACAACCCAAGAACGCGATATTGGGTGCTAGAGCAATAGGTTGATTTTTCGAACAAAATTTTCTTCAGCGATGAAGCTAATTTCTCACTCGGTGGTTATGTCAACAAGTTAAGTAGTCGCATATGGGGCTCGGAGAATTCAGAATTGATCGTAGAATAGCCATTGCATCCGAAAAAGTGACCGTTTTTGGTGCGCGTTATCTGCTGGAGGTCTCATGGGGCGTATTTCTTCCCATTATTGTCAATTCAGAGCGATATGGGGTCTCAATATGGTGTATTTTGACTTTATTGCGGGAGAAGTTTCCAGATCGCGTAATTTCATGCATAATAGGTAAACAAAAGTTTCATATAAATCATAGCTTTATGAGTGTTTTATTTAACTTTACTTTTGAAGCCGAAAAATTGATAATTTTTTATTACATAGCATCAGACGACATTGTTCTCGACTAGCGCCAGAGACTAGTCATTGATATAGTGATCTTTGCAGAGCACCATAGGAACTAAAACAGTACCACTAAAATTTTATTATTTTATTATATTATTTGAAGACCCAGAAATATAAGTGGCGATTTTTCTGTTCTAATTTTGACGAAATTGTCAACACTGTCAATAGGTTATATATACATATAATCGTCGAAAAATTATAAGAAGCTTCAGCTCTACAATAATTAAGCTATGTAGATGCTGCATTTTGGTATAGATACTTCATATAGCTGTAGGTAATTGGGGTTTGAAACGGGGAGATATCGTTCCATTCTTTGATATAGCCCCATTTTATAGCATCTCCACAATTTGTCTTCTTAACGCCATAAAATTCACAAAAAATTGATTGGGCTGAAAATTGGTAACTTGGGCACAATTATACCCAACTTAGCCATATTTATACCCAACCGTCGTAATAGCCCCGTGTGTTGATATACATAGCTTCATACATATACATAGCCCCATTTGACTTTTTAATGCACACACTAAAGAAACCAACAATTTCAACTGATCCGGCTGAAAATTGGTAATATGGGTCTATTTATACTCTGAACACGAACAACGGCTGTCGTAGAGCCATATTTTGATACAGAACCCATACACATGTGCCGCTCGACACAATTATTATACTTAACTTATATTTCTTTTAATATTATTATTTTTTTATAATTATTTGTTGATAAAGCTTCCATACTCCCATACAAAAATCTTCCCTGATTTAAATATTTTATATAATTCCAAATTTTCTTTATTATGCTGTGGAATGCGATCCATGGTGAAAGGTAAATAAAATGGCCGAACTTAAAGTCGTCTTTACTTGTTTTATTTAAGAAAATAAATGAAATTTTTTGTATTTTAAAATAACTCTAAATAAACAAAATTGCAAAACTTGACAATAAGAGCTATTTTTCTACCATCTAAGAGCTATAAATACCCGAAAAGTGTACCACAAAAAGTAGCTTAGCGTCGTTGTCATATTTTTATGGAATAGTGATTGAATGTGTATTTGCTAAAGATTACTTGAACAACAAAACACTTGTTTCTGATGGCTGTTAATATAATTCTCAACAAATTTCCTTTGAAAACCCTCAGAAACAAAAATAGAACGAATGCTTAGGACTGGTCCAACAGAAGAAGTTGCACCGGAAGGATGAGGTTTTTTGAGGGCAGAAAAACATCAAAATCTCATTTATTGCAAGCGAAGCAAACAACATTTTCCAACTTTTTCTTATTTTTTTTGGTGGAAGGCATTGTTGTAATGCCTCGAAATGTTTTGCTGCTGGACTTGTCATTAATACTGAATGAAGCCTTTGGGGTCAGAATGGTTATTTACTTACTTGTGTTAACTTTCAAACAAACCGAAAACTGAAAAATAAATAGAGCAACAAATCATGTAAAACTTTTTAACAACAAATTTTGTGCAAAACTGTTCAGCCAGAAAAAGACACAGATGAGATGACCAATGGCGCAAACATTTTTGCAAACAAACAACACAGACGGTGTTTTTGAGAAGATATTGAGAATGTTACGGAGAGTGAAGGGAAGGGAAGGCAAGAGAGAAATCTCAATTGGAAGCCATTGGAACAAATTTTGTTGCAAAAGTCTCAATGTCTCCATGTCATTCCCCTATTAGGTGTCTAGGTGACTGTACCCTTAAAGTTGTGGCCAATTATGTTTTCAATTTCAATGCATAAATTGATTACCTCTATGGTTAACACCATCACCTCTACAAACACATACACACACACAAGCAAATACCCATTCAAACACCTCAGCTCCTTTGCTCAGTTGAGAATTCTCTTTGAAAAAAAAAACTATTTACACTGCACTCACAAAAGCACTTGCCGCCTCTTCGTTTTCTGTCACACTCCATACCCAATATATAAACTGTGCTCAGGCTCGGGGATTGTTGGCATATGGGCCTCTTAAACTGTGGGGAGGAGCACGAGGGTGTGATGAGAGCGTAAACCTGTAGGTGTTTTATAAGCACATTTATGCTTTTAATCCTTATCTGACAAACACATACATATGCTTAAGTATTCACAGCATCACGGTAAACTTTTCTGTCCTAGCAGACATACTCGAATGCATGTGCAATTTAGGGGGAGTGGTATACAAATTAAGGACAATAGTTACTATGGCGAAAAGCGGCAAGCTTATAAAACATATGTTTTAAATTTCAAGGCGCCGGATCCATCACATATAAACATGCAAAAAAAAATGGTCGCCGTTATCCGATTTTGTAACGCTCCTTTTGGTACCTCCCACACAAATGGACTATTTTGCACCAAAAGTTAATAGCTTATAACTGGTAGGTACCAAAAAGTGCGTTACAACATCGCCCGATATTCTCGAGATGATAGCGACTAATAAACTAATACTAGGTGTAGAATTTCAGAGGATTCGAATAAGTAGTATAGAAGTTATTAAATAATCAATATTTCACTAAATGTTAACCCTTTGTGGGGGAGGTACTAGAAGGAGTGGACCAATATGGCCCATCTTCTAACTTTGCCGGAGATAGAAGAAAATGTTACCACATACCAAATTTGAAGTCTATCGGTTACTCCTCGAGAGTTATCGTGCGCACCAGCCAGCAGACAGACGGACGGACATTGCTCAATCGACTTAAAATGACCCAAAAAGGATAACCGCCGAACATACTTAGGGTCTTAGGTCACTCCTTCGATGTGTTACACTTTGGCTCGCAGCAAATGATATATACCCTCCTCTCTAAGGTGAGGGGATAAAAAAACAATGGTCAGGCAATTTCATTTATCATACATATGTTTTCAATGGGAGAGAAAGTGAGAGAGGGTTGTGGCGGTGTTTAGTCCGTGCTTAGTCTAGACGCATTTTAATACAAAACGTGACAAGAACTTAACACACCAACCTCTTTATTACTCTCGCAGTCTCACACACAAACTAAGAGGCTCATGTGTTGTATGAAGAGGATGGAGAAGAAGAAGAAGCAAAACCGATAATGATGTTCCCTCGTTTTGTAGAGCATGCATGCAACATGCATGTTCGGTGTTACGAGTAGTTTGTATGTATGTGTTACACCTTTCACGGTGAATACAAATTTGTCAACACTGTCAGTGAAACTACTTAAAGAAGCTGAGGCATTGGGAACCACCAAAGGAGTACATGCATATCGTATGCTGATATTACATGCCACTCATATGTTGTCATTGCCATACAGTAGTTCCCCTACTCCTACTGCCTGCTGCGATTTTTTGTATGTTTAATTTCTTTCTTCCTTCCATATCTCATTTTTCCCATCCTTCCTTCCTTCCGTTTGACTTGCCTGCGGTGGCAAATCTAATGTAATTGTCACTTCACAACGATGACACGGTGCCATGTGCACTGAAAATGTTCAAAAGTAGTAAAATTCCATCTCCCCGCCCTTCTTTACAACCTTGCCAAGGTATTATGGAACACAAAATATAAAATCTTTACCACATTATGTAATTTATAATAACAAATTTGCAATTTTTGGCTAAGAAATTTCTTTGAAAAACAAACTTTGTAAATATATAGTCAAAGCCAGAAATAAGTTACGAGTAATTCTTGTAATTCAAAACGTTCCGAAAGTATTAGGAAGGGGAGGGAATAAGTAAGTATCAGTACCAGTGATGACTAAAAGTGGCGATCTTAAGGCCAAATTTAGAAAATGACAATTTGAAAATTTTTGACATGAAATTAAGACTTTTAATTAGATATATGAAACTAACTAAAGAAAACTTAACAAATTAATTTTTGTATTAAAGCTTTTTAAAATTCCTTTGCTAGATACTTGGCACATCCATTCATCTTTTTGGGATACAAATTTTAAAAAGAAACTCTGCTATAGTGTTTTTTTCAGGCCCACAAATTTGAGTTGTTTGCCGATTTAACAGCAGATAGTTGCTTTTTGTATAGTTTGTTTTGCCATTTCATCGTGAATAAATTGACACGAGAGCAACGCTTGCATATTTTTAAAATCAAATAATCAAAATAATGGTTCTGTTCGTCAAACTTAAAATTTTGTTTAGCGATAAAGCTCAATTTTAGTTGAATGGGAACAACTATAGCATTTGGAGTAAAGATAAACTACAAGCTTTTGTCCAAACACCATTATATCCACAAAAAATTACATTTTGGTACGCTTTATGGGCCGGCGGAGTCATAAGTCTTAAACAACAATATTGGGCCGAATATTACTGTCAGCGTTGAAAGGTATAGAGAAATAATTTTTTCGTACCTCAATTAGCTTGCATTCGTACCTCTTGCTGGCATGTCGTTCCACATCTCTACAATGAATTTACTCAAAGAATCTTTTGATGAACGAATAATTTCACTTAATAGCACTGTTAATTGGGCAACAAGATCGTGTGATTTAACCCATTGGATTATTTTCTTTGGGGCTATGTAAAGTCATTCGTCTACGCCGATAAACCAGAGATAATTGAACACCTGGAAATCAACACTCGACGAGTTATTGGCGAAATAAATGTTGCCAAAAGTGTGTGAAAATTGTAGTTCCAGATTAAGCCATATATGGACCAACCTTGTCGGCCACATGTCCCAAATCATATTTGAACATTAATGGCATAAAATTATCTATTCAATGAAGCCAGTTAAATTAATATTAAAAATATTTTTCTTTGCTTTATTATAATTTAATACACCCGTTAATGACTTTAAAAACATTTTAGCAAATCAGTTCGAATTGAATCGCTGACTGCAAAAGAACGCAAGCGAATTGCATTGCAACCTTGTCTATAAAACACTATTGTGAATGGCAGATACTTAAAGAAATGAGACAATAATTGCGAGGAATGGATAATAACCTCGATGTTGGAAGAATTAAAAAAATAAAGGAAAAAACGACTTACCTTGTACTTCTGTGAGCGAGTCCAGGTTGAAATCCAATTATGGAAGGTATTTTAATGTGAAGACAGAAATAAAAATTTCGATGGTATCCGTAATAAGAAAATAAAAGAATAGTTACTCAAATGTTTTGGAAAATGTTTAATAACAAAAAAGGGAATAAGCAAGACTGGATGATATATGTATACCCGTACATAATTTCTTCAAATCGATACCTCAATTCTAAACTATGCTAAGTGCAAAAAAGTAGTTTTTCAGGAGAGCCGATCAAAGTTTGATGATTTTTTTAAATTTGTATGGAATTACTTTGTTATGAAAATCGAATGATCTATACTGTTTTGTGAGTAACTTTTGATTGGATTGACGTGACGTGTATGTGTGGTTTCTCTTGATAATAGTTTGTATGTATGATTGTAACTGGTAGATGGCGCTGTAGTGGACTTATGGTTAATATAATTTTTTGCTGATGTTATCCTGAATTCGGAATGTATGTATTTTTGAATGAAATATCAATGAATAACAAACCAATACATCCCAAATAGAACAGGTACGGCATGGTCTGCTGGGGTCAGCTAGTTCTACTATATTTTTGTCTAGGCATAAAGTGTGAATAAGGTAAGGTGGATAATAATTTAGAGTGAATAAGGAAGCGTGGATAATCATTTAGAGAGAAAAGGGAAGCATAGACAATTATTTAGATTGGAAACGGAAAGGATGGATAATCATTTGGAGTGATTAAGGAAACGTGGATAATCATTTAAAGAGAACAAGGAAGCGTGGATACCCATTTAGAGTGATTGAGGATAGATAATCATTTAAAGTGAATAAGAAACGTGGATAATCAATGAGAGTGAAAAGAGAAGCATGGATAACTATTTAGATTGGAAACGAAAAGGATGGATACTTATTTAGAGTGACTAGGGAAGCGTCGATAATAATTTAAGTGACTATGTAATCGGGGATAATCATTTAAGTGACTATGTAATCGGGGATAAACATTTAGAGTGAATAATAAGCGTGGATAATCAATAAGAGTGAATAAGGAAGCGTGGATAACAATTTAGAGTTAATAAGGAAGCGTGGATAACAATTTAGAGTCAATAAGGAAGCGTGGATAATCATGTAGAGTGACTAAGGAAGCTACGGTAATCACTTAAAGTGAATATCCAATATTGGATAATAATTTAGGGTAAATAAGGGAGCGTGGATAATCATTTAGAGTGAATAAGAAGCGTGGATAATCAATTAGAGTAAATAGGGAGGCGTGTATACTAATTTAGCGTGAATAAGGAAGCGTGAATAATCATTTAGAGTGAATTAGAAGCGTGGATAATCAATTAGGGTAAATAGGGAGGCGTGTGTACTAATTTAGCGTGAATAATCATTTAGAGTGAATAAGAAGCGTGGATAATCAATTAGGGTAAATAGGGAGGCGTGTGTACTAATTTAGCGTGAATAATCATTTAGAGTGAATAAGGATGCGTCTAATATCACTTAAACTGAATATGCAATGTTGGATAATTATTTAGAGTGAATAAAAAGCGTGCATTATCATATAGAGTTGATATAAAAAAAGCATGGATAATCATTTAGAGTTAATAAGAAAGCTTAGATAATCATTTAGAGTGTATAAGGAAGCGTGGATAACACTAGTTTACAAAAATGTTGTCGTATGGAATAGATGTTATAAGCCTTTAATTTTGTGCAAAATGGTTCATTAGTATGGGAGGTACCAAAAGGGGAGTGGCAATAACGCTCATTTTCACGGGACTGTAGGTATTGTAGAAGCATTGCTGCACAAAATTTCAAGTTTTTATATTTACTACAATCAATGTTATAAGCCGTTAACTTTTTGTGCAAATGGTCCATATGTGTAGGAGGTACCAAAATGGGCTTGTCAATTTCGCCCATTTTTATCTAGGTGATAGCTAATTAACTATAACTATGTGTGGAATTGTGGTAGATTCAGATAAGTAGTATAGATGTTATTAAAGAATAAAATGTAAATTCTTTAATTTCAGCCAAAAATGTATTCTCCTGAGCGCCAAGAAGTGAAACCGGTGGGGACCTTTATATGGGCTATATTAAAACATGGACCGATGTGCACCATTTTTACTGGGGACGATTATGTATAATACAAAGTGTAAATTCTTAAATTTCAGCCAGATCAAATGAAAAACTTGTTCTTCATAGCGTTAAGAAGTGAAATCGGTGGGGACTTTTTTATGAGGGCTATATCAAAACATGAACCGATGTGCCCCATTTTCAATAGGTGTCTGTCCCTAGTCTAGTAGATGATTCTGTACCAATTTTCATAAAGATCGCTTCATATTTGCGACCTGTGGTGTCGCGCATAAAAACGAACAGAACGCTACACGTAGTGTTTTCTGTTTGCGTTCTGTTAAAGAACCACTACAAAGAACCGTACGTTATCATAGTGTTTGCGATTGTCATCTCAAAATCTTAGCGTACGGTATTCTGTTTGCGTACACATAAATAGCGTTTGCGTTCTATGAACGAACCGTACGTATAGTGTACTATTTTTTCCGAACACTGGTCTTAGGTCACTCATTCGATGTTTTACATTTTTGGCCCTAGCAAATGATATGTACCTTCTTTCAAAATATTCGGGGGTATAAACACACGTTTT
The DNA here is from genome assembly GCA_963930755.1 of Eudasyphora cyanicolor. Lineage (NCBI taxonomy): Eukaryota > Metazoa > Arthropoda > Insecta > Diptera > Muscidae > Eudasyphora > Eudasyphora cyanicolor. The sequence continues at coordinate 5,815,938 of OZ005738.1, read as the reverse complement.
TGTTGAAATTCAATTCTATCAAACGGGTTATAATTTCTACATTTATCCATAGTTATTTTATTAATATAATATTTTGCAATTTCTTCTATTTTTTATGCCAGCAAAAACAATTTGTTTTCAAAATATGAAAAGTTTTTAAATTTTTTAAACGCCTGTTACTAAACTTCAGTTTCTACGTGAAAGTAATATTTTTCAACATTTGTAGCCAGCATAATTGCCTTAAACTTAACGCGCATTCCAGCTCTATCGGTCTTATACTTTGAAATACTACAGGTACCTTCCATGGAAATGGAAATTTTAAATAATGTTTTTATAAAAAACTTTAGCATAAAGGAATTTTTGGTTTTAATTTTATGAAATAGTATGCCTCAATCTACAGAAGAAAAACAAGTTTTAAGCCTCGGACACAAAAAATATTTCTTTTGCATAGTGTAATTGCTGCCTTCGAAAGAATGCAAGCGAATTGCATGAAACTCTGTCTATACAACACTATTGTGAATAACAGATACTCAAATAAATGAGACATTCATTGCAAGGAAAGGACATAATTCCTAAATGTTGAAGATTAAATAAATGAAAATAAAAAACTACTTACTTTGTACTTTTCCGAATGAGTTCAGGTACTAATCCAATTATCAACGCAATTTTAATGGCGGAAACAAACATTTGGGAAGTATCTATAATGAAAAAAAAAAAATAAAAATTAATTGTTACTCAAATAACAAAGAAAATGAATAAGAAAACCTGGGTAATATTTTACAATGTTTTGTCTGGACATAACTCAAATTATTTACGAAATATCAAAACGTGGCGTGGTACACTTTAGGGATATTTAATTCACAATAATAATAATAAAGATTTAAGCTAGTTGATTCAAATTTAAGGTAAGCTATAAACGTCAATTCTACAAATATTAATTCTCAATTTTAAAACTACGCAATTGATCTAGAAACATCTCATTTACAGTTTTTTTCTTTAAAAAACGTTTTTCTCGAGTTTCTTTTTTAATTATTTCAATTTGATTACAGTTGTTGTGTATCGATTATTCTAATAAAAATATTTGATTGGATCTAAATAACTGTAATCGGCTTTTTTTTTCTTACCCTTACAGATATATTTCCGATTTTAGTTATAAGTGATGAAATTTTAATATAAATATTCATGGATATTAAATGAAAATTGTTTGAAATATTTCTGTCTATTGTTGTCCTCTGATTTCCATTTATCGGAAATTTAACCCTTTTCAAAAAATTCAATTTTATGAGAGAAAAGAAATAAAATAATCTTTCTCCAACAGTTCCCATTGGCAACTAACTGTCAATATTTTTCATTTTCTTTTGATTAAAATCAAGAGCCAACAAGTTCCTGGAAGCCAATCTTTCGTTTTTTCTTTCCACCCTGAAACGATAGGTAGAGCAACAGTTGAGGAAGAATGAATGCTGCAATATAATATGCAAAGCGTCAGCAGAAGTATTTCTCATTTTTGCTGTAGACCATTGTAATAATACTAATAAAATTCTGTCTATACACAGAGAGGGAAAAATACGGTACTAAACAAAAACAAAAAATATCATTCAAAGTATTCACTAGCCCGGAATGTCAGTCTACAAACTAAACAAGAAGAGTGAACTGTTGAACTATCAACATTTTTGAGACACTGAGAATTGAGAATAAAGGGGCAAAAGAATTTGATTCAGTTTATGTTTATGAAATATTTATGGCATTTTAGAAACTACGAGTACATGACAAACAACTCTATGCATTCTCTGTCGCATTCTTCAAAGGACTTACTTTCGTGTCTCTTCAGTTTAATTACAATCTGTCTTTCACAGCAATAAAATGCGGAAGAGAGATACTTGATTCCAGAAGGGGTGGGGGAAGTGGTGTGATAGAATGGCAAATTACAAAGATGACACGTTAATCATCACCATCAATGTCATCATCTTCATCATACCCTGACTTAAATAAGCGATTATGTGCAGGAAGCACAGCCAACAATTCACTCGCAAAATTCGTCCAGTCAGCCATTGTCATTGCCATCAACTTCAAAAGAAAATCCTGGAAAATTAAAATCTGCTCTCGTTATTCCTGTGTCACTGTTTCAATTTGTTGCGGGGGCGGATTCCTATGATTTATTAGTCGGTGTCAAATTCTATTTACTTTTTGGATTTTCATTTTAAAAAGGCCGACGTTCTGCCATTTCTTCTTAGGTTATCATTTGACTTCTTGGAGAAGAGAGAGAGTACTGTACTTAAATTGTGAAAAGCCCAAACAAACTTTAAAAACACAGTCTGAGGGTATTTTGTGGTAACTTTGAAATGAAATCCTGGGCTTATGAGCTACCCGGCCAAACAAGCAACAATATGAGGTTCTACAATAATTTATATATTTTACATCTTAAAACCAACGACCACCAGGAGCACCCACATGGCTGGTGGTTGGCATAAAATAAGGTAATAGGCATTTTTTATATAGCTATACGAGTACATTAGGTCATAGTGTAGTCTGAGGTATGTCAAAACGAAGAAATCACAAATTTGCACAGATATTGTTAAAATATTAATATAAACCCCTGTTCTGTATTCCGAAAGCGGATTGAATCCAAATTTCTACTTTACAAAATTGTCCACAATTTCTGTTTGAGAACTGTTGAAGATACTCCGTAAAGGAAAATTGCCTTTATTTTTCCATTTGAACATATTTGATACATTAGAAACATATTTGGGTTCGAAGTAACAAATTTAGAAAATCGATTCCTAGCTGAAGATTCCTATTCAAGTCACATTCAGAATACAGAACAGGGGCGATAAACTTTCAAAAATTGTTTGAAATCTAGAACATAATTTGTTTATATATGAAAAGACATTGTCAGGATCTTCTTCAGGTTTGATAAAAAAATTACTTTATGTTTGTTTTCTTTACAAGTTAGCGATTTTAGTTTAGCAGTTTAATTTTCCAAAGAAAATAATCTTAAAGATGAGCCAAATACAATTTTGCAGTAGGATTTTTCAATTCCACCGAATAGATGGAACTTACACGGAGGAAAATCGTCATTTTTGATATGTTTGAATTGAAAGAAAATATACTTGGAAACGATTTTTTTAAATATTATATATTTGTTAACAAGTAAATTTTATTTGAAAATCAAGAAATTTTGTTTGGAACGCATATATTAATATATTACAACATAATTTATTTGCAAACTGAATTTCACAAATAAAATATGTGTTTACATACAAACAAAGTTATTGTTTAAGAAGTTTTCCAAATATATATTTTTTAAAAAGATTTTTAAAACTTTGCTGACTTGTTCGAATATTAGTTTGTTTTTCCTAGTTTTCGTATTAAAATGTGTAGCAAAAATGTTATTTAATTTATAAATATTCCAATTCATCACTTTTTGTCAATCCATCAATGCAACTTATATTTACGAAAGATTATTAGATTAGATTTAAGTTTAATAAAATTTTACAAACATATAAAATTTATAAAAAATGCTCTTTGAACATCTGAAAAACAGAAAACTTGTCTTTAAGTTAAGACATTATTACATTGAAAAAAAAAATTACAAATTAATCTTTGTTTCGGAAATACTAGTTCCAAATAAAAAATATTTGAATGGGAGCATATTTTTGTTTTGAACAATATCCTCCCAAACATACAATGTTTGTGTGTGTCAAATATTATATATTTGGAGTGTACCCTAAACATATGTATATTTCAAGCCGAATATGTTTGGGACAATATACTACAGAAGCGATTATTTTTCAGCGTGTACCCATGCATAAATGTAGTGTTGATTTCTACACTGAAAATAAATTGGCCTGAAACTAAACACAATAATCGATCATTTCATGTCAAACCGAACACCTTTTTACATCACAGTCTCGGATTTCATTGTAACTTTGTAGGATAACTCAACTCTATAAAATATTTCATTTGTATGTAGAAGACGAAAAAACCTATCCTTTTTTCAAAAGATGTCATCAACTGAATATTGGGGAAATCAAGAAAATAGTGCCGAGGTAGGAACATTGCAAATGGTGTAGTGAGAAAATGCGAAAGCAGAATTCAAAGAATGAAGGCTTATTTTAAGGGTAGTTTCAAGTGATTTTCGCCAGTGGTCTTGGTAGCAAGTGCTTGGCAGAATGCTTCTTTCGCGTTTTTCACTATGAAAACACTAAATTAAAATTCACATAAAATATGTGCATATTTCACATATTTTTCACTATGAAAACACTAAATTAAAATTCAGAAAAAATATAGACATACTTCTTGAACGATTTTAAACAAACCCTGAAAATTTCAGCGCGGAGATATAATGGGTTATATTTAAAAAAAAAAAAACATTTACTAAATTTAGTTGCCCTTAAACTAAAGACATATTCGGCAAATTGTTTGAAGAACACAATTCATTAAATTTAAAACAATTTACTTAGTTTCAAAGACATTTTCATTCGCTTAAAAGCAATTTCCCTTTATTTTTTGTGATCAATTGTCCTTAATATTATGTACATGTTGACTTTAGTGTTAATTTCTAAAATGGCTTAAAATCAGTGAAAAAATCATTGATCTTTGCTTTTGTCATAAAATTATAGACATACAATTATACACATTTACTGGTCATATTTGTAAAGACAACAAAGAGGTCTTTAATTTTTGTTTCTTAATTGTTCGTCGTCTTTGCTGGATTTAAAAATCATTGATCTTTGCTTTTGTCATAAAATTATAGACATACAATTATACACATTTACTGGTCATATTTGTAAAGACAACAAAGAGGTCTTTAATTTTTGTTTCTTAATTGTTCGTCGTCTTTGCTGGATTTAAATTAATGATCAGAGGTCTTTGAAATACTATATTTTTGTACATAATATTATAGTGTTTATATTTTATAGGATGAGCTCGTTTTTATTTTACGAGGGGACAGTTGAGAGTACACTGAAAAAAATAATGCCGTAAAACTAAAGACAACGCCATGTTTATTTTAGCTTTAATGCTTCATTGTACATAATATTGTGTACACGTTGACTTTAAAGATATTAATTTGAGTTATTGAAACCAGCATTGCTCTAAAGAAACTAACATTGATTAATTTAAGTAAGAATTTCAATAATTTTAACGAAATTTTATTTGCAATTATATACATTTTCATGTCATACTTTTAAAGTCAAAATGCCTTTAATTTTCGGTACAATATTTTCGTATCATTGAACTTAAAACTATATTGTCTTAGAAAGAATGCCATTTCACTCATAAACTTATAGACAAAAGACATTGTTTTAAAGTTTTTTTTTTGTTTTGGCCTGAAATTTCCGATTGTCATACAACGATCCTGGAAATACTCGTACAACATTTCCGTTTTCTATCTCATGAAGGATCTTCTGTGGTAAAGTGGTTGAAAATCACGTGTCCTATGCTATTTCCACATATTGGTTTATTTGTCCACCAAGTTTCAAGAAAATCGGTAAACGCCGTATAGGCATCAACATTTTTCGGTAAAACCCGGTACTGACTTCACGTGAAAATCTGTTGAACTCTCCTTAAAAATAACGTAAGCAATATGTTGGGCCACACTTTTTTTCGTAGCAAGTAGCAAATATGACATTTTTAATTTTCTTTTGAAATTATTGGTATTCTTAACGTGGGGCTAGCTCCACTATTTGTTGGCGATACACTTAATGGTTAATACAACACTTGACTTAATTACAGCATGTTATTTATTTAAGGACGTTTCATGTCTTTAAATAAAGTACAAGATGTAATTGACTTAAAGAGCCTTTTGATGACATTATTGAAGTATAAGATTTACTTACTTTATTGATCATTGTCTTTGGCGCTAAAATCATAAAAGCTAGGATAATTTCCCACACGGGGCAAAATCGCCTTTTTTGATATGTTTGAATCGAAAGAAAATATATTTGGAACACAAACTTTTAAATGTTTTATATTTCTGAGTAAATAAATTTTATTTGAAAATCAATAAAATTTACTTGGAATGCATATATTAATATATTACAACAAAATATATTTGCAAACTAATTTTCTCAAATAAAATATGTATTTATATACCAATAAAATTATTGTTGAGGAATATCTTCAAATATATATAATTTAAGAAAGATTTTCAAAACTTTGGTGAATTTTTCTAATTTCATTTTTAATTTTTCCTTCGTTTCGAATTATTTCTCCCAGTCAAAAATACCATTAGCAGCATTGCATTCTGTTTTAAGGGACTCATTTTAAATTTCTGGGTATTTCATGTTAGCATTTTTTTCAATCCTTCGAGTAAATTAATGTTATCAAAAATTATACGATTTCAATTAAAAATTTCTAAAAAATTATCATTAAATTACTGAAAAACTTAACACAATTAAGGTTCGATATTTTCGGAATACTTAAATTTAAAAACATTTTTGTTTCGTAATTAAAATCCCAAATAAAAGGTATTGGGGTGAAAACCAGGATTTATTTAGAACAACATCTTCCCAAATATATAATTTTTGTGTGTACCAAATATTATATATTTAGAGTGTACCATAAACACATATATGCTTCAAGCCGAATATGTTTGGGACAATATACTACAGAAGCGATTTTTTTTCAGCGTGCAGTAATTGCCAGTTTCCGGAGAGAGAGAATTAAATGGGACAATGAGTTGTTTCTAGTTTTGAATAAACAAATTTGAAGAAGTCAGCATGTAACAACGACATCTGCTGGATATTGTGTGATTTTCTTTGGAATTTATTATGATGTACTCAATTATTCAGGAACACAAGCGCGAAAGTCTATCGAGAACTAGTATTGCCTTAATCGCTTAGCTCTCCCTACAAAATTAAACGATTATGGTGTAACAAGAACTCGCCTATTTAACAATAAAAAATTATACTTTAATTCTGCACATCTACACAAGAAAAGTCTCAAAAACCCGAAAGGCGTACCACCACAATTAGTTAGCCTTTTTGTAACAACTGAAGGAAATCGAATTCCTAGGGTATGAATTTACGTTGTTTTTAAATTAACTTGTGACTGTAATTGTTTACAATTAACACTCAAAATATACTCGTACATATAAAATGTCGCTGGACGCCGCCACTAACGATTGCAGTTGTGTTTCTCCTCTACGGCGTTAAATTACATACACCAAGCGATTTGCGTGCAACTCTGTTTTTAAAACACTATTGTGAATGACAGACAGTTCATGAAGGGAATTGTGTAACGCTTCATTATGAACATCAAAATAGTAAAAGAAAATAAATATCGACATACCTTATACTTTTGTCACCGAGCGCAGGTTCAAATCCAATTATCGAAGGATTTATAAGGTAAAATCAGAAACTAAAATTCTGCAAAATATCTGTAATGAAATTGAAGGAAAAAACTAGATGATACTTTTTATTATAAATGTTTCAATAATTCCATTTTCAAAAATTTTCCGAAATAAGTAAGATGATGATTTTTTATTCAGTCAGAATTTATTTTGGTTCGAGACCATATCGATACCTTCATTCTAAAACATGCTAAGTCGACGTAGTCAAAATTTTGTGTTTATCCGTCAACCCAATCAATAGATCCATTACAAAGGAATTCCACACAAATTTAAAAAAAATCATCAAACTTTGATCGCCTCTCCTGAAAAATGCTTTTTTTGCACTTAGCATTGTTTAGAATGGAGGTATCGATATGTTTTATTTACATTCTGTCTATTAAAAAATCAGTTTCGAAAATTGCTGGGTAGAATTGAATGCAGTTTCGATAGAAGCAATAATGTATGTCCTAACTTAAATCATCTTAAATGAAAGTAGTAAATTATAGTTAATAAGAACTACTAACCAAAACCATATTTTACCGACTTAAGTAGCACTCTGAAACTCGCAACCAGTTCGCTTCGCGAGCCTCTAATATATTTATTTTTAATCTACAACATAGAAAAATAAAATAAATCTACCTTAAAGATTGTTGATATGTCCTACTATACAAAAAATAAATAATTCAAATATGCGCATAAATATACTCGTACATATGTATGCAACAACAGTCGGAAATGTCAGTTATGAATTCGTGGATAAAACTTTTCCTTCTTTTTCTCCAGAGGGTTGGTAGCTAGGCAAAGTCTTAGTAAGTGAGAAAGTTCACTAAAAAATTTTTCAAACTATCTGTATTAGTCTGTAACGATATTTCCCCTTACAGAAAGTTGCCACAAAACTATTTTTCCTGAAAAAAGTTGTCCGAAAAGAAACAGAAATTTTACATCAAAACAAAATAATTACTATCTTAAAAAATGAACATAGTAAACATTTTTATTAAAGCTATTTTTCCTGTAGAACACTCCTTTCCTATAAAAAAGTTGTCTGAAAAAAATTCCCCTAAAAGCAACGTTATACTGGAGTAAATTAGTCCAAATCAGCTTTTCGTGTTTGAAATATTTCCAGGACCCAAAACTACTTTTTTTATAGAGACTAGTCCAAAGCAGCGTCTTTTTCAAAACAAAGTTGTTCCAAAACTACATTAACAATAGAAAGTTTCCACAAACCATTTTTCTTACGGATAATTTAGCAAATAAAAGAATTATTAAAGTTATCGTCCCATAAGAATTTTTACCTACAAATATCCACCGAAAAAATACTTGTCTATGTTTTCCTATAGAAAACTTATCACATGGCAAGAAAAGTTGTCGCATGACAAGTTTTCCTATAGAAAAGTTGTCGCCTGACAAGTTTTCCTTTAGAAAAGATGTTGCATGACAAGTTTTCCTATAGAAAAGATGTTGCATGACAAGTTTTCCTATAGAAAAGTTGTCGCATGACAAGTTTTCCTATAGAAAAGTTGTCGCATGACAAGTTTTCCTATAGAAAAGTTGTCGCATGACAAGTTTTCCTATAGAAAAGTTGTCGCATGACAAGTTTTCCTATAGAAAAGTTGTCGCATGACAAGTTTTCCTATAGAAAAGTTGTCGCATGACAAGTTTTCCTATAGAAAAGTTGTCGCATGACAAGTTTTCCTTTAGAAAAGTTGTCGCATGACAAGTTTTCCTATAGAAAAGTTGTCGCATGACAAGTTTTCCTATAGAAAAGTTGTCGCATGACAAGTTTTCCTATAGAAAAGTTGTCGCATGACAAGTTTTCCTATTGAAAAGTTGTCGCATGACAAGTTTTCCTATAGAAAAGTTGTCGCATGACAAGTTTTCCTATAGAAAAGTTGTCGCATGACAAGTTTTCCTATAGAAAAGTTGTCGCATGACAAGTTTTCCTATAGAAAAGTTGTCGCATGACAAGTTTTCCTATAGAAAAGTTGTCGCATGATAAGTTTTCCTATAGAAAAGTTGTCGCATGACAAGTTTTCCTATAGAAAAGTTGTCGCATGACAATTTTTCCTATAGAAAAGTTGTCGCATGACAAGTTTTCCTATAGAAAAGTTGTCGCATGACAAGTTTTCCTATAGAAAAGTTGTCGCATCACAAGTTTTCCTATAGAAAAGTTGTCGCATGACAAGTTTTCCTATAGAAAAGTTGTCGCATGACAAGTTTTCCTATAGAAAAGTTGTCGCATGACAAGTTTTCCTATAGAAAAGTTGTCGCATGACAAGTTTTCCTATAGAAAAGTTGTCGCATGACAAGTTTTCCTATAGAAAAGTTGTCGCATGACAAGTTTTCCTATAGAAAAGATGTCGCATGATAAGTTTTCCTATAGAAAAGTTGTCGCATGACAAGTTTTCCTATAGAAAAGTTGTCGCATGACAAGTTTTCCTATAGAAAAGTTGTCGCATGACAAGTTTTCCTATAGAAAAGTTGTCGCATGACAAGTTTTCCTATAGAAAAGTTGTCGCATGACAAGTTTTCCTATAGAAAAGTTGTCGCATGACAAGTTTTCCTATAGAAAAGATGTCGCATGACAAGTTTTCCTATAGAAAAGATGTCGCATGACAAGTTTTCCTATAGAAAAGTTGTCGCATAATAAGTTTTCCTATAGAAAAGTTGTCGCATGACAAGTTTTCCTATAGAAAAGTTGTCGCATGACAATTTTTCCTATAGAAAAGTTGTCGCATGACAAGTTTTCCTATAGAAAAGTTGTCTCATGACAAGTTTTCCTATAGAAAAGATGTCGCATGACAAGTTTTCCTATAGAAAAGTTGTCGAATGACGTGTTTTCCTATAGAAAAGTTGTCGAATGACATGTTTTCCTATAGAAAAGTTGTCGCAAGACAAGTTTTCCTATAGAAAATTTGTCTCATGACAAGTTTTTCTATAGAAAACTTGTCTCATGACAAGTTTTCATATTGAAAATTAGGACAACTTTCCCATGACAAGTCCTCACTCGGAAAAGTTGTACTCCTCTTTTTATATTTTGTCCCAAAAAGATTCCCTATTAAAGTGTTGTCTCAAAACAAATTTCACTAAGAAAATGTTGTCCCAAAACAACTTATCCTATTGAATATTTGTCCCGGAACAACAATGGTTCGTTACAACCTAATTTACAAATATGCCAATCTTTGTCTTTAAATCTCTCCTGGCCAAGAAAACAAGAACATCATGTGGGAATGTACTTGTATATACTTATGTTTCGATCTTATACCCACACATCCTTAAATATACGAGTATATAAACACGGTAAGTAATATACCCATATATCCTACATTTATTACCTCACTGGCCGTTTAGTTGTTTCCACAGCTCCTGTTGCTTTATGTCCCTTAAGAAGTTTATAATGAAAATTTTATGAACTTTCCTTTTCCTTGAGTACCCTATATAATTCTTCTCAATTTATGAAAGAATCTAAAAGTTTGTAACATTCTTGTTAAATTGCTTACATCATAAGGGAATTATTTAAAGTTTTGGGGTTTTATTCAAAAACAATTAGGTCACTTTAATTCAAAGTTGAGAAATTTATATTGATTTATCGCTTATTAGGATACTGTAATTTATTATTTAGTAAACAGAAAAATTAAATAAGGTATTTAAAAGTCTCGTTTGGCATTCCCTTTCATGTAGTTAGCTTTCCTCTCCCACCCATTGTGAAGTCTACAGTAAATCCTTTGTTGTTATATATTATCTTTGTTTTAGCGAAACCCAAAAATAAGCTATAGCTACAGGTATGTAAGTAAGGCAAAAAAAACGGACGGTAACCCAGATAACTATCCCCCAGCCCACTTTTACTGAGTGAATATTGTCCTGAATACCTTTGGGCGGGCATGTAATAAAATTTACATAAACTGCAGATTGTATATTGGACACATATGGTGTGGCTACAGCAGTAAAGCCTTCTCCCAAAACAAAATGGGAAACATTTTTCATGTAACAAAATGGATAGGGATAGTAAAGGATGGGAAAAAAGCAAAAGGAATTCCTCAATTGTTAAGAACTACTACCGCCAGGAGAACTTTGCGGGGGGTGCTATAATATCATAAGGATAAATATCATAAAAATTCCAAACATTTGCCTAAATGAAGTGCTAATAATGAGCTAAAGCTATGGTGGTTCAGGAGCGGAAGGGAGGAGAAGCCGCAAACTGTAATATTTATCGCAATTTCTATTTAAATCTCAATTTAAATATCTAAATCCCCGTATTAAAATGAATACGTACCTCTCCTCGACGATATGCCTTATCTCTGTTTCCGTTTGTATTACGTATTATCATTATTAGCCTATTATGAATTGTTCAATTGTAAATAAAGCCAAATCGTTCATTATAGAAATCCACGTGAAATTTGGTGATTTTGTTTACACAAACATTTCACAGACAATAATACATACATATTTGTATACGAGAATGAGTGCGTTCTGAGATATTATCCACAAAATTGATACAATTCAAATATGCGAAATAGTTGCGTTCAGACTGCGTAAGTATTAGGTTGTACTGAAAAATTAACAGATTTTTGAGATTTCTATGCAGAAAAAGTATACTATTTTTTAACTAGTAACACCTAGACTTAAACAATTTTACTCATTAGAACAAAGAATAACATCATTGATTCAAAGAATGTTTTTCAGGAGAAACTTCATCTTTATTTTAAAGAAAATTTTCTTTATTTCAAACAAAAATCTTGGGAGAAGAGATATCATTGAAGAGATATCAAATATTCGACGGGGAAAGGTGACTTCTCTGAGCATATATAAATTTAATTTAAATTACTCATACAGCACTATGTTCTGCACATATTACTCATACGTCATTGTATATTATGCATACGACACAATGATCTCTTTATATATTGAAGAACCGCGAACAGTGGGAGGATTTATTAAAGCAAAATAATTCGCCCTTTTTTTAACCCGACAACCGATTGCTACAAAACTTGGCATGTTTGTAGAATAGGTATTAGAGAATTTAAGTTTTAAATTTGACCCCCTATGGTGTACAGGGGTGGAGCGACATAGCCTCAAAGTTGGCCACCTCGGGTTTATAAAATGTTTAAGGGCATGTAACATCTTTTTGTCGCCTCTTTTTTTAATTTACATTAGTCATTCGCGACAATGCCCTCACTTTATTTTTAATATGTGATTTGATTTATTTATATTATTTTTTGTTTAGTTATATTATTCATACGCCCAATTTTCTTTTTTATATATTTGCAGAAACGGTAAAATTACTCAAACGTCCCAATTCTCTCTTTAATCATTATCCAAGATGGAATTTTGTAAAATGTAGTAATTTAAATTACTCATACGTTCCAATGTTATTTATATATTATTCGAATAACTTTTATTTTCATACTATTCGGTAGTTACTCATACTAATTTTAAGTTTATTTTTGCTGGAATTTACGGTGTCAGAACATCAAAAATGGTTTACGGCAGGCTACGGCTAGGATATGTTTTATTAAAAGCCGGAGTTACCAGCTCACATAGACCGGAAACAACCATCGGAAACAACCGGCTTCATAAACAAAATTGTCAATAATTAAAGAAATATCGGGAACTTCCAGATCTCTCAGACTTTCTAGAAAGGCCGACTACAGTATATCCAGACGTTCTTTACTCAATGCGGAGCAGCAATCAGGCAGTGTTCCGTCAGAACTGACATTAACATACATAATTCTTAGCTCTCTAGGGCGAAGACATATTCTGACATTCGCAGATCATATCACAGTCAGATTTGTCAAGTTACTCTGCAAAAATAAACTTGGATTTTGTCAACCCTTTATATGGACATGGCCTGTAAACTCTTCTTAAGAGATAGTTGGCCGTATGGAAACAAATGGTAGGTGGTCCCTAGTCAGGAACTGCATATGGTCCTGCCTAAACTGCAAACTCATCAACGCCCTGCTGTCGTTATTATAACGGGTCAGTGTCTGATTGGACGGCTGTACTGTAAGTCTAGCGAAATTACTTTTGCAGAAGCTGCGGAGGCGAAAAGAAGGGAGAATCAATAGAACACCTTCTGTAGCTGTGCCCGCTATCTCCAGAAGATGCATCCTACCTAGGCTCTTGTTTCTCTGTGGAGTTAGCAGGCCAACTTTTCAAGCCATCAAATTGGTTTAAAGAGGAGGGATAGGAACGGATTATATAGTCTGAGTGAGTCTGGCATACATGCTGCCATTCTTAACCCAGACCTTAACCCAAGTCCTACCAAAGGCAGTAAAACGTTTTTAATACTCTATGTTGGACCTGCATTAAAGGAGATAACTTTAAGATCGACCGTATGCAGGTAATTCAGAAAAATTTTTAACTAAAAAACTAAATTTGGACATGAGCCTGCAAAAAAGACTTTAAGCTAGTCCGAATACCTACAATGAGACAACACTTTTCTCAATATGTACATTAGGGCGGGTTGATTTGTATGGATGAAAAAAAAAATAAAAATCGTATAGCAAAAACGTAATCTACATTAAATTCTAAGAAAATTCTCCGAAGAAACCATGGGTCTAAAATCAAAACCTAATCCGCGCCTCTCGACTTGAAAATAATTTTTCCTCTACTTTCGCTAAAATTATTTTCTTTTTTTGAAATATATTATGTTTTATTATAGCCTCACTTTAGTGATACGAGGGTATATATCATTTGCTATGGGCCAAAAGTGTAACACATCGAAGGAGTGACATAAGACCCTAAGTATGTTTGACGGATATCCGTTTTAGGTCGTTTTTAGTCCGTCCGTCTTTTTGCTAACTGCTGCGCACGATAACTCTCGAAAGGAGTAACCGATTGACTTCAAATTTGGTATGTGGTAATATTTTTTTCTATCTCCGGCTAAGTTCGAAGATGGGCCATATTGGTCCTCTCGTTCTAGTACCTCCCCCACAAAGTGTTAATATTAAGTGAATTATTGATTATTTAATAGCTTCTATACTACTTATTCGAATCCTCTGAAATTCTACACATAATATTATTTTATTAGTCACTATCACCTCAAGAAAAATGGGCGAAGTTACCGCGCCCCTTTTGATACCTCCCACACAAAATGGCCAAATCATACCAAATTGAATATATCATAACTTTAATATACCAGTGCATATAAACGCTTACAATTCGATACAGTGCAATATATTTGAAGTTTACTGTTTAGCGAAAAATAGGGGTATTTGTTAATCCCCCTCTGGTATCTCCTATACAAATTGACAGATTAATTCGTGTATTTCATATTACAGTACTCACAAAGTGAGGTATACCTTAGTCGGTTTACTTTCTTACTCTTTACGGAAACTTTCTTACTTGTTATATTATAGTTTATGCAACACAGGTTTTATCTTGAGACTAATCGAAATATTCAATTATCAAAAAAGCAGTTAAACCCCAAATTTCATTGATTTGCGTTCTATATAAAAAATAGTTAGAACACGTTTTACGTTTTTATTTGCATTATAAAATAAGAATTGTTTATCGAAACAAAAGATTTCCAATCTTTTTTATTAAATTATGAAAGAAATTTTTTTTATCTATGTTCCTTGTAAAAATATTAAATATAAAATTATATAAAAACTTTTTTACTTGGGTGAATATTTTTTTTGATGAAATTTTTGGGTTTAGAAAAGATATAAAGTGCAAAAGAACTACCTTACTAAACAATTTTATTCAGAAAATTAGATTTTTTTTTTGGGAAAAGTTTTTTTTGCTTACATTTATTTTTTGTGGCAAAGGCGGGCATATAAATTTTCAAGTCGAGATGCGCGGATTAGGATTTTATTTTAGGTGTATAGTTTCTTCGGAGAATTTTCTTAGAATTTTATGTAGTTTACGTTTTTGCTATACGATTTAAAAGAAACAAAATCGACCCGCCCTAATGTACATATATATACCCGAATTTGGACTTGTTCTAGAGAAGAAAGTAGTCAAGCCCGGCCGATGCCTAAAAATGCTTCTCACTACATATGCGAATTGCGATAGGTTCGAGAGAAGAACGATTTTGAACATGGCCCAAGTACAGGAAACACTTTCTCTATATACCTGCATTTGTACAGAAACGCAATCCCCATAGCGAAAATGGGTATTAAGTCCATAGTATTATGGGAATTTCGGTCATAATCCTGGGAATTATGTTGCGGATATTATCATTTCACATTTCCCTAGTACTTTGGACCATTTACGGCAGGGAACGGATCGCAGATTGTTGCTTTTATATGAAAACACCTGTTAGATTTAACATGACTTTGCCGTTTTGGGTGGTGAACTGCCACTCTGTGACATACATATATATGTATCAAGTATCGGTCTAAAAGAATAACTACAGTACCAAAACCTTCAACGTCAGACATAGCATGTATTTTTGAAACAATTTTTATTTTTACTATTTAATTGATGCACTTATACTAAGGTGTAGATAACCCAACGGGTTGTCTACTAAGGAGTAGATAACTAAGCTGACCTCCTAATAAGAAGTAGATAATCCTACTGGTAATCATCTAAAGAGAAGATAAACTAACTGGTATTTTACTAAGTAGTATGTAACCCAAATGTTCCTTTACCATGGAGTAGATAACCCAAATTATAGTCATGTACGAAGTAAAAAAAAACAAAGTGGTATTTTACTAAGGAGTAGATAAACTATCTGGTATTTTACTAAGTAGTAGATAACACAATTGATCGTCAACTAAGAAGTAGATAATCCATCTGGTCATCATCTAAAGAGTAGATAAACAAACTGGTATTTTTCTAAGTAGTAGGTTAGGTTAGGTTAGGTTGAAGAGAGGAGACGTTTAAACGTCTCATGTCCATGGACATACTCTTAAGCCAGTGGTTCGGCCTGTTGTGTGCTCCTTATTTATGATCTATTTATACCTCACGAGTTACAGAAAATCGGAAATAGACACAAATTTTCTCAGTATCTTCCAGTCATATTCTCTGAGGTGAGTCAAGTCTGGTAATATATCGGACCCGAAATGTTGGGATCATGCATGTGTGAAAGCCGGGCAGTGACACAGAAAATGTTCCATCGTTTCGATGTTTTCCCTGCATGCCCTGCATTCGTCGTTTTCTAAGTAGTATATAACCCAAATGTTCCTCTATTATGGAATAGATAACCCAAAGTTTCGTCAACTAAGAAGTAAAAAAACAAGTGGGATTTTACTAAGGAGTAGATAACTAAACTGACCTCCTAATAACAAGTAGATAACCCAACAGGTTGTCAACTAAGAAGTAGATAATCCTACTGGTCATCATCTAAACTAACTGGAATTTTACTAAGTAGTACTCATATGTAACCCAAATGTTCCTTTACCATTGAGTAGATAACCCAAATTATAGTCAAGTAAGAAGTAAAAAATCCAAGTGGTATTTTACTAAGGAGTAGATAACACAATTGATCGTCAACTATGATGTAGATAAACCAACTGATCATCATCTAAAGAGTAGATAAACTAACTGGTAGTTTACTAAGTAGTATATAACCTAAATGTTCCTCTACCATGAAGTAGATAATCCAAATTATCATCAACTAAGAAGTAAAAAAAATTAAGTGGTATTTCAATAAAGAAAGATTAAAGACTTCTTTGGCGCTAATCTTTATTTTTATGACAAAATTTTGTAGAAAGAAAATTATTTTTTCCAATAATTAATACATTTCCGGCAAATATACTACAGAATCATTTATTTTTCATGGGGAATATTTTATCTAAATTATGTTTCTTGTCTAGGCGCTAAGGTGATCACCACACCCTAATAAGTAAATTTAGCACTTCAATTTCAGTTTGTTGAAATAGACATACATACTTTCAAATTGTATGAATGTCATTGTGTTCGAAAATATTCCATTAATTTCGGGCGGAATTCCGCACATTTCATCATGATTCATTGAAGTGTGCAAAATTTGGTTTTATCAAAATGAACACTCGAACACATCCACCTCAGCTAATACTCAATTTAGCCAATTCTATTGATTTCAAAATGAAATGATTTCACAAAATATTTTCCAACAAATTCAATGTTCAATTTCATATGGAAATGGTTTTTGGTTGGAATGGTGTTGAATTGCGGCAGGTGCAGGTGTTGCTGTTATGGCGGTTTTCGATGGCCCTTTTGCGGTTCCGGTTGTCTATGAACGATCGATCGATATTTTATACATATATGGTTACGCTACTAGTATTGCTACTATTTGAACAACTATAAAGAATAGTTATTACTTGTTTATTGTTTCCAAATGAAAACAAATCAAAAAAAATGCATTTTCTATTCTATTATAAGTAAACAAATAACAGTGTTAATTTTTGACTCAATTGAATTGTGTATTTTGCTGGTTTCCCATCATGTAGAATACCAATTATGGTAGAGGAGAGCGTTGATAAAAATTCATATACCACATATATTTTAAATTATATTTTAATTGGAATCGATTTTTTGTTCTATGCATTTGCTTCATTATGAAACTAATGGGATGTGCATAATAAATAGGCGTGTGAATAAGTACATATGTATGTGTATTGGCATACATGTGTTTGTGTATTTGTTGCATACAATTACAAGTTGAATTAACCAACAGCCACTGCTGCAAACAGATTACCAATAATTTATTATATTACAAAATAATTCAGATTTTACAAATGAGTGGATGAATGAATAACTCTAATGTAATTGTATTTAAAACAACACTTATAATATTAAATATTACGGTTTGTTACTATGTAAATTATTTTGTAATATATTTTAGTTAATATTCATTTGTTTATAATAAACATATTATTTCTTATTAGTGTTATGCAAAACGCAAAATATAAATATTTGTATTCAATAATACCTAACCACAACAATGTATGATATCTGTGAAAGAATATGACTATAACTTTAAATTAATAACACTATGGAACAAAATTAAACTTTTTCGAAAATAACAATGTTCTGACAACGGATTCTGATAGAGAGGGTAAAAAAGAATATACGTGTATCAGCGTTTAGAAAGTTTACGTATGGAGGTCACTTTAGAGGACGACCTATATTTCCCCCTTTTGCACATTCTTATGATGAATCGGCATTGGAATCCCTGTGATCCTTACATCTTAGGTATATAATGTGTTCAGCATCATTACTTAGAACACTATGAGCAACATATTTGTTAAACATTTTAACCCTCCAGCTCCTCAACGTAGGGGACCTTTTGGTCCATTTTGTGGATAAGGGTAAAAATACCCCTAAAACAGGTGTTTAGCGAGTCAAAATATATCACAAAAATATTTGCTATAAAATTCTTCTATAAGTCTCTGAATTCAATAAAACTTATAGATCAAATGCCAGAAATAATTCAAAACTTAAAATCCATTTTTAGGTTTTGCACCAATTCGAAAAACTACGAAATTAACCTAAAAATGGATCTTAGTTTTGACTTATTACTGGTATTTAGGCTGAGTTTAGAGTTTTCGTTTCTTCAGAGATATTATTATAGTAGAATTTTATGGCAAATATTTGTGTAGAACATTTTAAGGCTGAACCTAAAAATGTATTTTAAGTTATAAATTATTTCTGGCATTTAAGTTGAGTTTTGGTGTATTCAGCGACGTATAGTAGAAATTAGTGGCAAATATTTTTGTAAAACATTTTGACTCTCTAAACACCTGTTACAGAGGTGATTTTTAATTTTTTTCACAAAAGGGGACCAAAAAGACCCCTACATTTAGGAGCTAGAGGATTAAAATGTTCGCCGTAGTGTTCTAAGAAATGCTGCAACAGACATCCTAAACCTGAAATGTAAGGATCACACGGTTTCCTATGCCGATTCATCAATAGAAAAGGCAAAAGGGGGAAATATTGATCCTCTTCAAAAATGACCACCATATGTAAACAAGCCCTCTATCAGAATCCGTTGTCAGAACCAGGTAATCATCATAAAAGAGATTTTCTATATAAAAAAAAAACAAATTTTAAACGATAGACTAATCGGTTGGAAATCTTTAGCACCTGTATGAGGCTGCACTTTGACAGAATCCCCAGTTGCCTGGCAAATTTATATGCATGGGGACACACTCCAAGTGATTCCTCATTGGACGTTGTCGATGAAATACTTATCATCCATGTTGATGTATCTACTAGTGCAACGTATTGAGGCTAAAATTTTCCGTAACCTTGAGGCCTTCAATGAGCTTTCTACACTATTGCAGAAATCTAGGCAGGATTTATTTTGAGACTTTCTCAACTCTCTTTTGTCCAGTCCAACTTTTGTAAGAAAATTTATTTTTGTTGGATAGGAGTATTATTGCAAACAGCCCCTACCGGTACCTTCCACCCAATTGACAATTTTGGACTGTGACTGATTGACTAATAACTTTTGTATTAATGATCTGAAAATCGGCATTTTAGAATACTGTTCTACAATATTCTGCTCCGTTTGTAGATCTCCTCTATTATTCTGCAGATGAGGGAGTGTAGACTTAAACCGTTTTACTCGACTGATTTTTTTTGTTAATTTTTTCTAGTATTAAAGAAAATTGTTTATGTCAACAACCAAAACCAAACATCAAAAGCCACATTTAATAATAGAAATTACAGACTTTCTCAACTCTCTTTTGTCCAGTCCAACTTTTGTAAGAAAATTTATTTTTGTTGGATAGGAGTATTATTGCAAACAGCCCATATCGGTACCTTGCACCCAATTGACAATTTTGGACCGTGACTGATTGACTAATAACTTTTGTATTAATGATCTGAAAATCGGCATTTTAGAATACTGTTCTACAATATTCTGCCCCGTTTGTACATCTCCTCTATTATTCTGCAGATGAGGGAGTGTAGACTTAAACCGTTTTACTCGACTGATTTTTTTTTGTTAATTTTTTTCTAGTATTAAAGAAAATTGTTTATGTCAACAACCAAAACCAAACATCAAAAGCCACATTTAATAATAGAAATTACAGTTCACTTCTTTTGAATATTAACTTCATCCTACGCTATTTACGCGAATAAATAAGACGTAAATTCCATTTTAGACACTCTACTTACTCTGTCTTGGACATTATAATAGGACTAAGAAATTTTAGCTTTAGGTCAAAATACGGTGTTCAGTGGACCGTATAATGGATTTTTCGCCGTAATAAGCCTACGACTTAATTTTTCATTTCACTTCATCGTAAAAACTTTTTGCATCTGTTTCGAATCTGTTCCGTCATTTTGCGCTTCCAGGCCTAGTCGAGAAAATATGACAAAAATGCAGAGAAAAGAACGCCAGATCCATGGGATATTTAATGTATTAAAACTGAGGTAATTAATTGTTAACGAATTAAAAGAATTCAAACTAAAGATTTCTCACAAAAAAAACGAAAGAAAAATCAAAGCAAACTTTTCACAAAAGTAACTAAACCGCAGCAGAAAACGCAGCGTGAGACGCGAAATGCTTTCACAGTAAAACCACGTCAAAAGAAACGACACGACATGACATTGTGACGGTGATTTAAATTTATATGCAAATGAGTTAATGGTGGTCTGCAAAATGTCTAAAGTGAAAAGTTTATATTTAGTTATGCCACACAACGAAATACATAGACGGACAGACCTACGGACGGACGGACAGAGGTCTGTCACTAACATAAATCACTAACTTTTAATTAGTTATTAAAGACAAAAAATTACATATGAAAAAATATTTGCCTTTTCTTAAAGTTTAAAAGAAAAAACAAACAAATATAATTAACTATAAAACTACAATATTATAAAAATATGGAAATACAAAATATAAAAATTTAAAAATATAAAAATATAAAATAATAAAAACATAAAAATATAAAAATATAACAATATTAAAGTAAAAAATATAAAATTACAAAAATATAAAAGCATAAAAATATAAAATTACAAAAATATAAAAGCATAAAAATATAAAATTATCAAAACATAAAAATACAAAAATATAAAAACAAAAATATAAAAATATAAAAATATAAAAAATATCAATATATAAAAAAATGTCAATATATAAAATATAAAAATATAGAAATATAAAAATATAAAAAATATAAATATATTAAAACATAAAAATATAACAAATAGAAAATATAAAATAAAAAAAAATAAAAATATAAAAGTATAAAAATATAAAAATATAAAAATATAAAAATATAAAAATATAAAAATATAAAAATATAAAAGTATAAAAATATAAAAATATAACAATATAAATATATAAAATAAATAAAAATATAAAAATATAAAAATATAAAAATATAAATATATAAAACAAATAAAAATATAAAAATATAAAAATATAAAAATATAAAAATATAAAAATATAAAAATATAATAATATAAAAATATAAAAATATAAAAATATAAGAATATAAGAATATAAGAATATAAGAATATAAAAATATACAAATATACAAATATAAAAATATAAAAATAGAAAAATAGAAAATAAAAATATAAAAATATAAAAATATAAAAATATAAAAATATACAAATATAAAAATATTTGTATATAAATATAAAATAAAATATAAAATATAAAAATATATAAAATATAAAAATATGAATATATAAAAATATAAAAATTTAAAAATATATAAATATAAAAATATAAAAATATAAAAAATATAAATATATAAAATAAATAAAAATATAAAAATATAAAAATATAAAAATATAAAAATATAAAAATATAAAACTTTTGTTTGATATTTATCAAAAATGAGCTCGAGGTCTATGTTGGTTTTTTTATGTGTTTTTTATTATTTTCATTCAATATTTCGTCTTTCTTCGAAAGACATCATCAGGATGACTGTTAAAATATACATATAAAACATATAAACAAACATTTTTAATATTTTATTGTTGTTGCATACAAACTTACGAAAATATAACTACGAAAAGTTAAAATTATCCGTAGAAAATGAGTATGTACTCCCTTCGTCGTTGTCTGTTGTCATACTGAATTGTTTCATTGCTATTGCACTTGTTTTATTTTTCTTATTAGATTTCTAAGTTGTGTGCCAAATTCTCAGTGTCCGCCTTGTAGTTGATGCGTTGTGTTGTTGGTGTGTTTAGAATATGTAGCATTTCCAGTGTGAGCCTTTTGTTGTAATTGCTCTCACATTGTAGAACACTCACTCTCTCTAGCTCCGGTTGGTGATGCTCGCTCGTACAGTGCGTTGCAAGAGCTGTCTTCTGTGTTGTGTTCTGCTTACGAAGTTTAAAATCGGATCTATGTCCTGATAATCGTGTTTTTAATTTATTTTTCGTGGTACCGATATAATATTTATCACAGCTTTCGTTTTCATTGCCATTACATTTGATTCTATAAATTAAGTTAGATTTTTCGGTGTTTTCTATTTTAGGTTTAAGATTTGTAAATAATGTTTGAAGCGTATTGTTGGTTTTAGGGGCTATGGTGAAATTAATTTTATCAATACAGTTTGAATTTGAAAATCTTTCGGACAATTTAGGAATATATACAACCGATTTGTAGCCGATTACATCCTTTTTAGGGTTTTTATCATCAGTGTTGTGTTTTTGGTGTTTTGTTATTAGGGCATTGATTGTGTCGTTGGGAAAACTATTTTTGATCAGAATTTTCCTGATTTTTGTCAAATTTTTCGAGTGAAATTCTTTGTCACTAATGGTTAAAACTCTGTTTATAAAGTTGGAGGCAGTGTTGAGAATAATCCGTTTTGGGTGTTTGGAATGGAAATTGACCAATCTGCCGGAGGCTGTAGGCTTTTGATACCAATCTGTTTTGATTGTATTTCTGTCTCTCTTTATCAAAATGTCCAAATAATAAATGTCCAAATAATCGGCTACAAATCGGTTGTATATATTCCTAAATTGTCCGAAAGATTTTCAAATTCAAACTGTATTGATAAAATTAATTTCACCATAGCCCCTAAAACCAACAATACGCTTCAAACATTATTTACAAATCTTAAACCTAAAATAGAAAACACCGAAAAATCTAACTTAATTTATAGAATCAAATGTAATGGCAATGAAAACGAAAGCTGTGATAAATATTATATCGGTACCACGAAAAATAAATTAAAAACACGATTATCAGGACATAGATCCGATTTTAAACTTCGTAAGCAGAACACAACACAGAAGACAGCTCTTGCAACGCACTGTACGAGCGAGCATCACCAACCGGAGCTAGAGAGAGTGAGTGTTCTACAATGTGAGAGCAATTACAACAAAAGGCTCACACTGGAAATGCTACATATTCTAAACACACCAACAACACAACGCATCAACTACAAGGCGGACACTGAGAATTTGGCACACAACTTAGAAATCTAATAAGAAAAATAAAACAAGTGCAATAGCAATGAAACAATTCAGTATGACAACAGACAACGACGAAGGGAGTACATACTCATTTTCTACGGATAATTTTAAAGTTTTCGTAGTTATATTTTCGTAAGTTTGTATGCAACAACAATAAAATATTAAAAATGTTTGTTTATATGTTTTATATGTATATTTTAACAGTCATCCTGATGATGTCTTTCGAAGAAAGACGAAATATTGAATGAAAATAATAAAAAACACATAAAAAAACCAACATAGACCTCGAGCTCATTTTTGATAAATATCAAACAAAATTAAAAACACAGGTCGAATATACAAAATTACACACTCAAAAAAATATAAAACTATAAAACTATAAAAAAATAAAAATATAAAAATATAAAAAAATAAAAATATAAAATATAAACATAAAAAAAATTATAAAAATATAATAATAATAAAATATTCATATATTTAAATATAAAAGTATAAAAATATAAATATAAAATAAAAAAAATATAAATAAATAGATAAAAAAATATAAAAATTAAAAAATATAAAAAAAATTTTAAATATAAAAAATATAAAAAAATTAAAATACAAAAAATAATTATAAAAATATAATAATAAAAAAATATTCATGTATTTAAATATAAAAGTATAAAAATATAAAAACATTAAAATATAAAAATATAAACATATAAAAATATAAAAATATAAAAATATAAAAATATAAAAATATAAAATTATAAAAATATAAAAATATAAAAATATGAAAATGTAAAAATATAAACATATAAAAAACATACAAAAAAAATATAAAAATATGAAAATAATATTAAAATATGTATAAAAATATAAAAACATTAAAATATAAAAATATCGAAATTTAAAAATATAAAAAAATATAGAAATATAAAAATATTAAATAATAATTTCAATATTTTATTGTTTTAGTGAAATATCCAGCAAACCCCAAATTGTGCCCTCCATTAATTATGTATTTTCTAATCTTCTATGGAGTAGGGATTGGTTTTTAATCTCATGTTCTAGTTTTCAGCTGATGCTTTGGATAAAGACAAATTCAAATTATTCACTCAAAAGAATTGAAAGGACTTAAATGACTCTTTCTCCTCCGTGTGCACAACCAACCACCTGTGGCTACACTAAAATTAGCCAAGTTTCGCTGTAGCCTTAGGTCATTAATCATTTAGTTTTAATCATTGGCTTTAAAGCTGTGGACTGATGAAATCTCACTTTGGATAATATTTGCATTTACATTTTCCCAACTGAACCGAAACCGAACTGTAATTAACAATGTAAACGAAGCACCAGTTCAAAAGGATCAGAAGGGGAGAAGTGGAGAATTTTAACTCGGCTGTCGCAGGAGAGGTGCGTACACATGTACGAGAATATAAACCACTATACAATATACATATTGTATGTGTGTTTAACCGTTAAGCACAATAAAGTCACCAAGTTCATTGTTTTTTTTTTTTTTTTTCAAAATAAAGAAGAGTAAATCTTACTTAAATGACAATAAAATTCCTTAATAAATAACTAAACCAAAAAATTCCATTTAAATTGATATCTGTCCGAAAAATGTATTTAGTCGCTTTATCCAAAACACCTACCATAGGCTGCCGACGCTGTGTTTACCCTTCCGCTATTTGTGGCCTTTGGAGATTAAAGGTGAAATAAATGAAAGAGTTGAACTTAGGTGAAATGTTATACACCTTTTGACTGAATTATTTATTCTCTGTTTAAATAAAAGCTGCAAACTGAGCGAAATAAAGAAAGTTGCCATTGAAAAATGGACAAAGTTAAAGAACAAAACATAAAACTGGAAACAAATAAACTTCCTGGATTTCAAGGATAAAATTGTTTGATCTGTAAGGGCAACTAAATCACAAGGAAGCAAGAAGAAACTTTATGCTCTTATAAAAGATAAACTAAATACGTAAATATCAAAAGAAAATCTTGTTTTGTATTGTAAAGTTCATAATAAACTCAGTAGTTTGAATTTTTTTTATTTTACTTTCTCTTCTTCTCCATGGCATGATGCCCCTTAAATCACATGTCACATCACATGCCAAACACTGACAATGATGCATTCAAACAAATGACAATCTAATAATTGCAATTCTGTGGTTTTTGCTTTATCCAAATGTCATTCAAGAAGAGTATGTTTGGCATTTATGTTGAAACGATTTTCTAAAAAGGAAATTGATGTGAATCATAATTTCCCTATTCAAGAGTCAATTTCTGAACCATTTCTCCATCCGAAAGTATATCTCAGTGGTCGTTCACTATTAAACAGAGAGTAAAGGCTATCTTTAATTTAAAGACTGGAGCCAAATGCGGCCTAAACTTTAAAATAAATACAATTTAAACTTAAAATTTAGACAATTTTCTTAATATTAAGTAAATTGTTTCTATTTGAAGCCTAAATATATATAAGGACGTCTTTGGTTCAAAGCTTTAAAATATTGGAATTTTTCTCTTTCTGTAGTCGATCTTAGGTATTTTTCTATTCTACAGTCGATCTCTGAGTCTAGAGATGATCTTAGATGAATTTCTGTAATCAAAAGTCGACCTAAGAGGTCTTCCTCTATTCGAGACACAATCTCAGAGACTCTAATATATAACAACATAGACGACCTCTGATCTTCTTCTGTTCTAGAGATGATCTTAGAGATTTTCAGCTATTCGTAGTCGATGACAGAGGGGTTTCTCTATTTTAGAAGTATTTATATATTTATTTCTTCTCTTTTTGAGAGTCAATTTGAGAGCTCTTTCTCTATTCCAGAATCGCCCTTGGAAGTCTTCCTCTATTGTAGTATCCATCTCGTACGACCTGACCTCTCTCTACTTGAGAGATGATATCAGAGGTCTTTCTCAATTCTATAGTCCATCTTAGAGTTATACATATAAAGGGTGTCTCAAGAAGAGCGCAATTTTTTAATTTTAAATAAAACACAGATATTTAAGAAAAAATCGTGAAACTTTATTATATCGTAAAGTAGACAGAATGAGGTTATGTATGGAACAATATATCGTGCAGATGGCCGCCGCGGCTTTGCTAGCATGCACGCGATCTTTTAATGAAATTTTCAATGACCGTTTTGCATGAATGCTGCGGTATTTCATTAATGCAGCGTCCAATTTCGTCTTTTAAGGCTTGAGTCGTCGTCGGCTTATTCGCGTAAACCATCGACTTCAAAAAACCCCAAAGAAAAAAATCTAATGGTGTTAAATCGCACGATCTAGGCGGCCAATTCTGATCTCCAAAACGCGAAATAACACGACCGGGAAAAAACTGATGCAGCAATTGAATTGTTTCTCTGGCTGTATGACATGTGGCGCCGTCTTGTTGGAACCACATGCCCTCCACATTCATTTCTTCAATTCTAGGCAAGAAAAAACTGGTTATCATTTCACGATACCGAACACCATTGACTGTTTGCGCTTGACCTGCCTCATTTTCATAAAAAAAAGGTCCAATGATTCCTCCAGCCCAAAAACCACACCACACAGTCGATCGATCGACCTGGTCGATGGCGCGTTGTTGTCTTTACATCACTAACAGACCCAGTTTCGGCAAATTTATCCATTAATCTCTTTACAGTTGACTCTTTTGGAGCATTATTGTGACCCCAAATTGATCGCAATTTGCGAACTGTAGCCGCAAAACTTTCACCATTTTGGTAAAACAATTTCACGATGAGAATGCGTTGTTCATTCGTGTAGCGCTCCATTTTTACTAACCTCGTACCTTCTACTAACAAACAATAACAATTATTCAAATGTCAAACAATGACACTTCGAATGTTGCGAGATTTAAAAATTGCGTTCTTCTTGGGACACCCTTTATTTGAGTGCAGATCTCGGAGGACTTAATCTATTCGAGAGTCGATTTTAAACGCCTTCCTAAAGTTGGGAATCGATCCCAGAGGTCTTCGCAATTCTAAACCCGACCTTAGACGTCTTACTCTCATCGAGAGCCTATCATAGAGGCCTTTCTTAAGTCGATGGAGGTCTTCCTCCATTTGGTTTGGGAATCAATATTAGATTCCATTCTCAATTCCGTAGCCCATCTTAGAGGTATTTCTTTATATCCGAATATCGATCTCAGAGGACTTTGTCTATTGGAGAATCTATTTTAGAGGTATTCTCCATTTGTGAATCGATCTGAGAGGTATTTTTCAATTCGATCTAAGAGATATTCCCATATTCGAATCTATCTCGGAGGTCTTCCTCTATTCATTGAGATCTTCATATAATCGAGAATAGAAAATTGCAGAAGAGTTCCTCCATTCTAGTAGTTCTCTAGTCGTAATTTCTCTATTCGAGAGTGAGTTAATCTTTGAGGTTGCCTCATTTCGATATTGGATCTCAAAGCACTTTCTCTATTTAACAGTCGATACCAAAATCGTCCTCTATTAGAGGGCCTAACTCTATTTGAGAGTTAATCTCAGAGGTTTTCTCAATTTGTTAGTCCATCTTAGAGGTATTCCTCTATTCGGGTCTTCTACTGCAAAGGACTTCATATATTCGAAATAAGATCTCTGACTTTTTCCTCCATTTGGGAATCAATCTCAGAGGTCTTATTTTTCGAGAGTCTATTTCAAAGGTCCTCCTCTATTCGAAAGTCGACCTAAAGGCCTTCTTATATTCGAGAATCGGAAATCCCAGAGAAATGCAACTATTCAAGTCGGTGTTAGAATTCTTCCTCCATTTGAGATCCTACCTTAGAGGTCTTCCGCTATTCAAAAGTCGTTCTCAGAGGTATTCCTCTATTGGAGTGTCTATCTCAAAAGTCTTCCTATTAGAGTCCATCTCAGAAGTCTTTGGGCCTGTTTCTGTAACTTTTTTTCGTTCGCCTACTGCGAACGATCAAAAATCACTTAGTTATTCCGAGAAATCTATGTCACAGAAGTTTATAATTCGTTGTGTCTGTAGAAAATCATGTAAAAAGCTTGTTCCTAAAATATTTCTAACCTGCGTTTTATAGAATTCAAGTAATAGCTGAGAGAATTTTGATCGTTCGCCGTAGAAGAACGAAAATAAGTTACAGAAACAGGCCCTTTATATATATATAGGGTGATCCATTTCGAGGTTCCCTACTTTTTTAAAGAAAAAAACATAGAGCATTTAAATTGAATGGGGAATGTTTATTATAATTTGAAAAAACATTCTTTGGCATTTATTTTTTGAAGATTATGTCTATCAAATGTTGGCCGCGGCTACATCTCAGATGGTCCATCCGTTGAGTCCAATTTTCGATGACTCGTTCGAGCATTTCGACTGGTAACTGGCGAATGACATGCGTAAACGTTGTTCAGGCGTAAGTGTTCCATGATGAAATGCCACACAATACTTAACAAAAATAACATGAGAGCATGACACGACTCACACGTGATCTGTCAAAAAAAAGTATATCTACTCGGATCACCCTATATATTCGAGAGAGAATTTTAGGGTAGGCTTCCTATATTTGGGCGTCTAAGTAAGAGCGTTTCCACTAATCGCGAATCGATCTTAGAAGTCTTACGCCATTGGAGGATTTCCGCTTCGGAGAATTTAATATATTCGGCATTCCATGTTGGAGGTCTTCCTCTAACGAATATTCCATCTTTGGAATATTCGTCTATTCAAGAGTCGATCTCAAAAATCTTCCTCTAATCGAGAGTCGATCTCAGGGACATTCCACTACTCAAGAGCCGATCTCAAGACTTTTCTAAAATCGATCTCAGAGATCTTCCCCTATTCGAACGTCAAACTCAATCTCAAAAGTAGTCCTATATTAGAGAATCGATATTAGATGGTACTATTCGAGGATTGATCCCCAACTATCTATCGAATACTACCTACTAGAGACAATTCTGTGGTCACAAGGCATAACAGCATATGTCTGTTTTTGAAACTTTTCTGGAGAGAACTTTAAAGGTTTGTATCGATATAATAATCCATTTGTAATGCAGTGACACAGTGAGATATGCTGCCTTATCTAGATAACTAAACGATGGATCATCACCAAAATGTGTCACGATATGTAAGCGAAGATGGTGGACATTATGGCATTAACAACTCAGTTTGAGCATAACTCGAGTTATGCTGTTATGCCTTGTGACCACAGAATTATTAATTCGAAAATCGATCCTAGAGATACGAATCTATTAGCGAGTCTATCGCAGAGGGCTTCTCCACAGCAGAGTCGATTTCCTCTTTACCAGAATCAGACCCTTATTCTATATGAGAATCGTACTTTAAGTTATGTCACTATTCGGGAGTTACCTCAGTGGCTATGTCTATTTCAGAAGACGTCTTAGGCTTCCCTTATTCAAAATCGACCTTAGAGGTTTTCTACTATTCAAGAGAAGATCTGCCGCTATTCGACAGTCGATAGCCTTCCGCTATTCGAGAATCGATTCTAGAGGACTTATTCTCCTCAAAACCAGACTCTACTTCCTCTTTACGAGAGTGGACCCCAAAAGGGTTATCCTATAATTGTCTTCTGAGTGGATGGACTATTTGGGACTCTCCTCAGTGGTCTTCGTATAAAGGAGAATGATGTATTAGGCTTTAAAATCCCAAATCTCGGTGGGGTTTCCTCTAAACAAAAAGATCCCCGTTCGTGTATCCACTTCTGTAGTTTTCCACTATTCTAAAATAACGGCTCACTCAAACTCTGCCGCTATTCGACAGTCGATCTCAATGATCTTCCGCTATTCGAGAATCGATCCTGGAGGACTTATTCTTCTCAAAGCCATAGTCTACTTCCTCTTTACGAGAGTCGACCCCAAAAAGGTTATCCTATATTGTCTTCTGAGTGGATGCCCTATTCAGGAGTCAGCTCGGTGGTCTTCATATAATCAAGAATGAGGTATTAGGCTTTAAAATTCTAAATCTCGGTGGGGATTCCTCTAATCAAAAGATGTTATTGCACTTGTCGAGAGTGAAACTCATAGAGAAAGGTCCTCTATTCGAAGCCTAATCCTATATGAGGATAATCCACTGAGTTATTTCCCCATTCGGCAGTCCACTTCTGTATTTTTCCTCTATTCTAAAATAATGGCTCACACTTTCCTCTATTTAAATTCCAATTTCTGAAGTCTTTGGTTCTAATTATAAAAAATTATTTCCTTTAACGAATATGCTAAACAACCAAAACCAATTCCGAGCGCCCCAGCAGGTGAGTTGGTAGCATGCTTGTCTATTAGTTTGGGGGTCGTGGGTTCGATTCCCACCAGAGGCTCTGGTCTGTCGCTGCAAAAACTAGCCGCATGGTCTTTGTAACCCGGCTTCCCCGCACTATAAAATTTGAATTTAAATTTACTTTGTACTGTAATTCATATAAATAAATAAAACCAATTCCAATATTGGTACCGTTTGTTTATGTCTTTTCTATTCTAAATTCATAAGTATAAAAATAACATGAGGGTTATACTTGGCTACTATTGATTAAAATCAAGTAAACCTCAATCATTTTTCGAAATGTAAATTTGAAACTTATCAAATTATATTAAATTTCCTACAAAATATTCCTGTTGCGTAGCATATGGAATATGGATAGTAACCCCCATAAATTATAAAGTTCTATTAAATAATACTCGTAAATATACATATTTATGTTAAAATGTATATTTATCTTAGGGCCTGTTTCTGTAACTTTTTTTCGTTCGTCTACTGCGAACGATCAAAAATCACTCAATTATTCCGAGAAATCTATAAGTCACAGAAGTTTATAATTCGTTGTGTCTGTAGAAAATCGTGTAAAAAGCTTGTTCCTAAATTATTTCTAACCTGCGTTTTATAGAATTCAAGTAATAGCTGACAGAATTTTGATCGTTCGCCGTAGACGAACGAAAATAAGTTACAGAAACAGGCCCTTAACCTTAAATCGAATCGAATGGCATTTGCCATACTACATGAATACAACAATCGTACAATACATGAAAGAGAAGAATGAAAAAGGATTATCATTTGAAGGTAACCAACCCTAACAAGATGATTTCCCAAGGAACAAAAAAGAGGACGACAATACAAACGAACACATAAAAGCAGTTTCTTACAATGGAATCAAAGTGATGCTCAAGGAGGAGAACAAAAAAGACAAGAGCTAAAATGAAATACAATAAATTTCTGCACAAGATGATATGAAATACAAATGTAATACGACAATGACGACGACTCACTAAGAGAGAGTAAAGAAGACCAGTTAAAGCCATAAAGTCTGTTACACTAATGCAAGCAAGCATACATACGAGTATATGTCCCACACTTACAAGTGGGATACAGAAAAGTAACCAAGGAAACATCTGCACCCACAACAAGATAGAACAAACTCTTCCGGCGGCCCGGCCATCCTGAAGATTGAGTGAAAATGCTAAAATAATGCGATTTATGCAGCAGCAAACAGCAGTTCGCCAACGCCGTTAAGGACGAATAGAATCTACAAACTGGACAGGAGAGAGACGGACAGCCGTCAGTGGTGACAATGGTGGTGGTGATGCCTGGCTATGACAATCGTTGTTGTAGTGGCAATGTCACTGCCACTGATAATGGCAGCAACAATGACAGCAAGCCACAGCTGCTGCAACTTAACAACATTTTACCAAGTTGCCGGCAGCATCCATCCTAGTTGGAGGTGGCGGTGTAAGAGGGTGGAAAACATTTTATTACACAATAACTGTTGATACTAATGCTTTTAACAAGACACCACCACAGTCACGGCAGCAAAGGACACACTGTATTCTCGTACGAAGGAAAGAAATACTCCTACGAAAACAGCAAAGAGGACGTGTTAACTTAAATCGCAACTGAAAGTCCTAACAACACTACTTTAGAAGGCACAAAACACTCGTATTAGTTCCACAGCCAACGGTCAGTGAATTGTGAAAGGATTTGTCGCACACTATTAGTAGCTTAAATTGTTATAAAATCTATGGTAATGAAAAGCTATATTTCAGTGATATGCGGATATATATTTGAATTGGGGATATCATTAATTATACACTACACCACACTGTGGTACAGGGTATTATAACTTTGTGCATTTGTTTGTAACACCCAAAAGGAAAAGAAATATACCCATCGTTTATTATACCGATCGACTTAGAATCAGTTTCTGAGTTGATTTAGCTATGTCCGTCTGTCCGTCTGTCTGTCTGTCCGTCTGTGCATGTATTCTTGTAATCAAAGTACAAATCGCAATTATGGTCCGATCTCGACGAAACTTTACACATATCTTTTTTTTGGCCCAAGGACGATCCCTATTGAATTTGGTTAAAATCGGTTCAGATTTAGATATAGCCCCCATATATATGTTAGCCCCGATTTGATATGTAAGCGCTGTAAAAATTTTATTTTATATCCGAGCAGTATGAAATTCGGCAGAAAGAGGTTTCTTATTACATTAAGGAATACTGCCAAATTCGGAGAAACTCGGTTTAGATTTAGATATATCTACGTTACCCCCGATTTGACCTGTAAGCGCTGTAAAAACTGTATTTTATATTAGATCAGTGCGAAATTCGGCAGAAAGAGGTTTCTTATTACATGAAGGAATACTGCCAAATTCGGAAAAAAATCGGTTCAGATTTAGATATAGCTCCCATATATATGTTACCCCCGATTTGACATGTAAGCGCTGTAGAGACTGTATTTTATATCCGATCAGTACGAAATTCGACAGAAGGAGGTCTTTTTACATGAATAAGTATTCAGGGAAGATCGGTTCAGATTTATATTAAAGCTCCATATATATGTTCCTCCTGATTTGGTATCAAACAAAATTTTCCAGAAAGATGTTTCTCACTTTAGGAACGAATATTGCTTAATTTAGCGATTATCGTTTCAGAATTAGATAATATGTTTCTACCCATTTACCAATTATTCCAAATTATTATGGCAATGACCCTTATCGCATTGTTAGGGAGGTGTAGGGTATTATATAGTCGGCCCCGCCCGACTTTCTGCCTTTCCTTACTGGTTTAAATTAAAATTTAATATTTCTCTAAAATTTCGTTAAAAATAAAATTTTATAGAAAATTTCGTCAAAATTTCAATTTTATACAAAGTTTTGTAGAAATTGTGTTTTCAAGAAAATTTCACCGACAGCTTTTTCTCCTAAATTTTGTTAAAATTACACTTTTCTAGAAATGTTCGTCATAATTGCAATTTTCTAGAAAATTTTGGTAATTTCCACATTTGTTTTTCTGCCAAAATTCACCAACTTTGCCTTTTCCATATAATGTCGTCAAAGTTGCATTTCTCTAGAAATTTCCGTAAAACTGCTCTTTATAGAAATTTTATAGATGTAAAAATTAAATTTTCCCGAAAATTTTGTTCAATTTCTACAATTGTGTTTTTCTAGAAAATTTTACTAAAAATTGTTTCCAGAAAATTTGGTCGAAATTGCAATTCTAAGATTTTTTTAAAAAAATTCATTTTCCTAGAAAATGTAGTCAAAATGTATTTTTTCGAAAATTTTTCAAAATTACATACATTCCTTAGAAAATTTGGTTAAAATTGCATTTAAATAGCAAATATTGTCCAAATTGCATTTTTGTTGACAATTACATAGAAATTGAAATTTAAAAAAAAATCGTAAAAATTCCATTTTATTAAAATAGTCTTTTTGTACAATTTAGTTTTCCTATAAAATGAAGTCAAAATGTATTTTTTTGGAAGTTTCTCAAATCACATTCTTTAGAAAATTTGGTTAAAATGTCATTTTAATAGAAAATATTGTTCAAATTGCAATTTTGTTGACAATTCCATATAAATTGTATTTTTGTAAAAACAAAGCGTAGAAATTCCATTTTATTGAAATTTTTGTCCATACTGAATTCTTTATAAAAAAATCGATACATTTTTCCAGAAAATTTCGTCAAAATTTGTATTTAATAAAAAATTTTGTTGAAATTTAATTTTTATAGACAATTTTGTAGAAATTGCATTTTAAAAATCCTCAAATTTGCATTTTTCTAATAAATTTTATCAAAATTTCATTCTTTAGAAAATTTCATCGAAGTTACTGTTTTCCAGAAAATTCTTCAAAATTGTATTTGGCATTTTTGGAGAAAATTTCATCGAAATTGAATTTTATAGAAAATTTTGACAAAAGTTAAATTTTTATTAAAAAAAATGTTATATATAAAACAATTATAAATCTATAACTGAAAATTGAAACGAAATTGCATTTTTATAAAAAACATCCTCAAAATTTAATTTTTCAATTTTATACAAAATTTCGCCAAAAATTTCAATTTGATCAAAAATTTTGTTAAAATTGCATTTTTATATTGTGGAAAATGTGGGTCTCTAGAAAAGTTTACAAACATAGCTTTTCCACAAAATTTTGTCGAAGTTGCATTTTTCTAGAAATTCTTTTCAAAATTTGTCTTGAAAAAATTTGTGGAAATTGGGTTTTTCTATAACATTTTATTAAAAATTGCACATTTTTAGATTTTTTTAAAATTTCATTTTCCTAGTAGTCGAAATTTACTATTTTTTCGAAAATTCCTTAAAATTACAATCATTACAAAATTTTGTTAAAATTACATATTAATAGATAATATTGACCAAATTCAATTTTTGTAGACAACTTCATAGAAATTTTTTAAAAAATTTTATTTTTGTAAAAAAAATGGTAAAAATTTTATTGAAAATTTTGTCGAAGCTGACTTTAAAAAATTCAATGAATTTGTATTTTTTTTAATAAAAATGGGTCGAATTGTATTTAAAAAAATTTGGTCAATATAGTATTTTTCCCCAAAAATTCAAATTTCGACGAAATTTTCTATAAAAATTCAAATTTCGACGAAATTTTCTATAAAAATTCAAATTTCGACGAAATTTTTTATAAAAAAATTCAAATTTCGACGAAATTTTCTATAAAAATTCAAATATTGACGAAATTTTCTATAAAAATTCAAACTTCGACAAAATTTTCTATAAAAATTCAAATTTCGACGAAATTTTCTATAAAAATTCAAATTTCGACGAAATTTTCTATAAAAATTCAAATATCGACAAAATTTTCTATAAAAATTCAAACTTCGACAAAATTTTCTATAAAAATTCAAATTTCGACGAAATTTTCTTTAAAAGTTCAAATTTCGATAAAATGAATTTTCCAAGAAAGTATCTATAAAATTTAAATATAGACCAAAGTTTCTATAAAAATGAAATTTCGACGAGTTTCTATAAAAATGAAATTTCGACAAAATTGTTTATAAAAATAAAATGTCAACAAAATGTTCTATAAAAATTCAATTTATATTTCTTTCTTTCTTTTTCTCTTTCTTTTCTTAAAGAAATCAATTTCAACGAGATTTTCTACAAAAATTCAATTTCGACGAAGTTCTTAAAAAAAATAATTTCTACGAAATGGTGTTTAAAAATTCAATTTTGATGAGGTTTTCGACAAAATTTTCTTAAAAAAGTAATTTCAACAGAATTTGTTAGAAAAAATGTGGCGTAATCCGCTATGAAAATGAAATTTTGACGAAAATGCGACAAAATTTGGTTTCCATTAAATTTTCAGTAGAAATGCAATTTCAACGACATTTTCTACAACAATATAGACGCCATTTTCTACAATAAGGCTATTTTTTAGAAACATACAATATTGATGAAATTTTCCACAAAAAAAATGCAGTTTCTTTGAAATTTTCTCCATGTCCAGGTTTGAAGAAATTTAAGTGAATTTTTTAGATATATTTTTAAGAAAAATGCAATTTACATGAAATTTTTGGATAAGCATCAATTTAGTTCCAGAAGGTTGCATCATCTTCGTAAAATCGACTAAATTTTGTAGAAAATTCAATTTTCTAGAAATGTTCTTCTTTTCTATGAAATTTTGAAGAATTTTCACGAAAAATGCAATTTCGATGAAATTTTCGTTAAAGAAATTAAATTTTATTAGAATTTGAATATTTTCACATTCGAATTGTTCAGATAAGACACTGCGCTCTGGAAGCCATGTAAACACATGCCCTTATACGTATTTCAATCCTCTGCGGGGATATCATCAGAGGGACTTATACATGACAGAGTGTGAGCTTGTAGTTGTGGTGATCATCACTTGTATATATACCAATATACAATGAAATTTGCATATGGGAATTATACACGTACGAATAAAGCTTTCAAGTCTGTATTCAATCCATAAATCAATTTTTTCTGTATTCAATCTATAAAATCAATAAAGTTGGCTTGATAGTAATAAGCTGAAGTTTGCTTCCCTTTCGCTTCAATTACTTACAAAAATGTATTTCCCAGAAAAGTTTCTCAACGGTTACAATTCCAGTTCCTGTGATTATTCATCACTAAATGTGCAAACAAAATAGTATAAATGTGCGACTGTACGAGTACCATCTGCCACATACGTAGGTATATGGGTTGGCATCATCATAGCTGTGGTCATATTTAAAGTTCTTCTTAAATTCAATCGTTCGAAGCCAATATTCCAACAAATCTGAAATTCCCGGAGTGAAGAGGTGAAAGGCAGACGAAAATGAACAAATGAACTTTAGTCATCTGTTTGACTTGTTCCCAACAGTTTTAAGCCATTTTGAGTCATAAATAGTTTTTCATAACTTTTGACAAAAGTATTCCAATAAAAATTAAAGACACTTTTTTTCGCCCGTTGTGCTTTTCAAATACTGTCTGTCGTCTTAAACCTTTTCCCGCCCTCGAGTGTCGTGTCTGAATGGAAGGTCGGAATAAAAAAATGAAGGGAAATTGTTTTCAAGTTTTCTTTTTTTTTTTTGATGCCATAAGATATATGTATTTGAAATCAGTTTCTGCGAAAAAGATGATAAATGTTGAGATATTTGTACATTGATATTTATTTTGTGAAGTTTTCCGAGAACGTGTCCATATTGATTTCTACTAATATACAAACGTACGAGTACATGTACGAACATATGTAGGGGTATACATATGTTCATAAATCTTGACGATTTGTAGGATTTTTTTTGTACTTTAATAAAGATTTGACTTTGAAATACTTTTATATGTATTATGACGAAAGCACTCTCATGTTAAAGTATCATATAGCAGTAACTGGCGATTTTATAAATGACTTTAGTTGAAGAAGGCTTATTTATAAAGTTCTTCTTCCCTTTAGAAAGTATAGAAGTGCATGGATTACAATGAGAAGAAAGGCAAAAATAAAATTCTTTCTGGGGGATTGTAGAACAAAAGTGGTAGTCAATCAGGTTTTAATTCAAATCCAAGTTGTCTTAAAGTGGAATCCTTTATATAATATTATCACAAATAATGGGCTGCAATAGTTTCGGTGGTATACTTTTGGAGAGTATGAAATGAAACGATAAATATAAAAAGTTATCACTTAAATCGTGACCTAAAATTCGGTTTAAAAAAATGGGAAATGATTATTAATTTTTTATTTATTTATTATTTGACTAACATCGTTAGCCATCAACAGGGAATCAATAATTTAAATTTAATTGTATCTAAACGATTAATTCTTTTTTTATATTTATCGAACATTTTATTAAATTTTTTATTAACTTATAAAAGATGTCCTCCTCAATACATTTAAGTAAAATTCTGTAAAACTTTAAATTTCGATAAGGCTGACGCCAGACCGCACACCGAAGCAAAACAATGCGACAACTGCTCGAAGTCACTGCTAAAACATCGACGCAACATGTCATGCCGACTGCCGAGAGACAGAAAATTTCCACATGTGTGGAAGTGAGAGATCAGATTGAAAGTGTTTTTTTTCTCTTTCCTTCTTGCATTTGTGTTCTGACGGAGCAAAGCACAGTTGGAAACGCTACAAAACGCGCTCTCTTGCTGAAAGTAACGGAATGTGTTACTCTCAGCAAGAGATCGCGTTTTGAAGCGTGTCTATCTCTGCTTTGCTCCGGCAGAACACAAATGCAAGAAAGAAAGAGAAAAAACAAACACTTTCAATCTGATCTTTCACTTCAACACATGTGTAAATTTTCTGTCTCTCTGCAGTCGGCATGACATGTTGCGTCGTTGTTTTAGCAGTGACTTCGAGCAGTTTTCGCATTGTTTTGCTTCGGTGTGCGGTCTGGCGTCAGCCTAAGAAAATATAACGCAAATGGACTTGTTCAGTTTATGCAGTATGTCGACGTTATGATCATATTTATAGTGTAAATCATGACTCTAAATTTCGATAAAAAAAATTATCGAGAATGATATGGGTCGTTTTCTGCATTGTACTGAATTATGAATTACTGAGGATATACTGTATATACAAACTTAGTTCATTTTCGATATATTTTGTTTCGAAATTTAAAACCACACTGACCTAAATACGTCCTTGGTCTTTAAAATATGTACATTTTCTGCTTAAAATATAGATAATTTCATTAAATCATTTATTTGAAGAAAATTTTTTTCACTGATCTATACAATAAACCGTGTCTTATCGTTACTGGATTTTCGTTCAATTTATAGAGGAGGACAACTTCTGTAAACTATTTAAGAAAAATAATAACCATTTCGATAAATACGTAAAAATTCGTCTAGAAATGACGATAAAAACAGTTATTTATTCAATTGTGATTGGTCGGCTTATGTCGTGTGCCGATGATATGATAATTCAAGACATCACCTCATATAATTTTTAGAAATTTATAGAGAAGAGCGCATTCTATAGAGAAGAGTGTATTCTAGATTACAATTATTTAAACGCTGAACAAATTTTCCGTAGGACGAAAATACTCAATCAATCTTAAATTGTGGAGATCCCGTTTGAAAAGACAACACTAAATATTTTTTTAACGGTATTTTCTGTATAAATATAAAATACATTGGTTTTGAGCCAAAATAATAATCTAGTTAGAAATCATTTCAGTTCCGATAAAATTTCAGTTGAAATTTTGAAAAATTATAAATTTGGACTTGTTCAAATTGTCTTTGATACTGAGAAAAAAAAATGGTATGGTTATGTTGAGATGCTTATGTTGTTTGTCCGCTTCTGTTTATCTTTAACCCTTGTTATGGCTCACCAGATAAAGGATATAAAATGAGAAATCACGTTATAATACATTATAGTCCTCCATCGTCCTTGCCTTCGTCCTCGTCTTCGTTGTTGTTGTTGGTCTTTTTTTGTTTGCTAAGCTTATTTGCCGTTCACAATTTCTCTAGAATGAAAAAGGATAGACGACAGCACACCCAACAACAGCAACAACGGCAATAACAACACCTACAGCGATAACGATAACAAAATCTAAAAACTGTCACATAATGCAATCAGCCAAACACGATTTATTTCTACTCCTATTTTGCCTTCTATCTTACCTATCCCTACAACACCACATGGAATTAGTAAAGGCGGATAACCCTTTTAGTACACCACGATGCGACATGATATGTTAGAATTTTAATGTAAATGCAAAGAAAAAGCGGTTCTCTAAGAGCCAAATATAAGTTAATACACGGCATATGCCAACAACGAGTGGGTGGTCGGATGGGTGTATGTAAATGTAAATCTGTGTGATGAATACAACAAACATTATTTGTAAACAAACAGTTCAGTTCAGTTCTCTTGTCGGACTCTTTTTGCCAATCAGCTTTAGTACTTCTTAAAGCTGTGCGAGAGACAATAACAAGAACAACAACGATAAGTTGAAAGTAGTAAACAAAAATAGAAAACCATATATACGCACACACAGACTCTAATCCATTGTGTTTTTGTCGTTTAGCGTTTCTTTACGTTACAAAAATAAAAGCTAAATCTAAAGACGTCGAAAACGATGACGCTGTAAATCTTACAATGACAACTAAGGGATTATTACACACACACGCATACGCACACACATAGACCGACCGAATATATGTTCGCGTGTGTGT
Organism: Eudasyphora cyanicolor; assembly: GCA_963930755.1. Lineage (NCBI taxonomy): Eukaryota > Metazoa > Arthropoda > Insecta > Diptera > Muscidae > Eudasyphora > Eudasyphora cyanicolor. The sequence continues at coordinate 5,775,443 of OZ005738.1, read as the reverse complement.
TGCCTGTCTGGCTGTCTACTCTCCGCCTTTCATATGTCAACTAGAAGGAGTTATGACAGAGTACTCCACACCCTCATCATCTGTTCACATACATAGGTAGGTGAGCACACATTCTTAGATATGTTCTAAGAATACGAATCGAAAAGTACAACTACTATGTACTCTTCTTATGATAAGGCATCGTCTCTACCCCATCGTTGGCCTCCATCTCACGCTCTTCCTTAAGTTATATTGAAATTGAACTGACAAGTACAGTGAATGAATTTCCATGAAATCTGTGATTCACAAAGGTTACAAGTTTAAATGACAATCATATAGAAAAAAAAGGCAACCATGATTCTATTTTTGAAGCAATGATTTTCTAAAGAGAAATTGTTATTGTATCAATATTTGGCAATCAAAGTTAAAATCATTGCACTTTTTAAACTGTGGCAATTTTAAAGAGGGATCGCTGTGAGAAATTTTTTTGAATAAAATTCTTAAATAAATGATAGTTATATCTTTTTAACCATTTAGCAACTTTTTACGCAAAACGAAAATATAAGGTTAATATTAAAAGAAAAAAATTAGAAAAATTACAATAAACATGTAAAATGGAATTTAAATTGGGATAAAAAACAAATATTTTTCGAAATGGAATTAGTCAAATTATGCACTCAATTTATGGTACTCAATCATGGTTTTTGTCACCAATACTTGTTATCGATAATTCTATACAATTTGTATAATCTGCGACAATATTTATTATTTTTTTCTAACTTATCGTTATTTATTTATATTTTCATATTGATAACAAAAGTACTTGTAAAGTTTATCTTGTATCTCAATGGGATTATAGCATGTTCCGTGTTAATGAAATATGAAAAAGCACAGCTTAATATTTTGATTTCAAATTGTTTGCTGGGCTATACAACTCATAAAAGTACAATATTCAACAATCACTTCAATTTTCTTTGCATTACTCAAGGATACATGGCTTAACCCACAAATCCCCCCCATCATTTTTAAGGTCATAGCAATTCCATGTAATGAAGGCAGAAGATAAACGACGTGCAGGTGAATGTCAATACGTGTGTTTTTTTTTCTTTTTGTCAACAATATTCCTTCTTTATTAATAGCATGATATATTCACACCTCACATTCTCGTCTCATAACGCATCAATAACAGTTACGTAGTGTCAATAGCCTTTTCTTTAAATGTATTACATACGAGTATGCATATCGAAGGTCTGCAAGGAATACTCAGACCAAGTCCATTTCGATAAAAAAAAAAATGTATCACAAGTTAAAGTCACGATTTACATGACCAATCGGTTCGTATTATTGCATCATTTTACCTTTTACAAATTCGAAGAGGAGAATAGTAATAAAAAATCGATTTTGATAAATATTTTTACAATTAAATTAAAAATTAAAATTTTACCAAAATTTTTATCGAAATTTTCCAGACGAATTTTGACATGTAATCATTTTTTTCTTTACTAATTTATAGAATATATCCTGTTCTATACATTTAAATAAAACGTTGTAGTGATATTACACGAATTACCGCCTAAATAGCGATTTAAAATTTTTTTAATCGAAAATGGGCTTGGTCAGTTTATGCAGTATACCGACTATAAATAATACATACATATATACATCGAGAGTATACTGCATAAACTATCAAAGTCGATTTCGATAAATATTTTTTATAGAAATTTTAATATCGAAAGTTTATCGAAATTTTTATAAAAATATTATTATCAAAATGTTCAATTGGAATTTTTACAAGTTTAACGCAATTATTATTAATTTTTGATAAATTTTATTATCGAAAGTCATGATTTACTCGATAAATCTGGTAAAAACATTGCATAATTTTCATTCGACTTATGGAAATGTTTTTATCGAAGTTTTGAATTTTTAAGTCCTTCTCTATAAATTGAAATAAATGATGAAACGAGGTTTTAAACTACGATAACGAAATTTACAGTAAATATTTTTTTATCGAAATTGAAGTCAACATTTACACGATCAATCGGGTCACATTACAAGCATTTATTGCAATTTTATAAATTTGTAAAGAAATAAAAATAAAAAATTACAAATTACAAATATCTTAAAATTTTTATTGCAGTACTCATAAAAAAATTATTGAAAATAAATTAGAGTAGTAAGAGCAAGGTAGCTCCATATTTTTTACTATCGATTAATTTACTTTCCTTTGTTTAACTTTTTTCATCTCGGCGTGTCCCATTTGGGAGCTTAAAAATTCTAATTCAGGGCTTCTATTTTCTTTTAAATTTTTTAGATTTAAAAAGATTTATTTTCTATGTTTAATATTTAATGCTTATTTTTTATCCTGTTAAATTGTAGTAGCAATTAATATTATTACTTAAATAGTTATTAAGTCCTTTGTCTAGAATTAGATATAATTTTTTCTACACTGTAGTAGATATTTTAAGTATAAAACCTACAGTCAAATTATTAGCGTAAATTAGTTATTCTTCAAGAATTTTGTAATTTACCTATAATCGGCCTACGGGCTTTAAATTACATTAATAAAATGTCAGTTTATTCTATAGCCCCTTTAAATATCGATATATACTGCACAAATTCCATAAATTTCATTTCGATTTTGTATCGAAATTTTAATTTATACTTTTACAAGTTTGTTTTTATTAATTTGTTCTTTTCTAATTTATAAAATTTAATGATAACGCTGTAATGATATAACAAGAACGATAACAAACAAAATATATCGAAAATAGACTTGATCTGTTAATACAGTATTCCGACAATATCGAGGGTAGTATACTGCAAAAAATGACCAAGTGCATTTTCATAAAAAAATTATCAACATTTTAATATCGAAAGTTCGATATATAATAGTTATTTCTTTATTTTAAAATTTTTACCATTATTATTATTTTTATTTTCAACATTATTATCGAAATTTTCAATACGAATTTTGACATGTTTATCGCAATTTTTATAAATTTGTTTCTTTACTAAGAACTCCTCTATAAATTCAAATAAAACTAATATTGCACGATTTACCGTGTAAATCGCTATTTTAAACTTCGATAACAAAATTTATCGAAAATGGGCCTGGTCTGTTTATGCAGTACACCGACGATATACATATCGCTCATTTAGAAAAATGATGTCACATTTTAAGTTATGACATTTCGCTTAAGTGTGATTTAAATGATTTACACAAAAATATCTATTTAGCAGAATGGAATGACAAACTTCTGAAGTGCGCCAAATATCTTCGCCTTCCTCCGGATCAGCCCAATCATGGATCAGTTTGTAGATATTGAAATGTAGGACAATTTAGTATGGCCACCTCAAAAAACAATTATTTTGAGTTCTGACGTTCATTTTCTAATTGATATATATATCGAGGATATACTGCAAAAACTATCCAAGTGCATTTCGATAAAAAATTTGTCAACATTTTAATATAGAAAGTTTATGGACATTTTTATTTTATTTTTTACATTTTTAACAATTTGTATAATATAACATCTATAAAAACGAACGCATTAACAGTCGGGTCTGTTCTGTAGCAATGTGATTTGATACAATCATTGTTGGAATTCGAAATCGCCCGGTTTATTATTCATAGAAGATTGTTCGAATTATGTTCGGGTGATTTCAAACTCCAAAAGTGATGTGAAGACGACGGTGATTTTAAAATCACCGTGATATCAAATCGCTGTGATTATAAAACAGACCTGAGTATTACCCGTGTAAATTGTGGCTTTAAAATTCGATAACAAAATGTATCGAAAATTAACTTGGTCAGTTTATACAGTATTCCTATATATTATTATCGAAATTTAAACTCAAGATTAATATCATTTTAATATTATATGTATTTGATATATTTGACGAAGTCAATTATTGATTAATTTTGTTATCGAATGTCATGTTTTACTCAAAAATCGGGTAATAGCATTACATCACTTCAATACAATTTATTAATGGTATTTTTACAATTTATTAAAAAAAATACTTAACAAAGACGATAAAGTTGTTTAAACTTGAATTGAAATTTCGATAAAAAAAATCATCGAAATCAATTTGGTCAGTTAGTTTATCATGTGATTTTATCCACTGTATATCGCCGATAAACTGCACAATGTGGCCAAATTTATTTTCGATAAATTTGTTTATTGTTATTTTTAGACTTGATTTAATCGATAAATCGTATCATATTTACAGTGTTTTCTTTCAGTTTATACGACATTTTCTATACATTTTTAAGGAAAAAAGAGTAAAATTTCGATAAACCATTTAATTTTGTCTACTCATTAAACAACTGATATAAAAACAAATCAAATCAAGTACTGCCATAATTTAAACTCTTTAGGCTCCTCCCAAAATAGAAAATATTCGGAAGAAAAAAATCAAACCTTTTATTTGAATATTGAAGATTCCATAAAAAATATATTTATCATTATGAATTGGGTCAGTTTATTCTCTATATCTGCAACATAAAGACAAATCAAATGAGGTATACAGTATACTGTCATGTTTTAAACTCTCTTCTCTATCTCTGAGAAATACTCATAATAATTGTTGCCGACTTAAGTGTTAGGATTACACTTTGAGGTATAATATTACTTATCCACGTCTTCGGTTTCAAAATCCGGCTAAAATTGTTTTCCTCTTTGAGTAATCTAAATTTGACACTTTTATTTATACGGCTCAGATTTACGAGACGATAAGCAGCCCTCTTTCAAAGTGTCTATCAAACAACTTGTGATAAACCCACTTTTTATTGAGCTTCTTTGTCAGTCATAAAATATGTATGTTTGTATTTATGTATATTGTATTTGCAGAATATTTGATTGATTTGAAATATAAAATAGCTTGTCGTAAAGTCATAATCTTTTAAAAGTATCACTTCATTTACCAACGAAACTGCATTCATCCTGACAATGCGATGACAGCAATAAACTCAAGAGATCTAATGGAGTAAATAAAATCTCAGTTTATGATTAAGTGACAGTTGCAAGATTTTATAGCAGTTCAGAGGTTTTAAACTTCTGTCAAATAAAGTTTGTTTATTGTTTTTCACTTCCAAAAACAAATAAGAGAGAGAGGGAAAGAAAAAACTCAAAAATTTTCAAACGTACCTACGAAATCTCTTAGCCACCACCATACAAACCCTAGAAAAGACTAACGACTGCGAGAATAAGCCCTGCGAAAAATCCCTGTGATATATGGCGCCAAATAAAATGTATCATTTGAATAATTTGCATTGTCAAGTAGAGCTATTCATCATAGCAGGGAATTGGGCTTGTCCTATTATACATTATCATAAAATATGTATGTTTGTATGCACATACATATGTAAGCGTATGCGTAAATACATATGTACGCATGTATGTATGAGTGTTTTTCCTTATGTATGTCTGTATGTCTAATTTGTACAAATCATAAAACATTTTACCGAATTATAGCCAAAGGAAAAAACGTGTTTTTCCACATTTTTATGATTTGTTTAACGAATCTGTTAAAATTGCTGTACAATTTAAGTGGGCTTTTTTTATATTTATGCATATACATATGTATCTTGCTTCAAAAAATAATCATTTTTATTTTTATAGCTCATACATACGTCATGTAGGTAGACCTTGTTTTTTGCTAATATGGCTATTACATATGATATCCACACACATGTATTCGTACTTACATACATTTATATACAAACATATACATATATATATATATACATATATATATTTGAGTGTGTATAGGTATTTTTGCAAGTGTGTCAGTGGCGTTACATGTGCCATTGTCGAGATAAGAAAACATGATTCTCAACTAAAGTGTAAAACAGAAAAAATAATGAACAAAAAACACAATTTTCACAAATCTTGTGCAAATATACGAGGGCTTTATGTTGGGGGAATTTTTCGCATGGATCTCATGCCGAAACGGAGTTATCGGTAAATTAATTGAATTGAAGTCTAGTAATTGAACTCCCATTGATTTATAAAAAATAAAACTTATAACTAATAATTATTAATTTTTGATAAAAATATATCATCGACATACATAAACTGATTACTTCCATTTTCAATTAATTTTGTTATCAATACTTTAAATTGAAATTTCGATAAAAAAATATTTATCGATATATTATCGAATTTGCCCTAGTTGGCCCATACATAGCGATAACTATTTTGTATGGATACATAAAAATTCCAATTCAAATTTCGATACAAAATATTTAGCGATATATTCTCGAATTTGACTTAGTCATTGATTTCTAGAGCCCGACCGAAGTCGGATTTTATGGCCGAAGCCGAAGCCGTAGCCGAACTTCGGCTAAATTTACAAACTTCGGACGAAACCGTAGCCGAAGCCGAATGTTTTATATTTGTTAAAGAATTGTTTACTTTGCACCAAAAAATTTAGCTTTTAATCAGTTTATATCTACTGCTTACGTATTTATTTACTTAGCACATAAAATTAAAAACCTTAATGTTATAATGACAAAGAAAGTATTTTTTCTGCATTAAGACCTTTTATACTATTTCCTTAATTTGAATACAGCTGCCCAGCAGCATAAACAACTTTCTAGCACACAAGTACTTTTCTGCCACTATTTCCAAATTTTTGAAACATCTCGAGTTACAGTATTACAAAATCTTAATGATTCTTGGACTCAATGGCTCATTATTATCTATTCGTACTACTTTTACAAGAATGCTTTCACTAGTGGGTGGGGAACTGAGTCATGTTTTTCTTTGTCGTTCTTCCTTTGGTGCCCTTCCTTACTTTGGTGTCCTTTCTCAAATTATTTTTGTAGTATTGTTCACTTTTATGAAGATTTCCATAATAGTATTTTCTTTAAAAAGTCATATAATTCTATTTTTTTGTACTTTTTGAACAAAAAATCGGCCTTCGGCCAACTTCGGCTGATTTTGTGGCCAAATGCCGAGTTTTGGCCGTAGCCGTAGCCGAAGCCGAACATTCGGTCGGGCTCTATTGATTTCTAAAGAGTAAAACTAATAAATTTTAATTAACATTTTGTGTATGCAGCATAAACTGTCAATTTTGTTACGAAATTTAAAGCCACTATTTATTCGGTACATTTGTTCATATCATTGCCGTACTTTCTTTCAATTCATAGAGGGACATTTTCTATAAATTAGTACACGAAAACCCCAGTAGCAATTTCGATAAATACATTAAAATTTAAATTTCAGAAAAAAATATTTATCTATATTTTATAGAATTTGGCGGAGAACTACATTGCATGGAAAATAAATACGGAAAAATTCAAATGAAAATTTTGATAAAAAATATTTATCGATATATTATCGAATTTGAATAATCACTAAAGAAAAAACTCAGTAAAAATTTCGATAAACACATAAAAATTAAAATTGAAATTTCGATAAAAAAAATATGCCCTATTTATTCGATAAATTTGTTCATATCATTACCGCATTTTCTTTCAATTCATAGAGGGTCATTTTCTATAAATTATTAAAGAAAAAAACTGTAAAAATTTCTATAAATACATAAAAAAATTCAAATTTCGATAAAAAAATAAAAAATATTTATTAATATATTATCGAATTTGCCTAATTTGGCCGATAAGCACCGATAACTATTTTATATGGAAAATAAATACATACAAATTCAAATCAAAATTTTGATAAATAATATTTATCGATATATTATCGAATTTGAACAATCAGTAAAGAAAAAACTCAGTAAAAATTTCGATAAACACATAAAAATTTTAATTTAAATTTCGATAAAAAATATTTATCGATATATTGTCGAATTTGACTTAGTCAAGATAAATTTGAATTGACATTGAAATTATGTCTATGCAGTTTAAACAGACAATTTTATTATCGAAATTTAAAGCCACAATTTATTCGGTAAATTGGTTCATATCATTACCGTACTTTCGTTCAATTCATAGAGGGACATTTTCTACAAGTATTAAAGAAAAAACTTTCGAAAAATACATAAAAATTAAAATTGAGATTTTCCTTATTCGATCCATACGTATCTGCATGGAAAAGAAATACAATACGAATACAAATTCAAATTGGAATTTTGATAAAACATATTTATCGATATATTCTCGAATTTGACTTAGTCAGTGAAGTCATTGATCTCCCATTGACTTCTAAAGAATAAAGCAATTAAATTTTAATTGACATTTTCTCTATGCAGTATAAGTTAACATTTCTGTTTTCAATATTTAAAGCCACTATTTATTCGGTAAATTTGTTCATATTATTACCATACTTTCTTTCAATTCATAGAGGGGCACATTTTCTATAAATTAGTTAAAAAATATCTGTAAAAATTTCGATAAATACATACAAATTAAAATTGAAATTTCGATAAAAAATGTTTATCGATATACATAGTGCAGAATTTTCCTACGATATTTTCCTGATAACGATATTTTGTATGGAAAATAAATACATAAAACTTCAAATTAAAATTTCGTTAAAAAATATTTATCGATATGTTGAAGAAATTACAGTATTTGTTCGGTACATATCGACAACTAAGGAAAATAAATACATACATACATAAATACATACATTAAATCTCAAATTGAAATTTCGATATAAAATATTTGTGGATATATATTCAAATTTGACTTACTAAATTATTAGATTCATTTTTGTTTTTTTTTTTTTCATTTTGTTTTCGATCTAAGCACTGACCTACTGTAGGTCATTCACTCGTGTTTGAAATTTTTATCCCTAGCCAAGGTTATTGACCTTTTCCCAAAGGTTATTTACCTATCTACAACGTAAATTAAGCAATATATTATTAATAATTAAGTGAAATTGGCGTTCTGTTAATGTTCACTTCCCACTTCAAAAGTCGATGACATCTGTAAAAGTCATTAGCTTCTGCAAATGCATTGCCATATATAAAATACATTTTAACAGCTCCCAAAAGTCATTGAACACCTGTCAAATGTCATTGAAAACCTGCCTAAGGCCTTTGAACTCCAATCTAAGGTCATTGAACTTCTGCCTGAGGTCTTTAAACTCCTACCTATGAGATTTGAACTACTGTCTAAAGATTACTGAAAGCCTATGCATGGTCATTGAAATCCTAGCTAAAGTCACTGAACTCCTATCTAAGGTCTTCAAATTCCTATATATTTAATGTTTTTGAAATCCTGTATATAGTCTATGAACTCATGTGTAAGGTGTTTGAACTCCTGCCTAAGGCCTTATTTTTGAACTCTCGTTTAAGGCATTTTTAACTCTTGCCAAAGGTATTTTGTAACTTCTGTCTAAGGTCATTGAACTCCTGTCTAGGGTCATTGAACTATTGTCTAGGTCTTTGAACTATTGTCTTAGGTCTTTAAACTTCTGCCTAAGGTCTATGTACTCCTGTCTTAGATCGATGAACTCCTGTCTAAGGTCTATGAACTCCTGCCTAAGGCCATTGAACTTCTGTCTAAGGTGTTGGAACGCCTACCTAAGGTCGTTAAACTCCTGTCTAAAGCCATTGAACTGCTGTTTAAGGTCATTGAACTCATGACAAAGATCATTATCTCAAATCAACAGTCCTAGACATTATCACGTCAGCGCCAATAAAGTAATACTGCCACACAATAAAGCCAAATGTTCGTATTAGCCTCTTCCCAAAATTATTATACCACCTTGATTATATAGCCAGTTGCTATAGCACAGCACACATTTTTACAAATATGTACACACACGTACATACGTAAGTGTGTTTATATTTTGCAGACAGACAATCCATGTCAGACATTTGATTGTATATTTTGCTAGTATTTTTAAGCCTACAATGGCATTTTCAACAATTTGTTTCGTTTTTTGCGATAAAAACTGTCTAGATACAGCAACAATGGCAAAACTACGTTCTACGACTGGCATGAAAAAGGCCAAAACAAACAGGATTTTCTGTGTCTGTCTACCGAATGAATGACTATCAGAGTAAACAATGTAACACGTGCAATTAAAAACTATCATTCCAAAGGCCTAAAGCCAACAAAAGTACTTAGTCGTCGTAGTCCGTAGGTAGTAGACAAGTCCGTGCGTAGTATTGTTGCTTCATTGTTTGATAACATATATGTAACATTTTTTGTTAATTTTCTGTTGACCCCATGTAAACAAACAAATCCTTTTTGGATGGCATAGAGGGGATACATATTTGACAAAAACACACACATGCATGTGGACATTAGACCAGATTGGAAATATGTATAAAAAGAGAAGAATGGAGTAATATATGGTCGGCATACATGATAAATTGACCAATTCAATTTTCGTTCAATTTTGTTATCGAAATTGAAATAAAGTTACAATTTATTATAAATAAAATTTAGTAAATAAATAATTTGACAATTTAGAGTTTGGGGTTTATATCCCATAGTTGATCCCATTTATTTATTCTTTAAAAAAATATATGTACATCACACAAAATTTAATAATATAAATAAAAACTCGGTCAAATCACGAAATTCGATATCGAGAACTTTACGATGGAAAAGTTATTTTTATTGTTGTGAATATGAAAAGGTAAACATTGGAACTACTTAAAATCTAACAGGACAAGAATCTACAAAAACATCTACTTGAATTCGAGAGAAGTTTAACTTTTTTAACGAAAATATCGAATTCTGGAGTTAGGAAAAATATGTCGACTAAACCAACTTCCGCTTAGTCGTTTATTATTTGTCACCAAACATGAATAAGCAAAATGTTCGATACGCCCTAATGTGTTTCCATATAATATTAACCAAAGAATGCATGTATTGCTTGTGTGGCCACACGTCATAACATCTTATTCTCAATATATGATGTCATTTATTGACTTCCAATTTGGAATAACCGCCCATGTCGGAAATTTTCGATTTCGGGATTATGTATCGATCGATATATGTATGACACCCCTAGGTATGCCCAATTTTTTTTTTTACTTTTTCCAACACATTTAGTTTCAGATGTACTGCGATTTTTTGAGATGTGCTGTTATTCCAGAAAACCACAGATATAAGGGAAATCATATGACACGTCACCGTTACACTAAAGATTAGATAAGGTGTAATTTGCCAAATACAGACTTCAAAAATTAAAGTGCCCGCCAGATAGCCAGTGAGACAGAAGGACGGTCGGACGCAAATAGCTCAAATAATTTAGAATATGCTAAAAGCGATTTCGTCCAAACATACTCGTACATTAGGACAATGACCACTTTCTCGATGAGCTGCATTTTGCTCCTCAGAAAATGAAAAATGTTTAATGAATATTCAACCTAAGTCATTTTGATTTGCCATCACAAAACTAAGCATAATCATAAATTTACATATTTGTTCAGTCATTCATGTAGTAAGGTCAGCATTACTAGCCAGTTATGAGGCACTTTTCCTTACGTACAATGTCATCTCCTCTTCCCTCTTTGTATTGGTACACAAGCTGAGTTGAGTTGGTCATATAGGCAATTTCTTGTTTGTTTTGTTATTCTTTGGTTTAGTTATCAACAGAGATTTTCTAAACATCTAGATAAGCCTTGAAAGTCCTTTGTCCTATACTATAAAAACAAATACCTCACTCTACTCTACTACTCTATATACATATACGGAATATTGAATATTGAATGAGTTGAGTCATCTTTGAAGAAAAAACAGAGTGGGAGTTTAGAGTCCCTTTTGAAAAAAATAATAATGTTCTTTGTACCAAAAGTTATTTGCATACTTTTGTTTTGCTATTATTAAAATGAATAAAGGATTCGAAAACACAAAATAAGTGTTAGGTATCGATGTAGGTTGCACAGTGTGGGAAGTTGGGAAAAAATTTACATAAATCAAACAATTGAAATGTGGGATTAGCGGAGAAGTAATAAGGAGTTGAAGTTTTAAAATTAAACATTCTAAGCCAATTAGCTAACCTAAACTAACCTAAACTAACCTAACTTAACGTAGCCTAACGTAACCTAACGTAGCCTAACGTAACCTAACGTAGCCTAACCTAACCTAACCTAACCTAACCTAACCTAACCTAAGCTAACCTAAGCTAACCTAACCTAACCTAACCTAACCTTACCTAACCTAACCTAACCTAACCTAACCTAACCTAACCTAACCTAACCTAACCTAACCTAACCTAACCTAACCTAACCTAACCTAACCTAACCTAACCTAACCTAACCTAACCTAACCTAACCTAACCTAACCTAACCTAACCTAACCTAACCTAACCTAACCTAACCTAACCTAACCTAACCTAACCTAACCTAACCTAACCTAACCTAACCTAACCTAACCTAACCTAACCTAACCTAACCTAACCTAACCTAACCTAACCTAACCTAACCTAACCTAACCTAACCTAACCTAACCTAACCTAACCTAACCTAACCTAACCTAACCTAACCTAACCTAACCTAACCTAACCTAACCTAACCTAACCTAACCTAACCTAACCTAACCTAACCTAACCTAACCTAACCTAACCTAACCTAACCTAACCTAACCTAACCTAACCTAACCTAACCTAACCTAACCTAACCTAACCTAACCTAACCTAACCTAACCTAACCTAACCTAACCTAACCTAACCTAACCTAACCTAACCTAACCTAACCTAACCTAACCTAACCTAACCTAACCTAACCTAACCTAACCTAACCTAACCTAACCTAACCTAACCTAACCTAACCTAACCTAACCTAACCTAACCTAACCTAACCTAACCTAACCTAACCTAACCTAACCTAACCTAACCTAACCTAACCTAACCTAACCTAACCTAACCTAACCTAACCTAACCTAACCTAACCTAACCTAACCTAACCTAACCTAACCTAACCTAACCTAACCTAACCTAACCTAACCTAACCTAACCTAACCTAACCTAACCTAACCTAACCTAACCTAACCTAACCTAACCTAACCTAACCTAACCTAACCTAACCTAACCTAACCTAACCTAACCTAACCTAACCTAACCTAACCTAACCTAACCTAACCTAACCTAACCTAACCTAACCTAACCTAACCTAACCTAACCTAACCTAACCTAACCTAACCTAACCTAACCTAACCTAACCTAACCTAACCTAACCTAACCTAACCTAACCTAACCTAACCTAACCTAACCTAACCTAACCTAACCTAACCTAACCTAACCTAACCTAACCTAACCTAACCTAACCTAACCTAACCTAACCTAACCTAACCTAACCTAACCTAACCTAACCTAACCTAACCTAACCTAACCTAACCTAACCTAACCTAACCTAACCTAACCTAACCTAACCTAACCTAACCTAACCTAACCTAACCTAACCTAACCTAACCTAACCTAACCTAACCTAACCTAACCTAACCTAACCTAACCTAACCTAACCTAACCTAACCTAACCTAACCTAACCTAACCTAACCTAACCTAACCTAACCTAACCTAACCTAACCTAACCTAACCTAACCTAACCTAACCTAACCTAACCTAACCTAACCTAACCTAACCTAACCTAACCTAACCTAACCTAACCTAACCTAACCTAACCTAACCTAACCTAACCTAACCTAACCTAACCTAACCTAACCTAACCTAACCTAACCTAACCTAACCTAACCTAACCTAACCTAACCTAACCTAACCTAACCTAACCTAACCTAACCTAACCTAACCTAACCTAACCTAACCTAACCTAACCTAACCTAACCTAACCTAACCTAACCTAACCTAACCTAACCTAACCTAACCTAACCTAACCTAACCTAACCTAACCTAACCTAACCTAACCTAACCTAACCTAACCTAACCTAACCTAACCTAACCTAACCTAACCTAACCTAACCTAACCTAACCTAACCTAACCTAACCTAACCTAACCTAACCTAACCTAACCTAACCTAACCTAACCTAACCTAACCTAACCTAACCTAACCTAACCTAACCTAACCTAACCTAACCTAACCTAACCTAACCTAACCTAACCTAACCTAACCTAACCTAACCTAACCTAACCTAACCTAACCTAACCTAACCTAACCTAACCTAACCTAACCTAACCTAACCTAACCTAACCTAACCTAACCTAACCTAACCTAACCTAACCTAACCTAACCTAACCTAACCTAACCTAACCTAACCTAACCTAACCTAACCTAACCTAACCTAACCTAACCTAACCTAACCTAACCTAACCTAACCTAACCTAACCTAACCTAACCTAACCTAACCTAACCTAACCTAACCTAACCTAACCTAACCTAACCTAACCTAACCTAACCTAACCTAACCTAACCTAACCTAACCTAACCTAACCTAACCTAACCTAACCTAACCTAACCTAACCTAACCTAACCTAACCTAACCTAACCTAACCTAACCTAACCTAACCTAACCTAACCTAACCTAACCTAACCTAACCTAACCTAACCTAACCTAACCTAACCTAACCTATTTTTTGTCTTTGCTCTTTTCCCGAAAACTGCAGTTTTTGAATACATTTCTGAAGTTTGAATATTGGAGTTAACTTAAATTCTAGGGACTATATTCTTTCCACTTGAAGGGTACCACTAAAGTAGTAAAACATATTTCACGTATTTTCTAGAAATTATATAGCAGCCGAAATAATAACAACAAGGGAAGTTGCCAAATGGCGCAGTCGCATCATAGTGTCAGGCTGTCAAAAAATTCACCAACGGCCCTCGACTGCCGCAGATCTCTTAACGAGATGGTTAAGCAGTTCATATGGGTATCTGGACATAAGGATATTCCGGGGAACTGCAAAGCCGAAGAACTTGCTAGGAAAGGGACGACATTACAAATTCTCGAAGAATTTGCAGATATTGGTGTGGCATTGTCTACATGCAAGCTTTGGATTAGGCAATAGGCAGTCCAAAGAGAGATGGACAGAAATCGACACCTGTAGGGTAGTTCGACAAATCTGGCCTAGATATGACCTAAAAAAATATCTCCTCGCACTAGAGACGAAAAGACTGTATACGTTAGTGGCAGTTCTGATAGGTGAATACACAAGTAGGTTGGGAATTGAGTCGAATGACTTCTGTAGAAACTGTGGGGTTGAGGGAGAGCACCTGCTTTGCTGCTGTCCCTTATGAAGTAAACGACGTCTGGATATACTGGGGTCGGTCTTTCTGGAAAATTTGACATATCTTGCCGGTACCGATACTCATATTATTGATAACTTTGTGTATAATACATTGAGAGGCAACTGGAACCGTGGTAGCACAAGAGATCGAGCACTAATATGATCTCCAGGGATGGTCCACGACATGATTTTTTAGGTTTACGACTGTCAGAAAGGTGTAAACGTCACATACGTCATAAACCCGTCTCAAATGTATGAAATGTCGTAAACTGTAATATCAGTTCTATGGACGCTACAGACTTCAGCCCTTCAAAAAAAATAATCGAAATTCGAGATATCGTCATCAGAAAAGAGAAAGGGCGTATCATCATTTTTAAAAATTTTACAGGAGAAGAAAAAAACTAAATAAACTGAAAAATGTTGTCGTTAGAAAAACTGAGTTTTCAGGATAACAAACAAACATATGTATTCACACAAACATGATTTATAACGTGTTTGTGAAAATTGCTTGAAGGCTGAGGTTTTTAACTTTGGAAGCAGAAATAATTTGTTTTAAGCGCTTATGAATTTCGTTAATAAATTCACCATTTTTGATAGTAGGTCGCTAAAAATTTAAGATAGCGATGTACAATTACGATAATGCAGTGTTTCAATTAAATGTCTTCGGATTTACTTTTTAATTGTAAAAATAACTTTAATTGGATTTGTTCTTTAGTTACCTAGTTTTACTCCACTTGCTGTTGGATCTTCACCACATTCACTTTCCCGTCCTGAATTTTCACAAATATCCCAATCACCGACTTCAAGACCTCAACCAAAGATAACTAAATTTTTCCGTAAAACTTCAAAAACAAAAAGATATAAACTGGATCTTCGTGCAGCAACATTATTTTTCGCGTGCAATGTACCTTTTGTGGCTGCAAGTAATAAATATTTCAAATGAAATGCAACCGTTATATACACCACCAAGTAGAAAACGATTAGCTGTGCCTCTGTTAGACGCATTACATAAGGATCAGATATATATTAACGTCAAAAGTTTGGGCAAAGCTTCATCCTCAGTTGTATTAATTGATGGATGGAAAACTTCTGCGGCAAACAGATATAAAGTAAAATTGGAGAAAAAAGTTGTTATGCTTGGTGGAACTAAGCCTAGATTACCTTGCCGTACTCGATGATGTAGTGAACGCGATGGACTTTCATGGTTAATTAATAATCTTTCCAAAATGAAGCAAATTTTGTGCCCAAACAGACATTTGCGGAAAACCTGTTGTGAAGGCAGACGTTAGTGAATTGCTATACAAAGAAGACTTCATACATTCCTTCCTACGTCTGCTTGACTTGTTAAATCCTGTTGCTATTCTTATCAAAAATTGCCAAAAATCTGACTATTCAATGGAGGATAAATACAGCCTCACAGCAAATTTTGTACATCCCATATGTCGTGGAGCAAAATTAACACCAGAACAACTGCTGATTGTTGAAGATTTTATAATTGAAAAACTTGATGAATATGGTCTAGTATCTTACTCAGAATTCAAACGATCAACAGAATTTTTTCTGTGCTTGCTGCAAAAACTTCAAGTCCTGACTTATTCTGGAATATGGCACAAAGTGGACATAACGCACTGGCATTATTTGCTCTAAAATTACTGAGCAAATAGAAGGGATTTTCTCCAATTGGTCCCATGTGCATTCCGATTTACGAAATCGATTAGAATCGGAACGACCTAAAAAGTTTCTGGAAGTTTACTTTTCACTAAAATACGCGAAAAAAGACAACTTTGAAGACATTGATGAAGAAGATTCGAGTGAAGAAGAAACCTAATTTATAAACAAATAATAATTCATTTGAATCAATAAATAAACTTGAAAGTTCAAAATAAAACGATTTTTTTTCTATTGATTTGCTGATTATTTACTCTTTGTGACAGAGTCAAGTTTCCGAAATTAGGTTTACGACGTTGTATACGTATGTCGAATACGTCTCAAATGTATGTCATATACGTCACAGTTTACGACGGACCATCCCTGATGATCTCACAAGAGATCATTTTAGTGCTATGATCTGCCAAATTACAAAACCTTTAACGTAAATTTCAAAATTTAGTCTCATTTCCTCTAATTGCAAAGCTAGGATCATACAACATTTATTTTGTCATTTTGATTTATACCAAGATATCTTGGAGACTACACAATATAACTAATTTATAACCGACAAAAAATCTGTTATGTGGACTTATAAACACAAATGTAAGTAGTGGCCCTTTTCGAAGCTCTGTAACTCCGTCCCCGTATGGTATGGGAGGACAAAAAAGTTCCCCGATTAAATACCCCAATATCTATTCTATAAGCATCCCAATTCAATTGGTTGACTGGTTAGAAAAACGGTAGACTTGATAATTTTCGGAATTTTTCTAAATTCTCCCACTGTATTTTGGTGGGTGGATTAGTTCATTGGTTGGCCGCCACCTCTAGTCATCACTATTTAAACAACAATATTATTTATGTAAATTTCGATACCACATTTTTTTTGTTGAGTTGGGTTTTGTTGTGTCCCTATGAATAATGTTGATTTGAATTTAACAACCGTCACAACATGTTAAATGTTTACCACTCTTTATTTGTCATTGGTGTGTGGATGGATAGATTTTTACACGATTTGCATAAAGGGTCAAGGGACAAAGGGAATATTTAAAACGCATTTTATGTTCAACAAACTTGTAAATGAATTTAAAATATTCATTTGCTCATTCCTTTAGACTGAATATTATTTTGGTAGGGAAACGGAAATTAAACTTGCAAAGCTTTAATATTAAATACGAAAAATCTGGTCGAAGTCCTGAGTGATTTGTTCTTGTACTCAGATGAATTGTAAATATTTTAAACATAATTAAATGCAACATTCGCTTCTTTTGATTGCATCCCTTGCTTTAGATTCCAAACTGAATAAACTATATATGTTTGTAGGTAAGTGGAAGGGAAGTGGTGGTGGTGGTGGTTCTTTCATTCCATTTACAATATTACAAGTACTCTTTCTTACTTAGTGACTTACTGACTTACCTGGATTTCCTCAGTTGCTGGTGCACAAAGTAAATGTTTCCGCTTCAAAAGTAATCAAAAGTATGGTAAGGGTATTGTTAGGTTTGTTTCCTTGCTTGGTTTTCCTTTTTCATTCCGTTTTTGTTTTTATTGCTGGAGCTGGAGCTGAAGCTGAGGCTAAAGCTGTCGATGATACTTGGTGGTTTTCGTGTGCAGCCATCCTTAATTCACTTAAAATCGTTAGCCATAAAGAGACTGACATACTCACTGACCCCATTGTCCGCAAAAATTGCTGGCAATGCCAGGGGGGTACTATTACAGGGTTGCCCATATTCGACGGTCCCATCGGCCATTCGATGACTCGTTGGGCCCATTCCAATCGACGAGGCTTGTCCGCAGGCAACAATCTTTGCGTCAATTGAATTTTGTACGGGAACAAATGCAAATCAACGCGAATAATCCGTTGTAAAGTGGACCGAGCCATGCCCAACTGCTGAGAACGGCGTTTTTGGGATGTTCTTGGGGACCTCTCAACACTGGCTCGTACGGCAGCGATATTCTCGGCCGATCGCCTTGGTCGACTTTTATTTGGCCTCTTCGGATTAGAAAGAGCCTCACCAGTCGAAAATTGTTCGTATAAACGCTTAATGGTGTTCTTACATTTTTTAATATTTTAAAAGCACGTTGAGTTTTCACAATTGACTTCTTCTGTTTCAGAGCGCTCGCGTGGCGTGTATTGTTCCATGGTAAAAATCTGCTTGGACTGACGCTTCAAACGCGGTATGTCATTAAGCGATCTGACATCTCTGTCAAAAGTTATGGCGTTGCCAGATGGGTCCGTCGAATATGGGCAACCCTGTACATAGGGAAACCACGATAAGAGCAGCCGCAAAAGGAGCATTCAACAACCACTACATATAAGCCGCTTGTTGCCTGATTGTTTCAACACAAATTTTCCCCCAAAGGATTTGTGAGTGGTTCTATTTGATATGCATTGTTGTGGGATATGCTCCAATATTGTGTATCGAGATATCGCTTATGTTAGCCAATGCATTTGATTTGATCTGAAAAAAGAATAACAAACAATAGGTTTGAGTTTGAAAATTTATGTTAATGATTCTAATATTACATACAATCTATAGAAATTCGAATTTAGAACATAAAATAGATAAAATTAAAATTAATGCAACTATGCACAAAGGCGGAAACAAAAGAGTGTAAGCGGAATTTATGCAAACTAGTTACTATTACTGGAACTACTGCCTAATTAACGAAACAATATCATTAACAGTAGGCCCCCTGTTTGCCAAATGAAACAATAGCAGTTGTTTGTATACCTCAATTTTTTTCTAAAGATGCGACCTGATTTGTCACTAGGATATTCTTCTGGCCTCTATTATGTATTATAGAATGCAAAGTTTTTTAAAAACGGTGAAGCAAATACAATTACTTGACAGCTCAGCTCCTCGTATAACTATTCAACCAAACAATTAAAACTCTTTACCATTTTTTGTATTTGTTTTTGCAATAGACAGAAAGTAACTGAAACATATGGTCTTCATCCGAATTAATTCTGACAGAATAAAATTACACATTTTCAACAGTTACAAATTTAGGAGTTCAGACATAGAACATACTGGTCACAAATGCCTATGATCAATTTTTCGATATATACGCAATACAATTAAGAAATCATTAACAAACAAATTATTGAATTGGACACTCATTCATTGGACATGTAGTCGTATGATAACTGTAAAAAAATTAATCATACGTGGCCCAGTACTTCATTGAAAAAAGTTTGCTGAATATGTTTAATACTAAACCAGTAAGGAAAGGCAGAAAGTCGGGCGGGGCCGACTGTGTCATACCCTACTCCTCCCTAACAATGCGATAAGTGTAATTGCGATAATAATTTGGAATAATTGGTTAATGGATAGGAACATATTACCTAATTCTGAACCGATAATCGCTAAATTAAGCAATATTTGTTCCTAAATTGAGAAACATCTTTTTGGAAAATTTTAATGATCGGAAGTAAAGTACAACTTCTATAGCGCTTTGATACCAAATCAGGAGGAACATATATATTGAGGTTATATATAAATCTGAACCAATTTTCCCTAAATACTCATTCATGTAAAAAGACCTCTTTCTGTCGAATTTCGTACTGATTGGATATAAAATACAGTCTCTAAAGCGCTTACATGTCAAATCGGGGGTAACATATATATGGGGGTATATCTAAATCTGAACCGATTTTCTCCGAATTTTCCAGTATTCCTTCATGTAGAAAGAAACCTCTTTTTGCCGAATTTCGCACTGATCGGATATAAAATAATATTTTTACTTTTTTAAAATATTTTTTAATATATATATATATATGGGGGCTATATCTAAATCTGGACCGATTTTATCCAAATTATGGATCGTCCTTGGGCCAATAAAGTGCCAGAAAGAATATCTATTCTGGTCCGAATATTTAATCTAGAAAAAAGCATTTTTAAATTTGTCCCTCTTATACCATACAAAATGCGGATTACTTTTGTGTTTTTTTTTGTTTGTTTTTAGTGTAATAATTCAACATGTTGGGAAAAGTTTATTCATTGCAAGCTTTTAATTCAACAAAAATTATTTTAAAAAAAATCAAATATTCGAATTATTTTTTTAAAACATACTTTTCGAAATATGTATATCAATTTTAGTAATGTGATCAAATTAGCAAATTAACATAAATTCAAAGCTAATCGAGAGTTTGCATTTTGAAATCTATGAAAGGAAGAAAAGAATTCAAAAACTATCAGAGAAGATCTATTCGGGTCCGAATATTTTATCTCGAAATAATTAAGAAAAATATTATACAAATTATATTTATGGGATTTGCATTTGAAATTCAGAAATCGTGAATAAAATTTTAGAATATTCCATTTGATATTCAAAACTAATCAAAATAAATTCATAATTTTTCGTTTGAAATTCAGAAATCATAATTTGAATTTGGAATTTCGTGTGATGTCCATTATGATTGCTTAAGGTGTTGTTCTGCCTGAAAAGGCATAACTTGTCAGGGATTGTACAACATATAAGAAACAATGAGCTATCGGGGATTTAAAAATGGAACTGGATAGATTTTCGCATTAATGATGTTAAAAATTGGGAAAACAATTATCAGAATTCGGGACAGTCTTTGACAATGCTTCATATCGCCGCGGATTTTATTCAGTCAAATCCTTTTCACCATATTCAATTCATACAAATCCATTTCAAAATACGAGGGTTGCTATATATATTTCTGCCTAGGCAACACTAAGTGTTGGAAAGTTGGACATTTTTTAGCATGAACGTACTCAGAACGTTTTGACGCACGACCATCATTTGTTTTTTTACAGTGACTTTGTCCCTCTTATACCATACAAAATGCGGATTACTTTTGTGTTTTTTTTTTGTTAGTTTTTAGTGTAATAATTCAACATGTTGGGAAAAGTTTATTCATTGCAAGCTTTTAATTCAACAAAAATTATTTAAAAAAAAATCAAATATTCGAATTATTTTTTTAAAACATACTTTTCGAAATATGTATATCAATTTTAGTAATGTGATCAAATTAGCAAATTAACATAAATTCAAAGCTAATCGAGAGTTTGCATTTTGAAATCTATGAAAGGAAGAAAAGAATTCAAAAACTATCAGAGAAGATCTATTCGGGTCCGAATATTTTATCTCGAAATAATTAAGAAAAATATTATACAAATTATATTTATGGGATTTCCATTTGAAATTCAGAAATCGTGAATTTAATTTTAGAATATTCCATTTGATATTCAAAACTAATCAAAATAAATTCATAATTTTTCGTTTGAAATTCAGAAATCATCATTTGAATTTGGGATTTCGTGTGATGTCCATTATGATTGCTTAAGGTGTTGTTCTGCCTGAAAAGGCATAACTTGTCAGGGATTGTACAACATATAAGAAACAATGAGCTATCGGGGATTTAAAAATGGAACTGGATAGATTTTCGCATTAATGATGTTAAAAATTGGGAAAACAATTATCAGAATTCGGGACAGTCTTTGACAATGCTTCATATCGCTGAGGATTGTATGATGTTCTCGTTTTACTAGAATCACTTTTATTCAGTCAAATCTATTTTACCATATTCAATTCATTCAAATCCATTTCAAAATATACGTACATACATATATACATATTAAATAAAAATTACGCTTGTAATGAATTCTGAAATGAAAATTTTTTCAAATGAAAAATTCGGAATTTCAAATGAAGAGTTATGAACTACAAATGAAAATTCTAAAAATATCAATTGATGAGTTCAAAATTTTAAATTAAAATTTTCAGAAAAGCTGAGTTTCAATTGACGAGTTCTGAATTTCACCTACAAAATACGAGATTTTTGTCATAATTTCATATATTTTTTTTATTATAAATAATATTGTATATTTTGAATTTTTGAAAATACGAGATTTTTGTCATAATTTCATATTTTTTTTAATTTTAAATAATATTTTTTATTTTGAAGCTGTTTTTTGTAAACTTGTGTATTATAAAGGGTTTTCCAACAAGAGGTGTTATTTTAGTATTCAAAGAAAAATGCAATTTTTTGAGATAAATGATCGGATGTTTATTTCATAATAAAGAGGAAGGTATGCCGTTAATAATGAAAAACAACATAAGCCAAATGGCCACCACGACCACGCTTACAGGACCATATCCTTTTCATGAAATTTTCCATAACCAAATCGCAAAGTGGCTGCCCTATGTCCTCGATAGCCTCACGAATTCTATCTTTGATGTCTTCAATCGACGCTGGGCTGTTGGCGTAGACCCTATCTTTCACGTGGCCCCAAATGAAGAAGTCGCAAGGTGTTAAATCGCAAGATATCGGTGGCCAATTGTGATCACCTCTTCGAGAGATAACACGGCCCGGAAACTTTTCCCATAACAGAGCGATGGTTTCGTTGCTTGTGTGGCACGTAGCGCCGTCTTGTTGAAAGTAAACGTTGTCCAGATCAATACCATCCAACTCCGACCATAAAAAATCATTAATCATCTCTCGATAGCGCAATCCATTCAGCGTAACTGTTGATCCAACCTCATTTTCGAAAAAGTAAGGTCCAATGACCCCGCCGGATCATAAACCGCACCAAACAGTCACACGTTGAGGGTGGAGAGGCTTCTCAAAAATAACTCTTGGGTTTTCCGAGCCCCAGATGCGACAATTTAGCTTGTTGACTTAGCCACCGAGGTGGAAATGGGCCTCAGCAGTCAAGATGATTTTTGATTTTTCGAATTTTAATAATTTCAATGCGTTGTTGAATCGTGTATCGTTCCATTTTTAGTAATGGCGTAGTTTCTACTTTTCAAATGTCAAAGAATAAAAGCTTCAAAAGTGACGGCTACCGAAATACCGGGTGATTGAAAATAACACCTCTTGTTGGAAAACTCTGATGTATTAAAACATTGATTTTATATTGCATTTATACTAAGGATATATGTACAAACACATCGTCATGAGAAACGAAAAACGAATATACCAAAAAATCCAAAATTGAGCTATTGATAGACAAAGGGTCAAAGGGCCCAACAAAAATTACACCACACTGTGGTACAGAGTGTTACAACAGTGTGCATTTGTTTGTAACACCCAAAAGGGCAAGAAATAGACCCATCCATTCCATTCTGAGTTCGTCTGTCTGTCAGTCTATCCATCCATATTTCTCAACAGTTTGCAAAAACAAGATATAAATTATCTTATTATTTATGGTTATTATTCTGAAAACCCCGTTTTTATACCCTCACTTTAGTGTGACGAGGGTATATATCATTTGCTACGGAAA
The DNA here is from genome assembly GCA_963930755.1 of Eudasyphora cyanicolor. NCBI lineage: Eukaryota > Metazoa > Arthropoda > Insecta > Diptera > Muscidae > Eudasyphora > Eudasyphora cyanicolor. The sequence continues at coordinate 5,751,452 of OZ005738.1, read as the reverse complement.
AAAGTGTAACACATCGAAGGAGTGACCTAAGACCCCAAGGATGTTCGGAGGAAATCCGTTTTGGGCCATTTTAAGTCGAATGAGCAATGTCCGTACGTCTGTCTGTCTGTCTGTCTGTGTGTCTGTCTGTCTGCTGGCTGTTGCGCACGATAACTCTCGAAAGGTGTAACCGATTGACTTCAAATTTGGTATGTGGCAATATTTTTTTCTATCCCCGGCTAAGTTCGAAGATGGGCCATATTGGTCCACTCCTTCTAGTACTTCCCCCACAAAGGGTTAAAATGTTGTGAAATATTGATTCTTTAATAACTGCTTTACTACTTATTCGAATCTTCTGAAATTACACACATAGTATTAGCTTATTAGTCGCTATCAACTCGAGAAAAAAGGGAGAAGTTGCCACGTCCCTTTTGGTACCTCCCACACAAATGCACCGTTTTGACCATAAGTTAACAGCTTATAACATTAATAACAGTGTATAAAAATACTTGAACTTTTGTACAGTATTATGCTTTTATATTGCCTACAGTCCAGGGAAAAATGGGCGTTGTTGCCAGGCCCCTTTTGGTACCTCCCACACAAAGGTACCTTTTTGCACCAAAAGTTAACAGCTTATAACATTAAAACCAGTTTATAAAAATACTTGAAATTTTGTACAGTGTAATGTTTTTATAGTGCCTATAGCCCTGTGAAAAATGGGCGTTATCGCCACGCCCCTTTTTGTACCTCCCACACAAAATGCCCAAATCATACCACAATTTAATATTTCGTAACGTTTATACCAGTGCACATAAATGCTTGTAATTCAGCACAGTGCAATGAATTTAAAGTATCTAATGTTCAGCGAAAAATAGGTGTATTTGATAAACCCCTTCTGGTACCTCCCACACAAATTGACAGAATAATTCGAGTAATATTCAATATTACGTTACTCACAAAATGAGGGTATACCTTAGTCGGTTTACCCGACTGAAACTTTATTACTTGTTCTGGCTACATAATGTTTCATTTTATTAGTTTGCTTCTCCTTAAAATAAAAATGAAAATATGATGATTGGCCCTTTTTCGTTTCTGATGACGATATACTGTTTCTACTTTAACCCTAGAATACACACCCGGGTACAAATGTATCCACTTGCAACTTTGCAGTGCTGTAACTCAGGAACATGCCCCGTGACTTTTTTGCATATATCTCTTGAACCAGGTAGAATATTTGCATGAAACAAAAACTAAAACATTTGTAAAATATTAATATACGCATTTAATTTAATTTAATTATATTCAATAACAACCGAGCCCATAGGCCGTATAATGAAATTTGACCATTTAAACATTAGAAAAAGCCAAAATAAGCTAGTAGGTACAAACGTATCCCGGGTGTGTGTTCTCGTAGAAAAAGTTTGGTATGCATCATCGTACGGTTGAAGATGTTAATGGACGACCACGTATGATAAATATTCTCTCTGTCAAAACACTCATACGCATTTGTGTACAAATCAACCGAAATGCCAAGCCATACATACTTTAATACCACTGATGGATTTTCATTAGTTTACATTCATTTGTTCTAAAGTTGTGAGCTTTTTTTAATTATTTCTAAAATAAAATAAACTGTTCAAAATATCCCTACTGCAAATGCTGAGCCAATGAACCCGCATTTACAGATCCCAGGACTTATTAAATCTAGATCTGTCACTGCCTGATGGGTTACATTATTAAATGAAAGCTTCAGTGAATTATATATTTCAAATATATATTTAAGGGTTCTGTACTTGGCTTACATGCTACTTGGAGCGGTCATTTCTTGTCAGAGTATCTCGGGGGTTTAACACCTTGCCTCTACATCTAAGACGTTTTAATCTCTCGTCTCATACTTTTCGTAAAAGACTATATCTACACTATCATATATAATTTTTTCTCTTTGATAGTGATCACTATCTCTTTGATAGTGATGTCGTTCCTCTACTCGAGTAGACAGTTATTCCTTCTAAAACTTTGCGCAGCTGTTTTATTTGTTTTTTAAATTTTTTTTTATAAAGTAATTGATAGATTTAAAATAAAAATCGCAAATATTAAAAATAAAATAAAAATCCATTTGTAAGAACTAGTCATAATTAATTTTGTTAATTTTTTAACTAGTTCATCATCACTAGCTAGTCACATATTAATATTATATAATTATATGTATATAATATAATTATATATGTACTGGCGACATATTCATTAATCAGTTTAATTTATTTCATTTCGTAAATTTTTTATTCACCAGAGTAGTCATAAATTTATAATTAAAAATTCAAAATTCAAATTCTCATCATTTCATGTTATTTAATACAACAGAGTAGTCTTCAAATCCATATTATTAAATGTTTAGAGTACGTTTTTTTTTATCCCAGAATGTTTGTTTACCCCATGTGATGTTAGTTGTTTATATTCCGTTTACATTTTTAATTTATAAGTTTATTGTTAGTTACATTAAGGTAGTAGCCTCATATTATTTTTTACCTTTTAGTTACTTTATACATACGCTTTAATATTTCTTCGTTTTTGTAGTATTTATAAATATATATTTTTAACGGCTCGGTTTTATATTGAATAATAATAAATAAATAAATAAATAAATATTAATTTAGTTTGTTTAAATGTGATAAATTGATATTATAATGACAGGTATCGCAGGTATTGCTTTAGAATTGCTTTAAAATACATGAATATGCCACCAGTTGTCAATTTATCAACTCAAATGACAAAGCCATGTCAAAGTTACCGTTTGTTCTCATACTTGTTTTCATACTAAATGGACAATCTGAGGACAGATCGTTATCGTGAAGGTCTTAATAGGTATTATTTCGTACTGCTCCAATTATGACAAGTACGGATGCTTAAAAAACTTATCTAAATTAATATCTGAATCAAAGTGGACTTATTTTATGCGCTATTCCAACGATTTATATGTTATTTAAAATTTCGCCCAATCCCAATCAAATATCATCTAATATTATTATTATTTATTTATTCAATATATTAATCATATTAACCGATATATCGTAGATACTTCAAGATAATTTATTTTATTCCATATTAAAGCAAATAGATCGATTGCATTATTGATGCACTTGGAAGTAATCAAACCAAGCATTTCTTATTTGCTCAATTTATCAATAAATATCAGGCCATTAGCAGTGGTAGTGGCATTGACGAGAGATAGTTATACTAACAAATGCATATGTATGTTTAGATAAATTATCATAGTTTACCTGTACAAATACGGATAATATTTTACTGAATTACTACATCCATACCGAAATGGGGTATTTACAAAGACATAAATCCTAACTGCAAATTCATTTTATTTACAATGTTCTTGAGTCTGTCAACAATTAAGAGGCAACCATACGATTGTGGTTATCCACAAGTATTAGTCCTGCCGCTTCTACCACTTCTACCTCAACTCATTTGAACTCGTATTTACACATATTTACCTAAGAAACTTATTATACCTATTAGATTTAGTTAGTTGTAGTTTAGACATCTAATACCCATTGAAACACAAATACATTCGCTACACACACAATGTATGGCATATGCTTCATAAAATGTACAATTTAGGTTTAAGACAATATTAACGCTATGTTTTTATTGCGGTTATTCTTGTCATTCAGACCACAAATGCGATGAGTATTTGTGGTCAAGAGAAAACAAACACATTCTAGTTTGGGCTAGACACCTACAAAGGAATGTCGTTGACACAAGTACATACATACAAACTTATGTGCTGGAGTGGTATTTATCAAAGCCTAATTGCAATTTTGTACCTATTACGCAAAAGTCCTTTCCCGCCTTGACATATATACATACATACATATGTGTGTGCCTTTGTTTCTGCGTATGTGAATCGTATTTTTTTTAGTTCAGATCGCTATCTCCTCCTTGTGTAGTGATGTCAAAAGGGATATCCCGATCCCGAAAAATCCCGAATCCCGGGATAAACTGCCTTGTATAAAATATTAAGTGAAAGATAGATACACTCTGTCGAATAAGTAAACTAATGAAGCAAATTGTTAATATCAAAAAAGCACTGACTTTATACGTGATAAAATAGAGAAGAATTACAAAATATATCATAAATTTAATTATAGACAAATAAACTTAAAACAAGAACACAAATGGAGTTTGTATCCAACAAAACAAAAAACATTGTATTCTATTCTTTCAAATTTATTTAAAATCCTAATATGAAACCTGATTTGGATTGACACATCGATTTGGTTCTCATAAAAACGGAATTAGTGAAACTGATTTCTCAAGTTGAAAAAAAAAATATCGTAGTTTAATGATAGAAAATTATAACGTCAACAACAATTCAGACGACGAACTGAAATTGGACGATAATTATTCCATAGCTAAGATGTTGTGAAATATTTTAATAAAAGTTTGTATTTTATAACAAAAGTTAATTTATGCTTTAGCAGTTTCTATCCTTATTCAAATCCCGGGATTTGCAATTTAAAAATCCCGAATCCCGGGATTTGTGAAAACCAATCCCGTTTGACATCTCTATCCTTGTGTTAATTGACATAATATGCCAGACGATTCATTCATTGTTTGGTGTCTTTCATTGTCGTTATTATTGCTGGGATGTTGTGGTGACGCGTCGGCACCGCACCCTTAAGAGGAAATCAAAATAAATGTTTTCTCATTGTCAAATGAGATTTAATACAAATAACTATTTAAGCTACGAGGGGTGGTAAAATAAATGAAAGTTTTAAAGGTATTGGATAGCCTATTTATTTCCTACTCAAATCACAAGTCCAGATTTATGTTAGATTCTTTTTCAAATTCAGAAATTCAGAACTCGTCACTTGAAATTCAGATTTTCTATTTCACTTTCAGAATTCGTCAATTGAAAATCAGAATTTACCTTTCAAATTCAGAACTCGTCAATTGAAATTCAGATTTTCACTTGACTGGAACATAGCAACTGAAATTCAGATTTTCCTTTTAAAATTCAGAAGTCGTCAATTCAAACTTAGAATACGTCCTTTGGAAATTCGGAATTCTTCATTTGAAATTCAGAACATAAGTACAAATTAATAAATTAAATGAAAAATTCTGGAGTTCAAATGTCGATTTCTGAATTTCAATTAAAAACTCTGAATTTCAAATGAAAAATTCTGTTTTTAAATATTGAGTTCTGAATTTCAAGTGACGAATTGTGAATTTCAGATGGAAAATCTGAATTTCAAATGAAATTTCTGTATTTCAAAAGAAAGTTCAGAATTTCAAATGAAAGTTTAGGATTTCAATTGACGAATTCTGAAATCAGTTTAATATGTTTGAGCTAAACTTGGAATTGGTATAGAAGTACATATATGACCTCAAGCAAATGTACTGAAATTCAATTAAAATGCTCTGAAATTCAAATGAAGAACTCCCAATTTTTTCTTAATATTAAATGGAAAATCGTAATTTCAGTTGCCGACTTCTGTATTTAAAATTGAAAATGAGAATTTAAATTAAAGACATCGAATTTTAAATGGATATTCCGATTTTTAATTTAAATACATATTCCGAAATTTAAATAGAAAATCTGGGACCAGATAACGGCATTCGATATCGAAATGCGGGTTTATATTGCTAAAGGAGTACAATCTTCTCTCAAATTCAAGTAGATGTTGTTGTTGTTGTTTTTGTAGCAGCTTGGAGACGCTGAGTTGATAATCCTTAAGTCTATTACTACTACAGACTTCGTTCCGGCATATAACCAATTATCGTGGGAACCTTATGTTGTTTTCATCCACTCAATGTTGTCCGGTTGTAAATTAAAATGCGTCTGTTAATTTCAGGGAATGGATGTTATTTAAGTGTTGCCGTTTCTATTCTCCACTAGAAGCGCTGCATTTCTGTTAATAGTCGTCATGGTGTTATGTCTATGTTTAGCTTCCCCGTTGACTTGGGTGATCAGATGTTGTTGTAGTGGCAGTGCGTCCGGTGAGTTATTTTTAGCTGCAGAAACTCGAATTATGATGAAAACATGAAATGTTGATGTTAAATTTTTCCGGTGCCCTGGCTGGGAGTTGAGCCCAGCACCTTCGGGATCCAAGTCTAATGCACTAACCTCTAAGCTACCGAAGGCCACAGTAAATGTTGTCGTTAATTCATTTTTATTTAGTTCCAATGCTTAATTTTTGTTAAAAAATAAAAGTGCACTTATTAAAAACTATCCAGATAAGCGCTGTATACAAATGTATTTAAACAGTATACGTGAATTCGACAGAAGCTTATAATCTTTTAACAATAATAAAAAACCCATTTCGATCGTAAATTACTTGACATCGAATGTCATGATTTTGACCAGGTGCTGAGTTCAGAATTTCAAATGGAATTTTTCTGATAAGTCCATGAGAACATTAATTAAACTGCTTAAGAATGTTGAGCAACGATAAAATGCAATAATGTTTAAATAGCTAAAAATTTGAGTAGTAAAAGACATTCGCTCAGGTGATGACAATCGCATGTTTTAGTTAATTTTTATTCTCTTCAAAATTTAATTCCAATAAAATATAAGACTAGATGTACCTTTTATTTTCCACAATTAATAATTTGGTATTACCATTATGAAAACTCTGCACTAAAAAGCCATTCAAAACATATTTTTTGCAATTATGTGAACTCCGATTGTCATCACATGGGCGATAGACATCAATTTGAGTTATTTTCATCGCATACAAAATATGAGAATATAATAAAAGTTTTATTCTACATATTTTGAATTTATTTATTTCAAAATTAACCCCTACTTAGTAGTAAAGTAACAAAAAGTACATAGTTTCTCCATCTAGTCGTTGATACATACCTGTGGAATTCTTGGTATTCCCATATATTGAAGGAGTTTGCTATTTTTAATTGGGAAATTCCCTTTCTTGACGACTTGTTGATTTGTTTGCATTTACATTGCTTCTTTTCCCCCGTAGAGGAGAGTTATGTACAACTAATTATCATCTAAATGTGTTTGGTCTATATGTACTATGTGCGGTATTCTAAGGTAATAGTTTTTTTTTTTGCTCTGGATCAACTTATAATTTAATTTGTAATAGCTGTCTTGGCTATTAATTCCTTTTCTTTTTATTTTTGGCCGATTTTGTGTTTGTTTTTCTTTTGGTGCCCGTTTTGACTTTGCTTTCCACAGTTTCTTGTTCTAAGTCGGCATCAGAATTGGATTCCTCTTCATCTTGCTTCTGAGTCTCATCATCATTTTCGTTTTCACTGGGGAAGGAATTTATTTGTTAATTTCATACACTTTTCTTTACCAGTCATGACTTACCAGATTGTCTGCATGTTTTCAAACATATCCTCGTATTCTTCATCTTCAGAAGCATTATCTTTGGATTGGTTTGTCTTATTATTCTTTTTTGTATTCTTTCCAGTTTCGTCTTCTTCAATTTCTTTGTCTTCCTCAGAGCCATTTGGATTTTCCATGGACTCACGTATCAAAACCCGTGTGGCTTTTGATTTCACATAACACTGATACATAAGAACACACGAATCCACATGATGCACACGCACATAGCGATCCAAACAGGCAGAGACTAAATGTTTTCCAGAAGTATCTAAATACACATCACTAATGCCACCAGTAAAACCTTTATAAGTGTGCACAAAGGTTTTCATACGACGTATATCGAAGGCCTAGAAAATAAATTATAAATTAATAAATCCGCAAATATTTCTACTTTATGATAATAAAGCTCACCTTCATAGCTCCCATCGTTGTACCGGTGTAAATGTAATTATCATTTGCCATCAATGTCGTAAAGCTCATTTGATCCTCAGTGGCATAACATTGAACAGGTCGTCGCTGCTTCCTGGTGTCATATAAACGCACGTAACCATGACGTGAGCATGTAGCCAATGTATGTGGCGAATCAAAGAAGCCCACATCACTATCCCAGACGGGCACCTCAAGTTGCAGGTAGTCATTGGGCAAATTTTTGGACGAAAACAATTGTTTGCCTTCGGCCGCCATATCAAATACTTTCAAATTATTTTGCCTACCTTTGCCGCCTACAGCCACAATATTACGATCGCTGGGACACTGTCTTAAATGCACCATATCATCGCCTACTTTATCCAAAAGTAGTTTTGGTTGATCAGCATCAATGTCCCCATCCTCGGTCAAAGCCAAACAACGTATATGACCATTACCAAAGCCAGCCACAACACGATTTTCAAAACGTGCCAAACCCACTATAGGAGATTCCTCAAAATCTATAGTATATTGAGTGTGGCCGGTTCGTACCGAATGCACTTGGGCTGTCGTTTTGCCCCGTCCTATTAAAATCTCCGATTTGTTGTCATTGGCAAAACTCAAGGTACTGATGTGTGAATCTTTGTCCAGTTCATCTAAATTTTGCAAATTGGCTTGTTTGAACGGATTCTCCTCATAGGCGGGCAACAATTCTGCAATGGATGTCCGAGAATGTCAGTTTTTTGCACCGGAGCAAGAGCAAAGATTTATAAAACTTACTTTTAAATGTTCCAGTATGTGTGCCCACATAAATTTCATGATTTTCTGTATAATTGGGATTTTTCAAATTGGCTGTAGTCCACTTCATTTTGGAAGAAAATTTAATTTTTTTCCGGTGACCGAAGCGTCGAAACAATGAAACAAACAGAGAATAATTTTACACGTGCTTCGAAAGAGAGTTTGACATGTATGACACTTTCTCTCACAGCGGTCTAACTAAATGAGAGCGACAACGGCAACGAATTTGGGGGGAATGTAGACAATTTTTGTTGTCAGCTGAAAAGCGTAAAAAGATGAAAAATTATTTAAAAAAATACTTTATATTAAATGTACCAATTTAATTAATTTAGCAAAATTAGTTTTATTATGATTAATTTAGTTTTGAAGCAAAAATAGTGAAAAGAGAATTTGCGGCGTGCGTTTAGTTTGGCGTCATTTCAAATTAGGTGTGTTGAGTGTTGACTCTCGCAAGTAAGAAATAATGAACACAGCATGTGTAACAGCTGTTGTTCGGAACAACCAAAACAAAGTCATATGTATGTAACTTTATATTGTTTTTCTTAAACTTTTTGACCGACTGCCTATTTTTTGCAGAGAAAAATGTCTTTAACAAAAGTTCGCGATGCGTCTGTGGTATTTCGAAATCTAAATGGAATAATAAATGTCTATAAACCACACGGCATGAAAGTCAAGCATGTGAAAGCTGCAATTTTACATAACGTCTGTGAAGGTTTGTAGACAGGAAAATGTAAGACAACTAGCATCCATTTATTCTCCAAAACCGTTATCCGCAGATCTTAACATACTAAGGGCCAACAATCAACCGGAACAATATCAAATACCTCTGCTGGAACCGGGTGGAGCTGCAAATCCTCTTCTAAGGAAAGTGCAATCACTGAATTTGGCTGAACATGTTCTGAGTACAGGTCCACGTTATGAAATAGAAGATATACGCTGTGCTCAAGTCGCTGGTTTGGGTCAACAAACCAGTGGAGTTTTGTGTAAGTTTTTGGAAAAGACCGATTAATTTTTTGCGTACTTTACTTCTCTTGTCTCGTTTAGTATTCGGCATTAACAAAGGTCTTAAACAATCCATGCGAATTCAACGCAACCGTCCGGTAAGAGCTTATCACGTTACCGGTCAGCTAGGAGTGGCAACCGAAACACATTTACCCGATTCTCGAATTACAATGAAAGCCAATTACCGTCATATTCACCCTGATCGGCTAAGTGCCCTAGCATCGTCCCTGCAAGCCTCCCATCAGCGCAAAATGTACGAATTGTGTGGTGTCGACATGCAGTCCCAAGCAGCGTATGAAATCGCCTGCAAAGGTCTTATAAGACCTGCCAACAATACCCAACCAATTGTCTACGGAATAAAACTGATAGATTTTCAAAAGCCTCATTTTACTCTTGAAATTCATGCCATTAATGAAACGGAAGATTACTTGGCCACTCTAATACACGAGATAGGCATTGAATTGCGTTCGGTGGCCCATTGCACTGCGATAAGGTGTATACGACACGGCAAATTTACGGTGGAAGGAGCTCTACTACGTCACGGTTGGAATTTAGCGGGTGTTGTGAAGAATATGCGCGTGCAAAAGCAAGTTCTAGACGAACATCCTTATTTGCTGAAGCAAGACTGCATAGAGTTAAGAAACTAATGTTATACATATATGTATATGAATATATTTGTAGCTAAGTAGCACGTAGGCTTATTCATATTTAAATATATTGATACCTTGATATGAAAGTGTGCTAAGTACATTATTTTGTATTGAGGTCTCATAGATTCGAAAATAGTAATAATAATTTATTTGTGGTAAACACATTATGATCTACAAGGGGGTAAGTCCTTCTTATTTTCACAAAATTTTGGAATATATATCCGATATTTTTTCAATATCTGCACACATGTGTAACTATACATCTGACATAGTTTTTCGTTAGTTTATGTATGGTGAACACAACCAAATATCACATATAGTACAAAATTCCGAAAACGAAAAAATGTAATCAACAGTATACAATTTTCCTCACCATAGTGCCTAGCTATAAGAAAAAAGTCTGTCATGGAAACTTATAGTCCAACATATACTTTTCATTGATGGCCATTTATTTATTCGATAGACTAAAGAAGTGTGGACTTACAAAGAATACAAAAGGCCTCCAACGGAGGTGCATAACATGTATCCTAACGTAACGTAACATATTTCATGAACTAATGAAAATTGTAAACATTATAAACAATTCAATCATGTAATTGATACTCTTTTTCGGTGTATTATGAAAAAATACGTTTAGCAATTTTTCTATTGTTTGCCAGAAAATATTAAAACTGTGCTCAGATTTATAACAGGCCACAAAGTTACAAAGAAATTGCGTTCATGTTTGATTTAATCTGATGCGTAAACCTCAACATATAGTCACAGATGAATTACCAAGATTACTAATTCTAAAAACATCGTGTTTAGATAATCAATTTTCCTTAAAAACCTCTAAATTGGGACTTGGCATACTTTAGAGTTAACGCATCCATTCATATTAATATATGTACGTCTGTCTGTTATTAGTGATGATGTTTGTTTTCCTAAAATTGTTTTCTTCCATTTGGTACACACCGCCGTCATATAGCCAGTCCAACTAGCCAGCCAGCTAGGCGGACTTGCTGCACATACATATATTGTTAAATTGTATTTTGAGAGTGAAACTCGTGCATCTCAAGGCGCATGCTTGCTCTTGCCGCTGGCGGTGAACAATAGCAAAATAGCGGTGCCAACAGCAGCATCACCATCAACGAAAGAACGAACGCTCGAACCAACAAACGAAAGCAAAATACTGCTTCTCTGTAGGAGTGAAAAAGTGATCTTCAAACGAATTTTCATTTGAATTTATTAAACGGTTTAGATCACAAGTGTGCGTATATATCATCTGTTGGATAGTCTAAAAATATATCTAACATATAAAAACTAAAGTGAATACAAAAAGAAGATTGTTCTCAGACTGAATACATGTTCGCGGAGCGGTGTACATATTAAAGTTAATATTTTATTGAGGCACCTAATAAATTGAATTTGTTTTTGAAAAGTACTTAACGGGGGGAAATCCTTAACGCTCGTCATGTCGTCAGCTGCCGGTAATATGTCGGACTGCTGTGCCGTATGTCAAGTGCCAGCCACTTTAACCTGTTCGGCCTGTAAACTAGTGAAATACTGTGGCAAAGATCATCAGCGCGAACATTGGAAGGAGCACAAAATTGAATGCGAGAGTCCATATAAAATCGAAAATGACGCAATTTTGGGACGTCATCTCTTGGTTACAAGAGATATTCAAGCCGGTAATGTTATCTTCGAAGAAGCCCCATTGGTGGTGGGTCCCAAGTGGTTTTTGTCGGAGAGGGAGCAGGAAATTCCCGTTATGCCTTGTGTGGGCTGTTATACACCCTGTCGCATCGGTGGTTTCGTTTGTTCAAAGTAAGTTATATAATTTGGGAAAGAATCGTATCGAACTAAAACCAGCTTCTGCTTCTGCTCCTCTCCAATGCAGATGTCAGTGGCCCTGCTGCTCACCCCACTGTGAAGACATAGAAAATCCAAACACTCACGGTTTAGAGTGCGGCATATTGAAATTAGGCCCTGGACCAAAAACAAAAGCATCAGGTGACATCACAGCACTGACGAACTACTTTAGACCGGATGCCTTGCTGGTGCTCAAGTGTTTGTTGTTGCAGAAACAAAATCCAAAGAAGTGGAAGAAGCTAATGGACATGCAGAGCCACGAGGAGGATCGCAAAGGATCGGAACTCCATGAGTATGTAATATTATGCATGAATTTATTGGTAGTTCTAAACTATAGCTAAACATACTCTGTTGTGTTTGCCGTTGTGGTCTCTCTTTTTTGTCTTCGTAGAGATGCCGAGAAACGTGTAGTATCATATTTGCTAGACAACTTTTTGGAACCACTCAAAAAGTTGGAAGAGAAATCCAAAGAGAAAATGTTGGCACAGTGTGATGCCACTATCCTGCGGCGAATTTGTGGAATAATCGAGACCAATTATATGGTCATCAGCCTTTCGACTGGTCTAGAACTGAGTGGAGTATTCTTCACCGCATGCATGATGGAACATTCTTGTCTACCGAATAGTTATTTCCAATTCAATGAATGCAATGAATTCAGCATTTCCGTTATAGCGGGACGAGATATTCAGGCGGGTGAACACATCAAAATCATGTACACGAATATGCTGTGGGCCACTCAGATGAGGCACGAACATCTGCAGATTACCAAACATTTCCGTTGTAAATGTGAGAGGTGTTCAGATCCAACTGAAATGGACACCTATTTTAGCGCTTTGAAATGTGCCGGCGATGTCAATAACAAATGTGATGGTGGCGTACAATTGCCCAAAGACCCCCTGGACAAGAAAACCGATTGGATCTGCAATAAATGTCCCATGATTGTCAATGGAGAACAGGTGAGTTGGAAACTCTGTCGCTCTCATCAGAGATCATTTAAATAATATTTGTAGACCTCCTGTAGAGGCAGTTTGTTGACACAATTCCGTTAAATATTCAAAATACTTCAAATGGAAATTGGAAAAATTTCTATTTAAATTCAATTTAGATCAGCGCCTCTCATGAAAACATGCGAATAGGTTAAGCAAACATTCTCATATAGAAATTCCCAAAATTAAATTTCTGTAAAAGTTTGAGTTTTTTAAATCTTAACCCGGGAATAGCGAAAAGGCCACCTATGAGGCGTTGATTTTCTCGGCGATTGAGGCCATCCTTGCCTTTCAATATGTGTTTGTCTAACCGAGAGTAAGGTTTATAGCTAAGTACATATGTATGTATGTTAGTTTCCCGTAGGTAATGGTCAATCAATATGAACAAGGTCACAAGAAGTTCAAAAAATATTCTCTGCTTTATAATCGAAAATTATTTGTATCCATAATATACATATGTTGGTATAGTCTCAGAAAAGAAAATTACATAAAATTACATCAGATAGATGGCGCTGCTGTACCTACATCTATTGTAGCAATTCTGGAGATTTTGTTCTACCTACCGGAAAGGTCAGAAAAATGTCTTTGGATCCCTTTTTTACTTCAAATATACATACAAATGTATATTATTTAATTTTTCAAATTAGTATGTACATTTTCAACTCTAATTTTCCACAAAAAAAATCCTACCTACATACATACGTAAATAATTACGGGAAATAAAACTTATGTGCACATCCATATAGCAAATTAAAAAATTTGGAACAATTCTGGCGACTTCTTTAGTATTTCCTAAATATTTCGAGTAATTCTACTAAAATTTTTTATTTGGATTTTGACAGTTAATCAATTTATCAAGAAAGTTCAGTCGGGTAAACCGACTTACGAATCCCCTCACCCAAAAAATATTCGTAATTTTATTTATTAATTTGTTTTATTTAAATTATTATCAATTTAAATTGAATTTAATAACTTTAAAGCATGTACTGGTATTAAAGTTATAAACTGTTAACTTTTGGAGCAAAATTGTTCATTTGTGTGAGCGTGCTAATTACGCCCACTTTTTATTAGACTCTAGGCACTATAAAAGCATTACACTGTACAAAATTTCAAGTATTTGGTATTATAGTTGTAAGCACTTAATTTTTTGGGGAAAATGGTCCATTTATATGGGAGGTACCAAAGGGGCGTGCCACTAGAGCCCACTTTCCACTGGATGCTAGTTACTATAACTGCTCAAAATTTCAGGTATTAATATGCACTGGTATACAAGCAGTTACATTTTTGTACAAAAATGGTCCCTTTGTCAAATTTTCAAAATATGGTTTAAAAGTCCAGTTTTCGGAAAAGGCCAACGAAAATATCGCACTTTTTTGCAGAAACGAAATCGCCATTAGTCTTTGGATTGTTTGCGAGTTTTTTATTGTCCTTAAAATTCTTTTGAATTGTTTCAGTTTTTCTAAAAATTTCGTTTCAATTTAGAAATTTAGCATATAAATTATGTGGTCCGTCCGTTTGATCAAGTTATCCTCAAATGCTTTTGAAATAAAGATATTTATACTTTATTTTCTATAGAAAGCAGGTAGATGGTCTTATCTCGTCGAAACCATCTGAAGTTGTCCTACGGCATGTTTCATATAATAATATGTATATCCTCGAAGCAAATTATAAACAATTTGTTGATATCTTCCATTGACTACAAAAAATGTTAAGGTTAATGGTTATAGGAGAATATTTTCCAAGTCTTGCAATGATTCTGCTTGTGTCCAGAAAGATTGGTGAATTGTTTTGAAAATATTATTTTTTAGAAGCTCATACGAAAAAGTCTACTTCCGAAATTACCTACTAAACAAAATCAGCAATGAGAACCAAAGACAATATAATTTAAGAAGACATTCCTTCCTGTAGCAAGTAATTGTCAGTTACGAACGAATAGGAATTTGATTCCAACGAGTGAGGTTTTTCGCGGATTTTCAGACCGTTTTTCCCGATTTTTTTTGTAATTGTCACAATTAAAATATTAATATTAATCGATAAGTGCAAAAAAAGTTCAATCAATGTTCGTGGAATACTGTTTTTTCGCGTGTTACAATTCATTCCTATTCGTTCGTAACTGATAGATTTTGACGTTTCGGCCTGAAGGAATGTCTTCTTATATTCTATTTGTCTTTGATGAGAACTATAGGTGGAAGTTAAAAAATGTGTGAACCATAAACAATGGAGTACTAGATGTACCGTCGTACTCTTTAAGAAGTGACACTTACGAACGATTAAATTTTTGACATTTGTTTTGCTCTCTTCGAGTTATTTTGGCATTGTCTTGGTAGCTATCGAGATTTAATTTGCTGATTTAAAGATGTGTTTTTTGCAATTTTATTTAAAAAATCGATTGTGTTTGCTCCAATTGTGATTGTAAAGTGAAATTTTTGAGGAAAAATGCCAAAAATATCAATAAAAAATAAAAACAAATTTGTGCTCTTTCTTCTCTTAACTACTAATGTCAAAAATTTAATCGTTCGTAACTCGAGAAATTTGCCAAAGAGCGGAAGGAACATCTAGTAGTTGAGTGTTTATGGAAAATCACGCCAAACTAAACATAAACACTCAACTACTAGATGTTCCTACCCACTCTTTGGCAAATTTCTGGAGTTACGAACGATTAAATTTTCGACATTAGTAGTTAAGAGAAGAAAGAGCACAAATTTGTTTTTATTTTGTATTCATATTTTTGGCATTTTTCCTCAAACATTTCACTTTACAATCACAATTGGAGCAAACCCAATCGATTTTTTAAATAAAATTGCGAAAAAAACAAATCTTTAAATCAGCAAATTAAATCTCGAGAGCTTACAAGAGAATGCCAAAAGAACTCGAAGAGAGCAAAACAAATGTCAAAAATTTAATCGTTCGTAACTGTCACTTTTTAAAGAGTACGACGGTACATCTAGTACTCCATTGTTTATGCATCTAGTACTCCATTGTTTATGCCAAAAATAAGAACTTCTGCATCATTCGTTTTGTCAAGTTGGCTCAATTAATAATTTAATGGCCATACGATTTTTTTGTTGCTCTAGGTGGATTTTGAGCACTTTCTTATATTTTTTCTCGGTATACCGTACGGAATATCTCTTTTGTGTCCGAAGCTAAGTTCTAGATATTGGATAGGAGAAAAAATGGTCTACTCCTTCTAGTATCTTCCTCACAAAGGGTTAAAATTTAGTGAAATATTGTTTCTCCAATAACTTCTATACTACTTATCCCAATCATCAGAATGGGCGAAGTGTGCCACCCATTTTGATACCATCCACACAAATGGAGTTGTTTGTACAAAAATTGAACTGCTTACATCTTTAATACCAGTGCATATACATAAATACTTGAAATTCTGTACAGTGTAATGGTTTTATAGTACCTACAGTCCGAAAAAATTGGCATTATTTCAACGCCCCTTTCGGTACCTCCCACACAAATGGACCATTGTGCACCAAATGTTAACTGCTTGCAACTTTAATACCAGTGCGCACAAATGCTAGGCATTTTGTGCAGTGTAATGCTTTTACAGGACCTACAGTCTAGTGTAAAATGGGCGTCATTGGCACCCCCTTACGACACCTTCCTCCCGCACAAATGCAGTTTTCCTCGGAAAAGGGGGGGGGGGGATCATGGACGACTGTTTCGCGAGAAACAATTCTGAAAAGGTTCCTTTTTTTGTTCTTTGGACTGAAGCGTGTGTTCTGAAGTCTTCTACTGATATAACTAACCTCTCTGATTTCCCAACAAACTTTGTGGTCAATATCGCGAAAACAAGAGCTAACCTAGAAAAACGGATAATACCACTGGATTTAGCATGGTCGAAATATGTATATGCACAAGGCCGTAAATCTGTTTACTCAACCGAACTTTCTGACTTCTTTGAAGAAATTTGTTGTTTCAAATTATGTATTGAAACAACAAAATTGTTGGCCATTCAAAATAGAGAGGAATTTGCGAAAACGCCAAATACACAAATGTACATACAATGAAGAATTATATCATATCCTGAGATTGAAGAACTAAATTAGTGCAAATATTACATAATATGACGATCTGTTTGGATATTTACTTTTTTTGATACCAATATTGAATGCCAATGCTTATGGGGTTTAATCGACTTTTGTAGGTTTAATGCTTTTTTCAAATAAAATCCGCAATTCTTACTAAAGGCTTGTTCTCTGAATTTTTCTCGATGTAAAATATTTTCAAATTATAAGCCAGAGGTTTACCTGGACAAACAGAACATTTTTAATTTAAAAAAGTATTTTTCTTAATTTCATTGGTGTTTTAAATTTACTTGCGTTTTTTTAATTGACGTTTTCCACCGAAAATCTTGAAATAGATAATAGATACAAATTCCACAGGATATCTACAAATTTAACTGATTTTTGCTTTCATCTTCTAATGCGATTCCCTCTTAACTATTCTTATCATTCAATAATAGGTTGGTTATCTCTTAACTCAAATGACCGAAGAGGTGAAGACGTTGATGGCCCGTAGGCCCACAATAAAACAAGTGGAAGGTCTCATTGAAAAACTGGGCACATTCTTGCATCCCAATCATTATCACATGTTCAGTTTAAAACACTGTCTCATCCAGTTGTACGGCAATGAAATGGGTTTCAAATCGGAGCAACTCTCCAGTGGACAATTGCAGAAAAAGTTGAAGATGTGTGAAGACCTCTATGAGACGTGTCAAAAACTGGATCCAGCCACCATACGTCTCTCCATCTATGTGGCAATCATATTCCATGAAATGCACTCCGTATACATGGAGCAAGGCAGACGCATTTTGGATAACGACAAACTCAAAGCCTCGGAATTGTTCAACAATGCGAAAGATGCTCTGGAAAAAGCCGAAGAAGTCTTGGAAAAAGAAATGGATGGAGTGGCGGGAAATAAACTAAACGATCACATATTACGCGCCATGAAAAATGTGAAATTCTATATAGAAAATATGTGTTCTTGAAAGAAACCTTAACGAACAAATACACTCTGTTAGTAACTAGTTACGTTCTTGGCTATGTTGGATTACCCTACTCTACACTGCAACACTGGTTACATGATGCAGTATTTTCAGGAGGTTGTGGAATAGTAGTGCTGACTGATGTCACTGCTTCTGGTTTGAGTTTGAACTTCTATTTATTATTATTAATTATTATAATATAATTATTTGTTTGTTTCGTTTGTTATAACACTATAAAATACATTTTTAAAATAAAATACGTTATACCGTTACTGACAAATAGAAATTACATAGAAATAATGTACGATTATTAACTATAAATATTGGCTTTCTTTGTTTGTTTGTTGGTTGTTTGGGTGCACAAAAGGTGGATATTATTCATCTCTTGGGGGGGGGGGGATATCCACGCAGTTGTTGTTCTTTGCTTTTACATTTACACATACAGAGTTTAGTATAATCTATAAGAATCTTTAGATGGAAGATGAAGAAGAATAAGAGAGATAACACATTATGTTTGCTGTCATTGCGCATTGCGGGAGTGAAGAGGGGGCGAAGGGGATTATTAACATTAAGTAGTAAAAATACGTATTTGTAGCGTGTTTTCTGTTTCATTTGTTTATTTTAATTGAACATGTCAATGGGATCTTGTGGAGCATCCAAGTCTCGGTACTGTATTATTTGGCGAAACTCTTGACCGGGTCTGCAAACGAAAAGATTGGGTAAAAGAGGTCATAGTTCAATAATTTATTAAGAATGGTTAGAGTTTTTTTTATCTCTATAATAATTAGTACATAATTATACGTAAACGGTTGGTGCTTGTCAATTAACTAATATTATAAACTAAAACAAACAAATGTCTTAATAGAAACACACACCCATACATTAACAGCATTATGATGATCATCATCACCACCATCACTATTATCATCATCATGTACTGATATGTTGGATAGATATGTAGATAGAGATAGAGCTAACCTACTATGTATTTCTAATACGAATGTACAAAAAAAAATAAAAAATAAAACATTGACGAAGAATACCACTGCAAAGTTTTGAAGAATACGGGTATAAATAGAAAAAACATAGAGGACAACTTTTTAGCCTTAACATCAATCATTACAAAACTGGTCATGGTCATTTCGTTTAGTCAAACATATCGAAATTGGCCGGAGCATCCAAATCGTGATAACCGATTATACGACGATGATGTTCTATGGGCAAGTCTCTGTAAAAGAAGTTCACACACAAAAGAATAGTTGTAGAGAAGGTAGTAAAATAAAATAAGACATACATCAACCAAATAGCAAAGAAGTATAAAAGTAGAGTATTTCATGTAGGTACAGACAATAACACGCAAGAGATCAAGTATTACACAGTAATAACTAAGCGAAAGAACGTTCTGTTTCTTTGTTGTTCTTGATGTTATGAATATGCAAAACTATATGTACCTTCGTCCAGGTCCGCCAAAGCCACGACCACGTCCTGGTATCATTAGGGGAGGAGCGTAAGCAGCATAGGGTGGTGCATAAGCGGCAGGTGGATATACAGGGGCTCTGTAACCTCCACTTGACTCGGATGTTGTACGTTTAGTGTTACCAGGATGCTCTGGTAGCTGGGGTCTCTTGGGATCCTTTAAGTAGTTATTGAAGAACTCCACCTCTTTGCGCACCTCCTCTACTTTTTCGCCGTGTTTGTTGAAAATATGTTTACGTATAAATTCGGGACCTTTAAATTTTTTGCCCGACAACGGACACAACCATTTGTCCTTGGCCAATTCTTGGGTATTGGCTTGGACAAACTTTTCAACTTCGTTTTCGGCATCTTTGGAACCCAAATTTTTCAATTCTTCCTCTTCGATGGTTGTGGTTTTGGCCAAGAACGTTTGCATTTTGTTTTCGAAATTCTTGATATAATCCTGCATATCGTTCTGCGACACTTTGGATGGTGGAGGCCCACGAGCGTGAATAATACCACAACGATTAGGCATTTCATCTTCGTAGGGATATTCGCAGTGATTGTAGAAATCCACCGAATGCACTATTCTCAAGTACAAAATAAGATTGTCTAGAACGGAAATCAGCTGCGGATCTCTTTCAATAGCTTCGCCTTCGCTTTCTTTGTTCTCGCCGGAAATGCCCAAAAGTTCTTCTTCTTCGGCCGAAGCCTCTTCGATAAGGAAATCCGTAATATTTTGCAAAACCGGATTGTTTGTTTTAAACCCATATGAAGAGGAATTCGATGTATTATTGACATCGGCACTGGAATCATTAGCATTGGTAGTTTGTTCACCTTCGCCTTTGTTTTCCGTATTGGCTGATTGCTAAAATATTACAGAATATAAATTAATGTCTGCTTAAAACATTTCAAATTGCATGCTTACCCAAAGCTTGAATTTTTCATCCAAATTCATTGCTATTTTTGCACACAGTTTTATATCGGCTCTTATTACGGTCTTATGGGCAGTCATGCCATTCACCGGTCTCACACGACGACTCAAGTCCCGATTTACAATGGCTCCCATTTCACAATCCCTTAGACGTGTGTTATTTAAATTCCAGCATATCTCTTTAATGTTAACGTCACGTTTAAAGGTCACCCAACCCCGACGATACCATCGACGTTCTACCAAGGGATCGGCTATAGCCACCCTCAGGAAACCATCGAATTTTTGGCAGACCGCTTCAATTTCGCTTTTCGTTATGGAGGGAGCCAAATTGCGCAAAAATATGGAAGAGGTTCGATGTAATGCTCTGGCCTGTGGGCCATCTTTTACTTTGTCCAAATCAATTGTCTCTGGCTGGTCGTCAACAGTTTTCTTTTCCTCTGTTTCATTTTCGGTTTCTTTCTTCTCATCAACGTCTTCTTCCGTCTTGTCTTCTATTTTTTTCTCTGTCTCCTCATCATCTGGTTTCTTCTCATCATCCATCTTTGCGTCGTCGTCCACCTCGTTGCCGTTAGCTTTCACTTCAGTTTCGCTTTTTTCCGCTTCTTCACTGCCATTTTCGACCAGCTTCTCCTCATTGTTTTCTTCTTTTTTCTCAGCAGTTTCGTCATCTTCAGGCTTTGCTTTATCAGCCTCTTCTTCCTCAGGGACTTCTTTCTTTTCTTCTTCCTCCTCTTCTTTAGAATCGTCCTTCACGTCTTCCAAGTCGTATTTACTTTTCACTTTGTCATCTGCTTCATCTTCACTGCTCGATGATGAACTTGATGAATCGGAATCTGACGAAGATGAGGACGAGGAGTCGGAACTTGTGCGTTTACGCTTAAGTGATTTCTTCTTCTTCTCTTCCTTTGTTGGCTTGGCCTTGGAAGCTGTATCTTCGTCCCAATTTTCTTCATTATCCGAACCGCTTTTACGTCTTAAAGGTTTGGGAGATACGCACTTGGGTTCATCATCCACATTGTCTCCTTTTTTTTCAACCGAAGTAATAATGACATCGTCGTCATTATCGGCCTTCTTGTCGAAGATTCGTTCAGGATAAGACGGCTCTTTGGGCTTTTCATCCAGAATTTTAAGATCTTCTTCGGTACCACCCTCCAGTTTAATAACCACAGTGTCCAATACACGCAGCAAGGCGTCAGTTTGTATTGTATCAACAGAAACATTTTGAATCATGCCATTCTGCAGTAACTCCTCGAAAACTTCAACACGTTTCTATTAAAGAAACAAATAGTCGCAAATTATACAATATACAATGTTTTGGACTCTACACAACATACCTTAAGGAAATTTAGTTGTTCATCTTTACGTTTTACACTATCCAAAGGATGATATTTGTTTTTGAACCTGAAGGAAGAGAGGAAAACCAAAAATAATACAAATCATTTATTTTTTGTAAATGAAACAATTCAAATAAGAATCGGTAAAAATGGCCATGTGTATTCTCCCTCGGGTTGCAACCATTATATCTGATTATTTGGCGACATTTTTGGGGACCTTAAATTTCAGTTCGGTTTTATTTTTCAAACATGCTTGCGAGACGCTATGTTTGCCTTCTGACAGTTTAGGATCTTGTTTTGTATTTTATTTTAGTAGTTTTACAGTGTTTGCGAAATCTTACCTTTCAGCTAACTATGAATTAGATCATGGCTTCTATTACGTTAGGGTTCAATTAAAAAACGGTTTTAATGTAAACGCGATTTAAATAAATCTATTTAAACACACTCTGGCATTGCTCGCCAAGTGCAAAACAAACAAAAATATAATCGAATCGAATCAAATCAGATCGTCAATCATTCGGAGTAATCGAATGTGAAGAAAATCAATGTGCAGCACACACACACAACTCTCTACAGAGAGATAGATCTTGGGGTTGTGTGCTTACCGTCCTACAGTTACTAAGGCGGTTGGCGTGGCTCCCCTAAGGACGCCTTTCTCAAAATAGCTGTAGAGAAAAACTTATGTAAACATACAGTTGCACATATTTTGAAGATATGTATAGATCGTTAAGCAAAATATGAAATAAGTGTTTTGTTATTGCCATAGTTGTGGAAATATACATATGTAGCTGTGATTCTGCTCGCTTTGCATTTTCATGAGTAACACACTTACCACTCCTCGTCTTTGTGGGCCACAAAGAATTCATTTAATTGCTGCCGTTTAAATTCCAATTTGTACTCATTGTATTTGCGTAGAACTTCGGTATCTGAGATACCATCATCCTGTGTGTCCAAGAATTGTTTCAAAGTCATCATGGCCGGTTGTGTTTGCAGGTCGCTATTTGCCGCTGCTTCGCGGGCATGGCCACCATGGGCCAAACCGCCGGCATAAGCACTATGTAAGCTATGAGCAGCATAGTGTTCGTTCCAAGCGTGTAACAAATACGGATCATAAGCTATATTAGCAATAGGAAGGAAATATGAATAGGTTCATCAAACAGTTTTGAAAATGAAATTTAACTACACTTACGCCCGTATCTGTGATTTCCCCTCAACTCATCACCCCAGCCGGGTCGCATACGTTTTGCCGGTGGCATTTCTCTATCTGGTGAGCCATAACGATCTCTTGCCCCCCGATAGTCCCGATAATCGGGCCTAGGCCGGCCACCAGCTCCTCCTCTAAATGGATTACCTCTAATTATGAGCATAAAAATGTTTCATGCACACATAATTTCAGCTTTTTGCTATAACAAACTTACCGTTCCGACCAGTCGTCTCGACCACCACCTCCTCCGCCGCCACCCCCTCGACGATCGTCACGTCGTTCAGAGCGATAGCTATCACCAGAGCTGCGTTCCCCGCGGAATTTATCGCGGCGTTTGCGATCGTACTCATCATCGGAATCCGCCATTGCCTAAAACGAAACAGGATAAAGCGCATTTGTCATATTAATAAAATGCCACGCAGAAATAAGGTGAAAGTCACCTTTCTATCCAAGCGCAAACTTTAATCTACACATAACCTCAAATTACAAAACAAACGAAAAGTCAACAATTTCCCACCGAAATGAAAAAAATCAATAGTAAGAAAAAGATAATGCAGCGACATGAACACAAAATCAACATAAAATGCATTGAATTATCCGGAAGTTTTGTAGCTGAACACTAAATTTGCTTTTTTATTTTGGAAACGTCAGTGATTTCGGAGTTTTCGCCTCATGGTGTTGTACTTACCTATTTTTTGTATTTATTCACAGATCCTTTGTATTACTTTTTTGGCGCTTGTGGAAATGGAAGTTGCTTTTCTTATTTATACCCTTTTATCAGGATAATTTTCTTGCAATTAAAATTTCTTTCGAGAAAATTAAGCGACGCCTGATTTTTCTTGACACCTCAACGAGTAATGAGTAACCGATTACCAAATTGTTTAAGAGTACTGTACTATGGAATACAACTCTGTTTTCATCAAATACATTACGCTACGGTAGCCCTGCCCTCGGGTGCTAAAATACAACTCTATTACTTACATACTAATAAAAAAATCCGTCTAAAAAAACTGACGATTTCAAGAAAATTACAGCGTAGGTTTCGCCTTAGATCCAAAAATAAGTTCAGTTTGATGCAGGCAAATGTATTTTAATGAGTTATTGTATAATGCGGAGTTCCCAAAAGAAGCTAATAAACTCAAATTAACTAGATTTTTTACGATAAATCGTTCAAATGGATTGAAGGTCCAGCACAAAATGCAGATACAAAAAATGATGCCATTCACAGACTCTCTATTACACAGATGCTCCGTCGTGACTTTGTTTACATTTGCGTGAGTTACGAACGAATAGAAATGATTTTCAAACGCGAAAAATATAGTTTTCTGGAGTATTTTTTTAACTTTTTTGGTACATAACGATAGATATTAATTTTCTAAATGTGATAATAACAAAAAAACCTTAGCAATCGGCCTTGAAATACGCAAAAAATCACTCGTTGAAATCAAATTTCTATTCGTTCGTCACTGATATACTACTCGCTACTTGACGGAACTTCTTTATAACTTTATTTTCTTTGATGCCATTTACCTTAGTGCTGATTCACACGAGGCAATTTTTTTTCCAAGCAAGTGTCAAAGTTTATTGGAGAGAGATGCAACCTTTGACACTTGCTTGAAAAAAGTTGCCTCATGTGAGCACTTACCAAAAGTCAGTACGTACAAGCATGGGCGACTTAGGGCTTTTAATGCGTATAGCACGGTACTATGTTCGCGTTTCACAGTGAAATCCCATACAAAAACCAAAGGTGTGCAAAAATGAGTGAAATTTTTTCATTTGTGGTACTGTGTTTATTTCAACGTGAGAAATTGACATTTTGCGCCGCTACAAATTAATTGAACGCCGCAACAAATTGAAGCCGCCAACATTGTACTCCTATTTATTTATATTTATATTTGTCCGCGAGAAATTCAACTGTTGTAAATATTAGCAATAAAATTTCCTAATAAAGAATACTAAATTAAATTATCTGAAATAAATAAAACTAATGCAAAGCTTTGGAACGGAAAATAATTATGTATATGGAATAAACGAGAAGAACGACATTCCAATTAGATAGCAAAGCAAAAAATGTGCAAAACACTGGAAGGACATGTAACTATGTATATGTAATAATGTGGAATTTGTCTTGTAAATACATACATATGTACATTTACGTTTGTATGTTTAGAAGAATCGTGACGAAAAGCCTGGAAAAAGTTTGTGGACGGCTAACGCTACCGAAGCAGTGATGATGCCTGTGATCTCGTTTTTAAATAGTTATAAAGAAAATAGTGAGTTCTTACCAGCCATAGGAGTTGGAAGAAATTCCGTTTATGGATGGAAGTATAATTTATATATGTCAACAAATATAATGTAAACCATTAAAAATAATAATAAAACATCTTTTTCGGCTCATCAAAACATCATTTTATTTATTTATATTCGTACAACAGTGGGAAATTATTTTGTTATTTGTAACATTGTATTCCACTGGCTTCTGATGCCTCACAAGCATCGCCATCGTATCAACACAAAATAAATAATTTATGTATAACATTAGCACAATGATCTTCAACAATATTTCCTCTCTGCAATTTAAATTAATTATTTTTTAAGTCGGCATTATTCCATTTAATTGTTTATTGATTAGAATTTAAACTAAACGTGTTTGTTTTTAAGAAAAGCAAAAAGGAAAAAAATGCACATGCTTATTCACTCACACATTCATATAAAAGTGACATTTTAAAACACACACTTCAAAAATGCAATGCAACTTTAGTAAAAAAGCGTTCCATTTTTCAACTTGAAATAATATTTTGTGGAATTTTTTCAAGGTGAAAAAACATAGTACCCACCTTATGCTAAACCAAGTGTTGAATCACACGAGGCAACGGTATTTGCGGCTAATCTGAAGTTCATAGAAGATAGGCAAAAGGAATAGAAAGGGAAATTCCTCCCCCCCCCCTCCCTCCTACGAACATCCGTTTAGCCGCGACTTCTGTTGCCTGGTTCGGGACCAAGTAGTTCAATGTATAGGAACATGTCAGGATTCTAATAATCGTACGACTAATCCTAAAAGAGAAATTTGTTCTCGTCCTTTGAATTTATTTTGTTTTCTGCTACAATTTGTAGTGTTTTTGTTCGTTGTTTGAAAATAAAACACTTGGAAACGTAGATAACTGCTTAAATTTTAATTTATTTTATTAAAAATTAAACAGAAAATAAAAATTTCAGAGGTCGATAATAAATTTCACTTTTAAGATTAGTTGTAGGATTATTACAATCCTGACATGTTTGCACATTAGCCCGTACCAAACTTTTTAACAATGCTAAAACGTTGCTCAAACCTTCTTTAAAATATTATGAATAAAAAAACATATTGCCCTGTCAGGGAGCAGCATTTTATTTATGTAACAATGCTGAATTTTTTATGGACGGAATCGAAAACAAAAATACAAAAAGGTATCCTTTAAACTCACTAGAAACAAGGAATACTTCATGGCGACACCTAAATAAAGCATCTGCCCAAAAAATACTTTGACACCACACACATACACACGTGGGAATTTGGGCTATTCGCTTGACACTGAAACAACATCTGTTTTGTAGGGCAGCGTTCTCCCTTGAAATTGTTGCATTTTTGCACCGTGCGAGTGTGACACTGTTTAGAAATCAAAACCCTTCGCAGTGCAACATATCTACGAGTATGTGCTATTTTTCTTGCTGCAATTCATTCGAGTTTTGCGTATTGTTACACTGATTTCGCGTATCACATCGGCAAACGGTACAAGCATTACGATCAATTAAAATTCAACGCGATATTTATCAATTCGAACATTTTTTCAGATAATAAGATTGAGTATAAGAGGTAAGGTTATCTTATTGGATTGCGGGCATTGCAAAATCATAATTTGGGATGAATGCACGATGGCGCATAAACGAGCTCTGGAGGCAGTTGACCGAACGATGAAGGATTTACGACGTGATTTGAGACAATTTGGTGAGTCTATGATATTGCTGCCCGGAGATTTTCGTCAAACGCTTCCCGTCATCCCGAAATCTACTGCCGATGAAATTAATGCATGCCTGAAATCGTGGTCTTTGTGGCGGCATGTCAAGAAGTTGAAATTGACCACGAACATGAGAGTCGCGTTGCAGAACGACTCATCGGCTCTTGAATTCTCGAAACAACTGTTGGCGCTTGGCAATGGCCAAATTACTGTTGATGTTTCCACTGGATTGATATTGAACCCGGCAAATTTTTACGAGTTCACATCGTCGAAGAAGGAACTCATCACAAAAGTGTTTACAAAGCTCGATTAGATTAGTGAACGGGCAATATTAGCAGCGAAGAATAAGGACGTCGATAGCATGAATTTTATTATTCAAAGTAAAATCGAAGTCGCTTGATGTGCCAGGAGCTCCGCCGCATAATTTACAGCTGAAGGTGGAATCGATCATAATCATGTTGAGGAATCTGAATCATCCGAAATTGTGCATAGTTCGCGGTTGTCCATTATGAAACTGATGGACAATGTGATTCAGGCGACGATCATCAAGGGAAAATTCAAGAGAAAGTCCTTATCCCACGAATTCCGATTATTCCAACTGATCTTTCATTCCAATTCAAGCGGATTCAGTTCCCTGTACGATTGGCTTTTGCGATGACAATCAATAAATCTCAAGACCAATCGTAGGAAGTCTGTGGAATTAATCTCGAATTTCCCTGTTTTTCGCACGGTCATCTGTACGTTGCCTGTCTTCCGTCTTCGTTGTTTGTTGTTTATCACATCGCTCTCTACTGATTTCGATTCCTTTTAAACAAATCGCATTTAACTATCTGTGTTTTATTATCACTCTGGAGTTTATCTGAAGGCGTTAAATTGGGGAGAGTCGAAGTTCGCCGGGTCCGCTAGTTTTTTATAAACATAAAGGCCATTTTTGGGCCGACAAGCAGGAAAAGTGTACAATTTATTGGCATAAAATAAAACATAACTTTAGTTTAAGTGACTACATAAGTTCCACCTGAAAAGGACAAATATATTTCAGAACTTCACGTCGACGAGCAAAATATTTATCAGAATCGAAATCACCATAGTGAGTCTGTTATACAGGCTGACACTCTTAACGTAACCTAACCTACGAGTGTTGAATTGAGAAATCGTATCGGAAGAGACCTTTATATTAGGTCTATATCAATATTAGGATCGAAGTCTTATTTTACAGTAATTGATTTTATGTGAAATATAAATTACTAGCTAACCAGGTCCTCTTTGCTGCCTAAATTTCTAAATTTTGGCTTATATAGGCGGGGCCACGCCCATTGTTCCAATCACGCCCATTTTTGGACCAATCACGTATACTGTCACCATATACACACACAGAAAATTACAGCACTTTCGCCTACAAATTGTGCAAGATATCTCAATTTGAAAACATGGCTCACAAGGACGGGGCCACGCCCATAGATCCGATCCCGCCCACTTTTGGACCAATCTCATATACTGCCACCAGATACATATACACAGGATTACAGCACTCTCGCTCATAAATTGTGCATATCTCAATTTCAAAATGTGGCTTATGTAGGCGGGGCCAGGCAATTGTTCCGATTCCGCCCATTTTGGAAAGTACAATTGTGCAAGAATTTAAAACAAGAAAGCTCAAAAGTTGACCGATTAACCTGTCGCCTTGTATAGAGAGCGGGGCATATACAAAGAAGGTGGGTGATCTATTGATTTCTGATTCTCTACGTCTCCACAGCTTCTGCAAGATTAATTTTCCAAGAACTTCAATTTCTCTACGTGCCCTTCAATAAGGCAGTGACGTGTAATGACAGATACGTCCGATCTCGATAACGACAGCAGGGTGTTGGTGCGTTTGTAGTTTAGACAGGGGCAAATACATATATTTAACACCTCTAACATGTGAAAACGACGGATCATAAATAAATATTAGATAGTATAATTGTGTCGAGAGAGATCTTTGCACGGAAGATATATACAAAAATGGACCTATGACGACCGATGTTCGCGTGATGGTTCCGGGTACAAATAAGCTCATAGTACCTGCATTTTTTGGTTTCTATGGCATTAAGAACTAAAATCAGAAGGGAACTTGGTATGGGGCTACATCAAAACATATGCATATGACGACCGTTGTTCGTGTGAAGGGTTCCGGGTATAAAAAACCCAAAGTACCAATTTTTTGAAGGTCTCTATGGCGTCAAGAAGTCAAATTGGGGAAATGCTATTTCCAAAAATGGACCCATATTGCCATTTTCAATCTCAAGTTAATTGCAGCTATAAGAAGTATCTGTATTAAGAATATATGTATCTATATGGGGGATTTCATGTCATGTGAGAAATTTGCACCAAGTTTAGTCCAATTGGATAATAGTTATGACACAAATTTATAACGAGATCGGTTATGGACTGTCCGAGTTGGAGAGTGTTGAATTTGGATATTTTGGTCAAACGGCTCTTTTGTCCGATCCATATGATTAATTACCTATTGTATTTAAATAATTTTGACTAAAGAGTTAGATAAATGTTGACTAAAGAAAAACTCCCATCCCACTAATAGACTACAAAGCTCTTAACGGAAGTTTTAACAAAAATGTTGAAACAAGTTTTAAATTCGCAAAAAAAAACATTTTTGGAATTTTTTGTGTTTTCATAAATAGATTGAAGAAAAGTTATCGAAAACTCTACTTAAAATTGTCTAAATACAACAGGTAGGCTATGCAACTAAATTTTTATAGAAAAAATCTAATTTTTCCGTTTCTACGTGAGAGATGTTTTCAGCATTTCTAGTTACCCAGCATATATGTTGAAGATTCATCTTTATTATTTCCACAGGAAAACATGGTCATATTTTGACGTTTTCTGCTCTAACTTTTTTCCTGAAGCCTAAAACGAGTAAAATTTTTGACTAAATAGTAAGGTAAATTTAAATTCACTGCGTCGCTTACTATGGAAAGTCCTATCCAGGATTTTCCTCTACATTCTGACACAATTCCACTTGTTTAAAATTGTGTCACAACGTAATAAGTTTATAAGAATTTAAAAATACATATCTACAAAAAAATTACCTTCATTACTCATACCGTCCTCCCTGCAGCCACAGAAATTTCACATAGTCTTTTGATGGTGTTTTACACACTATTTTATCATTTAAATTAGCATTAGTGTTGAATAGCAACTGCCAAAGCTGTTAATTTGCATGAGACGACGACGATGAAAACGATGCTTTGATACTTTGATTTCACATTAACTGCCCCTCAATCTGTATCAGCTCAGCAGTTCCCATTTCATTTCACTTTTCAGCTGCCAAGACAAAATTCCGTGGTGGTGACACTTAGGTACCATTGGATGGCTGGCAACTTTATTGGATCACTACCACAGTTTAAACGAGAAACAAAAACAATCACCAAAAAAAGAAAAAACAGACGTGGTAAACAAACAGAAAAGTGTGTTAAGGTCATGGTAACCGGGTATCATCAGCGTGAGCATCATCATTGGCATCATCATCGCCTTTGCTCGCTCGCCAAAGCATCTTCTGACAGTTGTGAATGAGCTCAGGTTTTAAACGTATAATCGCCGCATGTAGTACCGAGTATTTTGTGCTTAATATTTCAATTTTTGCAATAAAAATGCATTTAAACCTGTTTGGTCAGTATGACCATAAGCCATATGTTGCTTATATGCCTTGTTTACAAGTTTGGGCAGAATTTTTTTTCCAAAAACATAAGTTTTATTGGCATTTTTCAACCACGCCCGGAATTCGGAGATGATTGACGCTGTGCGTCTTTTTTTTCTTGTAGTTATATGGCTCAAAGAGTTATGGTAGATATGTGTGTGGGACGGACACAAGTGGTAATGTTTCTGTTAATTCCTTCCTGATTTTTTGTTATTGATGGTCTATGCCTCCATATATGGTCTTAGCTAAACGTGTGTTTAAGTGGGTGATTCTATTTCACATCAAATGTAGTAACGAGGGACAACTGTGAATTAAAGTTAAATTCACGAATTCAATACTTTAGGTATTTAATTTGTCGCTGATAAAGTCCACCTAAGCGCTAATATAAGTCCCCCATGAATCAAAAAAATTCACAAGATTATTTGATGTGGCAACGCGATATTTTTCCCCAAGGAAATAAAAAAGTTCACATCAAATTCTCAAAAAAATTTCAATTACTCTTGAGATTTATGTTTTAGGAATAAAATGATCAGGGACCCCATAATATATATGGGGGATTTCATGTCAAGTAAGTCAATTTTTAAAACCGAAACTTGCACCAAGTTTAGTCCTACGAGTATTGGATAGTAGTTATGACACAAAATGTCAAAGATATCGGTAACTGTTCGAGTTGAAAGGTGTTGAATATTGTCATTTTGGTCAAACTGTCCTTTTTTCCCATTCATATAACTAATAACCTATTGTATTTAAAAAATTTTCGCAAAGTTTTTTTTAAGCTTTTTCTCCAATCTTTTTAAAAAAAATCACAAAAATAATTTTTGTAAATTTTTTTGGCGAAATTAAAATTTGTTTCGACATTTCAGTAAAAACCCAAATTTTTATTTTAGATTTTTTTGCTCAAACGGAGGGCTATGTCATTTGCATTAATAGCTTAAAAGCAATTTGTGATATGCGACTTGCTGATACATATATCAAAACAAAGATAAACCTCTAAAAAATATAAGTTGAACCACACATTTTAGCACAACTCGAGAACCAATTATTCTAATTGGTTCAGGAAAGCTTCTAAATTAGTAGCCTTCATCTTCTGCAGTTTTCATCCCATCGATTTCAAAGATAGCTTACAAGATATTGAAAAAAAAAATTTTTGAGACAATTTATAATTTTTTTATTAAAACCTCTTAATTGAAAAATTCACAACTATTATATTTTATCGCAAAGTCTAATCGGTCATGAATAAAATGAAACCATTCAGAAGAAAATCGATTCATAATTTAAAAAGTTGTAGCTAATTTAGAAAATCCACCAACCCCAGAATTTTTTAAATTCTCTTACTTCTATCAAATGGGTTATAATTTCTACATTTATCCATAGATTTTTTCAAGTTGGCATCGTTTTTTTTTCGTTAGGATGCTGAAAAGGGGAATATTCCAACTCTAATATTTCCAAAAATATAGTCAAAATACTAAGGTAGCTTCCATAAAAATTGGAATTAAAAAAAAAACTTTACCATTAAAAATGTTTTGTTTCTATTTTATGGATAGAGGTAGGCATACTACCTCAATCTATACAAAAAACAAGTTTTTAGATCTCGGAAACAAACATTTTTTTAATGTATAGTGTAATTAATATGCTACAAATTGGGTTTTAATAAATCAGCCCTCTTAGTGAAATATCTCCCAGTTCCACACGAATTAATTATACGAATTCAATCAGAAATACACTTTGGCGAAGTCATAAGTTATCAATCGGATTATTTATATGAATGTATGAATGGAAGGTCCATAAAAGCCACAATATTTACCAAAATTTGTTAATGCAAATGTAGCAATTGGTTTATATTTATATAGAGATTCCAAAATATTCGATTTAAAAATTCCAACTAATTTATGAATAATTTAAGCAAATTTAAAAGCAGCATGCTAACAAAGAGCCTAATACTCCAATGTTTGTATTATTATTGTACATTTTTCAAAAATTTTAGCATCCGGCAAAGCGGTTGTGTGCAATAAAGCGAAACAATTAAACTATTTTATTGTCCAAAATCAAAGAAGTGATTTCGAACAATTGACAGACTATTTAGTATTTAGATATTATCATAATAATGCCTTAAAATATTAAATGTTTTCCATTTGTATGGACGTGTTTGATCGAACAAACAAATAATGCAGGAATTTTGAACTTTTAAACTGGTTAAGATGCATAAGTCGTCACAAAATGTGTTGATTAGAGACAGACGCATGCTTTAATTGCGAAGAAAACAAAATAATACTGCTGCTAATCCGCTATCAAAAATATATACGAGTCTTAAAAACTAGCAATTTCGGCCGAAATCAGGAAATTTATAATATACAGCTAAATAAAGAAGTAACAATTTATAGATTGATGGCAAATAAAACGCCAGATGGAATATTTTTCTATAACATGGCAACTCTTTAGTTTATAGTATTTACCAAAAGAAATCAAAATGTGTTAAAAAATAATGTATTCTTTATTTTACGTGTTTTTTTAGCATAATCTGTAGTACGTATTTTAAACACGCAGAGAAAAATTATAGAGCATAATGTAAGGTTATAAAAATACGATGATTATATTGTCGGCATACTTCATAAACTGATCAAGTCCATTTTCGATAAATGATGTTACAGAAATTGATATACAGGTTTTTTTACAGGTTAACAACTTTGTGTTGGTAACACTGCTTTATTTGACAACCCATTTAACAGCTGATATTTGCTTTGTGATAATCACAATGTATCATATCTGATTAGTACACATTAAGCTGCAATAGCTAACACCGATAATTAGATAACGGCATTAGATAACCACTCATTCAATATATTCTTTTGGATTGCTTACATTAAACGGATCTCACCACGTTTTTTACGCAGCATTTTTCCTATAATTTTTAAACACTTTCTAATATACAAAAAATTTAATTAAACCGCCAAACACTTTTTGCTTTCAGTGTACTACAAAAGAGTTTTTGAACTTGTATTATTATTATTTTTTTATTTTTATTAAAAAAACACACCAGCACTTGATAAGCGATTTATAGAATAGATTGATTGTTGTATTTAGATTTATTTCAATAAAGTTTTGAACCGCAAAACTATTTAACAACTGATTTTCATTTAATTATAGGGATTTTGAAGAAGAGTAAAAAAATCACAATAAAATAAAAACAAAGTGTATTCATTGTTGATGAGAACGTTTGAACTTTTCAATTGAAATTTAACATAAATCAATGACTAATTGGCGCCTTTATCCACCCGGATGTTCGTCATTAAACATCACAAACATGCCGCACCATGGGATGGGATTACTCCAGAATCATTGTCAGTGAATTTTAGAATACATCAAATTGAAAAAGCAGTCAGAAAATAAATAATATTGTCAATTATGACTTAAGACTTATGACTTGTCAATAGACAAATAGAAAATAAATAATATTGTCAATTATGACTTAAGACTTATGACTTGTCAATAGACGATTGCCAGATCGGCAAACGTTATCAACCCTGTTAAAGTGCTGCAAATATACGGGTAATGTCAGATTGTTAGGCAAAGGAGAATTGACAGTTCAGACGATTGCAGAAAACATTACAATTTCATATATTTACAATACATTTTGTAAATATTTATATGCAGGATTGCCAATAAAAACACATTATAGACAGTGTTGCAAATAAAATGATTTTCTGGCAATGGCGCCGTGGTCACATGCATAAACTTCGCACATATAACAATCAGCAAATTATCTCGCAATGACTTTTCTGCTAACGTTGCAAAACAAAAATTGTATCTTCACACGGTTGTAAATTCACAGGATTGCATTTTTCCGCCATTTTTCTGGCAATGTTGTCCGATCTGCTAATCTTCTGTACTTACCTTTACAAACTCGAGTAAAATAATAAAAAAAAATATTTTGTATAATTACATTTCGTTTAAGTGCACAATTCAGTTAATAGCATTATTTTTTCAGTCACTTACGGGCATTATTTGATATAGTACTCGTATACATATATTACATTTAGCTGCTGCTTAAAGCCATTAATATCTTGTTTGTTTTTTTTTGTGACTAATTTAGAGAGGATTTCGGGAAAATTACCAATTTTTGTAACAGCAACTATGTGAGAGAATTTTTTTGTTACATATCACAATTTACAAAGAAAAATTAAGTATGAAAGTTCAGTCTGGTAAGCCGACTTAGAAATCACCTCACCTTCAGTCCCAAAAAATATTCGTAAATTTATTTACTTTTGGTTTTAATTAAATAATTAACAATTTAAATTGCATTTAATAACACTAAATATGCACTGGCATTAACTTTTGCTGCAAAATGGTCAGGCTATAAATTGAATTATTTTAATTGACCTTAGTTCTGTTGAAAAGCGCTGTATGTAAAAATGGAGAGGTAAAACCACATAAAAATAACGTCATACCTCAAAATAATTTTTTTTGAGGTGGTCATACAAAATTGTCCTACATTTCAATATTTACAAGCTGATCCATGACTGGGCTGATTCCTGAGGAAGACAATCATATTTGGCGCACTTCGGAAGTTATTTCATCCCATTCTGCTAAATATTTATTTTTGGATAGATCATTTAAATCACACTTATGTGAAATGTCATAACTCAAAATGTGAAGTTATTTTTCTAAATGAGCGATATGTATATATCGTGTATATCAAAATAAATAACCTTTAAGTTCTTCTAAAATCATTTGTTTATCTGTTGAACGGTTTCAATAGTCAAAAACAAAATTTTGAAAAAAATTTTATAATTTTGAAATAAATTTGTCTTTTCATAATTTTACCGTAAGGTTTGATCGACCATTAATAAAATGAGACTACTCCAAATAAAATCGATGCGTAATTAAAAAAGTTGTTAAATTTAGCAAATGAAGTGCTAAATCTTCTGAAGTGCGCCAAAAATTGTTGGCTTCCTCAATTATTAGCCCAATCATGGATTAACCTGTAGATATAGAAATGTAGGACAGTTTGATATGACTGACTCTAATTCTATTTTGAGATATAACAATATTGCGTTATTATGGAGAGAATAGTTGCATAAACTTGTACAGATTTTCTGTAACTAACAGTTGCACAAAAAAGGCTAAATCCGCCAGATTTTTTTTTAAAAGAGCTTTTTTAAATATGACGCTTTTTGGATAGCCAAATTGGCAACACTGATTTCCGTATAGCAAATTTGAAGTCAATCGGTTACTCCTTTCGAGAGTTATCGTGCGCACCAGCCAGCAGTCAGACACACAAACAGACGGACAGACATTGCTCAAATGACTTAAAATGACCCCAAATTGAATTTCCACCAAGCATACTCGGGGTCTTAGGTCACTCCTTCGATGTGTTACACTTTTGGCTCGTAGCAGATGATATACTTGTATACCCTCCTCTGTAAGGTGGGGGATAAAAATAACGCAAAGTATTGTGTGAGTAAGAGCAGGTGTGGAAACAATTCGTTATTTTTTTGTGCGCTTAAGTGCACATAAGGCAGGTATGTGAATAGTGCACATTTGCGCAGCTAAGTGAATACCGCATTAGGTAATTTTTCACTGGAGTGAGCAAAGTGCCTTGCAAAAGTAAGCGAGGCAGCTAAGCAAAAAAAATTAAAGCCATTAGGACTTTAAAAGTGTAGCTCAAAAACAGAGTAGCTCTGTTATAACTAATGATGATATTCTCTAACCCATAGTGCAAAGCAATGTTTTGGCCTTTCATTGTTTTTGTTGTTGGGATTCTCGATGTGAAAATAAACAATTCATTTTCAGTTAATTTGTATTTATTACAATCAGACAATTAGAGAGAAAAACAAAGCAATAGAAGACAAAAAAACCAGCAACAACAACCCACAACTTTGCACATTGTCTTAATAAAAAAGAAAACCACTTTTCAAAATAGCAAAAGCAAACTTGGAGAATTTGTTGATCTGTCTAACAGAGAAATAGATATAAGCGAACATTTATGTATATGTATGAATCTGTTACTCCCATATATAAATAATGTTGGCATTTAAGTTGGATTAATCTTCTTAACGCTCTTGAAATGCAATTAATAAAACAAAAGAAATCGATTGCTTCATCACACTTCATTCACCGCAGCGGCAGCAGCAGCACTAACATCCTCCACATCATCATCGCTAGCCATCATCAACGCTCAATCTCAGAAATGGGAAATGAGTGGTGTTAATATTATTGCAGTTTAATTGTTAATAATAATAATAACAATATTCACAATTTCATTCACTGCTGTGAACGGCTAACCACTCCAATCTCCTCTGACAAACAATGGACCACAATTCATAATCAAACGCCATCGCCAACACCAACCATCAACCCATCCACATCTCATCATCCTCGTCATCTCTATTTCGCCTATGTATATATTATAACAATACCACAACACCGCAAGAAGACAATTAACGTAACGTCATTACTCCACAATGTGAACCATAACCCGAAATGAAGCAAAAAAATATGTCTTGTCGTCTTCCTTTTGGAAAAAAAATTAAATCTAAATCATCAACGGCAAACATTTCTAATTTTTTCTTTCCATATGGGAGAAATAGGGTTGTCAAAGCAGATTTGACAAATCCCGAAAAGTTGTCAGAGACAACCTTTTCCTAAGGAGAAGTTGCCAGAGACAACCTTTACCTAAGGAAAAGTTGTCAGAGACCACCTTTTCCTAAGGAAAAGTTGTCAGAGACCACCTTTTCTTAAGGAAAAGTTGTCAGAGACCACCTTTTCTTAAGGAAAAGTTGTCAGAGACCACCTTTTTTTAAGGAAAAGTTGTCAGAGACCACCTTTTGCTAAGGAAATGTTGTCTGAAACCACATTTTGCTAAGGAAAAGTTGTCTGAAACCACATTTTCCTAAGGAAAAGTTGTCAGAGTCCACCTTTTCCTAAGGAAATGTTCCCAGAGACCACCTTTTCATAAGGAAAAGTTCCCAGAGGCCACCTTTTCCTAAGGAAAAGTTGTAAGAGAACACCTTTTTCTAAGGAAAAGTTGTCAGAGACCACCTTTTCCTAAGAAAAAGTTCCCAGAGACCACCTTTTTCTAAGGCAAACTTGTCAGAGAACACCTTTTCCTAAGGAAAAATTGTCAGAGAACGCCTTTTCCTAAGGAAAAGTTGTCAGAGACCACATTTTCCTAAGGAAAAGTCGTCAGAGACCACCTTTTCCTAAGGAAAAGTTGTCAGAGACCACCTTTTCCTAAGGAAAAGTTGTCAGAGCCCACCTTTTCCTAAAGAAAAGTTGTCAGAGCCCTTCTTTTCCTAAAGAAAAGTTGTCAGAGCCCATCTTTTGCTAAGAAAAAGTTGTCAGAGACCATATTTTCCAAAGGAAAAGTTGTCAGAGACCACCTTTTCCTAAGGAAAAGTTCCCAGAGACCACCTTTTCCTAAGGAAAAGTTGTAAGAGAACACCTTTTTCTAAGGAAAACTTGTCAGAGAACACCTTTTCCTGAGGAAAAATTGTCAGAGAACACCTTTTCCTAAGGAAAAGTTGTCAGAGAACACCTTTTCCTAAGGAAAAGTTGTCAGAGAACACCTTTTCCTAAGGAAAAGTTGTCAGAGAACACCTTTTCCTAAGGAAAAGTTGTCAGAGACAACCTTTTCCTAAGGAAAAGTTGTCAGAGACAACCTTTTCCTAAGAAAAAGTTGTCAGAGACCATTTTTTCCTAAGAAAAAGTTGTCAGAGACGATCTTTTCCTAAGGAAAAGTTGTCAGAGACCACCTTTTCCCAAGGAAAAGTTGTCAGAGACCACCTTTTCCTAATTAGAAGTTGTCAGAGACCACCTTTTCTTAAGGAAAAGTTGTCAGAGACCACCTTTTGCTAAGGAAAAGTTGTCAGAAACCACATTTTCCTAAGGAAAAGCTGTCAGAGACCACCTTATCCTAAGGAACAGTTGTCAGAAACCACCTTTTCCTAAGGAAAAGCTGTCAGAGACCACCTTTTCCTAAGGAAAAGCTGTCAGAGACCACCTTTTCCTAAGGAAAAATTGTCAGAGACTACCTTTTCCCAAGGAAAAATTGTCAGAGACCACCTTTTCCTAAGGAAAAGTTGTCAGAGACAACTTTTTCCCAAGGAAAAGTCTTCAGAGACCACCTTTTCCTAAGGAACAGCTGTCAGAGACCACCTTTTCCTAAGGAAAAATTGTCAGAGACTACCTTTTCCTAAGGAAAAATTGTGAGAGACCACCTTTTCCTAAGGAAAAGTTGTCAGAGACCATCTTTTCCTAAGGAAATGTTGTCAGATACCACCTTTTCCTAAGGAAATGTTGTCAGAGACCACCTTTTCCTAAGGAAAAGTTATCGGAGACCACCTTTTCCGAAGGAAAAGTTGTCAGAGACATTCTTATCCTAAGGAAAAGTTTCCAAGGAAAAACATCCAGAGACAACTTTTCCCAAGGAAAAGCTGTCAGAGACCACCTTTTCCTAGGGAAAGGTTGTCAGAGACAGCTTTTTCTCAAGGAAAGGTTTTCAGAGACCACCTTTTCCTAAGGAAAAGTCGTCAGAGACCACCTTTTCCTAAAGAAAAGTTGACAGAGACCATCTTTTCCAAAGGAAAAGTTGTCAGAGACTACCTTTTCCCAAGGAAAACTTGTCAGAGAAAACCTTTTCCTAAATAGAATTTGTCAGAGAAAAGTTGTCAGACACCACCTTTTCCTAAGGAAAAGTTTCCTAAGAAAAGTTGTCAGAGGCCGACTACCTTTTCCTAAGGAAAAATTGTCAGCGAATACCTTTTAATAAGGAAAAGTTGTCAGCGACCACCTTTTCCTAAGAAACAGTTGTCAGAAACCACCACTTCCTATGAGAAAATAAACCAATTTGTCTTATGATAAATTTGAAAAAAAAAACTTTTTAATTTTTAATGAAACGGAAATAAAAAGAATAATGATATTGTATTTTTCCATATGTGTGCATCTTTCACGCCTTTAGGTGTTGAATTAACTGCTCAAAAACCCCAAGTTCATAATAAAAGTTATTGTTAATTTTGTATTTAATCATTTTTTGAAGAAGCTGAATTATTTTAAAACTTTGTAATAGATTTGCCAACAATTTAACTGATAATAACAATAAAAAAAACATAAACTGCTCGATTTTATAAACGAGTTATGGGGGATTTCCCACAACGACAACCCTAATAAGGCCCGACCAATCATCATTTTGAGCTATCGTTGGCGATAGTAATGGAATTGAATGAATGTAGGTATCTTCGTATTTTCGTTGAGGTATTTGGTGGATTATGAATTTGAGTACGTCCATGGGGTATGGATGATAGCATAATACAGACTTCATAAAAATATACAATAGGAGTTTGTTCATTTTATTGCCAAATTCGAAAATTACTCCCAAGAAGTCTAAATGATTTATGAAGTTTTTTTCTAAGATTTTAAAGCTAAGCTGTCTGCTGGTATTTTATATTTTATGATGGTATTTTTTGTTTTTATATTTGGTATATATGAATGTGCATAAATATTATAAATATTTGAATTAACGTTGAAGCGTGCGTTTATTTTTAATTAGAGTAGTGATAAATGAGTTAATTACATTTATGGTACTCAAACAATACATTTAACAAAAGATGGTTTCATCTCCGGGAAGTTGGAAGTAGTCATGTACGAGTACATACATACATATCGCTCATTTAGAAAAAGAACGTCACAACGCAAAATTTTAAAATTTCTATGTGCTCATACAAAAATGCCCTGCTCTTCAAAATGTAAAGATTATTGATGGATATTTTGGATTTATGGGGTAGGCAACTATATTTAACAAACATAGAAATTGATTTTGTCCTATTCGCTTGTCAGGTTCATTATCTATGGGTTACACAAATCGACCATAGGCGGAAGTTCCGATTTTCAGTTGTGACGTTCTTTTTTTAAATGTGCGATATTCACAAGTAGTTGATAGGCACGGATATGTGTAATATAAAATAAAGAGATCCACGTAAAAGCAAATTGTTTGGAAATTAAATATATATATATATACATGTATTTTAAATGTGCTCTTAAATATGTGACTTTGTTATATGATAATAGTTAATTCTAATAACCGAATGCAAAAACAGTTGGCAACATGTGTAATCGATAAAATGACACATAAATCAGTGATCAGCTGATTAGAATTTTTGCTTTGCTGCTTTTTGGTTGACATTTCAAACATTGTCATTAACCCAAACTTACACTATTTCCCCCACGTGATAATAGGCGTGTTTTCGTTACACCATAGGTGCTTAATTTGTATGGGGAGCTAAGCACTTTTAAGTATTAGGCGTGTTTTCGTTACACCATAAGTGCTTAATTTGTATGGGGAGCTAAGCACTTTTAAGCACTATTAGTTCCCGATGAAGTTTGGTGCTTGTGTTCATGTCTTAATCGAGTATGATGTTGCCAGATTGGGCATCCTATATTTAGCAATATGGCACCCATTTTTGGAGAGATTTTATCAATTATTGTGAATTAACGAGAAGAAGAAAAAAATGGGAAATTATTTTAATATTTGCAAAAAGAGTGTAAACAATTTAACAAAGA
Source organism: Eudasyphora cyanicolor (assembly GCA_963930755.1). Lineage (NCBI taxonomy): Eukaryota > Metazoa > Arthropoda > Insecta > Diptera > Muscidae > Eudasyphora > Eudasyphora cyanicolor. Next base: position 5,710,255 of record OZ005738.1, on the reverse strand, counting down.
ATAGTAAATATATGTTTTAAAAATATTTTTCACGAATTTTTTGGTCTGTTTCGCACTGTTCTTTCTTCGCAACTGATGACACCATTGTTACCAGATAGTGGAAATCCGCCACTTACTGCTTATGCGCCAGTTAGTGGAAGTCGGTTGTTTTCGTTGCAAAGTGCTAACTAAAAATGCTAGCTTGTAACGAAAACATGCCTATTATTAGTTCCTGATAAAGTTTGGTGCTTGTGTTCGTGTCTTAATCGAGTATGGTGTTGCCAGATTGGGCATCCTATATTTCGAAGTATGGCATCTAATTTTTGGAGAGATTGTTGTCAATTATTTTGAATTAACGGGAAGAATAAGAACAAAAATGGAAAGTTATTTTAATATTTGCAAAAAGAGTGTAAACAATTGAACATATAATAGTAGACTTATGTTTTATAAATACATTCACGAGATTTTTGTCCGTTTCGCACTGTTCTGTCTTCGCAACTCAGGACACCATTGCTACCACATAGTGGAAATCCGCCACTTACTGCTTATGCGCCAGTTAGTGGAAGTAAGATGTTTTCGTTGCAAACAGCCAGACTAAAATCGCTGCTTGTAACGAAAACATGGCTAATATACTATGAAGCCTAGTCGAAAATTTTCATCAGATGGCAACTACAGGCTTGTCCGGCATTTCATTTCAATGAGAACAAAGGATTGTTGTTGCCAACTGAGGAGATTAGTCATAGAGACTAGATTTCGAAGAAGATTGCCCCCAAGCGCAATCGTAGTATTAGATAACGAAATAGTACAAAGTTTGAGTGGATTTACTAACTGATTGTCATTTATTTTCTTTTTGCTTGGCAACATTTTAACGGCCAATTTAAAAACTTTCGTGAATTTTAAGATATCTTAAATTTTTTCTCACCACTTTCTATGGAAACAAAGCTACGTTTGCGAATATTTTGTTGTGAAAAGAACATACATACACAACAAAATGTCATCTTCTGAGTTTCTCACTTCACTCTCTAAGACATAGAAGACAATTAATTGTATAGGCAATATATGCATAAAGTGTTAACACAACCAGATTTCACTGACTATTTTTATCCAAAACTAAACAAAAGGAAAAAACTTGTTTTTATTTTGCATTTCTATATTAATTGTGAATAATATTAATAGAAATTTAGCTAGAACCGGCGGTAAAAATATTGGTTAATGTCGATTATGACAAGCTCAGCTATCAGCATCTACTTTCCCATGGCGACTTAAGACAGATTTGTATATAAAGTGATGTCATTTTTATATACGATTACGTTAAGATTTTAGAGTTATATGAAAATAAACCAAGGGCTCTTCAAATGCATCAAGAAATGCAGATACAGTACAAATATCATTTTAATTATTTTTTTCAGGGCCAAATATTATTGTAGACATAGGCTTATTGCATAAGTTCATTTTCGATAAATTTTGATTTCGAAATTTAAAGCAATGATTTTCAATTTATCATCGGCATAGTGTGTACATATACTGGCCATATACATTTTCGATACATTTTTTTGATCGAAATTAAAAACAAGATTTACGCGATTAATTACATTTTATATTAATATACAGAGACATCTATAAATTAGTAAAGAAAAAAATTAAATTAGACTTTTTACAAGTTTATCGAGATTTTTATTAATTTATTTATATGAATTACAATACAAAAAACATTTTTATTCTAATTTTACGGTCACGAACCCCAATCTCATAGGCGAGCTCGCAACCAAGTCACCTACTGGGGCGCTCAACTTTTTTACTAATTTATAAAAAATGTCCTCCCCTATAACTTTAAAAAAAAGATGTACAATGATACAATATAACCCGATTTACCATGTAAATCATGTCTTTAAATTTCGATAAAAAAAATTTCGAAAATGGATTCGGCCGGCTTGATCGAAGAGAGGAGACGTGTTAAACGTCCAAGTCCATGGAGGTACGCGCAGTCAGCGGATTGGCCAGTGGTGCGCTCCCTATTTATGAACTTTTTAAACCCTCAAGATTTACAGAAAATCGGAGCTTAATACTAATTTTCTCAGTATCTTCCAGTCAGATTGTCTGAGATGTGTCAGATCTGTTAATGTGCGAGAAGTAATGGGATCGTGCACGTGGTAAAGCTGGGCATTCTCATAGAAAATGTTCCATGGCTTCGATGTCGTCCCCACATGCCCTGCACTCGTCGTTACCTGATTGCCGTATGCGGTATAGGTGTGCTTGTAAGCTTGAAGTCTTGCTAAGACTTTGTTCCGGCATATATCCGATTATCTCGGTAACCTTATTTTATTTGTCATCTCTCTCCATGTTGTCCAAACATTAGAGAATGGATATTATTCTTATTTTTATTAATAGATCGTCATGGTGCTATGTCTAGGTTCCCTCTTGTCTTTTGTAATCAGATGCTCCTGTAGTAGTGAGACCGGAAGAGTTATTTTTAGCTGCAGAACAGTTTAGATTTTACAATTTTTCAAGTCCAAGATTCAAAGTCTAACGTACTAACCACTCAACTATTAATTTTCTTTGTTGTATCCCACTGTTTCGCTGTCCTACATCATTTTGTGAGCCAAAACTGGGCAGTTCTTTAACTTTTCCTTCGTGGTATAGAATTGTTTCGAATTTTCTGAAGTAAATAGAGGCAGTATACCGACAATTTTTTTTATCGAAATTTCAATTTTACTTTGTACAAATGTTAATTTTTTTTTTTTATTTTCTAATTTATAGAAGATGTCCTTCTCTATATATTAAAAAGTTGCAATGATGTATCCTATAAATTATGGTTTTATATTTCGATTGCAAAATTTATCGAAAAAGGACTAGGTCAGTTTATGCTGATGATCAACTGATCAACCTTATTTCGATAAATATTTTGTCAAAATAATTTTTTTTATCGCATTGATATGATTTACTGTTTAAAGCAACGTAATAAATTTCGTTAACAATATTAATCGAAAATGTTCTTAGTTTATTAGAAAATATTTGTTCCTTTTAAGTCGAACTGATGTAAAGTCGAACTATTTAATATGGCTCAATTTTTTTAAATTTTCAAAATGTGTTCGAAAAGTGCAGTTTTCGAGAAAAGGGCATAGAAAATGCTGCATTTTTTCTACAAACGATATCGCCATTAGTTAGTATGTCGACGATATATAGAGGGTTAATAAACTGACCAAGTGCATTTCGATTAAGATTTTTTTTATCAAAAAAATATTTTATATCGAAATTTGAATTTTCCATTAAAAAACATAAAGAATGACCCGATTTATTGGTTAAAGTACCGTTTTAAACATTTTCTTAGTCAGAATTCCGACGATATATACTTCATAAACAGACCAAGTTCATTTCGAAAAATATTTTTGTTATCGAAAAATATTTTTTTCGAAAATTTACTTAGTCAGAATGACGACAATATACATATACTTCATAAACAGACCAAGTGCATTTCGATAAAAAAAAACTGTATCAAGAAAATTAATCTTTGTAAATTTCGATAATAAAAAACAAAAGCGTTTCGAGAACAAGAGAATTTCGATAAATATAAATTTTCAACTAAAAGAAAACATTGTTACAAACATGTGCATTTCGATAAAAAAAATTTTTTTCGAAAAATATTTTTTATCGAAAATTGAATTTTTAATAGTTTTCAATTGAAGAAAACATTGTTATGATACTATCCGATTTATTGTTTAAAGCATCGTTTCGATAATAAAAATGTTCCATACCTTCAATTTATTTAGTCAGTATGCCGACATACTTCATACACTTACTAATGGCGAATTCTTTCTGCAAAAAAGTGCAACACTTGCATTGCCATTTTTCCGAAAACTGCGCCATTATATCGCTTTTTTGAAATTTTAGTTGTTCTAAATTCGAGTAACTTAATTATTAAATTTCAAAAAAGTATCACAAATGTGCCGTTTTCGAAAAAAGGGCAATGAACATGTTGCACTTTTTTGCAGAAAAGAATTCACCATAAGTGAATTTCGATAAATTTTTTTATTGAAAAATATTTTTTATCGAAGTTTAAATTTATTATCGAATTTTTAGTTGAAAGAAAACATTGTAATGACGTGACCCGATTTATTATCGAAAATGTATTTAGTGAGAAGATATGTACTTCATAAACAGACCAAGTGCATATCGATAAATATTTTTTTTATCGAAATTAAAGTTTTTTATGAAAAGAAAACATCGTAATTTATGACCCTTTATATTGTTTTAAGCATCTCTGTAAACTTCGATATCGAAAATATACTTAGTATGCCGACGATATACTTCATAACAAGTGCATTCCAATTATTTTTTTATTATTGAAATTTATTTACTTTTTAATAATTTTTCAATTGAATGAAACCATTGCTTAAACCATCGTTGTAAATTTCGATAATAAAAAAATGTCGATACCGAAAATTTATTTTATTTTTTTAATATACGAGTATACTTCATAAACAGTCCACATGCGTTTCAATAAATTCGTTTTTATCGAAATATATTTATCCACATTTTTTTATTGAATTTTCAACTGATAGAAAAGTGCATTTCGATAAAAAATTGTATCGACAAATAATTTGTATCGAAATTCAAATTTTTTAATAAAAGTTCAATTGAAAGAAAGCATTGCTATGACATTACCCGATTTATTTTTTAAAGCATCGTTTTAAATTTTGGTAATAAAAAAATATGTGTTATCGAAATTTAAATATATTATCGAATTTTTAATTGAGAGAAAACATTGTAATGATATGACTCGATTTATTGTTAGAAGCATGTTTGTAAATATCGGTATCGAAAGTTTACTTAGTCATAATGCCACGATATACAGGGTGGCTGATATGTAATGCTACAAAGTAAATCGCAATATTTTTTAATTTTTTTTTAAATTTTATTGTTCAAAAGCAAAAAATGGAAATAACATAAAATTTTAGAAACAGTTTAGATTTGTTCGAATTGGCCACCTTTGGCACGAATTATGGATTTCAAACGGCCGACAAAGCCATCACACGCTGCACGAAAGTGGCTCTGCGGTATTTTGGTCCATTCCCGGCGAAGCGCCGTCTTGAGATGATCGATACTTTGGTATATTTTAGTGCGAACCTTACTCTCTAAAATGCCCCAGGCGCAAAAGTCCAACGGATTGAGATCCAGAGTTCTTGGTGGCCATTGTGCGGTAGAAATGCAGCGAGGAACCTCCTTTTAAAGTCATTCTTGGCTGACGCGTGCTGAGTGCGATGGTGCTGAGTCCTGTTGGAATGTCCATGGTCTGCGGCCGAAATGTTTGTCTGCCCAGGGCTGCAATACTGTCTTTAGGACATTTTCCCGATAATATTCGGCATTTATTTTGACCCCATGGTCGATGAATACGAGCGGGGAGCGACCATCGGCCGTTACGGCGGCCCACACCATTACCATCGGCGGAACTTGAGTTCTGGTGGCCAATCGAAGGTGTAAATTTTCAGCTGACCTCTTTGGCAAGTAAACCCGATCATTTTGTTTGTTCACAAACTGCTCAATTTGGAATGGCTTCTCATCGGAGAAAACCAAATTCGGTAACTGGCCACTTTCGTGCAAGCGAAGCAACTCCTTGGCTCTTTCCAGTCTAAATTTTGTTTGTGCATCGGTGAGCTCTTGCACTTTTTGGAACTTCAATGGCTTTAGTCAAGCTCATTTTTTAATATGTGTTGTATCCGTTCTCGCGATATGTTCAGCTCACGAGTAATTTTTCTACCACTGCGGCGTGGATTTCGATCAAATCTGGCCTTCACTTTTCGGATCATTTCTGGTGTTGTTACCGTTTTTTTCGTCCACTTTTTGGACGCGATGCAACACTGCCAGTATCACGGTAACGAGCAATGGTACGAGAGGGTTGCTGGAGGCTCTAACGATAGCCACTTGTGTTTTTCCACCCAAATATAAAGCAATCACACTATCACGCTTGAATTCCATCACGAAAAACTTTTTCCGAATGCAATAGATCAAAATGCTTTTGTAAGCTTGTAAACAATAAAATGAACTGTCACTGAAATAAATCTGTCAACTAGCGGTTTAGAAATGATAGGAACCTGAAGCTGGTTGCAATACATATCAGCCACCCTGTATATGAGTACTTCATAAACAGAAGTGCATTTCGATAAATATTTTTTTAAATTAAATTAAATGAAACCAAAATTTTTTACGGAAAGAAAACATTATAATTGAATGACCCTATTTTAGGCATCTTTGTAAATTTCGATAATAGAAAATTTCGACATCGAAAATTTACTTTGTATGTCGACAACATATCGGTGATATAGGTTAGGTTAGGTTGAGAAGAGGAGGCGGCCAAAGTCCGCATCATGTCCTTGGACATACACATAAGCCAGTATTCGGCCTGTTGTGCGCTCTAATTGTTAATGACTGGTCGATGGAAGGTTATTTTAGGAACTCGGTGCTATCGACCTATTCCTTAATTGTTTTTTAGTCTACGCCTAACCTAACCTATGTCGACAACATATCGGTGATATACTTCATAAATTGAACAATTGCAATTCAATATTTGTCTTCATTAATTAAATTAATCAATTATTGAAGATGCACACCTCTATAAACTGAAAGAACACATTGTAATGATCTGACATGAATTACTGTTTAATGCAGAGTTGTAAATTACGCTAACGAAACATTTCGATAATCGACTATGTCAATTTATCCCGTATACTGCAATACTTCTATATACATATGTATATAGATATATTTCCTGATTTCTATATGTATATTTTCTCCAAGTGTATACGAAAATATCCGTATTAACAATAGCGAAAAGACAAAACTACAACAGCAAAAAATTGTTTTTTGACACTCACGTCACACGATCGGCACGATCGAAGAAGCAGAAGGAGAAAAAAGCGCTAACCGAAAAAAACCCACGATAAATAATAACAATAATAATAACAGCAAGCAACAAGCTGGAAATCATTAATAGTGACGTTAGAATGTAAGCAGCACGAAACTAACAAAAACAATATCCACATGAACAACGAACGCCAAGAGCTAAACAAATGAATAGCGCTAAAGCGCTAAGCTAACGCTATAAGACAGGTAACAATCAACTACAACAGCTCTCGAACAACAATAACAACAACGGCAATATCCAATAAGCCTAATAAAAATGAATACATTAACACTATTTCATATGCGCAATTTGTTAGCTTAGCAAAATGTTAGAAGAAAATAAAAAAAAAACTGAAAATAATTCTCGGCCACAATTTTCAATTCATCTCATATCTGATCTCATTGATTATTGTTTTTTGTTGTTATTGTAGCTTTTTTTTAAATTTTATTTATTATATTGTATAACCATAAAGTAATCATAACGACAATTAAGAAAAAAATGGCAAACAATAAATACTACATCTCCCAGCTTGGCATGGCTCGGCTTGGCTTTATGCATACTTAATAACTGAGTTTGGTTGTTTTTTTTTTGTTAAGACAGTTTTTGTATGTTTTTTTCTCCAAAAATTTACTTGAACAACTTCATTAATTGTTAACACTTTTTTTTTGTAGACGTGAAGCATCAGCAACAACTTCCTTAAAAAGTACATTTTCAAATAAATGACAAAAGCATCATCGCACACATTTCAACAAAGATTGCCACCCAAAATAATATTTTTGGTTTGGTCATGGGATGAGGAAGAGGATGATGCTGGTGAAGATGATGCTGTTGCCGCTGCCGCTACTGCTGTTGACGGCTGACAACGATCAATGAATACCCAACAAACATAACTTTTAAATGACAAAACACAAAATGGCCCAAAACAACAATAACAGCGGATAGTCACTGTAGCAGCAGTTGGCAAGTCGCCGGTAGTCTCGAGTGCTGCTATTAACTCACTAAGGTTGTAGTACCCTTAGTACCATTATCATCATCATCTGCACCGCCGTCACAGCAGCAATACAACACAGTACACAGAATCATCCAAGTGCGCCAAGCAGTCAAAGCAAAACCGCACCACAACACCAGATCTCAGACCAAACAGACAGACAGACTCAGAGCAGCGCATGAGCCAACGCTACCGCCACCGCTTGAAGATGTTTAGAAGCTCAACTTTATTATTTCACTAGTCGTATTGCGGTACGGACGTAAAGTTTAAACGGTCTCTCTGGGAGGCAAAACGACGAAAAAAGCAAAACAAAAACTACTGACAAAGTCGAGAAGAAAAATTCACTTTTTTTCGCACAAATAATTTAATTAACGTTAAATTTTTTAAGTAAACTCTGTGGGTGTTACAACACGTTTCAATATGTTTTATCATACATAAATTATTATTGGTGTTTATTTCATACCCAATGATCCAAGGGGGAAAAATTGCAAAAATAATCGCAACTATTTCGCTTATATCGTGTTTTAAAAAAAATAACAAAAAAATTATAATTAATCCCAAAAAATATCAAAAGTTAAAAAATATCACGAAATCTTACGAAAACAAAACCACATCGCAGATTAAGTGCAACTAAAAATAAAAAAACAAAAAACCTCAAATCAAACAAACATACGATGTCTACGCCTTCACAACACTTTTCCAATGGAAAAGCCCTTTTGCGCATGCGCAGCAGTAGCAGATGTTTTCTGTTGTCGACACTGGTGATAATAGCAGCGGCAATTTGGAATAACAGTGTAGTTTATGGAGCACCAGCAAAACTTGGTATTTGACAAAATGTTTTTTTTTTCGTTTCTTTCGCCCTTTCGTCTCCGCTACTTCTGTCTACCCCGCCTTGGAAAACAGTTTTGAATGGATCTTTAAACCTTTCTTGGCTTGTATATCTTATTTGTAAAATCTAGCTTGTAATGTGCTGCCTGTATTTATGCACTCCGTTTCATTTGAATAGGATCATTGTATGTTTCTCAAAGAGATACGGGTCTGTTCTGTAGCAAGGTGATTTGAAATCACGGTGATTTTAAAATCACGGGCGACTTACAATCACTGTTGGAGTTCGAAATCGCCCGGTTTATTATTCATAGCCTCACAAAAAGATTGTTCGAAATATGTTCGGGTGATTTTGAACTCCGAAGGTGATGTTATGTCGCCGGTGATTTTAAAATCAAAATTGTTTCTTTCTTCAAAAAAAATGTTTCCAGATAATGTAATACGAGTATATATTTATTTTCCCACATAGTTAACTTGATCTTAGTTTTTAAAAGTACCAAAAATAATGAAAATTTCACTAAAAAATAAAATTATTATAATTTTTTTTCGATTTAATTTTAAAATTTAGAGTAGACTGTTACCGTGGTGGCTCCATTGTTTTTTTTTTTGCCGTCAGAGCGTATGATTAATTTATTTTGCACATCAATCACACGTCATGCAATGGTTTAATTACTTAGGTGTACGTTCCGTTCCGTTACTACTAAAAATTATTATATCCTCGACATATGTACTTACTGTACAAACTGACCAAATTCACTTTCGATAAATTTTGTTATGGAAATGTTATTTTGTTATCTTTCTACTTAGATTTTTTTATTGAAAACATTGCCGAATAGTTTTTTTTGTAGGAAATTTCATCGAAATAATTTTTTATAAGAAATTTCGTCGAAATTAAATTTTATTTACAGGAAATTTCGTCGCAATTGAATTTTGAAAAATATTTCGTCGAAATTGCATTTTTAATGGAAATTTCGTCGAAATTGCATTTTTATACAAAACTTCGTATAACAAATGTCGTAGAATTTTTTTTTTATAAAATTTCGTCGAAATAGCATTTTTATAGAACATTTAGTCGAAATTTAATTTTCCATCAACAATTTCGTCGAAACTGTATTTTTATAGAAAATGTAGCCGAAATTAAATTATTTATAGAAAATTTCGCCAAAATCGAATAATTTATAGAAAATTTCGGCGAAATTAAATTATTTACAGAAAATTTTACTGATTTTTTTAGAAAATTTTTGACAGTTTTTTGAAACATAATTTTAATAGAAAATTTCCTAGGAATTGAATTTTTTATAGAAAATTTCGTCGGAATTTAACTTTTTATAGAAAATTTCTTCGAAATTGATTTGTTATAAAACATTTCTTCGAAATTGATTTTTTGTAGAAAAATTCGTCGAAATTAAATTTTTTATAGAAATTTTCGACGAAACTTTGATTTTTTTAAAGAAAATTTCTTCGAAATTGAATTTTCTATAGAAGATTTCGTCGAAATTTCATTTTTTATAGAAAATTTGAGCGTAATTGAATATTAAGAAAATTCTGTCAAATTTCGTCGAAATTTTATTTTTTATGGAAAATTTCGACGAAATTAAATATTTATAGAAAATTTCCTCGAATTTATTTTTTTTTATAAAAATTTCGTCGAATTTAATTTTTTACAGAAAATTTGGTTGAAGTTAAACTTTTTATAGAAAATTTGGTCGAAATGAAATTTTTATAGAAAATTTGGTCGAAATTAAATATCAATTAATTTTTAATTAAATAATTAAATAAAATTTCGTCGAAATTTATTTTTTAAAGAAAATTTCTTCGATATTCAATTTTTATAGAAAATTTCGTCGAAATTTAATTTTTATAGAAAATTTCGTCGAAATTTAATTTTTATAGAAAATTTCGTCGAAATTTAATTTTTATAGAAAATTTCGTCGAAATTTAATTTTTATAGAAAATTTCGTCGAAATTTAATTTTTATAGAAAATTTCGTCGAAATTTAATTTTTATAGAAAATGTCATCGAAATTTAATTTTTATAGAACATTTCGACAAAATTCTCTTAAAAAGTTGAATTTTATAGAAAATAGTATAAATTTTAATTTTTATAAAAAATGTCGTCGAATTAAGTTTTTACATGGAAAATTTCGACGAAATTGAGCTTTTTTAAAGAAAAATTTGTCAAAATTAAACATTATCAAACATTTTGCTATCAATCATTGCAACCAAATAAGGAATATGATTGTGGGATCATATGCGAAGAGGATATCCTATTATATATTTATATATATTTATTTTTGTGAATATTATTGGTACTCGTAACAACTACGTTATATTATGTTCGTCGAATATGGTCACTGCAACCATAATTCTTTTCTGGGTATAGGAATTAGAGAAAAAAGAGGACCAAAATTAGAATAATGATTACAAAATTCCCCTCAAAGCTTTGATTTGCCGCCAGTGTTGCCAATTCAAGAAAATCTGGAATAAATTGTCATTCGTTGCATAAAAAGCTAAACTAAAATAATAGTGGTCTATATAAAAACAATTCAGACGGCAATTTCGCTTAGGTAATAGTGCGCAAAAAATATTTGATCACAAAATTTAATATTTACGATTTGTTTAGCTTAATGAAACCTGCAGCAATTTAAAATTACGCTACTTTTAAACCTTTACTCAACTGAAACGGAGTGTATTTAATTGCCTATGGATGTATGTATATATATATATTTATTTTGTCTTGCTTGCTTGATAATGCTTCGGGTGATATTCGGTAGTTAAAACTAACATCAATAACCAAACAAACATTTGACTAAATAGCCGAAAAAATTATATTTATTTATTTGTTTCTTTTTTCTGACCCCAATGCAATTAACCCAAATATTCACTAACCAAAAAAATAGCACTTAATTTTGTTTTTCTTAAACAAATAAACAACAACAAGAAAAACACTTGACAATCTTCAATCAAATGTTTACCCACCCATACGTTATCTTTCTGCATCAATTCCTCCCCGTTTACATTGGAATTGTTTGGTATGTACTTAAAAACTGCATATTTTTTTGGTTGACCACCTTCATAAAAAACAAACTTAAATATACAACAACAACAACTATTACAAGTATACACATAATTACTTATTAACATGTTTTGGGGCTTAAACAAAAGATTTCTCGTACACGTACATTTTCACAAAAAAATATTCGATATGTCGTGTCCACTGTTTATAATGATTGGCCAGCCTCTGCCTGGCACTGCCACTTCACTTGGATGTGGTAAACCGTCAATTGGTATTTATTTATGGTGACGATCGTTTTTGGCCTTTTAACTTCATCGATGTCAAGAAAATTTGACCTCAAAGTACATATATGAAGTGCTATTATCACGGACTCTGACCGGCTGGATAGGAACTGCAATACCAGCTACATGCTTCGAGTATATACGCTGGATGCGATACCTAGGGAGGGGGGGATTTTGCAGTCGTGAAGTATGTCTTGTTTATGACGCTCCATTCGATTGAATTGACTCTTACATAACTTCCAATAAGGAGTACTTTCCATAGTATCAAGGATAGATTAAAGATGGATGTAGGAAATTTCATCAAAATATTCGAGACACTATACTTTAAATAACAGTACACTTTACAAAATAATTTAATTTAAAATAAAAGGAAGTAAGGTCAAGCTTTGCTAATTTTTTTCTTCTTGATTTATGCCACTTCTATAACCTTTTTTATTTATGAATATTTGTTTATATTAGTTCAGATGTTTGAATTATAAGAACATCATACAGCAATATTGTTTAATGCATTTAACTCTTGGTCGTTAACTCCCTAGGACATCAGATCAGCGGTAGGTCCCAATTTAACTATCAGTATAAATTTGGATCAGTAACTTAGGTGTATTTGAACTTAATTTTCCCTAGGGTAGTTATATTTTGGTCCCTTTAGGACAGAACATGTTCTCAGATTGACCCATTTACACGAAAATAACCTGCAACTTGAACATGGCTTTGTCATTGGAGGTGATGAATTGCAAACTTGTGACATATCCAAGTACTGATCTAAAAGCTATAGAATCTGACACTTCAATGTCACATTTGAGCCCAATTAAATGTTTACTACTTAATGGATTGAGTATAAGCAATATGTGATCAGATGATCCATTTATTTATGAAATACCATTTAAGGATAGAGAAAAGAAATACATTATAGTTATCAATATGTTCCCATACTAATTTACAATTGCGGTTCTCAAGTTTCAGGTAAAATAATTAATTATTTGTTTCTTCTATTCAATTATATTCAAAGATTATCACAAAGAAATTCCAGTTGGCAACTGAATTTCGGTAGCCACAACAAATTCGTCATTCGCAGTCAGCTTAAATTTATGCATAAATAATTAATTTATCAAGGTGGCAAACATTTCGTTGAATTGATCTTTTTGTTTTTGCGCAAAAAAAAAATATGTTTACAGTTTGTTCAACAACACATTTATTTAATGATGTGGCAGCATTTGCTTTGGTCAATTAATTAATCATGATCCTCTCCTCCTCAATTAGGAATTATATGTTCTTAATTAAAAATTGTAATTAAATAGCACATCTGCACATTATAATGCCACAATTATTTATATGCGCATATTTATGCATACACTACATACACACACATATATCAATTTAAATCATAAAAATATTTTAATAGACATTGATTTTAATTACTATTGCAGATTAACATTTCCTAATATCCCATAAATAAAATATTGAACAGCTTTCAAATGTCATAATAATATACGTTCCAATAAACACTCATGTTCAGGTCTTGTTAAGCTGAAGAAAGAATGATCCATATATCATTGCAAAACTATTAAAAATTATCTACCAGTTATTCAAGCTTATATTACCTACTTCATGTCTAGAAAGTTGACAGAATGTTAATGTGAGATTGATGGTTATTGGTGTTTTAATGATTCCTGTCAATCATTTTGACATTAGCTTTATACATATTATTCTGTGGAATATATTCGGGTCCACGACAAAGTGTATAGGAAGAATATAACTTGCAGAGGGCACCACTTTACATAAAAAAAACAACAATGTTTTCAAAAGTAGATATTTACCCCCATTTACACAAAACGAAATAACCGAGCGGTAGAGCTAACGAAAGTTAAATTGTATGGAATTTGACAGCTATAAACGATAGTTAGGTATTAACCCTAGTTTATTTATTAATTGTTAATGGCCCTTAAACTCGTATTTAAAACGTATTGTCAAAATCTATTTTTTAATATGAAATTTTGACAATATATCGTACGTCGACGCCTGACCCTAATTCATATGCCAGCCCACACACATCATATTTTTTGATATAAAGTTTTAGCTGTATGTCTTATGTCGGCGTATTAGGAATAGGCTTTAGTCGGTTTACACAAATGAAAAGATTTTTGGTATATACATACATACATATCGCTCATTTAGTAAAAGAGCGTCACATCACAATATATAAATTGTTTTGAGGTTGTCATACCAAATTGTCCTACATTTCAATATCCAAAAACTAATCCATGATTGGGCTGATTCCTGAGGAAGACAACAATACTTGACGCACTACATAAGTTAAGACATTCGGTTTTGTCAAATAGTTATTTTTTATATTTTTTTTTATGTCTACCAAAGTATAGTGGCCACCACTGCGTATACGAGGGCGGTTCGGAAACTTCTTAGCCTATCAATGAAAGAGAATAGTTAGTTTTTCAGAAATATTTTTATTTTTCAATATAATCTCCTGAAACTTCAATACACTTAGTCCAACGCTTATCTAGCAGATCTATCCCTTGATTAAAATAGTTTTCCTCAAGTTCTTCAAAATAGTGGTTTACAACTGTAATTGCATCTTCATTTGAGGTAAAACGCTTGCCAGCAAGGAATTTTTTTAGATTTGGGAACAGGTAAAAGTCACTGTGAGCTAAATCAGGAGAATAAGGTGGGTGGTCAAGCAACTCGTACTTTAATTCGTTGATTTTAGCCATTGTTAAAACACTCTTGTGCGCTGGTGCGTTGTCTTGATGAAAAATAATTTTTTTGTGTTGTAAGCCAGGACGTTTTTCTCGAATTTTTATTGTTTTACCCTTTTGCAGATAGTCAGTCAATAAAATACCTTTGAAGTCCCAAAAAACCGTTGCCATAACCTTACCAGCCGATTGAATTGTTTTTGCCTTCTTTGGGGCACTTCCTCCAGCTTCAGTCCATTGTTTGGATTGTTCTTTTGTCTCTGGAGTATAGTGGTGGATCCATGTCTCATCAACAGTTATGAAACGACGCTTAAAATCCATTTTATTTCGCTTAAAACGATCCACACAAGCTTGAGAAATGTTCATTCTTATGCGTTTTTGGTCGACTGTTAACAAGTGCGGCACCCATCTTGCAGAAAGCTTTTTCAACTGTAGTTCTTCATGCAAAATTAAATGGACTCGATCATTTGAGATGCCCATGATATTAGCTATTTCACGCACTTTTATTCGTCGATCATTTAATACCATATCATGCACTTTGGCTACAATTTATGTTGTTGTTGCTGTTTTTGGACGTCCACTACGTGGTTCATCTTCAATGCTTGTACGACCACGTTTAAATTCAGCAACCCAATTTTTTACTGTTGCATATGAAGGAGAACTTTCACCTAACACATTCACCATATCATTATGAATTTCTTGTCCCGATAAACCTTTTTTATGTAAATATTTAATGACACAACGCATTACTAATTTTTCCATTGTAAAAAAATCGCGGATGCGTCTTTTGGGAATACCTGTTTCTATATGAAGGAGATGGAAGTTTCTATAGCAGAGATGGAAGTTTCCAAAACACTTAACTTTTTTCTGTTTATACCGCGCTTTTTGTGCTAGGCTAAGAAGTTTCCGAACCGCATTCGTACATGATCGTTGAAATAAAAGAGCTACATAGACATGTGCTACACTTTTAGGATATTTAAAGCCTATAAATGGTAATAAAATATACATCATTGGAGAGATCATGTGCAAAAGATGTGCAGAATCGCATTTTAACTAAATTCAATAACTCAATAACATTTAATATTACAAACTGTTTAAAGATTTCTATGAATCTAAAAGATAAATGTACTGATACCTATTTTGTTGCTCTCTATATGAATTGGTTTGTGATGAGAGCGAAATACTCGTATTGCATAAAATCGATAAACACTAATTGAAGCGACACAACCTTACATGCAAAAAAAACCGACATAAGTATAGGCTCGGCCAAAACTTCTTCTATCAAATTAAAGACGACAACTGTTTACCTTGTGAACAGGTTTTGTCTTAAAAATTTGATGTAAATGGAATATTCGAGGTCAGCTGCAAATATAGCAGTGATGTGCGTCACAGCCATATAAAGGACAGAAATGACTTCTTCATTTATTTATGATTTGATATTTTTTACAAATAAGTCATTATTTTTAATATTATTTAAAATTTCCACTATTTTTTGTCACCTCAATTCAAAGATGCTGTCATTTTATTGGTATATAACACCACTTCTGAACTTTTATGGCCTAAAATTTGTGCTTGTCTTACTGGTTTTCATGTTCTTTGTGTTTTGTTTTTTTTTTGTGGTTTCATAAAGAGATTTGCCAAAATTCATAGTTTTATTTCAATAGATATTTAATTAATACCAATTGCAGATGATACTTGGTAATTAACCACATTCTGGCACACAGTCAGACGTAGGTTAGCGTCGGTTTTAAATGTTAGAGCTTGTTGTTTATGATGACAATTAGAAGAGCCATAATTCCAATTTATTAAAGATTGACAATTTTAGGTGTAACTAGCCAGGAATGTCTAGTGTTGCTGACATCATTTCCAAATATTATTATTGTTATTTTTTGCGAAACCTTGAAAATTATTTAATTTGCAGATGAGAACATCAATTTGAACTAGTCTTTAAGCAAGAGTTCTAATCTACACGTTGACATAATACGATTACGTTCGTAAATCACAAATCCGACAGTAGTACGCTACGTTTCTACTAATCCACTTTGAAATCTAGTCAATTATTTTTATGGGTTAGCAACAATTGTTTTAACACTTTGTCCTGATTCATTTGTAGGAGAGAGAGAGGCAGGCGGAAAGAGCTCTCTGCCTCTCTCTCCAACAAACTTTAACACTTGCTTGGGAAAAATTGCGTCATGTGAATCAGGACTTAGAAAATGTGTAAAAGAATTACGGACAGATGAAGAACATTTCTTGGAACAAGAAAGCTCAAGCAACACTAGAGCTTTCTTTCCCATGTGGCGTTTCAGTCGCAACTACTACTGCTGATTCTGATTTATTTTCAAATGAAATCGATTAGTATTTAATTGCGAATAGTTGAAAACGCAATATTTTTTTAACTTAAATGTGTTATATGTTATTTCCAAAGACATAAAAACAATAAAAATACAACAAAATACATATTGAAGTACAAAATGTGAATTTGACATGAAAATGGCATTACAAAGATTCCTTCCGATTTGACTTCTTGACGCTATTGGGGACGCATTTTTTAACCAATATTTTAACCGAAATTTATGAATTTATAATTTATATTGTTCCTAAATATCCCTAGTGAAAAATGGCTCATCGGTCTATGTTTTGATATAGCTCCCATATAAAGGTCCTTGCGGTTTTAACATATTGACGCTGTAAAGAACATAATTTTCAATTAATCATCCTTTTATGTTTTGATATATGTAGCTCCCATGTAAAGTTCCTTACGGATTTGACGTCTTGACGCCGTAAAGAGTACAACTTTAAATTGAAAATGGAGTACATGTGTCCATGTTTTGATAAAGCTCCCATATAAAGGTTCCTTCCGATTTGACTTCTTGACTCTCTAGGGGACACATTTTTAAACCGATCACGCTGAAATTTTAGCTGCAATAATTTATATTGCTCCTCATTATCCCTGGTGAAAATGGGGAACATAAAAGCATCCATGTTTTTATGTAGCTCCCATATAAAGGTTCCTTCCGATTTGACTTCTTCAGTGCCTAGCGGACACATTTTTTAACCGATCATGCAGAAATTTAATTTCATTGGTCCATTTTTTCATATAGCCTCCATATAAAGGTCCTTTCCGTTTTGACTTATTGGCGCTCTAGATAAAGCGTTTTTGCACAAATCATGCAGAAATTTAAGCATTTATACTTTATATTGCACTAAATCGCCCCTAGTGGAAATGGAGCAGTTCGATCCATGTTTTGATATAGATCCCATATAAAGGTCCCTTACCATTTGACTTTTTGACGCTCTATGCGACGCATTTTTTAAACGATCATGTTGAAATTTTAGCTCTAATAATTTATATTGCACCTAATTATCCTTGGTGAAAATGTAGCACATCGGTCCATGTTTTGATATAGCCTTCATATAAAGGTCCTTTCCATTTTGACATCTTGACGCTCTAGATAAAGCGTTTTTTGAACTTGTACTTTATATTGTATATAATCATCTCAGGTGAAAATGGAGCACATCGACTCATGTTTGATTTCTAGGCGGTGAAGATTCTACGTTTTTCAATCGATGTGCCTAGAATTTTGTAATTTACTCTATTTAACCTACAATAATTCATTGTGCATTGGATAGCAAAAAATGGTGGAGGGTATTATACAGTCGCCCCCGCTAGACTTTAGTCTTTCTTTGCTGTTTTTTTTTCTTCTGTGATATGAGTGAGTAATACATATTTGTTAAGATCCGTATCTTAATATAGACATTTCTTCATATCTCGCATTTAAGATCTTCACAGTCACAACAAGTTATATTTCAAAATTAGGCGTTAACAATTTACGAAGCCATTAAATTAGCCATTTATGCAAATAAGAAGTGCAAGAGCAAAAGTGATATCCTTATCAAAAAAACTCGTTTAGATTTGTATTTTATTGATATGTCACCCAAAAATGCCATTACTTACTTCTTTATATTCATTTAATTAAAAATGTATACAATAATTGATTGATTCATGAGCCAGTCTTCGCTATATCGATTCATCGAAATTCTATTCCGAATAATAAACATATTTACTTGACATGCAATGTACAGTTCCACTACCTATAGAATTCTTTCTCGACGCCGCAAAAAAATGCAAATTTTATTTAATCGCGTATACGGATTTTGCAGTTCCATTTTTTTAGCAATCCAAACAGGTACTTGGCGGGCAGAGAACAAATTATGGCAATAAAAATGATAAAATATGTCAACGTTTGGTTTTTAATATGCATATATGACAATACGTGGGGTATATTTAACAGTTTAATGATAACCGTATGTGGGAAATTAAATAAACAATTGTATAAATTACACATTTGTTACATTGATGATTAAAAACCTGAAACATTTTTGGCAAGCTAAGAAGAAAACATCGCACAAAAACCATGAATCATACAGGCATGTCACAGGTTTTATAGGAAATTGGTTTGAAATCATATTTCCAAATAGTATCGTTCTTTTTACCTTCTTCAGCTCTTGTACCTTTTCATGAAACCGAAAGAAAATTAAAAACCAAAAACTCTATTAACAATATGGTAACATTGAAATTAGAAACAGCTGATTTATACAACGCCGTCGACAATATCGGTTCGACTTGGTGATATTCCATTATATTCAGCAAAATTTTGGCCTAACTGATTTTTTGTATAATAAAGTATATAAATATGTGTAAATAGCTATACGAGGAGCTGAGCTCTCAAGTAATTGTATTTGCTTCACCGTTTTTAAAACATTTGCAATCTATAATACATACTCGTAAAATACATAATAGAAACAAAGATGGTCTAAAGCCAAGAGAATATCCTAGTGACAAATCAATAACGATTTAAAGACCGAAATAAAAACAAACGAAAATACATTAAATTAAGTATAGTAAATTAAAGAAATAAAAACAAAAGAAAATACATTAAATTAAGTATAGTAAATTAAAGAAATAATTTCTTTGTTTGAATCTAATGGTGATTTCGTTTCTGAAAAATAATATCACCACATCATGTTGCGACATTTTAAAAATTCTCCCTGCACCCACTGCTAATTTCGCATTTTGCATGCGAACAATCGACCAAAAATCGTGCGGTGAGTAAAATCCATGCCTACATTATGGCTCAACCATTTGATAGTGCATTAAAAATGTACGCTTTCAATTAGGTTTGGTTCTGAACTTTGCTTTTTGACGGTGCAACACTCCACACCGTAGACTGGGCTGAGTGTGGAAAATGCGAATTTTCGCATTTGCGGGGTGTAATAATTTTACGAACGAAATCAAACGCCGTTCATACGGCTGCACCATTTTTACAAACGAACCTAAAATTGCGGTTTCAGTGTAAAATGTATAAAAAATTTTACATTTTTTTGCACAAACGAAATCACCATTATACTTCATCCACCCCTACTCCGTTTTTGACAACAAATTTATACGCGCTACAAAAATATTTAAATTTTCATACGAAAAAAATTTTAATTATTTTTTAAGTGAAATTAATAAAAACTATATTCATTCTTAATTTTGAGTAGATACTTTTCTGGAGTTTTAATTACTTAAAACATAAATGTAACTTCAGATTTTGTGAACGTTTTAAACGGTTTTCTGGAGAATCTAAAACTGTTTTCGATTTCAAAAACGTAAATTTTTGTAAGTTTTTGCACTCTGTGTAGGGTGATCAAAAAACCGGTTATTTTGAAAATACGGTTTTCGGTTTCTTCGAAAATTAAGTTAACTCTAAAACCGGTTTTCGGTTTAACCGAAAATAAAAAACCGGTGAACCGGTTGTTTTCGGTTTTTTCTTTTTTAATAAAAATGCATAAATAATGCTCAAAATTTTGTTAGATGACGTAAAATAAGCGTAGTGCAAATTCAATACGCAACCATATTTCAATTAAATTAAGATTTATTTGAAAATTGTATTTTAAACACTTCATATTTTCACGAATATTTATAATAGGTAATTGTTTCGATTTCATTTATGATATAATATGATAATATCTGCGATATTTATAATATTTATGTTCAATTTTTAAAAAGATTTCTTTACAAAAAAATTGATTATGATTTTTATAAAACTTGACTAATAGTGAAGATCGGCAAAATCTTAGGTTTTAGCATCACATGAATGGCACAAATGGCAAACCGATTATATACATATATTATCAGTAGTAGCGGATTCTGACTTGAACATACTATAGAGATGAAAACTTGTCGAAATGTGAAACTGGACAAATGTATTTTTATTTATACCTACATTTCAATAAGAAAGGATTGTTAATTAATTTCTATACCGCAATAATCACCTAGACCATCGATAAAATATGCAGTATAAATACATATAAAACTGCATTTTGAAATCGATGGATATGCACAAATGAAGTAAACGGTTTTTATACTGATATTTTCAAAATTTTAGGTAGGTTCCTATTTCAAAAATAATATTTTCTTTATCATTTTATAATGGTTTCAAAAAACCGAAAAGTCGAATAGTTTTCTGCATTTTCGAGTTATTCGAAAATGCAGAAAAACCGAAAACCGATAGGCGGTTTTTAAAGAGAAACCGATTAACCGGTTAACCGGTGCGGTTTTTGATTACCCTAACTCTGTGACATGCCTGATAATTAAATATTTACTATCAAAAAGCCCTACAATTATAGCGTACACTGGATAAACTGTCAAGTAACTTCGATAAATATTTTTTTTATCGAAATTTCAATTCAAATTGTAAATGTTTATCGAAATCGGTATTCAATTCTTCGCTAATTTATTAAAGAAGGTTGCCTCTATATATTGGTAGAAAAAACTATTATGATATGTCCTGATTTACAGTGTAAATCAGATTTTTTAATCTCGATAACAAAATTGATCGAAAATGGACTTGGTCAGTTTACCCAGTATCTCGACAATATAATCTACGACGTTAAATCTGTATTTGAGAATAATTGTGAAAAAATACGTTTTTATTACAATCTTGATTTGCATTTGTTCAAATTTGTCCCAAACAAAAACATTGAGCAGCTCTCATCATTGTCCCTGTAAATTTCAATGGTAATGAGTCAAGTAATAACAAGTCAAATAACAAGTTTAAAATATTTATATGGTCATTGAATGAATTCCATACGTCCATCCATCCACCCATCCATATGCATATCTACCTATAGACAATTAAATACGAAATTCGATTCGTGTGTATGCAATATCGCTAATTTCAATAACGTACAAAACCTCGCCCGGACCCCCTCCTAAAAGTTAAACAGAAAAAATCAATCGCCAAAAAACCAAACAATATAATTAATGTGGATGTTGTTTTAAACAAATGTTTTTTTTATTTATATTTTGTTTTATTTTCAATCTCTAATTGAAGAATTTGCTACTGGAAATGGAAATTTCGTGTAAAAAAACAGAATTCATATTAACATACAATACTGTTATAACTAACTAAAAAAATGGTAAATTAACAAAATTGATAAATACATGATTCTCAATAATATTCAGTTACGTTATGAGAAAACAATTTCTAGCGAAATACCCAAATGAGTTTCTATGAAGCTTACACTCAAAAGAAAATGTAAGCCAAAACTCCACTCTCGACTCTCCAATAGACGAAGACCTCAGACAATAAACTATGTCGACACTCGGCAAGAGAAAATCTTCATATGTCATATCTTAACCTATGGATACTTTAGAATAAAAGAGGACCTTAGAGATCGATTTTCGAATAGGTGAAGGCATACGAGCTCGTCTCTCGAATAGAGGAAGTCTGCAGATATCGAATCTACGAGTATAATAGTGGAAGAACTCAAAATTCGACTCTTGAAAAAGACAAATATCATAGGTTAACTCACAAAAAAGAAAGAAATGCATACCTCAGATGTAATGTTTCGATTAGAGAAAGACCTAAGTGGACAACCCGACTAGTGAAAGACCTCATATGTCGAATCTTGAAGAAAGTTGATCGAAAAGATACCGGAATAGGACTCGTACATAGAAAGTCCTCTGATACCGAATCCCGAAAAGTGGAAGAACTCAAAAGTGGACTCTCGAATAGAGGAATAACTCAGATAACGCATCTCGAATAGTGAAAGAACTCTGAAGTTGAGTTTTCCGTAGATAAAGACCTCAGTCGAAGCCATAGGTATAATCTTGAATACTTGACTCTGACATAAAAAAGACCTTAGAGTTCGACTTTCCCATAGAGATCTAAGAGCTCGTCTCTCGAATTGAGGAAAGGAAGACTTCAGATATCAAATCTCAAGTAGTGGAAGAACTCAACAGTCGACTCTCGAATGAAACAAAATCCAGAGGTCACACAAGTTTAGAATAGCGAAAGGAGTGTCAATACTAGAATAGAGATAGATCTATGTCGACACTTCAATGGAGAAAGACATCGTTGGATCTAATCATGAATAAGAGAGTTCGACTCTAGAATAAAAAAAGACCTTTGGTCTCGAATTTCGAATAGAGGAAGAACTGAAGGCTAGTATTTCGAATAAAGGAAACCTCAGATATTGAATCTCAAATATTGGAAAAACTCAAAAGTGGACTATATATAGCAAAGGAACTATGAATTGTTCTACTCACGAATATGGAAAGTTCTCAGAGGCCGCCTCTTTAATATGGGAAAAGCTATGAGCTATATATAGTGTGGATGAAAACTTTTGTGGTCGACTCTGGTTTAGAAGACCATAGATATAGACTCTGGCACAAATAAAGACCTCATTGCTCGACTCTAGATTACTGGAAGGATCCGCAATTCGATTATTTTCGAGGAAGACCTCGTAGCTCGACTGTAGAAGGCACCGTAAGTCGATTCTGTTAGAGGGAGACATCGTAGCCCGACTCTATAATAAGGGAAGGCACCGTAGACCTCCACTCTATTATTGATGATAACTGAGTTGAGATCGTCAGTGGTGTAGTAAACCTTTGAGATCGACTCTGGTATAAAGGAGGAACTGGTAACTCAACTGTGTACCTTTGAGACCGACTCTGGTATAACGGAGGAAGTTGTATTTTAGCAGCATAGTGGAAAATACTGCAGGTCGATTCTCTTAGAGGAATACCTCATAGGTTGACAGAAGAAAACCGAAAGATCGATACCGTAGGCCAACTCTACAGAGCACTCTATTATAGGAAGATTTCGCCAGTATAGATGACTCTGGAATAATGAAAGGCACCATAAGTTGATTATGTTGCAGGAAGACCTCGTAGACCACTAATGTGGATGAAAACTTTCGAGATCGACTCTAGTATAGAAAATAGAAACCCTTTTAGATCGACTATGGTATAGAGGAAGACCTCGTAGCTTTTCTCTAAAATAGTGAGTCGATTATTTCATATGTCGGCATTTCTTTGAAGATACCTGGAAGGTCGATCTCGTAGGTCGACTCTTGTACAGATAACTCTATTATGGGAATACTTCTTTAGCATATATGACTCTAGAACAGTGGAAGGCACCGTAGGTCACGGTATGGAGACTTCGTAGCCTGACTCTATAATAATGGAAGCCACCGCAGGTTGAATCTGTTAGAGGAAAATCTCGTACCACTACTCTAGTGTGGATGACAACTTAGAGGAAGACTACTACTCAAGACTACTGCTCTAGAGTGGATGAAAACTTTTGAGATCGTCGCTGGTTTAGAAAATCTTTAAGATCGACTCTAGTGCAAAGAAAGAAGTCGTAGCACAACTGTAGAATAGTGGAAAACACCGCAAGTCGATTTGTTAGAGGATGACTTCATAGGCTGACAGTTGTTGAGGAAACCTGGCATATCGATACCGTAGGTCGACTCTTGTACTCTATAATTGAAAGAGCATATACGCATGTCGATGCTGGCATAGAGGAATACCTCGTAGGTTGACTCTAGTATAGATGAAGAGGTAGTTTACTTTAGTATAGTGGAAGAACCTCGTAGATCAACTGTAGTATAGGGAAAAGTCTAAGTGGCCGACAGGGACGTACCCAGGATTTTGGTTCGGGGGTCGACGCTAAAAAACTTTCATAGGTTGATTATAGTATAGCGAAAAGTTCAGTGGTCAGTGGAATATACTTATAGTATAGTGGAAGACTTCTTAGGTTTAGGTGGACCTGCACGCAAAGAAAAAATTCGTTTCTGCGAAACGAAATATTTGACAACTACAATTCTCGTTTGCGGGAGCTGAAATTTCGTTTGTAGTCACCGAAACTTATTTCGCGTAAGCAATTGTTTTTTCTGGCCAAAAGAATTTCAGTCGTCGTAAACGAGAATTGTAGTTGTCTAATATTTCGTTTCACAGAAACGAATTTTTTCTTTGCGTGTGGTAGGTCGGGGAAGACATCGTAGGTTGAGGAAGACTTCGTAAGACGATGTGAAAAATCTCAGTAAAGAGGAAACTCTCCCGGGTCAATTCTAGTAAACATGAGGAGATCGTAAATCGTCTTAGCATAGAGTACGACTTCGTATGTCGAGGAAGGTTGACGAGTTGGACCTTTTAGGTTGAGGAAAACTCGTAGCCGACCTACGAGAAAGCCTCGTAAATAGGTCGACACCAATATAAAGGAAGTTTTTTTAATCGACAACAGCATTGTGGAATTGATTTCGTCGGCGTTCATTCTCGTCCTGCTAATGTTTTACGAACATTTTTTCTGAGTGAGTTGACATAAGCCAATAGAGATACACCAAATGCACAATTGATATTCAAGTTCAAATTTTATAATCTTTCCATTCATACTCCAGAAAAAAATTATGAAAAATCGTGATTTGTTTTTAAGTGGTGTTGAGAAATATTTCAAAATAATGTCGTCGCGCTGACTCGTGTCAATAAATTCTTTCATCGCTGGTGTTTTGCATTGTATGTATACTCATATCTTAAAGCAGCCATGACTCCAATCGACGGGAATGAATGCTTTTGTATGTTGCGTTGTGTGCTTAGCCATATTGAGCCATGTTATTGGCGCCGTCATCCATCCTAATGCTGCGATGACTTATGCTAATTTATAACCACGGAAGATGTGTCAACAAACTATAGACGACGACGTGTATCTATCAAAATACATCTTCCTCCTCAGCAGCGACTAGTGTTTATTGTTAATGATCGTGTCTTTTTTTCTATCTCTCTTTCGCTTACTTTGTTCACGGCACAAGGAAGTCAAGTTCAATGTACAAGTCAGATTGATACAATGTACTACGAGCCAAATAGAAGAAGAAAAAAACTAACCATACATAACACCTAAAATGCAAAAAGTAATTAAATATTTATTTAAGAAATCCCCCGTGGTACGGTACATTACACCTCAGACTCATAAAAAAAATCATAACTAACAAAATGTTTGGGAAATATAAAAAAAATTAAATTAATATATGCACACACACCCAGCCGAACCATATAAATCGTTGTAATGTTCATGGTTGATGAATTGACTAAACTTTGGATAACATAGGCAGAACTGACAAAACGTTGGATAACATAGGCAGTTTCCTAGAGAATTGATTTATGGCATAATTTCTATGCAATATTTGGAAGGGGAATTTGAAGTGGATGTATAGGAGGGCAATTTGAAGTAGGCAAGATCACCTGCGATACCAAACAGAAGACTAAAAAGCAATTAGAGGTAGGCAAGATCATCTGCGTTACCGGCGAATACGAAAAATGGCTGTCTAATATATTTTCCCAGTTCACATATTTTTTCTTTGCTTGTAGAAAATATGTGTTCTTTGCTTGTAGAAAATATTGCGAATCTGAGATATAGCCCAGTGTATTTGTGATCATCATCATCAATCGAAAAAACATAGTTTTGTAATATTCTTACGCTTAATGTAAATTACAGTTCGCGGCAAATGTGATAACGGATTTATTAATATAACTTATACCCGTATATACAAATAATTTTCAAAGTGGAAACGTTATTGCCATTATGAGGCTGATCCTACTGTATAAACCACAAGTCGTTGCCTGATCACAAAAGTAATAACCCTATTTTGAGAGAGGATCGCAAGCTCCCGTCTTTCGACGGTTTGTGCGATATATTGTATAATGCTCCTTACGCCATCAGTATTTTCTTATCTTTGGTATTTACTTATCTCTGATATTCAGACGACGTCACGAAATTTAAAGAAAGGTAGGAAATATCGGGTTTAATAGTGTAGAAAGATCACATAGCTTAACAGAAGAATAGTGGAAGACATAGTTGCAGGTCGATTATGTTAAAGGAGATCTCATATGTCGACTGTTGTTAGAAGAAACCTGATAGTTCGATATCATAGGTAAACTTTTGTACAGAGGACTATATTATAGCAAGACTTCGCCAGCATAGAGGACTCCAGAATAATGGAAGGCACCGTAGGTGGATTCTGTTAGAGGAAGACCTTTTAGCTCAACTCTATATCCTAGATGGATGACATCGTAGACCACAACTCTAGTGTGGATGAAATCTTTGAGATCGACTATGTTATAGAGGAACATCTCATAGCGATTATATTAATAGAAAACCTCATATGTCGACATTTGTTAAAAGAAACCAGGCAGGTCCATATCGTAGGTAAACTCTTATGCAGAGGACTCTATTATAGGAAGACGTCACCAGCTTAGATGACTCCAGACTAACGGAGCTCTACTCCATAATAATGGAAGCCACCGCAGGTCGCTTCTGTCTTTGTTTTTAAGATTTGTCCTTTGAGGTTTGACACTGTTATAGAAGATTTTACTCTGGAATAGAGGAAGACAACGTAGCTCAAACCCATAATAGTGGAAGGCACAGTCGAAGGTCGATTCTGATAGGCCGACTGCCTTAGGAACATACCCAACAGACGTTGTCGCTAACTTTATTATTTTTTATGATTAACGGTTGAGTTAAGTCTACAACACAGCATTAGACTTTGTCATATGTCAAAAGATTATGAACTATCTTGTCATATGAGAGTGTTCCTACAATAAAACTATCAATCATTGCCTGATCAAACCAGAAATAACCCAATTTGGAGAGAGGATCTCAGGCACCCATCTATCAACGGTTTGAGCAACATACATATCTTAAAACGCTACTTACGCTATCATTATTTTCTTATATTTCGTTTACCTATCTATAGTATTCAGATAACATCACGAAAAGTAAGGAAATGTCGGTTTAAATAAAATAAAAATATTAATTATGACACAACTCAGCTGTTTAAAATATTTTGTGTGGCCTACCTAAACGTCGAACAGAAGAATCACATGACATTTCTCTCATAAAAATAGCATACAACAGGAAAGTAAAACCCCTGTACAGAAAACTTCATCAACCCTACCGAGCCATTGTAAATGTCAAACACCACAAAAACTGACAGCTGTAATATTAGCGCATAGCACTAATGCAAACCCAACGGGGCTTCGTGAATAATGGGATAAACGCCCTTAAAAGATGAGTTTAAACAAGTTCAGATCAAAATCAGATGTCCCCCAATGTTGTATATAATGCCCTAATTAATGAACCATTTGCTAGTTCAACGCTATAGTTCGTTGAAGCTGTCTTGTTATAGTCTGACCTTTTTTGTAATTTTTTGTACCTAACAAATTGGTGGTTTGTTTCTAATAAATTTACGTATTTTATGTTATTTTTTTAATTAAATTGTCCTTAAGTGTTTCTACAGCTCCAACAGAATTAACAGAATTTCATCGGACAGTGTACAAATAAAGTATGGAATTACTCTTTACGTAACGTGGTGTAAAAAAACACCTGACCACATCGGCTGGCTTAATTAACCACAACTAGGCAACTCTCCGGTGTTAACGAAAACTCGTTTTTATTTTTTCCCCTAAATCTTTATGTCTGTCTGTCGTCTCTAACACAATTTTTAATACACCATTTCGTTTTTCCTAAAACTACGTTGTTAACGGAAATTCGTTTCTTTTTAATGTACTATGTCTGTCTGTCGTCTCTAACACATGTTTTATACTCCATTTCGTTCTATCTAATACTACGTTAACTGTTGTACTCCTAATTGTTTTTTTTTTGTTTCTCGTGTGATCTCAGTCTTCTGAAGAAATAAAAATAACGCCTACAAAACAATGAACCATTACCACTCCATTCAATTTCAGACGCACTTGTAACACCATTTCCAGCTGACTTACAACCGCCTGTATTTGAGGCAACCGTAGATAGTGCAGGCGATGATAAGAAAGCTCTCGATAGCTATGGTAATCCGATTGAATCGTTGAAACCTATTGAAACGCCCGACGGTCGCAAGGTGATAAGTGCCCAAGGTTTGCAATTCGAAATACCAAATTACGCTTCGGGCATAACAGAACTGAAGAAGCCTTCCGATGACTTATTGCCACCATTTGTTGGTGAGTTAAGCAATGATTTAGAAAAACCAGCTAATACAACTGAGGGACATGACAGCGACAATGCCGACGTCGACGTCGACTTTGATAGAATAAACAGAGACAGAGCCGCTGGCGCGTTTGATGCCGTTGTTGTTGGTGATTCCAGTGATCTGTTGCGGATTGAGAGGCATCAGCCAAATCACACAAGCACCTCGATGAACACGAATATGCATGTTGTTGCGTCTTCACTGACCACGACAGACTCACCACTCACAGTCACTGGCACTGGCACTAACCAACCGTATTCAAATCAAAATGGTTCTCACCAACAACATGCACCACCATCCACCACGGCTGTATCTAGTCAACGTTCTTCATCACAAAACAATCAGCTCATCGATTCATCATCGCCATCATCATCATACCATCCCTCGTCCACTTTAGCCTCTCCCACAATCCATAAAAACTCATCCACTACTTATTCACCTCTCAACTCTCAGCTTTCAGCACACTATACCCCTTTAAGTAATGGTAATTTCAACTATCCCAATGTACCTACAGATATTTCCATTATCAATCGTATAGCCTCTAAATATCATAATCCCCTTCCTACCCTAGATCCCATTGCCGTCGCCATTCCAAATGATAGTTCGGAAACGTTTACCACAGTCGCAGGTCCCACTTCTAGCAAAACGAATGTCGACGTTGAAAATGTACAATTGGTAGAGGTTCAAACTGATAGTTCAGGCCTGTATAAAGGTTTACCCCAATATATAGTAGAGTTAAATGATCCGGATATTGGGGGTCCCGTGGAGTATATGCCAACCGATATGAGAGGTTTAAGCGTTCTTGCTTGGGACTTGTTACCGCCATTGGATGAGGATCCAGCAGTCATCAATGATCCCTCTAAGAGAAGGATCAATGCAGATCTAACAACTAGTCAGACACATTCCAACTCGATAACGGGCATTAGATATTCGGTGGCAGATCAACAGCAACAACAACATCATTTCAAAACTAGTCAGGGAACTCAAAATTCTTTCGAAAACAGTAATGAAAGTTCCACCAGATATGGCAACACTCAAGCCGGACAACGGGGTGGGGTATACTATACAAGTAGTAGTACTACGACGCCAAAATCAACGGCAACAACAACTACGAGGACCACAACGACTACTAGGCGGCCAACTACTACTACAAGGACAACACCGCGGTCCACAACGAGACCCACAACTACCACTACCAGAACAACTACTACTACAACCAAGGCTCCAAGAACCACTACTACGACAACACGGAGACCAACAACGACTACCACCACCACCACCACAACTACAACACCGGCGCCAGATACT
This sequence comes from Eudasyphora cyanicolor, assembly GCA_963930755.1. Lineage (NCBI taxonomy): Eukaryota > Metazoa > Arthropoda > Insecta > Diptera > Muscidae > Eudasyphora > Eudasyphora cyanicolor. Next base: position 5,679,910 of record OZ005738.1, on the reverse strand, counting down.
TCGGAATTCTTTAAATTGGAAGCCGGTGATTCTTATACTCTACCCTCTTGGTTAGCTGACATTGATGATCCGGACTTGGATGTGGCTGTGACGTATATTGTACCCGAGGATATTCATGAATACAATCATACAATAGCCCGAGACATTTTACCACCCCTTGAGCCCTATACCGATTTAAATATCTTAAACGTGACACCACCCACTAGTACCACCAGCAAACCTACAACAACGACAACACCTAGAACAACAACAACACCCAGAACAACAACCACGAGAAGAACAACAACAACGACAACGAGAAGACCTACTACAACGACCAGAAGTACAACACGTTCTGGCTCAAATCATTGGGTTCGAGCTAAGGTCACAACTTCGACGACTGCCCGACCCACTAGTTCATTCAGTAATCAGTACACTCCCTTCTCCAGTCCAACATTCAATTCACCCACATTCACTGCATCTGCAGGAAATTACAACAATTTTGCACAACGCACCACCTCCACCTTCAGCACCACCACCACCACTGTCAAACCAAAAACGACTATAAATCCATTTAATCGTCCTCTCTCCAATACAGACAAAATCACAAGCGCAGAAGTCTCTTCGACGAGCGTTCAAAAACAACCAAATCCTTTCCTCACCGGTGCCTACAATCCTCAGCCCTTCTCCAAGGCCAGTACACCACAAACAACAACCAGAAGGACAACTACTTCGACCACGACAACGACTACAACAACTCCTGCACCAAAAGAAGTGAATCCATTTGAACCAACTATTCCACCATGGCTAAAAGATTTCGATTATCCTGATGTCGGACCTGGTGTACCCTTCGTTTACGATCCCAATGATGGTGAACTACCAGTCGACGAAGACATACAACCACCCTCTATGCCAAATGCGGAAACCGAAACCGACTCCACAAAGAGCTCAATTTTGATTTCTCCCACCACAACTGCCACCACTTCCCTTTTCCAAAAATCCCCAAATTCACAGCAAAGTTTTTCCAATCAGTTCTCTTCTACCACTGTTTCCCTAACTTCTGCTTCTTCTATCCCATCTAAAGTAACAATTCCACTACCATCCATTGAAATCAAACAGGACGACAATTCGTTAACGCAACCGCATACTGTGTTCGTAGCACCATTGCCTACCCCCGGGGAGGCCGTCAATGATATTAAACAGACCTCATCCAGTTTTAACACAAATTTTCCAGCACGTTTCGAGCCTTCGGCCAACGCAGCTACAGATAATCCCCAGAAGGTGCCCTTGGGTGCGGATCGTGAATCATTCCCACCTTTTAATACACCAAACTCGGTGCCGTCGTCGGCTATTCCCTCCAAGACCACATTCAGCAAAAGTGAAGATGGCAAAGTTATAACCAATAATATTTTCCTAAATGGAGCTTCAACTCAGAGCACCACAACAACGAAGGGCTTTGGAACAACCGCCACAGCGACCGCCAACCCAGAACAAAAAGGTAATTGAAATAAAAATTAATTATGTATATTTAAGTGTAACAAACATTTGTCCTAATGAGAAAATATTTTTTACCAAAACCCCCATTAGAATATTCTTAAAATTTGACATATGACAGAATAATTAAACAATAAACCTCTGCAATGAATGTCTTGAATGGCCTTTCAAGACATTCAGTTGTTTATCAAATACTTACTGCCACACACTATATTTTGACAAAACAAATGAATGAGTGAAGAGAACAGTAACCGCCAAACTGGTTTCAAAACAAATAAGTAACAAGACAATGGAGAAGTACACTCATTCAAGTACTGTACACAAAAACAAAAATAATCGATTTCAGTGTACACTGCACTACTGTACTCATTATCATTGCAAAGAGAGACGCAACAACAAAGAGCGACGGACCACCTTAGAAATTTATTGATTTTGAGGGGCAAATATACATACTGAAGAAATAGAAAACAGCACTGTACTCGCTTCATTATACTCATCGTTTGACGAATTGAAATGAGTATAAAGAATACAACAACCGAACGAGCAGAGTACACGACTAGATTGTAAACATCAAACAGTGTGAAGTGTTTGTTGTTTTTTTTTTCCGATCATTCTATGGTGGTGTCAATCGAGTAAAAAATACTATGTTTCAGTGTGCAGTGATACTGTAGACGAAGAAATGAATGTCTTGATGCAGAGGTTTATTAAACAACTACGAGTAACACAGTAGAGTGAACCCCTAGCTGTGTTTATCATAGTTAAGAACCAGTGAATTTAAATTGACCTTAAAGGTCGGTCTAAAACGCGCCATTTCAGGGATGACGTTCAAGCAAAATACTTCGAAATATGACATTCTCATGTTCGAGAGGAAAATAAATAATATACTTTGGATACATTTTCTTGTTTTTTTGTAAAAAAGTTTTACAATGTTTTGCAATTCACAATTTCTAAAAAAAAAATTTTTTTGAGTAGTCTAAAGATTTATGATATTCATATTATAATTTAATTATAATTGGCCTGAAGGCTTAAAATTACAAGTTGTAATGAATAAATACAAATACAAATGTAAAAAAATTCACGATCCCAATAAGAGGTTTCATTTTGATATTTAAAAATACGAGTATTTTGTAAGGGAAATCATCGGATGATTAATAATGGCAAATAATGGAAATATCAGTCAAATGGCCGCCACGGCAACCATATTATTTTGAATATGGAATTTCATCGAAAAATCATATTGAGTGATGAGGACCATTTTCACAAATAAACAGAATTTGTGGACTCCGAAAACCCATGAATTATTGTTGAAAAGCTTATTCACAGCTTGGTGCGGTTTTTGTTCTGGCGGGATCATTGGATCTTACTGTTTCGAAAATGAGGCTGGATAACTGTTACGGTGAAAGGATTGCCCTAGGAACAATGATTAATGATTTTGTACGGCCGGAATTCGAATATATTGATGTGGACGACGTTTATTTTCAACAAGACGTCGCTCTTTTGTGTGAAAAGTTTCCTAACCGTGCAATTTTTCTAAGACGCGATCACAATTGGCCACCGATATCTCGTGATTTAACATCTTTATATTTTTTTCTTTGGGGCTACGTAGAAATAAGGTCTATGCCAATGCCCCACTATCGATTGAAGACCTCAAAGATGGAGTTGTTATCAAGGACATATAGCCGCAAATGGGCGATTTGTTGATAGGGAAAATTTTATGAAAATAACATGGTTCTACAAGCGTAGCTGTGGCGGATATTTGACTGATATTGTTTTTCCGTTATTAACGTCTCGCCATTCTCCTTACAATGAAAAAACATGATGAAAATAACATGGTTCTACACGCGTAGCTGTGGCGGATATTTGACTGATATTGTTTTTCCGTTATTAACGTCTCGCCATTCTCCTTACAATGAAAAAACATGATGAAAATAACATGGTTCTACAAGCGTAGCTGTGGCGGATATTTGACTGATATTGTTTTTCCGTTATTAACGTCTCGCCATTCTCCTTACAATGAAAAAACATGATTTGATGAAGATTTCCCTGAGAAATAATACTCGTTTTTCTAATATCAAAATAAATACTTTTTTATAGACCCAATATGTCTTCCAAAAGTTTTCCAGATTTTAACTTGATATATACGCGTATATCAAAAATGTTAATTTTTATTAAATTTTCTTGTAAATCCTTCGGTCCTTGCCCAAAATCGGTTTTTTGTCGAATTCAAAATCTTTATAAAAGTTAAAGAATTTTGACAGATGGAAATCGATCCTGAACTACTGTGCAATGTACTGTCAACATTTATATTTATACCCTATACCCTAACGCCCCAAAGTATTGGAACTAGACCCACCTTAAACTATACCGATCGACTTAGAATCACTAGCCAATTCGATATAACCATGTCTGTCCGTCCGTTTGTCTGTGAAATTGGGTAGACATTATTTTTTCGAACCTAAAACGAACGAACACTGCCGAATTTGAAGAAAATTGGTTTAGATTTATATATAGCCTCCATATATAGGTTCCTTGCGATTTGATGAAGTTTCTCCAGATTTTTATACAGACTCCCGATTTTGCATGTAAGCGCTTTCAAATCCTCATTTCTCAACAGATCCTTAAACTATTTTAAGCTAAAAACGAACGTTTAAAGAAAATAAGATTTAAAAAAATCTCAAATACGATATGGAATATTAAAACTCGGCCAGAGACAATTCCAAAAACATGGTTTTTGAATTTTGCCCGATACATTTTTTCTGTTTCAATTAATTTAAATGCATTTATCCTCATTTTACTTTCAGAATCTTTGGGTAGCGTTGGCACTAGTTTCACAAAGGCCTCAACCGGCAGCAGCACAAACTTTAACCAATTCACTACCTCAGCAGCAGCATCTGGTTTTGTGACAGCCTCAACCGCGGCCACTGGTGGCAACAAATATACCGGAAACTTTGGTGGTCCTCCCGGCGTTTTGGCACCAAATGGTGCGGCAAAACCTTCCGGCTTTGCCACAGCCGCAACCTTTACACAGAGCTACAATACCGGCTCCACCAATCGCCCACCCATTGCCACAACTGCCACAGCTGTCAACAACAATTCCAAATTCACCGGTAGTTTTGGCGGACCTCCAGGTGTACTGAGGCCATATGACAATGTTAAATCTGTTTAAAGCACGACATGCCTTTTTTTACTTCACCCCCTCCTAGTTTTAGTTAAATTATTTATAAAACAAACAAACAACAACAAAAACATTTGATATTTAAAAAGCAACAAAATCAAAAAGGATTACTTGCAAATACTGTATACAAATTCTGTAAAAACACTGCACAAAAATACTCAAAAAATTTTTGCAAACACAAAATTAATAATTTATTTCCATTTTCTGTACCGCACACATACTCTCCACTTTCGTCCTCCTTTGGCTTCACTTACACTTATTCATACATACATACATACGTATGTACTACGTCTGTTCTTACTCAAAAGCGAAGGAGCCGGAGGACGAACAAAAAAACACAAATCATGTATTATAAATTGTATGTAAATGTTAATGGCTTTATTTTTTTTGGTATTTTATTAAATAAATTGATAGTAAACGAAAGAAAAAAACCTCAACTTGAATTATATATTTTGATGTCAGTGGTGACGTCTCCAGAGACCCAGGAAATAGGCGGCAGGCAATCATTTTATTGTTGACATCCATTATGAGTTGATCACAGTTAAGTTAATTTTGGCCAACATGCAAACTATTGCTGACAAAGCCAAATTCCCTATTCCATTCGACGGTATTGACGTGATTTTGTTTCGAGGAAAAAAACACAACAAAACTTGTTGATTTAGTTCGCATGACTGACTGGCTGACTGACTGACTGGGAGGAAGTATGTACTACGTACGTAGGTAGCAAGAACATGCAAATTGTCAGAACGACCGACAAACCAACCTATCGATGATTTCAGAACTGGTTGTCCTCCACCACAAATCAATTTCAATAAAATATTCCAAATTTGTTAAATTGGCGCAAATTTATGAAAATATGTATGTATTATTACTCACTCACTCGTACTTATACTATGTCAATATGACAAATTGGGGAGAAAATTAGTTTATTCTGAGCAGTAAATAAGGTAGCGGAAGATGTTGAGACACTCTACATTGATAACAAGTAATTTCTCACATTTAAATGAAAATTCAAAAAAATATAAACTTGATAATTGCAATTTGAACAATATCCCCAACCCTCATCTAATTAGGTTTAGGTTAGAGCGCCCCAGTAGGTGAGTTGGTAGCGTACTCGCCTATGAGTTTGGGGGTCGTGGGTTCGATTCCCACCAGAGGCTCTGGTCTGTCGCTGCAAAATTTAGCCATATGGTCTTTGTAACCCGGCCTTTCCCTGGACCTTTAAATTAGAATATAAATTTACTTTGTATTGTAATTCATATAAATAAATAAATAAATAAATAGGTTTAGGTTAGGGTGACAGCCGTTTTTTTCAGCTCACATAGACCAGTTTTGATTAGTAGTGCTACCACGGGCTGAAATGCTCCTTTTCGAAACCTGTTTCAAAGTTCTCGATAGTACGAATATCGGTACCGGAAAGATCTGTTAGACTGACTAGAAAAGCCGACCCAGTATGTCCAGATGTCTTTTACTCAAAGTGGGACTTTCGCATAGTCCATATTCACACTTTTGATGGTAGTTTGGTGATACTTTGTCAGTTGCCGTCCACCATACCACAATGCCGTATAACAGAATTGGACGAACTACTGCTATATGTATATATCCAATGGACGATTTTAGTAGAGGCCTCACCTCGACCCAATAACCTTCCTGCAGGAGTATAAGACGCCGTTGGCCTTCCTTACACATTCCAGAACGTTAAGTCCGAAGAACTGTTTCCTATCTAGAATTATTCCTAGAAATTTTGCACTTTTAGAAAAGACTAGATTTGTTCCATTTATGCGAGGAGGAGGGTCCACATGTGAGACCTTATTCATCCTAGTAAAGAGAACCAATTACATATGTCGTCTGGGTTAACGCTCAAACCGCTGCTTCTGGTCCATCTAACCAACTTGTTCAGAGCCTCCTGTAGGGTGTCTCTGACTGATGTAATTAACTGTAATTACGCATACGTTGGATTATAATAGTAACAACCATACGCACCATGGCACAGTACGTACTGATAGACACGAAACGAATTTTTCACTAAAGACTGAGTTAAACAAACGTAACGTCACTTTGGCGTAACGAATCAGCTGATCCAAACTCTCATATGGAAATCAGTATAAACGATTAGCCAACGAAAATGAAACGTAAACGGAAGGCGGTACTTGCTGAAATTTGATTTGGACGGTACGTTTACGTGCAAATATTTCCATTTCCTATTGATGTATGTACATATGTATGTACATTATTTCCATTTAGAAAAAAATAATTTGAATTTTTATCAGACAGTATCGATTTAAAAATTTCCTGAATATGCCAAGATGCCATCAAGATCGGAGTAAAATTGCGACCTGTACTCTGTTGACAGCTTAAGATGGGCAGGCGGACGGACATACATGGCTAGATTGAATCTGCTAGTGACTATGATTCGATCGGTATACCCTAAGCTGTGACTGACTACAATATTTTAGGGCGTTTTAAACAACGGACCAAAACAAACTTATAATACCGAGTACTACAGAGTTCTATAAGTTCTTAAACGACAAGCAAATTGCAATGAAAATTCACGCAATCACGGCACATAACTCCTAGAGGAGAAGCTACGAGCTCCAGTATTAGCATTGACAGAAATGACGATTTATCGTCGTTTTGACGATTTTTGAGGCAAAAAAAGAAAACGACAATTTTTGCAGTGAAATTACGATTTTTAATGCTATAAAAAAGAAAATGTTTTACTAATCTTAGACATTTTCATTCGATAGAATTCTAAAGTTTACGTTAAAATTGGAATTTGTAACAATCATACCCCCTAATGTACAGTGGACAAATTTCAATAAATCACGTTCATCAGCGAAATGCCGATCACAGCATATAACTCCCATGCGAGCTCCAGTATACATGGCGAAAACATTGGATAGCCTCACCTATTTCTATCGCGGAAAGACTGTAATATTTATATTTCTCGAAGGGGTATCTCAAAAATATTTATTCGGTTGGAAAGATCACACTTTCCAATTTCGTGTTGGCCATTTGAATATTTCTCTAAATGTTTACCCTTTGTGGGGAGGTACTCGAAGGAGTGGACCAATATGATCTATCTTTGATTTTAGCCTCAGATAGAAGAAATATTAACACATACCAAATTTTAAGTCAATCGGTTACTCTTACCAAAAATTATCGTGCGCACCAGCCAGACAGACGGACGGACGAATGAACATTGCTCAAATTACTTAAAATTGCCCAAAACGGATTTTCCGCCAAATATTCTTGGGATCTCTTATGGAAACCAACAAGAAAATCGGAACTAAAAAAAATAAATAAAATTACCAGAAAAATTATTTTAATATATTTTTCGTGTTTAGGACACCATATTTCCCCAGATACTGTTATGCACAGCCCTTCGTCAAAAATTTTGTAAACTAGTATAATTAGATTTTTTTAGTTCTTAAGGCTACCTATTGTAGTTACTCAATTATAACAACCATACGCACTAACGCCCTGCTGAAAAATGACAATAAATCTATCAGTTCTTGTTCTTAAGCGAAAATCCAACCACATCAATGAAAATATCTATAAGTATACACGCTCAGAGGATCCTGCGTTTACACAAGATACAAACTGAAGACAATACACTTTTTAAGCACTACCGAATTATATTTGTATAATAATTACCAAAATCTCATATAAGAATACATTTTGCCAACTTTGCGGTCTTCTGCAATTATGTTTTGTTTTTTTCCACAAATTACAACAAATCCTCATCGAACTTTCTGCAAATTGCCGAATTTACTATCTTCAAAAACCAGAGACAGTGAGAAGATAATGAGAGATGTATTAGGAAAAAAGTGTAAATGTATTGCTATTGTCTCGTGTAAACCCCCGGGTAAGTAAGGTAGGGATAAATTAAAGTTGGATTGCCAAATGTTATCCCAATCACTTTGTACGAGTGGTTTTTTAGCTATCAAGAAATCTAGTCTGGTGGGACCAGTGTATGGAGGCTATAGCAAATCATGGATGACCCTTATTGGTGTAACTGGTTTTAGGTACGATTTGAAGCATTTCGTTCGCCTAAATATCTCAAAATCTGTAGGTAAGTGCTCTATTTTTGTGCCAACGATTTTTTCATGGTTCCTAAAATGATTTTGACGATTTTTTGTAATCATTTTTACTATTTTGGTTTATTTACATCTGGAAACATTGACGTTTTCTTAAAACAGAACATTTTAGGGACACGTATTTATTTAATGTTAGTATATTTCAGATCCGATATGAATTGAATGAATATCAAGTTGCATGAATCTGCATATATTGTTGTAAAAATATGCTTCGATTGACATAAATTCTATCTTTGTAGAACATTGGTTAGGTTAGCACTGAAATTAAAGGCCTAAAAATATTTTGTGCATTCGAATACCATCAAAATTGTATGATTCTGCACATCGCTATAAAAATAACTTTCGATTAACATACATTTTACAATACTCTAAAGACAATAAAATCCTTAAAACGGTACCACACTATCTGTGTAGAATTTTTATTTTGAGTAGCCGAAGCTAATTGTTAACTAACGTTTTGAGTAACATCAAAATTGCATGATTCAGCACATCGTTATAAACACAGCTTTCGATAGATATAAACTCTAACATAGTCTTAGGACAATACAAGCCATAAAAATGTTCCACAAAAACTTTGTAGAACTTTTTCTAGGAAAGTCATAAGTAAGATCTTTTTAAAAATGCTGTACATCTTTATTAAAAACAGATTTCGACCGACTTTTTAACAAAACAATGGATCACATGATGTTCTTTAAGCGAAACAAGCCCAAAATCAGCAATACTGAAATGTTCCACTTTCAAATGTATTATATTTGATTGGCTTAACGGTTCATGATCAATGATATCATTCAATTGATGACTAAATGACAGAATTTAAAGATTTAATCATTGGAAGTGTCTGCAATTTAATAAAAAAAAACTAATTCCGGGAACATAAACAAGTCTACCCACTTTCGATTCGTCATTACCCACACATGTATGTGTGTACTCACTCGTATGAGGTGGTTGGTAATCGCAAAAATTGTTTTCAGCCCATTTTGGTAAATTAAGATTTTTGTCGAAATATTAAATGTGAATTATGCATGCCATTCAAATATAAGGCAAAACTTAATAAAAAATAAACAAAATAAAAATCAAACATGTTATCGACCAATTTATTTCTACCCATAAAAACAATACCAAACAAATTAGTGACAATACTAAATGCGCACACACACAAACACACAGTTAAACATGAATATAAGTTTACACGAAATAATATGTTAAGAGTTTATACAACCAGTGCCAAACGAAAATCGTACTTTCGTTATATATTGTCAGCAAAATTTAAATTTAAATATCTATTAATGTCTCGTATTACTTACACGGAGGAAAATCGCCATTTTTGATATGTTTGAATTCAAAGAAAATATACGTGTAACCAATTTTTTTAAATATTATATATTTTTGAACAAATATATTTTATTTGAAAATCAAAAAATTTTGTTTCGAACGCATATATTAATATATTACAACAAAATATATTTGCGAACTGACTGTAACAAATAAAATATGTGTTTAGACACAAACAAAGATATTGTTTAAGAATTCATCCAAATACATTATATTTAAAAAAATATTTTAACTTTGCTGACTTTGTCAATTTTTAATTTTATTTTTTCCCAAATTTCGTGTTATACTCGTACTTTATAGTTAAAACTGTCGTAAGCAAAATTTTCTTTTGTTTTACAGCACTAATTTTTAATTTATAAATAGTCCAATTGTCAATCCATCAATGCTATTTTTCGTTACCAAAGATTATACGATTTAAATTTTAATAGAATTTTACAAACATAACAAATTTAAAAAAAAAAATGAACCTTTAATTTCTAAAAAAACTAAATTAAGGCATCTAAACATTGCCAAAATATTTAAATACAAATTAATCATTGTTTCGAAAATATTATTTCCATATAAAAAATATAAGGATGAAAACATAATTTTGTTTAGAACAACATCCTCCCAAACATATAATATTTGTGAGTGTCAAATATTATATATTTGGACTGTACCCTAACTATATGTATATTTCCAGCAGAATATGTTTGGAACAATATACTGCAGAAGCGAATTTTTTTCAGCGTGTAAGTATCCAGGTATTTTATAAAAGTTAAAACTAATGAAATTCGTCAAGATGTTGTTTATTGCAATTAATAAAATAATCAAAATATTTATATATTTTTTTAGAGAATCCAAACATTTATTTGGTGCCAATTCATACAATGATTTCTAGTGTAATAGTATTTACCAACCAGAAGAAGAGACTGTCTATAAACTGTTTTAAGTCGTTATAAAGGGTGGGTCATTTAAAATATTAAATTTGAATCGGCTATAAAAAAAAGTACTGATAATTTTTTAAAATTTCTGGTTTTATTAGTAGGAAAACAATATCATACATATGACTACCACGACTGGCTCGGCAGTTCCTCATTCTTAATGGCTTCCCACAGAAAATAATCCAAAGGGCTTAAATCACACGTCAAAGTAATCGGTAATTCAAATTCATTTACATACATATGTATGCCTATCGAATATTTCCGGTAATAAATACTATACCCAGAGAGAGAGAGAGAGAGAGAGAAGCTGTCCTTGTTCTAAATATTTGAGCTGAAGCCATCCTTATTTTAATAGTAATTACATTTCATATTTAAACTCAAGACAGTTTACTACTTGCGTACTAACATTAAGGAAAATGTCTTAATTTTGAATATAAAAGGTACTTATTTTAATGATTGGGATATCTTTGGCTCAAATCTTTAAATTAAGGACTGTGTCTCTCAGTCTACTTGACAATTGACAAATACAGCTGTTGGCCTCTACGTGAATCCTGTTTACGGTTACGAATTTAATCAACACTCACCGTATGTCTAAATAAAAAAATAATATAAAGGGGTGGGAAAATATGAAGGACTCGTTTATACATTATTCCCCAGGAAACTGGCAAAGGTATAGAAAAATAACCCACAAATCTTAGAACTATTGCCGTACTGCACAATCGAATTACCAGTTAACCACTTAGGTTATTATATGGGAAAGAGAATCGTGGGAATAGGATTTGTTTTACAAACAATTGCGTGCAATCGCATTTATTACTTTAAAGCTCTCCACCTCCAACCGCCAAGTTTTGTTGCGTTTTAATAATCGACAAAAGAATAGGGGCCTTATGCATAAAAAGTTAAAGAAGGTTTGAAGAACGTTTTAGCAGTGTTAAAGCGTTCTTCAAACCTTCATTAAATTTTTATGAATAAGGGCCTAGAACTTTAAGAAGAACTAATTACCTAATTTGCAAATGGAATGTTTGTTTTCATTCATACAAACCAACATACATATGTATACTGCATAGAGACATTAGATTGTACCGATAGAAACATAGTTATGAGAAATGCATAACATGCGTTGCATAAAAAAAAACAATAAAATAAATTTACAATTTCTTAACAAACTAGGAGATTTAAATTAAACATTTCCTAAAATTGTTCCAAGGACATTAAACGTCTAGTACGTATTTTGTAAAATAATTTATACAATGAAATTCAGATATTATTACCACTGTTCGTCAGCATGAAGGGGATAAACTGACCAAATATATCTATACCCTCACTTCAGTTGAGAAGGGTATATACAGGTTTTTCCAATAAGAGTGATATGATTTCTTTGAAAAAAAAAACACACTTATTGTTAAGGAAATTCAAAAGTTTTTTATTTAATGTGAAGTACAATCGATACAATTAAGTTCTAAATGCAACGTCATTCAAATGGCCTCCACGACTTCTTCTGCAGGAACGAATTCGATGAACCCAATTTTCGAGCACTTTTCCACTAAATCAAGTCGTATGTCATGAATGGCACGTTCAATGTTGACTTGTAAAGCTTGAAGAGAGTCTGGTTTATTTCGAAAGACCAAGACTTCAAATAACCCCACAAGAAATAGTCTAATGGTGTTAAATTACAACTTCTTGGAGGCCATTCAATATCACAATTTCTTGAAATAATCGATTCTCCAAACTTTTCTCGCAACAATTCAATTGTTTCATTTCCTGTCTGGCACAATCGGTCAATGGCAAAAAGATAGCTCTAAACGAGAGCTAAAATATTGCTCATGGGTGTCGAGGTCGTAGGTCGGCTGGAAAGTGTTTTTTTTTTATTTAAAAAAAAATGGACTAAGCGCAAGAAAAGTTGCGATTGGAGAACGATTATTTTGATAATAAAACTTAATTTGTAAACGTTGTACTTGCGTATATCTCTCTCCATGATGAAATTGTAACACTACTGAATACAATTAAAAACAAATGACAGATCATGACATATTACAAATGGCCGAAACGTCACTTCAAAATCATATCATCCCTATTGGAAAACCCACTACATATATCATTTTCTATGGGCCAAAATTGTAACCCTAAGTATACTCTGGGGAAATCTGTTTTAGAGCTTTTTAAGTCATTTGGGCAATGTCCGTCCGTTTGAGCAATGTCCGTCTAGAGTACCGAGAAATGTGGGCGTCATTGGCATGCCCTTTTGGTACCTCCCACACAAATCGAATATTTTGCACCAAAAGTTTACAGCTTATAACTTTAATACCAGTACATACTTTAAAGTTACTAAATGCAATTTAAATTGATAATAATTTAATAAAACAAAAAATAAATAGATTTACGAATACACATTTTTTGGGACTGAAGGTGAGGGGATTCTTAAGCCGGTTTAATCGACTGAACTTTCTTACTTGTTTTTCTGTTTAGTAGGTCAAAATAAATAAAAAAAAAATATTTTTTTTTTATTTTATGGAATCATCGCTTCAGCCGTTATATCCTAATGTTCGTATACAATCTTTTCCCGTTTCACATGTCGTATACGTTATGTCATGTTATGACTAAAAATATCGCTCATACAAACTCCGTACGAATTAATTATGGAGGGTTTTGTGAAGTTTAATGTTTATTTAAATCACATATTAATTAAACTATACTCGTCGCATTAATCAAAAGAAGAGAAGAATGAAAAAACATAGACAGCTATTAAATAAACAAACAAAACGAATTTCCAAAGAAACAAAAACAAACTCCCTGGTTGTGGTGTGGGGGGTCGGCATGTCGTACCATAACTCCGCTGATTTCACCAATGGAGGAATTCTCCCTACTCCATTCAACATTTACGAAAACTGTCGAATAACTACAGAACTGACGAGGGAAAAACAAAGTTTCAGTTGTATTTTGAAAGGCCAACATGATGGTTGTTTGTTATTGATTGTAACTTGTGTGACAAACGGAAACAGAAACGGAAACGGATACAAGTGAAAACAAACGAAACCAAACCGAAATACTGTTAAAGAACGGAAGAGATTAACATTTAAGATGCCGCGTAAAAAACCAAAAGAGGATACAATCGAAGAAATCGAACAGAATATCAAATTATTTTGTGATCAATCGAAGAATCATATGAAAACAAGAGAATACGACAAAGCCTTAATTGGTTATAATCAGGTAAATTGCGATTTAAAGCCAAATATATAGGCTGAACAAAATAAAGTTCAGCATTAGCTCTGCTTTAGGGTTTTTATGAACATTTTTGTATATTTTAAACACCGCAATGCGCACGGAAAAAAATGTTGTCTTTGATTTGGCGCCAAAGACAATGAAACATTTAATTAAGCCACACAAAAAATGTGAAAACAAGTTTTAAATTTTCAAAAAAAAATTCTCAAAAAATATTGTTGAGAATTTTTTAGTTTAAAAAAGAGATTGAAGAAAAATTGAGGCATAATATTTTATGAAACCAAAACAAAAAATTGTTTATGCTTAAATTTTTTTTAAAAAGGAAGACAGTGCTTTTTGGAAAAAACTATGGATTGTTAAAGTAAGGGAAATTAAAAAAAAAAATAATTTTTCATATTTTTTATTTTGGCCATTTTGTTTGGGAGGTATCAAAAGGGGTGTGGCAATAACGTCCATTTTTCAGAGGACTATGGGTACTATAAAATCATTACACTGCCCAAAATTTCAAGTGTCTGCAGGGACTGGAATAAAAGTTATAAGCCGTTAACTTTTTGTGCAAAATGGTCCATTTGTATGCGGGGTGCCAAAAGGGATGTGACAACTTCGCCCATTTTTCTCAAGATGATAGCGACCATGAAACTAATACTATGCGTGGAATTGTGAATGATTCTGAGTACTAGTATAGTAATCAATATTTCGCTTAACTTTTACCCTTCGTGGGGGAGGTACTCGAAAGGGTGGACCAACATTGTCCATCTTTGACCTTAGCCTGAAAAAGAAAAAAATATTGACGCATACCATATAAAAAACGGATTATGTTGAAATTCTCGTATTTCTACCAAAAGTGCCATAATTTCTACATTTATCCATAGAGTTTCTTCAAATAGGCATTGTTTTCTTCGTTATGATGCTACCTTTCAAAAATCGGAACAAACCATTTTTTCCGTTTTTTGTGCCGAAAAAAGACGTTTAAAAAAAAAATGTTTTCTTATTCAACATTTCTTTAATTTAACGTGTATCCCGGCAAATATTTTGTTGCATAGTGTTATTAAGCGTCGTAAAATTCTAAGACGATTCAGCCATGTCTGTCTGTCCGTCCGTCCGTCTGTTGTAACCACGCTACAATCAATAATAATTGAGCTAGTTGGCTGAAATTTGGTACATAAACACCTTGTATCTGCAGGTATGTTGGGATTGAAAATGGGCAATGTCGGTGCATTTTTTGATATAGCCCAGGCTGAAAATTGGTAACTAGAGTTTATCTATACTCGGAAAAATTCACACGAACAACGGTAGTCATATGTCCATGTTTCGATATAGCCCCAAAGGTATTCTATTTATATTTGACTTCTTAACGTAAGAACAATCCAAAATTTCAACGAATTGGTCTGAAATTTGCTAATATGAGTTAATTTGTACCCGAAACATTCACATTCGATCCATGGAGGAGGGTATATAAAATTCGGCATGGCCGAACTTAACACCCTCTGTCAATTGTTATGACTTAATGAACGTATTTGAGAGCGACCTCTATAGGAGAGCTATATCAAAACTTTGTGGCCCCCTTTCAATTCCAATCGACCAACTATAAGAAGTATTTCTACCAAATTTGATCAAGACTGTAGCGTGATTTCAACAGACAGACAGATGGACATGGCTAAATCGTCTTAGAATTTTACGGCGATCATGAATAGATATACTTTAAAGAATCGCAAATTTCAAAATTGCCTATTTAACTTTAACTCTGAAACTATTTATTTAACATCTGATGTAAATTTACAACTTTTTTGTTATCAACGATTTGTTATCGAAACTTTTTTCCTTCGTACCTCTTGTTAGACGTAAAATATTAGAATGTAAAGACCCGTGGATGCTTTCCAAGGAAGTTCTGCTTTCTAGGTCTTTAAGGGATATTGCACACAGGGAATTTAGGAGAAATCCTACAGAGGATAACAGAAGAGTTTATTGTGTATATAGGAATAAAACAAAGCTTGTTATGCGTAGAATGAAACGGAATTATAATATAAGAAAATTTAAGCATTTGGACAATTCACAGATGTGGAAAACGTTACGTGAAAGTGGCTGCTTTGGTGATGCTTCACTGACAGATATTGATGTGGAGGCACTAAATAATCATTTTCTTTGTCATAGAATACCTAATGAAGACGATGGCAGCGATTCCCTTGTTTCCAGGCGTGATAATGAATTTTCCTTCGACTGTGTATTTGAAGAAGATATTTTACGGGCTTTAAAGCGTATTAAATCTAATTCTGTTGGAATTGACTGCATTCCTATTAAGTTCATCAGAATAATTTTTCCCTATATATCAAGGCTGATTCTGCACTTTTTTAACTCTATCATTACAACATCCAGTTTTCCAACTGCCTGGAAATTAGCTCGGGTGGTTCCTATTGCAAAAAATGGCAGCTCCAGTAGTTTGGACAATTTTCGTCCGGTGAGTATTTTACCGGCTATGTCTAAAATTTTTGAACATGTTATAAATGATTCAATCTTACATTTCGTTAATGATAATAATATGCTTAGTCCTCATCAGTATGGGTTTCGTCATGGTTTTAGTACTACTTCCCACTTACTTAATCTTACAGATAATATTAGAAGCATTATCGATAAGGGCTCATGTGGTGTTCTCGTTGCACTTGACTTATCAAAAGCATTTGATAGAGTAGATCATTCAATATTAATCCATAAACTTCGTAATGAATATCAATTCTCCACAACTGCATCTAAACTAATTTTTTCTTATGTCTCTGATCGTTCTCAATATGTCTCAATGAATGGTATTAATTCCAGCATTAGAGCTATCAAATGCGGTGTTCCTCAGGGGTCAATATTGGGTCCCCTTTTCTTTATTTTGTATATTAATGACATTGTGAATCATATTGATGTATCACATTGTAAAACATTTTTATATGCTGATGATTTACATCTTCTCTTTGATGGTAACTCTTTTGAAGTTTTGGAACCATTCATCAATACTACTTTGGAGAGTATTATATGTTGGCTGGGCCGTAATAGCCTACTTATTAATGCTAATAAATCCAAAGCTATGTGTTTTGGCAACCCTAGTGGGCGTCAGTTCGACTTTAATATTTGTATAAATGGAAATATAATTGAGATTGTGCAGGAGATTAAGTGTCTCGGGGTCATAGTGGATAATAAGCTTGACTTTACTCCACATTTTAATTCATTAACAGCTAAAGTTATCCCGATTCTTCGGAGGCTTTATTCCACAAATACTTATTTTCCATATTATATTAAGAAAAAAATTGCTTTTGCTTTATTGATGCCTCACATTTACTATGCAATTTAAGTTGTATCTGGAACTTCTGCAAATAGTTTTTCTAAAGTACAAAGAATTTTCAACATGGTAATACGATATGTTTACGGGCTGCGTCGACATGACCACGTATCACATCATGCTTTCCAGTTTTTGGGGTTTCCATTTGAGTCTCTGGTTGATTTTCGTTTATTACTATCTTTTTATAGGCTTATCAAATCAGGTTTACCTCCGTTACTTAGAGATAACTTTATTTTTTGCAGAAGTACAAGGAATCCCCAGATTTTAATTCCTCATATGTCTACTCAGTTGTACGAACGATCATTTGTGGTTAGAGTGGCTCGTATATGGAATCACATTCCTCTTACTCTGCGTAATTTTTCTGATTCTTTAAATGTATTTCAACATAAAATTATTGAATACCTTATATCTAACAGTAATTAGTTTTTGGTTGCTGGTTGGGCTGCTTATTTACTATTTATACTTCTTTTTGATTCATGGCTGGGGAGCCACTGTTATTTTTTGTATGCTTGTAAATACACACTTTATTTAATCATTAGAAATTTAACTGTATAATTGTATTTTAGATTAGAGAACAATTGTTTACCAAAATTATTGTTTATTACTCTGTAATATAGGAATATTGGCCTTGTAGGCTTTATATATTATAATAAATGAAATAAAATGAAAAAAAAAATGAAAAAATCATTACTTCAAGGTGTTGTAAACGGAATGACGAAGTTAGTATACCGCCATCCTATAGTGGAGGGAATAAAAATTGATTTATGATCATTTCAGTCCATAGTCATTGCAAAAGTTGTCTAAAATGCAGAATATGAAAACATTTAGATAAATTTTGCAGAAGTTATGGGGAAGTTGTGTTAGAATGCATCTGTCTATTTGTGTGTGAATAGCAGAAGCGGAGCGACAAATACGCCTATTTTATAGTATTCATTTTTATTTATTTTCATTTAATCTATTCAGCTATTTTGAGCTGAACTATAGATATTTAAAAGATATTGCACTGTACCGAATTATAAGTTTTTATGTGCACTGGTATTAGAGTTATGAGGTATTAATTATACCCTCACTTCAGTGTGACGAGGGTATATATCATTTGCTACGGAAAAAAGTGTAACACGTCGAAGGAGTGACCTAAGACCCCAAGTATGTTCGGAGGAAATCCGTTTTGGGTCATTTTAAGTCGAATGAGCAATGTCCGTCCGTCTGTCTGTCTGTCTGTCTGTCTGTCTGTCTGTCTGTCTGTCTGCTGGCTGGTGCGCACGATAACTCTCGAAAGGAGTAACCGATTGACCTCAAATTTGGTATGTGGTAATATTTTTTTCTATCTCCGGCTAAGTTCGAAGATGGGCCATATTGGTCCACTCCTTCTAGTACCTCCCCCACAAAGTGTTAAAATGTTGTGAATTATTGATTCTTTAATAACTGCTATACTACTTATTCGAATCTTTTGAAATTCCACACATAGTATTAGCTTATTAGTCGTTATCAACTCGAGAAAAATGGGCGAAGTCGCCACGTCCCTTTTGGTACCTCCCACACAAATGCACCATTTTGCACCAAAAGTTAACAGCTTATAACATTAATAACAGTGTTTAAAAATACTTGAAAGTTTGTACAGTATTATGCTTTTATATTGCCTACAGTCCAGGGGAAAATGGGTGTTGTTGTCACGCCCCTTTTGGTACCTCCCACACAAAGGTACCTTTTTGCACCAAAAGTTAACAGCTTTAAACCATTAAAACCAGTGTATAAAAATAATTGAAATTTTGTACAGTGTAATGTTTTTATAGTGTCTATAGCCCTGTGAAAAATGGGCGTTATTGCCACGCCCCTTTTTGTACCTCCCACACAAAATGCCCAAATCATATCACAATTTAATGTCTCATAACGTTTATACCAGTGCACATAAATGCTTATAAGTCGGCACAGTGCAATGAATTTAAAGTATCTAATGTTCAGCAAAAAAAAAGGTGTATTTGATAAACCCCTTCTGGTACCTCCCACACAAATTGACAGAATAATTCGAGTAATATTCAATATTACATTACTCACAAAGTGAGGGTATACCTTAGTCGGTTTACCCGACTGAAACTTTCTTACTTGTTTTGGAATGATTTGGCCATATTGTGTGGGAGGTACCTAAAGGGGCGTGGCAGTAAATGCATTACACAGTAAAAAATGTCAAGCATTTGCATGTATTGGTATGGCAAAATGGTCCTTTTGTAAGGGAGGTACCAAAAGGGGCTTTCAACTTCACCCATTTTTCTCAAGGCGATAGGTAAACATAAACTATTATTATATGTGGACTTACAAAAGATTCAGATAGGTTGTATAGAAGATATTAGAGTATCAAGAGTTTACTAAATTTTAAGCCTTTGTGTAGGAGGTGTGAGAAGGACCGGACCAATATGGGCCGTCTACGAACTTAGCCTGAGATAGAAAAAAATATTTGTAAATACCAAATTTTAAGTCAGTCGTTTGCTCCTTTAGAGAATTATTGTGCATACCAACAAGACAGATAGAAGGACGGACGGGTATAGCTCAAATGAATTAAAATGTCCTAAATCGAATTTCCACCAAACATTCTTAGGGTCTTAGGTCACTCCTTCATTGTGTTACACTTTTGATGATACTCCTACACTAAAATAAGGGTATAAAAAAACTCCCTCAAAAAATTCACATATCAACTAAAATGTGAATGTGAAATGCAACTCTGTGCTCAGAAATTAACGAAAACAAAACCGAAAAAAACTTTTCGAACTTGATGGAAAGTTATAATTTAACTTCTGCTTTTTTGGTTATTCTATGCAGAAACCAAATCAACTTAAACATGAAAGCTTATATTTAAAAAAGCTTTCATGTTAGTATCATGAAAAAAGCTTTTATTGAATAGCGTGCCAAAGTTAGCAAGAAGAAAATCCACCATTTTTTCCATATAAGAGACACACACAAATACAATCTAAAATATATATATGTTAGAGGAGAGTTTGCACTGATGATTTAGGTGATTATTCCTTTATGAAATTTTGTTCAAATCGAAGGTAATGCGACAATACTTCAAAAGGCATTGATTGGCTAAGTTGTATTGAATTTATAGGATATTAAATATGTATTTCACTAAATTGAAATCCTTTATCCAATTCAGATGCTAATAACATCTGGAAAACAATTATCTATTTGTTTTCGCCAACTATAAAATGTTTTATTTTGAGCAGAGAATCCATATGCATATTTATTTTGAAATCGGGAATGGTGAAACAAAAAAGGTGATCGGTTTGACATGGAATGAACGATATGCATACATTCCAATACCTATATTCCAATTTATGCTAAATCGAAAAATACAGTTTTTCAGTGGTGATCAAAGTTTTATGAAATGATAAAATTTGTATGGAATTCCTTATAAATCGAATATCGATATTTACTGTTTTGTACATAGCTTTTGTTTGGGTTGACTGATAAACACCTAATTTTGACTGAATATAATTTAGAATATCAAATTCAACGTCCTTAAAACATTCAAAGTCGACTTAGCATACTTTTCGTACGAATTTATTGCATTGTACCGAATTGTAAGCTTTAGTTTATGAATTTATATTATAAATTTATTTATTTATCTTACCTAAAATCATTCCGCTATTTATTCCCAATAATACAGCCCCACATAAAGTTCTTGTGAGGCCCACAAGCTAAATTTTTTAAGCGATCTTGCCAAAAAAGTGGGAATTTTATTTTCCCCCGATATGACATCTTGACACTCCAGCGCTTACTTAGGAAAACATTCATATCTTGCGTACTTTAAAATGTATTTTTTCCCATTTGTGCAATAATTATTTTTGAACAGTATAGACCATTTAGATCACCCTTAGGCGAATTTTCCTATTTGTATACCATAACATTTTTATACCAAGCCAGTGTAACACATAGAAGGAGTAACCAAGACCCTTAGTACTCGTAATTTTGGCTGAAATCCGTTATTGGACATTTTATGTCATTTGAGCTATGTCCGTACATCTGCCTATCTAATTGGTGCGCATGATAACTCTCGAAAGGAATAACCGATTGACTTAGAACTTGGTATGTAGAACTTTTTTCTATGTCACTCTAAGTTGGAATATGGCCATATTGATACCTTCTGATTCTCTGATAACTTCTATATCACCTATCCAAATATCCTGAAATTCCACACATGGTAATAGATAATATGTCGCTATCAACTTGAGAAAAACGGGCAATGTAGTCTCGCCCCTCTTGGCACCTCCAACTTGTACAAAAAGTTAACAAGTTATAACTTTAATACCAGTACACACAAATCCCACGAAAAATGGCAAAATCTAAAATATTAGATCAAATTCTAAATTTTATTAGATCATAACTTTAATACCAGTACATATAAAAACTTACACTTCGGTACAGTGTAATTTCTTTAAAGTATATACTATTCAGAGCAAAAAAAAACTATTTGTTAAGCTCATTCTGGTACTCCTCCTAACAAATTAAGGGATTCATTCGAACCGCCCAAATGTAGTCTTTCCTAACTTGATTGTAGCTTCAACTACAAATGAGATAAAAATATATATTTTTTTATATTTTCTGTCTTAAGACCTTTTGCAATGTAGCTATTAGCTAATATAACTTCACATACCCTGAATGATTCTTAAAAACAAGAAACAAAAAGGTGTCATGTGTGCTTCATCGATGATTATTGGATTATCAATATGCAATATCACAAACAATCGCGTAGCCAAGCAACCTGCTCGTATTTAGGCTATTTACTGTCAGCAAATTTTACTATTAACTAAAAGAAATAGCTTTTTCCTGCCAGCTGTGAGGGAGTAAAATGTCGAAAGTTCTTAAAGATTTCCTAGATATTGACAAAGAACAAGAATTACTGCAAAGTTTTACACGTTTAGGTGTTCCATCCGATGATGAGGTTAACGAAGAATCAACGCAGCAGAAAAGGGGAGCTCGGCGAAATATTGCTTCCACGGCCAAAGGCAAAATTACTAATGACCGCAGAAAATCGGTCAAGTTTTCTGATGAAGTTGATGGTGGTGGTGGAAAAGGTGGCCAACGTACAAATCGAATTGAGGCTGAGTTGAGGGCAGCACGTAAAAGAACCGAGGAATTAATGCAAAAGAGAAAAAAACCAAAAGAAAATTTTGTCGACTTTTACACTGATAAAGACAGAGCAGCAGCTGTGAGCGCTGGAGCCTATGATATTAAACAAAGTTTACAAATAAAACAAAAACAAGATCGCAATGAGGCACTGATGATACCAGACGAAGGAGATATAAGTTCAATCATAGCTTTGGGTTTGAAAGAGATCAAAAATGCGAATCCGGAAAATGCCATACATTTCTTCTCGAAGGTGGTTATTTGAACTATTAATATACATACATACTTAAATAATGTTTTATTCAATGAAACTATTTAGAAATATGACATCATACGATTGGGTCACGCATTACAATACTTTATTTATCAAAATTGACTTGGTTAGTTTATCCTGCACACCACATTCTCTCTATATATATATGTATATATGTACATATACGTAATTACAATTTTCTCATTAATTTTTGTTTTTATTTTATTTTCAGGCCTTGGAACTTAACAGTACCGATATTAATGCTTCAGTTTCCCGCAGCAAATGTTATCTACTCCTTGGTGAGGCCTCAAAGGCCCTCACCGACGCCGAGACCGCTCTTGCCGAAGAGAAAAACAATATACGAGCCATTTATCAGAAAGCCGAGGCTTTGTATTATTTGGGACAATTTGAACAAAGTCTCATGTATTTCCATAGAGGAGCACGCGCACGACCCGAATTAAATTCCTTTCGCCTGGGCGTTCAGAAGACCCAAGAGGCAATTGAGAATACGATAGGTGTGAAAAATAAACTTACCACGACTACGACCAGCGCGAATAAAAACAAACTCAAAAAGTCGGGTGACAATACACCCAAATCTCAGATGAACAGTAGTTCTCGACCACATAGGCCGAAACCCACTAAAGGTGAATTGGAGCGTAGAAATGCCCGCAAGCTATTGGGTGAATTGTGTGTAGACAAAGAGTACTTGGAGAACTTACTGAAGCATCCCGATCTAATACGAGCCGACACCAATACGGAGAATATATCGACATACGCCAAAGAAGCGGTGGATTTCCTAAATAAACGTCAGGAGTTTTGGCGTCAACAACGACCTTGCAACGCCTTGCCGAATCACAAAAATCTTCCCATGGACGCCATGCCACGCTGGTTTTGAATCTGATTATAGAAGTCAAAGTGATTTGTTTGTGTTTTTATTTAATAATAATTGTTGTTATATATATTTAGCATTAACATTTATTACATACTTTAAGGATGTGAGTGTGTGTGTACTACTTGGAGTTTTGACGACGCATTAACTGTAATTGTCAGTATACCTAGTAAATGTTATCAGCCATTTAATTTGTTACATATTCCTACGATCGAATTTATAATCTTTTGTGTATTTTTTTTCTTAAAAGATAGTTTTGTTGTTTTTTCATTTAAATAAATAGTATTGGTTTTACGCTACTTTCAACAGACAACTTTTGAATTCAAAACTAAACATTAACAAATTTAGTAGTTTTAATTTTCCTTTTATTCGACGGGATATCGAGATAATAGGTATGTTGTATGCATGTATATCGTCGGAAACAGCAAATGTATATCCTTTCAACTCCTAACAAATAATCACGGGAGATTTAATTTAATTGTATCTGTACAATCAATTGAACGAGTCAACGACGAATGTGCAGTGTGAAGTGCAATTCAAGCCATTGCCAAATAATAACGCAAATATATTTCAAATACGAGATTCGGTTAATCATTAGATGAGAATACATTTTTAATTTATTCCTTTCGCCTACTTGTTGGTGGCAAGTAAAATGTGTTGCATAATACATTTTCAGTGTTATTCAAACCATTTCGTATTTTTTTTATTCCACTTGGACTTTTGACTAGTTTGTATTAGCTTGTAATAGGTATTTAATACTTTAGTATTTTCTTAATGGTTAAGTATGTTGTATATATATATAGATAGGTATATATGTATGTATTTTTGTATTGTATACATACTTTTTTGGGGGGGGAAGGGGGATTCAATTTTAATATAATTCTTTGCTATTATCTCCAACAAGTGTGTTTTGTCTCGTAAGCGTATTGAGTGAATTAGTAGTAGTATCCATCATCTTTGCACTATAGTGTATTGTTGTTTGTTATGTTTATGCATAATTATTAACTTAATATTTTATATGGTATTTTTAGCGTGGTATGTAGTAGTATGTATTGCCGGAAATCCTGTTGGCCTGTTACATACGCACAAATGTATATAACAAAAATTTATTTAGTTTATCTGGTTCTAACGCAATACAAAATATAATAAATGTTTGGTTTAGCTCGTGCGCAATGGAATGTTCTTTTCGTAGAGTTTTTGCTTTCTTTCTTCGTAGGTTTTCATAAATATTTTTCTACTTACTTGTACTATTTATGTATGTTAAGTACAATCGATTTAATTGTTATTTGGTCTATTCGGCAAGGGAGGTGCTCCTGTACGATTTGGTATGGGTGGAGGACCACGTCTTACGGGCAGAGGAGGTGGAGGGCCCATGGGAGCATTTGCTGGTAAAGCTGGTTGTCGGCGTGCCGGACTCTCATTGGCATTTTCATTTGTGGTCACGGGTGGAAATGGTGGAGGAGGATGTCTAGGTGCTGGTATATCATCTTGGATTTCTTCATAAATATTCGAATCGTTGTAAGCGGATGTCGTGTCTTGTACATCAACCGATGATTGTTTAGACTGGCGCGAAGGTGTCGAGACTGGGGTTACATTTTTGCTCTGCGTGTGACGTGGGGGTGTTGGAGGCAGTGAACTAGCTGCAGATCCAGAGCCAACAGGCGATCCTTTGCCCGACGAAGAATGTAACGGAGAATTATGTTCGATTGGCGATTGCGACTTTGATGAAGATGGCGTCTCAAAACCACCACCACCAGCGGAATTGACTGGTACAGGCCTTAGAGGTGGTGGTAATTGTGGCGGCTGTTGAGGTTGTGGTGGCATGGGTGGTTTTGCCGGTTTGGGTTGCAGCATTTCGGGTACCACACTTATAACGCCAGCATGAGGCAAATGCCTAGGTGAATTCTTTGGCGACATTGGTATGGGTGGCCTAGCTGGAGCTGGACGAGCTGGGGGCTGTTTGGGTCTTTGAGGAACTTCGGGCGTAGCATTCAGAAGCTGAGCCTGTTCCTTTGGATTCGCACAAAGTGGGATGGTATTTGTGGTACATAACTCAATCTCATTATCTACGTATCGGCTCCAATTTGGAGACTTCAATTCGAGTTTCAATTGCAGACCACAAATGGATGTGTCACCTTTAGCCACAGCATTCAGAGCCGATTCACCGTCTCGGAATGTTACCCACATGGTATCCTCTACATAACGTACCAATGTTACTTCACCCATTTTTGAAAGTTCTTGAATTAATGTAGACATAACAGTTTCATCATAAATTGTGGGCCCATCATCATCGGTCGAAGGCTCGTGTACATGAACCACTATGGTAGAATCTGGGGGCCCTAGATCTTTAATAACTTGCTCAAATACTTCTCTTCTACGTCGTTGATCGATTGAAATAATTTCGGCATCAATTATGGCAATTACTGGACGATGGTCACTTTGTTTCAGCTCTGAACGACCGTAGTGTATCAATTTACCTGGATTCCATTCTGCGGCGACATGATCAGATTCTGCTAACGCTTTACGTCTACGCCACAACACACGATCCGTCCAAGCAGGAGCTCTTTGTTTCTCTGACGTATCGTAATCATCACTAAATACATCATACTTGTAGGTAGGATCAAATGTGATTTCGCCCTCTAGAAAATCGGTAAATACATTTCCTGCCTCTTGTTCTTTGAGTAATTGGTCGTTTTCCAAAACATTTGCTAGATCACCATTCCGTATGGCTTCCTTTAGTTCTTCCTTGTCCATGTCAATACGATAATTAAAGTCGCCACACCAGAAAACCCAATCATGAGATTTAAGAGTTCGACCCATGGGAAAAGCTAATTTGCGGGTAATTTCTGCGTAGTCTGCATTGCGTTCAGCAACCTTTACAATACAACGTGGATATATTATTATGTTTTAAGTTTAGTTTGCAGAAATTCGTTATTTTTAAAAGTATTTGCTAGATTCACTACTCACCTGCGACTGACCAGCTGCAAAATGTGCACATACAAAACACATGGAGGTACCATGAAAAACGAATCGTATGGCACAAGCCCCTTTATTTCCTGTGGCTCCACCCAGACCGGTCTTAACGCAATCAATAGCGACATCCCTTACATAGGAGGCATGTTCCGGACGAATGTATATGTATAGGCAAACTCCTACCAGTTGTTGATAAGTTAGAAGAACATAATCATTATCACGTGATATGGTTTTTTGTAGCTCTTCGGCCCAAAGCTTTGAGTTTTCTGTACTGGCGGCCATTATATTACTAGCATTCAAGTCGACAATTTCCTCAAAACCAATGGCAAATATATCAACTGGTTTGGAAGCATTTTCCGATGGATTATTGACATCCACCAAAGCCTTGGAACGAGCCAGAGCATGACAATCTAGTAGCCAATCCGATAAAGTATCTTTGAATACCACACTACGAAAATGTTTACCGCCATTCACGTTGTAGGTGCCAACAGCGACGCGTGCTGTCGTTGGTTGAACATATTCATTGTAGCGCTTACACATTTCTCGCAAAACTGTTGTGGGTGCATGCAACATATTAGACGGTAAAAGAATTCTAGCTCTATCAGCTAATTCAGAGCTGAGTGTAGACCCCACCAATAGAATATCAATTGCTTCCTAGTTAACAACAATTTTGGAGAAGTTATTTCTGAACATGTTGGCGTTGAATAATCACCCTAGGGGACTTACCTGTTTGGAATTGTCTAACAAATTGTTTTGAATGGTGCGAGCAGCTGAACGTGCGCCATCCATTAATTTCGAACCTCCTTGTATTGCTCCTGTACCGGCATAAATTTTACTAACTTCATTGCCGTTGTTAATCCACATCTGCTTGAATATCTCGTCAAAACGTGCGAAATTCTGTTTCTTTTCTCCAAAACCCAAGGCCTCAATTTGTATATTTAAGGTATCCAAGCCCAAGAAAGTTTGTACGCAATTCGTACGATCCAAACAATCCAAACAATTTGTTCGTATAACTCCGAACTGCTCACGTAAAACCTGACCATAAGATACATGGAAAATTCCATAATTTATGCCACAAGCTGTTATGCGCTCCTTAAGTTTAGACAGAGCTCCAAAGTTGCCTCCCCGACATTCTTGATGGTAGTCAAAGATGATGTGTGGTACATCTTTGTGGGCGGACATGCCATGATGACGTTGGAATTCATTGCTTAGCATAGCCTCTCCTTCTTTACTGCCCACCAATGAAGTGCCAAGTAAATTAATAATGGCCTGATAGCCATACCTTTGTTTCATCATGGACATATGGCGATCAAATGCGGCTGCTGAAGTTTCAAAGCCTCTGGAAAGCTTCACTTTGTGCGAACCTACTTGAACGCCAGGCTGTTCCCAAAAGAGCGGAACGGACCCTCGTGTCTGAATGAAACTGGTCACATCATTGTCAACATATATAACCTGCTCGGTTTCAACAAAATTCGCCACATGACCTTCGTCATTTGTTCCTATCAAACCGATAAGGCGGTGCTATAATACAAAATCCACAGGAAAAATCAAAATATGGGACTCACTTACCTCTTACATTGAAACGAGTTCCAGCTCGTTCACAGCTCAAGCGTGATATGATTGCTGCTCTGGCCTGTTTGGCCCCAATGTACACGGTCCTCACCTCGACGGAACCGCACATAATCTTTAGCAGCCATGACTGACAGTCAATGCCAAATCGCATCATGTGTATATGCATCATACGGTTCCAGAAGAAACGATTGTCCGTTTCAGATGTCTGGAAACGCCTCTGAGCGCAAAGCGTGATATCAAACTTGTTTGTACTCGTCGATGCCTGGTTCGTATGGGCGAAATAGAATGTTCCGGAATTCAATAATTTCCGTACCTCGGAAATTCTGTCCTCATTCGGAGCAGCATTTTGCAATGATACAAACTGGGTCTGTTGTATGCGAAAAACTTCCACATCCCCAATCTTTCCCATCGAAACACAGCCCACCACCAGTACCAGGAACAAAACTGTACTCTCTCCCGCATTAAGTTGAAGCACACCCAGACACCCATAGGCATCACATACTTTGCTGTATTGTTTACGGATTATTTCCGTTTCTTGTTGTGTTAACAGAGCCACAGCGTTCGATTCAAACAGAATACTTTCGTTTTTACTTCTATATTCCAACAATACGCTATGCGGGGATGGTGGTATGGACTTTTCCAAAATTTTGATTACTTTTGACATAGCCATCTTTGAGCTTGTTATTGGTTTTGGCTGTGCCTAGCAATATATTGTAGTGTACAACAACTCGCAATTAATTAACGCTTTTTCCCAATAAGATTTCCAATAGTTTTTATCTCTCAGGGCAGAGACATCTTAACACAAATGAAAAATTGGCAGTGATGTAAACATAATCGAGTTTGCAAAAAATCAATATTTTGGCTGCTACTTACTTCAAATTCGGAAGACGATGCCATTCACAAATCGCAATACATGGCAAAAGGAAGGAAGGAAGGAAGATTCCAGCACAAAAATGCGATCTATTGGTGATGGAATTGCAAATATTCGAAGAGGAAGGAGAGAAAGTCTTTTTTTCAAGTTCACTCTGTCCAAAAGAACAATCAGATTACAGATTACGGTTTTATACACCCACTTTACGTACCAATCTATTAGATTAAATGTCAATGTCGCTTTATTGTGCGATATATTATGGGTAGCACTCCTCCGTCCACTGACTTTACGACTTTATTTTGTTGATAATGGAAACTCCTCGCTTGAATACCTTCCGTTTGGTTTGTATATCAGCAGTCAGTCAGCAGAATCTAGTCTCTAGTGTCAGGAAAGTATCGAGTATTTGAGTACCAGTTCTGCATGATACGATTATTGCAAATGCATCTCTTAAATACCGGTGAAAGCGTCCGGCGTCTGCCAAATTCTAAATATCATCTTGTTGTTTTCTGTGCCCACAACAACACTTTGACAGAGTCGGACGCTTTTACTGGTATTTAAGAGCTACTCTAAAGGTAGTCTCATTAGCCTAACAACAAAAAGTCATGTTCAAACTGCGCATTCTATGTCCAGATTCACACTCGGCAACTTTTTCCAAGCAAGTGTCAAAGTTTGTTGGAGAGACGGGCAGAGAGCTCTTACCGCATGCCTCTCTCTCCAACAAACTTTGACAATTGCTTGGAAGAAGTTGCCGGGTGTGAATCTGGACTATGCAATTTTGGTTGTCAGTTAGTTCTGATTAACACGAGACAATTTTTCCAAGCAAGTGTCAAATTTTGTTGGAGAGAGAAGCAGAAAGCTCTTTTCGCCTGTCTCTCTCTCTTGATTGGCACTTGCTTGGAAAAAATGCCTCGTGTGAATCAGAACTTAGAACTGACAGATAGGTGTCAAGTGTATGTATGTGTATATCTGTGTGTATATCAGTGGTAGTGGTGTATTCCATGATACAATTACACCAGGTAAATTCACTTGTTGAAAAACTTATTATATCTTGTGTTGTCGTCATTTGCTTGTTTACAATTGCTTGTTTACAATTGTCAAAGTTATCCGTTGTTGTTGTATGAAACTTTGCTCGTTGTTGTTGTAGAAAACAGCATACAGAGTTGTATGAATTTTACATCCCAAGACCCCTGCACCCTGCAAAACAAAACGAAGCCAGCCAGGTTTTTGCCGATAAGCCGGCGAAGGCGACCATTTTTGGCCGAGCCGCCGACAATTTTGCCACGGCTTTATTCTCTGCCCTGCAAGAAAAAATGCTAATTCAGCTGTTAAGTTGACACTACCTGGTGTAATTGTATCATGGCGTATACCAATGTAAATAAACAACAGGAGGCGGGGGGAAGATGAAACGATTTTTTAAGTGAATCATACAATTTATTTATGGGACTATTAGGTTAGGTTTTTAGAAGTTTGGTTGGTTGATTATGTTGTTAGAAATGTTTCTTTTAGTTTAAAAATCAGTTTCTATTATCTTTTTCAATTTAAACACATACGTTTCCTTTTTTACTCTCCACGGCTGTCAAAAAATGTAAAAAAATATTTGGAATGTAGTTTGACAAGCAAAATGCTGTCCACACCAAAATAAACAAATTGTAATCAGCTATTAGCTTGAGACTGACTACCTTTACAATATTGTATCATGACCTGCCCGATTGCAGGAACAACTGTTCAAATGAATTTGGAAGTCATTCGCGGTGTAGAGTGACAAAAGGATATAATTTAGTATCCAGACAACCGATTACGACAAAATTTGCTTACTAGAAAATTTAAATTTTTAATTTGGGACCTATGATAAGTTTTACCGTTGGCCGTCTTTTGCGCCCCTTTTCTTTTATAATACTAATGGTGAATTCTTTTCTGCAAAAAAGTGCAACACTTGCATTGCCCTTTTAACCGAAAACATCACTATTATATCGCTTTTTTGAAATTTTAGTTGTGCTAAATTCGAGTAACTTAATTACCAAATTTCAAAAAAGTATCACAAAAGTGCCGTTTTCGGAAAAAGGGCAATGAAAATGTTGCACTTTTTTGCAGAAAAGAATTCGCCATAAATGTACCACCTTTTCACATTTCTGGTGCCACTTTTTCTCTTTTGTATTTTTTTATATTTTTACACTATTTTAACAACGTATATTTATATTCTGTGATAGTACTCATCTATAGGGCCATCCAAATACTACTCGTCGTATTGAAAAAAGAAAGCATGTGGTTCTGTTGAGCAAATTAAATTCAATTCTTTATTGTAAATAGAAAAGTTGTGTACATAAAACAAAATACTTCGTTTTATATCATCATTTAAGATGAAATGATCAAAGACAATGATAAAACAAAAAGCTTAATTCCATGAAGCACTGAGAAACGTACGTATGCATAAAAATATATTGAAAAAAATTAAACATTGTTTTAGAAAAATTCCCACAAACCAATACTGTTATTAAAATAAAAGATTACGCAGTACATCTAATTCAAAAAAAAATAGAAAATTATTAACATAACAAAAGAGGATCTTACTATTTACTCTTTTTGAAATGGGGGACTTCCATAAAGTCGTCGTTTTTTTAAAGTAGATTTTATGGGAGTTGCTGAAAATAAAAACGAAAAATATATTTTATTATCGGCTTTATCAGCTAAACTATTAATCATTCACATACCGTATAATGAATAAATTGATTCTTTATTGTTGTGGCCGGGAGTTTCTTTGGCTGATGAAGCCATCATATTATTTTCTTTGTCATCTTGTGGTACGTATTGAGACCAGAAAATTGTTGGTATTTTAAGTAAATTCAACATTACTGTATACTGTGTATAAACTTCCGTAAATATAGCATGTTGGTCTGGATCAGGCGAAGAGTAACCCACAATTGTAGGTCCAAACACTCTTGCTATATTATCTAAAGGCATTAGAACTTCACGACATTCGGCTATGCGTTGGAAGTGGACAATTAGGAAAGCTAAAGTGTCACGATTTGGTTGGGGCAAAGCATCTATAGCCCTATATAAATCCTTCTGTATATTTTCCTCTGATGGGTTCTGCACAGCGTTGCAAAAATCTTTCCATAAATTAGTGGGTATCAGAGGCTCTCTTAAAGAACGTAGAAAATCTTTAATGCAACCACACAAAACGTGCACCTCAATATTAGCCAAGTGTGGAGGTGATTTCCCTCTTAGAAAACGTTCCTTCAGTGCTTTTACTTCCCTTTCGGATCCGGAGACACGGTAAATACCCACTTCGGTGAGACCGCGAACTTCAATTTCATTGACACAGTGAACAATTAAAGCTGGGACCATCGGTGCGACTGAAGGCGCATAATCAGCTATATGACCCATTAAGCCCTTGATTGTAGGGGTGCCCGTAGATGGCACACATGTTACTGTGACAGATGGACGACAGTCGGTATGACATCTAATGGGACAGTCTCGGCAACGTAGACCAACAGAACCGAAACGAATTCTAAAACAAAAATGCGAAAATACATATGCTGTGGACAGTCGAGAACATATGTCAGACAACTTACTTTCTTTGGCAGTGAACACATGTCTCTCCTCTTATGAATGTTTTGCTCACAAAGTTATGGGCACGCTTGAGAGTTCCCGCAGATTTTAAATGTTGAGCCATAGGAGAGTCTGTGTTCATTATAATGGTATTTACTCCTCCATGAGTATTGCTTTGTTTTAGTGGTGATCGGCATGGTGTAGATGATGATTGTATGTTGTTATTTATGTGTACATCTTCTTTGTGAACCAAAACGGGAACAGTCTCAATGGTGGACTCTGCACGAATGGCTCCATTACCATCTTGTGGAATAGATACTTTTGTGGTAGCACAAATTCGTTCCGTACCATTGATCACATCTATATGCTGCTGATTACCAGTTTTACTGCGCCTTGTGGAACGTCTTGCCGATTGCTGTGGAGCTGTAGGGGGAGTGCTAACGTTTTCGTCGCATAAACGAGTTCTTTTGTTGCCAAATGCTTCACCATTATTTGCAGTGGTTTGCCTGTTTTTATGCCAACTGCGAGATGGTCGATCTTCCAAGAAATCGTCCTCTGATTGTGTTATTGAGAGATCTGACAAGAAGCTTCCCGTTGAATTGATTTCGTTGCCGTATTTCTCCTCCAAATTGCGATTGACAGACTTTCGCTTTCTGGGCAATGTGTGGAGGAAACCTAATTTATCCCTAGTTTCATTTTTCAAATTGTTTTCATGCTGCAACAGATCAGCTACTGCGACCAATTTCTTTTCCATTTGGTCCCTATCATGTTCCGCCTCCTTGCGTGCTTTACTCTCCATTTCCAGCAAACGACGGGCATGAAACAACTTAGTTTCCAAATCGGCCATGGACTGTAAGGAGGCATCCAGCTCTTTTTGTATTCTTTGTGCCTCCTGGGCTCTGGAAAAACATTCTAATTGCATTTTCTTCTGTAATTGAAGTATTTTCAAAAGCTCTTCTTCGGCAGAACCGTCTGTCAGAACCTGTATGCAGCGACGCAGGTCGTCAAACGTGGCGAGAATAGACAAATTTGTTGCACTCATTTTATCTAATAAAATATACGAATTTTACTTTCACAATATAGCCTAAAAAATATATTCTTTACCATTAAGATTTTTCATCAGAGATATAAGAATAATTCAACAAAAAGGACTGAACAAAAATTTGATAAAAAAGCAAGCGCGAATGAATGTCGTTTTTGAGAACGCTGTTTGAAAATGCAAGGACAGATGTTCCTTAGGACAGAGTTGTATTGCGAAAAGCAATGTTCAATAAAACTTGATTAGTCACAGACGTCACGTAAAGGTAAAATGTTTTTAAAAAATCTATGGGTGTCTCTTAAATACCAGAGAATGCGTCAGCGTCAAAAAAACGCATGACGCATAATTTTTAACGTGCGCTGTACCCAAATACGCTGTAAAGAAAAAACAGACATTTAAGTGGAAATTCAGGGCAATATCGATTTTATGGATGATATACATTTTTTTAAATATTCTGCACAAACCACAAAAAAGGGGGAATATAAATTTACTCCAAAACCGGGAGTAATTCATGTTTTATACAGCCGGCTTCAACATTTGCAGAGCAATTAATTGCTCTTTGTAATGGTGTTTTATTTCCCATTACAGTGTCGCTATGAAATCAAATTCTATCTTATAGTCATGCTTCAAAGTAGGTAATTGTTTATTGACCAGTTCCTATTGATATTTCCAAATGTCCTCGTTCAAAGTGGAATTCAATGCGTTGCAGCATCGAAAGCTATTGAAATAAAAACTGTGGGGAACAAGCTCGTGTCATATGCTTCATTGTAGGAAGAACAAGCATCTGGACTAACGATTTTCCTTGGCTCGATCCGACGGGAATAAAAATGTGTTTAATTTTCTTCTTGAAAATGGTTTCTTCGAGTCCAAACAGCATGAATAATAGACTCCCCACGTTTCTGTTGAATAAATAAACATTAAGACAAAAATGCTGGCACATATTTTAAAGTTTTTTCTTTTACTTGTAGTTGACAACTTCAGAGAAATTGCTTGCCATGTGCTCTCCTTGATTTTTACACCTTTGCGGAGCGGCTCCTTCTCCTTTGTATTCCATAAGTGGGCTGTGTCCCAGCTATTTCAATAAATTGTTCATTGTTAACATGAAAAGCACATTTTAATATTAATTATAATAGTAAAATATTAAATTCTTACCAGTTTGTATTTCGTATTTCCAGTAATTCAACATTTAAACTTTTCTATTTCTTGCACTATTCCGTGTGCTTATTTGGGTAGCAGTAGTACATTTCCATACATTTGAAATCGAGTATGACAGACGCCGGACGCATTCGCTGGTATTTAAGAGATGCCCTAAATACCAATGAAAGCGTCCGACGTCAGACAAACGTATCGTAACGTGGAGCTGAAGATAAAGAATCTATTTTCTACAATTCTATCGTGGAATCTATAACGATACGTTGGCGTTGACGGAACCAAAAACAATATAATTTAAGAAGACTTTTGACGTTTTGGCCTGAAGGAATGTCTTCTTATTCTATTTGTCTTTGGACGGAACTACGTGAAACGAGGTTCTAAATGTCAATATTACTAAATACAAATTGCATATAATATTCGAGCCTGTTCTGTAATCACTCGATTTGATATCACGGTGATTTCAAAACACCATCGATTTTAAAATCATTATTGGTGTTCGCAAATGGTACGATTCCTTGTGTAAAGTAAACAACAATCAATTTAAACCAACTATATCAAAATAGGACGATTTCCGAACCTTCCAAAGTGATTTTAAAATAGGTGAAAATACTAAACCACCGTGATTTCAGAACAGGCCCGATTATAAGAGAGAGAGAAGAGACAAATTTTGTACGATAATTTTACGCTGTTGGGAAGTACATACTATATACTAGGCGTGTTTTCGTTACACCATAAGTGCTTAATTTGTATGGGGAGCTAAGCACTTTTAAGCACTATTAGTTCCCGATGAAGTTTGGTGCTTGTGTTCCTGTCTTAATCGAGTGTGATGTGGGCAGATTGGGCACCCTATATTTAGCAATATGGCATCCCATTTTTGGAGAGATTGTTATCAATTATTGTGATTTAACGGGAAGAAGAAGAACAAAAATGGGAAATTATTTTAATATTTGCAAAAGAGTGTAAACAATTGAACATAGAATAGTAAATATATGTTTTATAAATACTTTTCACGAGTTTTTTGTCTGTTTCGCACTGTTCTTTCTTCGCAACTCATGACACCATTGCTACCAGATAGTGAAAATCCGCCATTTATTGCTTATGTGCCAGTTAGTGGAAGTCAGTTGTTTTCGTTGCAAAGTGCTAAACTAAAACTGCAGCCGTCAGCACCAATAAGCACATCAGGCGAATGAATTTGCATTGCATTTTTGGGAAAAGGCAACATATTTCAGGCGATAATGGGGATCAATGCGACTTAAATCAACAAAATTTGTCATTCAGCTTTTTCCATTTTCTATCTATGTTTATTTTATGTTATATTACGGTTAAGTTTGCCTAACCCAGCCTTTAAAGGAACAATTGAGATATGTCGGCGAAGTGCAACCGTACCAATTGAGGAACGCCCAAAGCTTCCGAATACAACCTGCAAAACAAAAGACACTATTCTATAAAGGCCTACATTTGATACCAAACAACATAAAAAACGAAATTAATTATAATAGTTTTAAAAAGAGAGTTGTAAAAAGCAGAGAGGATTATTGTAAAAGAGATATAAAAGTATTATAAATACTACTTAAATAAAGAAAAATAAATGTTCATAGTGCACTGAAGAAACCTTTACGTATACGGTATCACTGAACAAACTAGATACATTTAACGCAGAAAAACGTATTTAGTGTGCGCACTCAATTCGTACGACCAATATCGTAGCTTTACGTGAGCTTTAAATTCGTACAGAGTGCGGCCGGCCTTTGGGTATTTCTTAAATACCAGTGAAAGCGACGTCAGATATCAGTTTTTTTTGGTATTTTCACTGTTATTTTTGTTTTATGTTTGCAGAGAAAACAAAAGGATAACATTTGAGTTTGGCAGACGTCAGACGCTTTCACTGGTATTTAAGAGGTACCCTTAAATACCAGTGAAAGCATCCGACGAACGTATTGTAACGTGGTGCTGAAGATGAACAATCTATTTTCTACGATACCATCACCGACTAATTTGGCATGGCGTTATCGATGACCATTATCCACAGAGAGAATTGTTGACAGTTCGTTATCCACAAACAGAATTGTTGACAGTTCCTTATCCATAATATCAGCTATCAATTTTTGGTACATTTGTTCGGATTTGTCTTAAACTCGCTGCTGAAAATTCTTAGGCCGGAAAATGAGATCGATCCTGGAAATAATTG
The DNA here is from genome assembly GCA_963930755.1 of Eudasyphora cyanicolor. Lineage (NCBI taxonomy): Eukaryota > Metazoa > Arthropoda > Insecta > Diptera > Muscidae > Eudasyphora > Eudasyphora cyanicolor. The sequence continues at coordinate 5,642,762 of OZ005738.1, read as the reverse complement.
CCGACAAATCATGACAGAAGGGCATGAAAGGTAAGATATATTCTAGATATAAATATGTTGGAAATACTTTCTTTTTGTTTCCATCGTAAACCGTGAAGACAAAAGCTCGCTAGATACACATACATCTTGTGTATATTGCTGCACACCTGTTCAGCTATAGGGCCATAACTCAAAATCTATAATGAGAATGCTGTAGCTATAGAGACTTAAAACTAAAAACAGTATATTTTTACTAGATTAACGAGGTTAAGCGAAAAACGAGTAATAATTTTTGCTTAATCTAGTGTTTATAACTATAGATGTTCTTCTGGGAAAAGTAAAAAAAATTGAGTTATGACCCTTTTGCTGAACTGTTGCGCAAAAAGAGTACAACCCCAAAGAGAGACCAGACAAACCACTCGCGAGATAGAGAGAGGGAATACTGTTTTCATTCATAACGCAACGGAAGCTAGAATATTTTGTACGTACGTCGTAGCTGGCGTATTATTTACACTTAACAATTAATTTAAACAATACTTTAATGTCATTCTCCGTTTCCCTCCCATCACATCATTGGATTTATATATTTTTTTTTAATTATCATTATTCGGGAGTGTTGTCAGTTTGATATTTTTTGTATTTGCAAGTTTTGCTTTCTCCCCTTGGTTGCTCTTTTTCGCTCTCCCAACTCAATTTCTTTGTTATTGCAAAATAAAAATTACATTAGGATAGGTTAAAACAAGACGTTTTCATTATGTATGTTTTCCAATATGTTGAAATATCTGCCGTGCCGCAGATAAAGTTATTAAATTGAAAGATCTACTCGCGGGAGGCTCCCAAGTGCTGAAACACCCTTTTGATTCCAGTGAACCTTTATTTGTATTACCAAAAAAGTTATTAAAAAAAACAAATATCCAACAAAACTGGTATCCTAAGGCTCACACACTTCCAAAAATGATCTCAGAAATTAGAAAAATGAGCTGTAGTCCATGCAAAAAAATATGTTAGGCCAAATTACAAATGTTCTCCCAGGATTGAATTTTACAGGGCTTAAGCTAAACATTTCAAATAAAATCCCGTCTATCCTTTTCAGTTTGTTCCAAAACAATACTGTGGCCACCGTTCTAAATAATCATGTTGGCATTTAAAAGAAAGAAAATGCAGAAACATTCGGAGCACAACCTAAAAGGTTTCTGGGGTCCAAAAATAAAATTATTGATATGTTGTTTGGAGTTTGAAATCTACCACGATTCGTTGACGGAACTACCTGAAACGAGGTTCAATGTTTCATTACAATTATTTATCTTTAGTTGCAATTAAAAGCCCTATACTAAATACGAATTGCGTATAATATTATAAGAGCAGTTACTTCACTGCACCTTGGATGCAAAAAATACTATTTAATGAGAAGAGAGAAATTTTGTACACTAATTTTACGCTGTTGGGAAGTACATACTACTATTTTAGCCGTCTGCACCAATTGTCCCCAGAAAGCACATCAGGCGAACGAATTTGCATTGCATTTCTGGGAAAAGGGACAAATTTCAGACGGCGTTCAATGCGACTTGAATTAACAACATTTTTCCTTCAGCTTTTTCCATTTTCTATCTATGTTTATATAATGCGAGTTCAATATTATTAATATGAATAATTGTACGTACTATGGAATTGGGTGGCAGAACATTTTTAAACTAAGAACAAGACAAGCCAAACTAACTTTTTCTTGTCGCCCCATTTTATTTTGTTGTTGCAAAGAAAAAAACAAACATAAAAAACGGAGTTCTAAAACGCCAGTGTGGCCTTGCCCTTAGAAATTCGCCCCAATGCCAAGTTCCCTTTCTCAAGTCTCCATTTGTTAATTTTGCACATTACTATTCACCAGAATTTCCCGAACTGTGGTTATTTTTATCCGGATGCGTGGTTTCAAAACAAGTTCAAATCCCAAATTTTATATTTCAGCCTAAAGAGCAATAACCACAACAGCACACGGGAGATTAATTCGACATATTTACATATCTATTTAGGTGTATTTCATGTTGTACGCGTGGTTGAAATGTGAAATGGCAACCCTATTATGTTCATATTCGCATCTATGGCTCTCTTCTTTGTGTCTGTATGCTACTCATTACAAAAATACAAATACACATCAACGAATGTATGAATGAATGTATGAATGAAAATATTGTCTCCAATATTGATGAATTAAAACCGTAAAACCGACTAGAAATGCGAGGGAAGGACTATAAATCCGAGCTACGACTGAAACAACGATTTTTCATGGCATTTTTAAGAGAATTGCATGCGATCTTTCACATTAATGCGTTCGCGAAAAGAATATTTTCAATTTTACAAGGCTCCTAAATGATATCATACCGAAACATACTTATGTAGGTTACACAAGACTTGTATGTAAATTGAATGATTTTATGAATGAAAGAAAATGTATGAATGTGTGTCACATATACATATGTATGTATGGATGTACACTCAGCCAAAATAAAAGATCAATAAACTCCAAACCTAAACCTAGGAAATATTAGGAAAGTGTTATTTATTTAAAATTATTTGGTAGAGTTTTTTGTATGCGGACAAAAGATTCACTCGTATTGTCCAATATATTCAAAATTTTCGTAAAAAACATTAATATAAGGCTAAAATGGAATAAGGTGTATAATGGGTAAAATTAACTCACAAACATAACATAATATCCATACCTTCATTCCAAACAATGCCAAATTCCTCTTTGCGCATAGTATGCTATGGAATGGAGGTATAGATATGTCTGTAAAAAATTGCAACGTTTTTAAAAAAAGAGTATGGACACACAGAAAATCAGGCGGGTAAGGAATAAATAAATGGGACTATAAATAATTTATACAAATATTCATCAAATTGGATCAAAACCTCATTTTAGCCTAAGTTTATAAGGATCGGACGTAAAATACATTTTCAATAGCGCATAAATACTAAATACGCAGGATATAGATATAGCCACATATATATAGGGTGATCTAAGTAGAGATACTTTTTTCAATAGCCTTTTTTTGACAGATCACATGTGAGTCGTGCCATGCTGTCATGTTATTTTTGTTAAGTAGTGCTGGCATTTCATCATGGAAAGACTTACGCCTGAACAACGTTTACAAATTATTCAGTTTTATTATCAAATCAAAATAAGTCCATTTTTTAAATCCAAAAAAAAACACTTTCCAGTCGAGCCACGACCTTGACACCCATAAGCAATATTTTAGCTTTCGTTAAGAGCTATTTTTTGCCATTGACCGATTCGCGATCCGACGTACCGGAATCATCGGTCCATATTTCTTCAAAAATGATGCCAGTGAGAACGTAACCGTCGATGGCGACCGTTCGGTGAGCAGATAATTTCACGTTTTGGGCCGGTCGATTGGCCACCAAGATCGTGTGATATCACACCGTTAGACTTTTTCCTGTGGGGATATGTAAATTCTAAAGTTTATGCGGACAAACCCGCTTCGATTCAGGCCTTGGAGCAAAACATCACGCGTGTCATTCGCCAGTTACCAGTCGAAATGCTCGAACGAGTCATCGAAAATTGGACTCACGGACCATCTGAGACGTAGCCGCGGCCAACATTTGATAGACATAAACTTCAAAAAATAAATGCCAAAGAATGTTCTTTCAAATGATAATAAACATTCCCCATTCAATTTGAATTTTCTGCGTTTTTTTCTTTAAAAAAATAGGGAACCTCGAAATGGATCACCCATTATATGTTTAAACATGCAGTATTCGTTCCTAAATTATGAAACTTCTCTCTGCCGAATTTCGTACTGTCGGATATAAAGTACAGTTTCAACAGAGCTTACATGTCAAATCAGGGGCAACATACATATATATGGGTGCTATATCTAAATCTTAACCGATTTCCCCGAATTTGGCAGAGTTCATTCATGTTAAAAGAAATCTCTTTCTGCCGAATTTCGTACTTATCGGATATAAAATACGGCATCTAAAGAACTTACATAGCAAATCGGAAGTAACATATATTTGAGAGCTCTATCTAAATCTGACCGACTTTTCCAAAATTTGACATTATTTGTTCCTAAATTAAGAAACTTATTTCTATAAATTTTATAATGATCGCATGTATAACTTCTACAGTGCTTTGATACCGAATTAGGATTAACATATGTTTATTTCTGCAAAATTTCGTAATGATCGTATATAAAATACAATTTCTATAGCGCTTTGATGCCACATAGGGAGCAAGACATATATACAAGGGCTACATCTAAATCTGAACCAGACGGTCGGAAGGATGGACGGACATAGCTGAATCGACTCAGAAAGTGATTTGTATGTCGATCGGTATAACAAACGATGGATCATCTCATCTTTGGGTGTTACAAACAAGTGCACAAAGTTATAATAAAAATCTTTTTTTTACGCATAATGCACATGCCTGACTCGACTGACGATAAACTGAAGAATTGGCCCGGTACAGTAACATTTTACCAAAATATGTTGTCAATGTTTTTATAAAGTGGGTGAAACGTTATATTATGCATCCCACATCTATGTTGACCAGAAATTTGCACCTTTTATAAGTTGTATTCTACTTTTAAATTGTATAATAGGCCTGTTTTATTTGTCAGCCTATCATTTTCACTTTTATTGCATTAAATTTTACTAAACTACATATAGTATGTCAAGAATGTGGTTTTACATCGCAAAACATTTACCTTTTGATACACCTTTTTGGAAAAGCAAAATTTTGTATTATTTATAAAACAATTTTCTTAAATATTTTTGAAAAATTTCGTCATTTTCGGGCAACAAGTTAGCCAAAAACAACTACCAAGATTCATTTCCCCAAAAAATTTGGTTTCAAGAAAGTCTTTTTACACCTAATCGACCTGGAATACATATGTCGCCTACATAAGGCAATTTAAATAATTGTATTGAAATAAAAATAAAGGGTAGTTTTTTACACTGAAAAAATCGAATACCAAAACACTTTCTGACATCTTGTATGTCCTATGTTGTCGACTTTTAGGTGCAACATTATATTTGCAGTCATTTGTGCTTAATTTGTCACCAATCTAGCGAATTTTAAAGCTTACCAAATAAAACACGACATATAAAAAATTTGAACCCTATTCATAATAATTTGTGGAAGGTTCAGCCTCGATTGTGTATAGAAAATATTTTATTTCACGACATGTATACCCTGCATCTACCGGTCGTCTCCACGCAATAACATTTAGGAGTCCCGTAATATTTGTATGTACTTATTTTTTAACCCCTTTTTATTTGTGGGTGTTCGATCCAGTATGATTTTGACTCACTGTCACTATTTTCACTGAAATTTATTTTGGATATTCTCAATGTATGCATTTAGTGCGCAATATGTAATAGCTAGTTAAAGGACGGAACATTACTTAGATGTGCTATTAGCCATAATATTAACAGGAACAACGAGTCACAATATACTGGATACAGGAGGATAGTTTCTTCATATATTGGCAAAAGTAAAAAATTGTTAGCATATGAGAAATGTACGTATGTATATAGGTTTTGTCTTTTCTCGCTTTGTGTACAGATTTCGGTGCAAAATTTTATGGAATTAGATAAACCACAAACATAAAAGTGTTTTCCCAAAAAATGTTAATATCTAAATCTAACCACATACATTTCGAAAATGTGAAAAAGTCCTAGAAATGCTGATCTTATTCAAATTTTTTATCTTATTTAATTTATTAAATATTAATTTATAACCACCAAAAATGCACCCAAAGAGATCTTAACATTCAATTCCCATGAATTCATAGAAATATTTCTAGAGAAATTTTGTATTGAAATAAGACACACACGATGTGGACTTCGAGTTCTTTCAGCTCTCTCTCAGTACCCATTTGCTTAAGCAAGGTGCGAAACTGAACGCACATTCTGTACGGGATTGCTTATGCATGTTATGGTTGGGCCTTAAGATTTCAAAGAAGCTTGAATGCTTGCCCCGAAAAACTTTCATTTTCGATTTGGCAAACTTTGGTATGGAACAATACTTTAGTCTTATAATTCCAATATCTGATCAATCAAATGTCAATCTGATGTGCGGTTTAAACCACAAAATATTTAATTTTAATTATTTCTTTACTATTGCAGCGATTTTCTAGTAACAGTAAGAGCACAGGTTATGACCAGAGACGAAAGCACAGAAGGTTGGTTACCACTGGCCGGGGGTGGTCTGGCAAATGTTTCAATACGTAAACGTGCCAGACTATCCCCCGGTGCTACCGGACATGAATATATAATTTATGGTCAGAGAATATCGGATCAAAGCGTAAGTAACTAAAATAAACGGCCTGTTTCTCTATGTCGAACGACAGCGATGCGAACGAAAAACAGCTGACTTTAGACCTACAAACTGGCTTCAGCCAGTATGCTTGCATTTGCTTTGTCGTTCTGATACATTTCAGTAAGTCTAAAATCAGCTGTTTTTCGTTCGCATCGCTTTCGTTCGACATAGAGAAACAGGCTGAAAGTCCCTTAAATATTGTTATCAGTTAAATAATTATCCCCAACGAGGAGTATTTCTTTTGAACGCATCTATTAAGTGCAATAAATATTTCATACAATTGAATAATAAATATCTGGTTTTAGGTTATTTTAAGTTGCGTCATAAATCGCGACTTAAAATATTATAAAGTTATGCCAACTTTTCATCATTGGCGTGCTGGTAAACAGAGGAATGGACTTACATTTCAAGCGGCGGCTGATGCTCGAGCTTTCGACAAAGGAGTTCTGCGAGCATACAATGAATTAATAGATGGGATGGCGAAATCGAATCCTTCCATTATATGTCCACCATTGACCAAATACGATTCCGTTGGCGAAGATGATGTGTTTATGGTAAACATTTCGCTCTGAAATATGATATTGAATGATAATCACTTATTCAATTCAATTACAGACTTTGGACTTGCCCTGTGAATCTTTAGAAAACAAGCAAAAGGGGCATTCCAGTCCGGAGGGCAGTGAAAATAGTCGCAGTATGTTTACATGTGTTCAGCGAATGAAGAAATGTCTGTATAACTTTGATTTGTTTTACGTTTTGCAGCTAGTTTTAAAGATCGAGGAGAGCGCTTCACAGAAAGCACGCAGGAAAATAAGAATGATAACGAAGTTGCCAAAATTCATTACATATCGGGTGAAAACTCATGTTTGCAAACGTCTCAACCACTCCCTTCCATGACATCAGCTCAAAATACTGCGACCACAACGACGACGACAACCGAAGCCGTGGAAACATCATCACCAGCTATAGCTCCTAGTGAAAATTATTCTTATGTTACTTTAACAGCGGTATGTTCATTATTCACAACACTTGTACTTGTTGAACCATGCCAACTTTTTTCCTTTCCCAGGTTCATGACTATAACTATCCTGTCGTAGATCAGCCGGTAGCAGCACAAGTGCTAACACGCTGCGACTCAATAACAACATTAAAAAAACTCAACGCTATTGAGGCTTCGCATTGTCTCGTGTCTCAGTCGTCGCCCATTTCAAATGTCCTCATTAAAGATCCCGATATCGATATACTCAAACACAAAATGCAAAAACCATCACATAATCACATGATAAGATGTCGGTATTGCCAAGAACTTTATAGTGATGAATGGAATCGCCGGGGGGCCTGTGAGTTTGCACCTGATTGTTTCCGTTCGGGGTTTGAATGCATTTCCGGCATAGGTTGTGCACGATGCGTGCTTTATCACTTTATGAGTGACTCTGAAGGCGAAACTCCACAACATCCGTGTGAATGCGTCAATGAAAACGGTTGCACTAAAAGGTATTTATTTAAACCTAAGTATAAACATATAACACAGAACACTGTCCAACGAATACTTTTAGATGGATCGGGCTAACCTTATTGTCTTTGTTGGTGCCCTGCTTGTGGTGCTATCCACCATTGAGAGTATGCCACCTAATTGGTATTTCATGCGGCATTTGTGGCGGAAAGCATAAACCGCAAGTCTGACATTGGGAGGCTGAATTCCAAAACAATAAATATATGTTAAATCAGCAACAGCAAAGCTATGATGATCCTCCATTTACCTCTTCTTCATACAACAGCAGATGGCAGCAGCAGCAGCAACAACACAAAAATCAATACAAATGGGATTTGAAACCTACAAAATCGCAACAACAGCAATGCAAACAAATGGAGCATATACCTAAAAAAGAAGATTCCTTTATACAATACATACAAACACGAAAAAATGATTATGGTAATGTATATTACTAAAGAAAATAAGCGCAACATGATCAACAAACACAGGCGTACAATATTTATTATTTTACTCTAACTAACTAACTAACTCCATGAGAAGGTAACCTTTCCTCATTTGACTTATTAGTGTATTTGGATTTATTACTTCACTTGTGTTATTTCTTAAGATGTACACCTTGCCGATACGTAACTTTGCCAAGCAAAGCTACTAACTAATATGTTTCATGTATCATTCAACACAGAGTTACGTTTCGACACTTGGAATGTCTTTAAACCACAGCATTTGTAGTTTTTATTATTTTAATTTTTATATATTTTTACTCCTTTTTTGTACATACGATGACAACAATTTTATTTACAAAAAAAAAAAATACTTCAAAGAAGTACCTGTATTATTATTAACAAATAAATCACACAAATAATGCAGATTTTTTCCTACCAAATTTAATTTGTGCGAAAGAAGCATTAATATGATTTAATTTATACTTAAATTAAAAAAAAAAACAAACTTCAAGTAAGAAAGATTAAAAAGGGATGAAAACAACAAAAACAGTATTATTATTTTTAACTTATTTCATATAACACTTTCAGTTTCCGGAGAGAACACTTGCAATCTAAAAACTACAATCTACAATGGAATATGTTGTTCAGAATACGTTCGTCGTATCATAAGAGTGACATAGAAAAACATCTATGAAACCACATTTCAGTTGGTGCTGCAAAACAAGCTTTTGTCGTGAATAAACTTAAACCTCAACTTTGCAGCATTCTTCACATCTTGCAATGATTGGTTCTCTCCGATTTTTCTGCAGTTTTTTTCTTCCCTTTGCGATTAGAGATAATTATGTGATTTTTTATACAATTCATTTGTTTATTATTACTCAAAATATTTTTTATATACATTACATACATATATATACATGTTACATGTGCTAAAAAAAGATCCAACAAAACATTGATATTAAACAGAAAATAAGGTTACCATGACAATTTTCAAATGAGAATGTTAAATTATTCCCATTTGCCACTAATTGCTAAGAAAATGTTTTAAGTTCGTATGATTTTCCATGTACTCTACTGTTCGAATAATTTGTTCACTTTAGGGCTCAAAGTTTACAAATTATTCTCAGCGAATCAAAATTTATCGCAATTACTAGCATTCGTGAATTGTTATTATGAAAATCTTATGGTAATCTTTTAAACTACAATCTAAACAAATATCTAATTGTAAAAAACAAAAAACACATATATGAATTATAAATCAATAAAATGTATTGTAAGTTATTTGGATTGAATGCAAGAACTAATATTTATTAAAATAAAAGCTTAGAATAATTAAACTAAACTATCATTTAACAAAAAAAAATATATATAATAAAAGCTAAACTCCTGTTTTTTATAACAAATTAACAGATATTAAAATAATGAATATTGGAACAAATCAATATACTTTTCATTTAAATAAATAGAAAATGTTAATAAATGCCTAATTGTTTATAAGCAATTTAAAAACATTTTCATTTATTTAAAAATAAATAAAAAGATACTTTCGTTTAATTATAATAACCCCTAACATTTAGTTTAGCTTTTTTGGTTAAAATGTGGAAATTAAAACAAAATAAATAGAAAGTTAAGTTGAAAAGGTTGTTACAATATAAAAAAAATACTAATTTTTTTCTTCAGATATATGTATACATACATATAACATGTATAAACGCTCTTGGGAAAAATACTTAAAAATTATAAAATAATAACAAATATGAAAACAACATACTTAGGACAACATGATTTTTGTGCGACAGTTGTTATGGATTAACAAAAAATCATAAATAAATAAGTACAAACAAAAAAATATGCAAATATATGCAAATAATAAAACACACTATCAAATGAATCCCCCAATTTAATTAAGTACAAATAAAACAACAAACTTACAAGAGGAAATGAGATATAAATCATATTTCCCGAACAAAAACATCTTAAATACACAAACAGAGCATTTTACATAAAATGTAAAATTTCTAAAATACAAACAAGAAAAAAATTATTTTTGCCTAAACAACAATATAAAAACCACAATAGTTTTCGTGTCATTCTACTTCAAGCAACAACCAAAATAAACAGGAAACAGAACACAAAAACTGTAGTTTTACTTTAAACTGTTCTGGGAGTATTAGGTTAGGTTGAAGGGAAGATACGTGTTCACGTCTCATATCTTTTCTTTTTTAACCCTCAAGCGTTATAGAAAATAGGTACTAGACAAGAATTTCCTCCTATCTTCCGTTCATATCCTCTGAGATGTGTCAGATCTGGTAATGTGTCGGACCCGAAGTATTGGGATTTTGCATGTGCGAAAGCTAGACATTGGCATAGAAAATGTTCAATCGTGTTTTCCCTGCATGACCTGTATTCGTCCTTATCTGCACTCTGGGGTAAAATTGTGTCATAATCATAAACAAAAATATTAAAAAATATTTTTATGGTAATTTTTTTTAAAAAAAATCCGATTTTCTTGGTAATTGCTTTAGTATTTAGACCATATTTTAAGTATAAAAGCGAAAAGACGGGATAGCCTTAAAGGAACTTATGAGGGCTACAAATGTTGGGAATATCACTTTCACGTATTTTCTTCTAATATTAATCAATTTCATAAAAATAGAACCGGTTAATAACATAGACATTGACTTTAATTGAAAAATAAAATCAATCTTCCAAAATAATCATTGGCCCAAAGGCGGACAATTACATTCAAAATGATTAAACTCAATAATAATCAATCTTCCAAAATAATCATTGGCCCAAAGGCGGACAATTACATTCAAAATGATTAAAGTCAAGTAAAAATGATTAAACAGAAGTAAAATCAACTATTTTAGAATTTACATAGAATTGCTAAGTCAAATAGCTGTTAAATATGATAACATCCATAAACGTGCTTCCCAATTAAGATTTCGCAATATTGCCACTTGTTAAGAAATTCCCAAAGCTCGTTGAGTGTGACCCCGATATGATTATAACAGAGTGGAATTTACTCTGTCTTAGCTACACTAAACTCTCCTCTTTTTGGGGTAATGTTGCCCCTATAAAAAACTGCACTTCCACACAGTTCGCAGCCGCTGAAGTTAAATTTTCAATCCAATACATTCATAAATAACTATACATAACATAACTTATATTTTTTTCCGGTATAGAATAAATTGTACATATAATTGCTATAATAGAAGCACAAATTATTTGTATACCCTTCACCAGACGATGGGGGGTATATTCATTTTGTCAATCCGTTTGTAACACCTATAAATATTGATCTGAGACCCCAAAAAATATATATTCTTAATCGCGTAAAGTACTATGACGATATAGCCATGTCCCCATGGCCGTCCGTCCGTCGGTTGTAATCATGCTACAGTCTACAATAATTGAGCTAGATGAATGAAATTTGGTGTATATCGTCACCTGAAATCCAAAATGATGTAACCCACATGTTCATGCTTTTTCAGGAGAAGCAAAAAACAAAGTAAAGTAATTTTAAGCATTTATGGATTTCTTGACTATTAAGGCGAAATAAAATAACAAATCTAGTGAAATTAGCTGTGGCGTACATTCTGAATAAAAAAATAAAACTATTTTGAATCTTTCCGCCTTTTTAATGACCTTGTTTGTTCTTACGTCATTTTCAATTTCAGTCATAAAAAGCGAATTTTAGATATTGAACTCTAAAATTTTGTAGGAATGTGTAGTTTAGTCTAATAGACTATAATCAATCATAAAATTAATTTTTATGTTGCGTCATTTTGAATTTAAATTATAGCTGCAGGTAATTTAAAATTGAAAATGGACAATATCGGTCCATTTTTGGATATAGCCCCCATATATAGCATCACCCTAATTTGACTTCTTAACGTCATAGAGTCAACAAATGTCAACTGTTCGGGCTGAAAATTGGTAACTGTGGTTTATTAATTCCCCGAATTCTTCTCACGAGCAACGGTAGACAGGTCCATGTTTTTATATAGCCCCCATACAAAGGTCCCTCTAGATTTGATTTCGTAACGCCACAAAAACCTGAAATTTCAATGAATAGGGCTGAAGTTTGGTATAATTAGTTTATTTGTACCGGAAACCATTCACATGTGATGCATGGTGGAGGGTACATAAGATTCGTCATGGCCGAACTTTATCTTCACTTATCTCGAACTCGTCTTCACTTGGGTTTTATTTTGGCAGATGAAGTCCATTTTGGGAAAATTTTGGGGCGGAAAAAAATATCCAGTGGCAACACTGGTACCCATAGACCACTGAAAAACGGGCGTTATTGCCACAACACCTTTGGTACTTCCCAAACAAAATGGTCAAAATAAAACATATGAAAAATAATTTTATTTAATTTTTCCATCGATTTTTCCAAAAAGCATTGTTTTCTCCGTTAGGATGATTTACCGAATTGCATAACACTAAACTAAAGTGTCAAAACAAAAATACATATCTTCAAAACCTGAAATCTGGTTCGTGACGGTAATCGTAAAACTGAAATTGCGTGGGTTCCTAAACCGTTAATATCAGCAGAATTCTAAAAATATTCTGGCCACTAACAATTTCGAATGAACCCCATAATGGAGACATAAACATGGAAAGCTGTAGAAGAAAATTGGGTTGGATTGGACAAACACTGTCTTAGTATACAATACACAAAGAAGTAAAAAACGAGGAAGTCCGAGAAATATCTGGAGGAGGTCAACACTGGCAGAGATCAATTCCATAGATTTGGACTCCGAACTAACTGACCAATCAAAAATGTTGCTTATACGGCAATTGTAACATATATATGGGATCTATATGTAAATCTGAACCGATTTTAACAAAACTCAATAGAGGTCGTCCATGGAGCAAAAGAAAAATAATAAAGTTTCGTAGAGATCGGACCATATTTGTGACTCGCACTTTGTACACAAGAATACATGGACATGGCTAAATCGACTCAGAAAGTGATTCTATGACGATCGGTATAATAAAAATGGGTCTATCTGTTTTTTATGCGTTACAGACAAATTCACAAAGTCATAGTAAACGGTATCACAGTGTGGTGTTGGGTATAAAAAGAAATATTTTATTTTCGAATAGCTAGGAGCATGTAGAAAACCAGACGTATTAGAATAACGTTGTATTTCTTGAATATAAAGTTTTATATCCTATACCATACACTGCTGTACAGGATACAGTCTTTTTTCCATTTGTTTGTAACACCTTAAAGTACACGAGATAAATCCTTCGTGTATTATACCTGCCGACATAGAATCACTTTGTCATGATTCACACGAGTTGCTCGACTTCTGCCCATCATAGGAGGGGGATGGTGAGGGAGGAATTCCTCTTTCTATTCCTCCTGCCTCTCTCCTATGATAGGCAGAATCGTTGAGCAACTCGTTGCCTGTTTGTTTCTCAGTCTGTCTGTAGACAAATTCTTTAAGCGAAGTACTAGGGCCACGGCATTCGATATCGAGTTTATGATCGAAATGCGTATTATCGTTAAAAGAGTGTGTATAAACTTCTGCGGATTTCAAGAAGATTTTATAAATAAATTCTTATATAGCGTATCTGTTATCTTTGTACCAAACACCACACTGTGGTACAGGGTATTATAAGTTTGTTTCATGGCAGATATTTGTAACACAGAAATACTACAGCTGGACCCACCTTAAAGAATACCGATCGACTCAGAATCATTAGCTGAGTCAATTTAGCCATGTCTGTCCATCTTATGTTGTTCGTTGAGTATAGGTCGCAATTTCACGCCGATCTTTCGCACCTAGAAAGAACCCTATTGATTTTGGTCCTATTTGATTTTTGGCTCCTATATATATATTACGTCCTATTTGGCCCTTTAGCCCAATAGAAACTGTATTTTACATCCAATTGTTTTGAAATTTAGCATGGTAGAGTTTGTTGATCTTTGGACCAACAATGCTGCATTTGAAGAAAATCGGTAAAGATTTAGATATAGCTCCCATATATATGTTTCGTACGTTTTGGGCCTTTAGCCCTATAGAAGCTGTATTTTACATCCAATTGTTTTGAAATTTACCATGGAAGAGTTTCTTGATCTGTGGACCTACATCCCTCAATTTTAAGAAAATAGGTTCAGATTTAGATAAAGCTCCCATATAACAGGTGGCGCAAAAGTAACCTTTCGAGCGTATGTTAGACGCGATTGGCGGTCAGCAGCTAACAGCTGATGCACCGTCTGGACTGTGTTGTGCCAAAGTCACCGACCGATTATTGGTCAAATAAACAATATTCCGCGTTCTGGAGCAGTGTAGCGTAACATTGATTATTAACGTGTATTTCGCATGTGTTTACTACACAAATGTCAAAACAGAACTGACATTAGGGGCCAATCGCAAAATTTATAGCATTTTCTGATAGGAGGATTACTTTTGCGCCACCTTGTATATGTTTTGATCGATAAGGGCCTTTATCCCTATAGAACCTGTACATACAAACGTTTTGAAATTTTGCATGGTGGAGTTTCTTGATTAATGGACAAACATTGTCGAATTTGAAGAAAATCGGTTCAGATTTAGATATAGCTACCATATATATTTTTCGTTCTATTTGGCCCTTTAGACCTATAGAAGCTGAATTTTACATCCAATTGTTTTGAAATTTAGCATGGTAGAGTTTCTTGATCCTTGGACCAACATTTCCAAATTTGAAGAAAATCGGTTCAGACTTAGCTATAGCCCCATATATATGTTTCATCAGAGTTGGCGGAGACGTACCAAAATAAAATTGTGTAAACAACTTTTAGTTGAAGTATACATTAGATATTTCATTGTTATCCAATCTTACTAGAGTGGTGTAGGGTAATTAGTGCTGATTCACACTCAGGACTTAGTGAATCAGGACTTATGGTGATTTCGATTCTGAAAAAAAATGTTGCCCGGACGACTCGAAATTCTGAAAAATGTTTGCCCTTTTTGGGTGGAACATATGCAGTCGAAATAAACTTAGCTCCTATTTCAAAATTCCAAAATATGGTATGAAACTCATGATTTCGGGAAAAGGGCAACGGAAATGTTTGCAGAAAAAAAATCGCCATTAGTTTCAAATTTCGAAAAGTTAATTTGTTGCGCAACGTTGCGGTAACGTTTCCCCAATTTGACTAATTCATAATAGGCATGTTTTCGTTACAAGCTAGCACTTTTAGTTTAGCACTTTGCAACGAAAACAACTGACTGCCACTAACTGGCACATAAGCAATAAGTGGCGGATTTTCACTATCTGGTAGCAATGGTGTCATGAGTTGCGAAGAAAGAACAGTGCGAAACAGACAAAAAATTCGTGAAAAGTATTTATAAAACATGTATTTACTATTCTATGTTCAATTGTTTACACTCTTTTGCAAATATTAAAATAATTTCCCATTTTTGTTCTTCTTCTTCCCGTTAATTCACAATAATTGATAAAATCTCTCCAAAAATGGGATGCCATATTGCTAAATATAGGGTGCCCAATCTGGCAACATCATACTCGATTAAGACATGAACACAAGCACCAAACTTCATCGGGAACTAATAGTGCTTAAAAGTGCTTAGCTCCCCATACAAATTAAGCACTTATGGTGTAACGAAAACACGCCTAATATAGATTAACAAGTTGCCACATTTTGTCGTTTATCAAGTCTCTTTCTTTTTACTGCTCGTTTATCTTTGTGTTCCATTCCTTGCCATTCTATTTCTCTACGATTATGTTCGTATCAGGGATGCAAAAGTTGGTACAATTGTACTTTTTTGGTACATTTTGAGCTTCGAAAGTAACATGGTACTACCGCGACCAATTTGGTACATTTTTATATTTTTTGTTCATAAAATTAAAGTCGATGTTATGTACAATTATGTACAATTGAAATATTACGAGGTCTATAAAATCTGAAATTATACAGGTCCAAATCCATATTTCCCAAAGGATTTCTTCATGGAAAAATTAACTTCAAGAAATTAGTTCTGTGACCGGTCCCTGGTGTGTAATCAAAGGTTCCAGTTTCGGTCTAAATATATAGTAGGGACATGTCCCTTTTATAACATTTTGTCATCTGATGTGGCAATTTACTCCCTAGGACATGTTTGGGACCACACCTCAGAACTATTGTACAATGTCTGTCTTAGGAAAAGTCCCAAACAACATGACTTGAATCACTCATGACTCGACATATAAATAAATATATTTTAAATTTCCATTTACAAATCCCAGGACTGATTATATCAAGACCTGGTACTGATCTGATCTCCAACGGACTGATGTCAATTGTCAAATTTAGACGTACCAAACAAAAATTTCCAGTGAAATATATATATGTATAAGTTTAAGAATAAATGGTAAATGAATTATATGATAAATTAATTAGTTAAGGACCTATTATACGAGAATAAATGGTAAATTAAGAATAAATGGTAAATGAATTATATGATAAATTAATTGGTTAAGGACCTATTATACGAGTGTAATGCTCGTAATAAAATTAGTGTACATTTCATTTCATTTCATTTATTTCGTACAAACTTGTAATTCAAAGCCGTCTGGCTAATTAAACATTAATTACAATATGCATTTAACTAAGCTTTTTAACCAAGGGTAAAAACTACTCAGTGGTATATGATTTGTTTAAACCTAAGTAAAATAATAAGGAATACATAATATGAGTACAGATTGGGTATACGGAAAAGTATTTAGGATAATTAAATAACTACTCATATTCTATAAAAACTCATTGAGGTCGGTACTGGTATATATTAATTTCCACCAATTGATCATAGGGTTCATCTAAGAAGCTTCTAATATCGCAACTAAAGCAACTGAATTGTTATAAAGTTAAAAAAATACAAAAATGTTAGTACCGTGGGAGTCAAAAAAGTACATTTTGTACAAGCGAATGTACAAAAACTAAAATTCTATTTTACATCCCTGGTGTTCGTATCTGTGGAATCTGTGAATTTAGTTGTTAATTTGTTATTATTCTGAGATCCGAGATATTATTCTGAGATTTTGATGACGAGGAACTAATTCTAATTTCTGTCCTGACATCTGTGCGACAGTCTGTGAGTGTGCGTGAGAGTTTGTGGCTCAACTATTATATATTTGATTTGGAACTGGAACTGGGCTTACTTAAAGTGAGCGGACGACGAAGAGAAATGGAATTGTGGCTCGGAAATTAAAAAATTGGCAGAACATGGAATGGCAGGGCATGCAATTGCATCTTCTTGTTTGATGGTTGTCATATGCATATGGTAGAATTGTTCTATTTTATTTCATTCGTTGCTGGAACGTTTATCTAATACGAGATGACCTTCTGTTTTCTGATATTCTAGGTAACAACCGTAAAAACCAACACTTGACACTTGGATGGCTTCGCACGAGTGCGAGTATGGATGTAAATAAACGAGATTCCAGATGTAGTTCACGTGAAATGCCAAACAATTATTCGGAACAATTTTCCGATTCGAATAACGGAATGTCACATACCATTAAAACTGCACACAGTCCATGCGAAGATGAAAATACACCAAATGTGCAGAAGACGGAAAATAACTCCATTGGCAGAGATGGAGGAGATATTGATACGCTAGGCAGTTCTTCCAGCGGTAGCTGTGGTCCATCGGCCAATCTCTCATCACCGAATTCGAAAAAGTTATCGCTATCAAAGCAGGTTTCTTTGAGCAAGATAAATTCGAATATATCTTCGTCTAAAGCTATTAGAGATGAACAAGATATAAAAAAGGAAGATGCTTCTTTGTCACCTGTGTCACCGTTAGGTTTCGTCTCCGGTTCAGGACAATCTAACTGCGATGCTGATGATATCAATGGACCACCAACACTTATCAAAACAACAAACCTCTCACCGTTGTCCGGGGAAAAAGGCGTTCAGTTTCCCAGGAGTGGTGGTTGCAGCGATTTAGAAGACCGCCCTGCAAGCGCTAGTCTAATACCAGGAATCGGCAATTCTTCAAATCTAGACAATTGTGCAAATCTGAATACAAGTATAAGTCCGAAATCACAAGATGGATTTGTTTCCAATGTTTCGAATATGCCCAGAAATTTCAACCCATTTAACGGAAACTTAACGAAATTTAATTGTTCGACACAACAGGAAATTCAAGGAATATTAAATTCAAGTGGTAATGTTGGGGGAGGTGGTGGTGGCGGTAATGAATATATGCAGCAGCAAAATCATGTATTTGTGTTTTCCACACAACTGGCGAACAAGAGCGCGGAGGCAGTAATTGGCGGCCAATTTCCAACAATTATAGCATACCACTGTATGCAACCATCTACCAAGCTATTTCTTGAAGACTTTTTAAAGAATCCAGCAAAAACTTCTAAAATGCAACGACAATATTCGTTAAATATAATGAACGTTATGCAGACGGGATCATCTGCAGGTGGACCTGGCCCACAACCATATTGGCTAAATGAATGTAACAACTCTGGCAAATTGTCAAACCGGCTAGCCTTACGCAATGCAGGACCGAACAAATCAAATCCGGGTTGGGATCAAACAACCGATCAAGGATGCCCTGCAACAAATCCTTTAGACATATTGAACAACACGGAATCCTTTGATAACACAAAAGCAGGTCTCTGCATTAAGATTGAAGATAAAACAAACATACCTTCATTGCAAGGAGTTAAAGTTCCAGATGAGAATCTTACCCCACAACAACGTCAGCATCGCGAAGAACAACTGGCCAAACTAAAGAAAATGAATAAATTTCTTTTCCCGGAGAATGAGGGGCACGACTTCCATCCAGGTCATCTTACAAATACTGCGCCCCCATCTTCTGAAGCAGTCGGAAGTCTAGCTGGGAATACAGCAGATATGTTGCAGAATAATTCTGCTGGAAATTGCTCAGATGGACCAAATAAAATGTACCAAACCACGATGCGAAGTATGCCAGGAAATTTGGGGAAACAAACAGGACATTTAAATGCAAATCTAGATGTTGTACCCGGTTTAACAAGTGACTCAATCATCACTTCGGAATTAATGGCAACAGTAAGTGGTGAGGCAGCAATGCAATCCAATAAGCATGGATGCGTTTCCAAAATGAATAACTCTAATTTAAATATGGTTAAATCAAGAGGATCATGTGATGCTAACAATGAGTCGATCAATAATGCTGTATTAGGAAATAGCCCGGATATGGTATCTTCCTTTAACTTGGACAATTGTCCATCATCAGAAACGGAATCAACTGGAGGGCCCTCAAATATGAATATGCCACAAGAGGAGTGGAACAAATTTCAGAATAATTCTTTCCAGGATGGTTTCAAAAACCGGAATTCAAATGTAATTAACAATTCCACTGGAGCCATGGTTTGTCAACAAAATCCCTCATTGTCTCGTTCTCTTTCTATTGGAGGAGCAGGTGGTTATGCGATGCAGCAGGCTAGACCAAATACTGATGCGAGCCCAACTAATCGTAATAACAATGGACCTCCGCCTCCATATCACCAAACTCAGCGCTCAGCTTCAGTACCAATAGCCACGCAATCTCCTAACCATACGAATCCCAATAACCCAAATTCGGATATGCCTCTGCCCTCCCCACAAGGTTCACGCGCTCAATTTGGTTCTTCGACGCCACCTACTAACGAGGGCACAAACTCATCGTCTACGGCACTCACAAATCCAACACACTCAGTAACAACGTCATTGAGTGGAATTACAAGCAGCAACATAATGAGTAACGCTCTGTTGAATAGCATGAGTTCCAATCCATCTCATACACTACCACACATATCACCTAGAGAGATGGATTGCATTGATAATGGCCACAAGTTGAAGAGGTCAAGTCCGCAAAAATTTAAAGGTCCTCCCATCAATGAAATGCCAGACAACACTTGCATGGAAGCGAAGTATGCGAATTTTGCCTTGAATTATCCCACATGTGGTGGTATGCCGCCTGTGGGTCCTCCAAATATGCGTATGCAACAAATGCCTTCCCAATTTTGCCGTCGAATCGACATGTCATCGAATATACCTTTAAATCCAAATAATCGTATAAGTCAGAATAAAACCTCGGGTGGCTTTGATCCAATTTCGTCACTAGCCCAAATGTCTCAACAATTAACGGGTTGTGGTGTAGGTTTAAGTTCAATAGGAGGTAACAGTATCACCGGAGGAGGTATAATGGACGTCAACAATAGTGAACTAATGGCACATTCTGGGCGCTCGAATGATCACCCATTAGACCACTGTAATCAAATTTCGAATGCAAATAACATTGGCATGGTTGGAATGGGAGGTGGCCCTCCGCTGGGCAGACCGGGCCAATTTCCATCCGATATTAATAATATGTTATGTGGTGAAACAGTGTCAATGGACCAACGTATGTTAAATGGTAAAATGTGTATGTCGCCGGGACACTTTAATCACAATGCTCTAACTGCTGTTGGGTTAGGCGGTAACGACATGATGACTTCAAATCGGCCAATTCGGCGTATGCCAAGCAATTTTGATAACTTTAACATGTCTCCGAATGTACATGTAAAAGTGAGTGCACCAAATACCATTCAGTATATGCCTGCGAGATCTCAAAATTTAAATAGTATGCGAGTGCCTCCTAGTATTGAGTTCTTTCAACGCTATTCCAATCCCCACCAAATGATGGGGAATGTCGCTGGACATCCAACTGGGCATGACATGTCAAATCCCAACATAATGAATATTTTTGGTAACTGCAACCAAATGTCAACCGGCGGCATGGGATTAGGTGGAGGATTTGAACCAAATGACTTAGAAGTAGACGGGAATTTAATACACAACGACGATTACATGAATGTACGCTGAAATTGGCTGTGCTAACTGCTGCAACGACATTATTGATTTGTTTTTGTACGAAGAGAAACGAAAAGAACGTGAATGTGGCGCAAACAACGATTTAGATGGTCCTTATTTTTCAGATTTTCTTGGAGAAGTGTGTATGTTGTATTTTATAAACACCTCACAGAACAATTGTCTGAAATTCCGAAGATTGATGTCTGCACAAGCTGGTACTTTCTAAGCACTGCTGCCATAATCTGAATTTGCTCTCCTCCATCAAACAGTTTTTTTGTATGGAGTTTTACTGTATGAGTACTTTGAAAGAATACATGCAAAAAAATTAACTTAAAATTCCTTCAAAAAAAGGATAAAATAAAATTTTAGTACTAAACTAGTACTATGGTTAGGGAAATTTAGTATTACGTACATACATATGTATATATATACTACATGAAATTGCAGACCGATTATTTTTTATTGGTTTTTGTTGATCATTAAATGGTTAATTTTTTATATTATTCGAATTTGCTAAAAACTAGCAATGCCGTTATATAAGTACTAATTTTAATTTTAGCATAAATAAAAAATATCGAAATTTAACTATGATATGTAGTATATACATATATATGTACATATATGAAATTACAGTTTAAGAACAATTTCACCATTTTATGCATATGATGGCATAGCATCCATATAATTCATTTCAAATGAAAGTAGTATTATTATTATAAAATATAAAATAACTTTTTATAAAAGTGTATGTGTTTTATTAGTACATTTCATCACATTTTATTATTCATCCCTATCGCGAATAAATGTTCCCTCAAAATGTGTTCACTTTCCACCAAATTCCAATTGTCAATTTTGTTCCCTGAATAATTCCCTTGTTCGAAAAAATTCCCCCTATCGTGAATTATTTTTGTGTGTGGAATTTTTTCCCTTTTCTCTTCGATTTGTTCACTTTATTTTTGCTAGCGAACAGAACGGACTCATCGCGAAAGTGTTTATATTTGTCTTCAAATATTGAATAAAACTAAAAAAATCAGTTAGAAAATAACAAAGTGATCTATTTTTAAGAACTCCATTTGTCCGTTCTATAATGTTTCGACATTTACCATGAACATAATTAAATTTCTGTTTGACAGAGCCAGCTGCAGGAGTTTTATATGGAACTAACAGTCAGGGCTCCAGTGGGTATCCGCCATCGTCTACAAATGTTGGTATGATATGTGGCATACATATGTATTCGTATATATATTCGCACCTAATAACCACAATTTGCTTCCACTTTATAAATAGTCTTGTTCCATTGCATTTCTGAAATAACTCGTACTCCACACAAAGGAATCGTGACCTATTAACGTGCCGTATTCTCAGTTTACTATCGTTTATCTTTGAAACATATATTTGATTAAATCGGGAAAATATAAAATAAAATGGGGGGCGTACGATTGTCTCATTTAGCTAAGCTATCCTTTTCTTTTAAAGTACAGGTGCTTATTTGTCTGTGGTGATAAGATTTTCACGGTTCAATACATCCAAGGACACCGGGTATTCCAAATTTAGTGCATAAATCTTGTGCTATAACATTCCCTTCCTCTTGAGTTCGATAAGTTATCCACTTGCCACAAATTCTCGATTGTAATGGAATCAAAACATGGGAGAGTACTTCACTGACTGTGCCATGCCGACTTCAGGATCTTTGCCAAATCCTTTCTGATACCCACCATCTGCAAAGAACTGTAGACAGGCCAGCGTTGCCAGATATTTTTTGAAAGAAACTTAAAATTTTCGAAGAAAAAACTTATTTTGCCAAAAAAACTTATTATTTATTTTTTATAAAAAAAGTCTAAAATCGTAGCAATTCAATATTAGATAGTAATAGAAATGCTTCTTCCTTTAAAACGCTTAAAATAGTTTAGTTTTTAAATGATAACTAGACAAATAGAGATTAAACAATTGGCGATGGGCCATATTTCTCGAATCACGAACATATTGGAATATAGTCGGATCATTATAAAATCTGGAAGACATATGTGGGTATTAATTACAAAACAATTATTTTACAATTCATAAAAGAAGGGGATGATCCATAGTAGATCTGATCTGAATTAAAGACTCCTTGGCACATTCCGCCGGAAAATGCAGTCTCGAAGCCCCTAAATTGGAAAACTTATTTTTCTCCAATTATTTTGTTAAAAAATGTGTGTATTATTAGTAAATTTATTTGTATTCTTCCACTTTGATTGTGGAGTGATTAATTTTTTAAATTAAATCGTTTTGTGATTTTCTGAGATAATAATATTAAATTCTTACAGAACTTAAAAAAACTTTTTTGTGAAAAACTTGAAAAATAAGTTTAAACTTATCATCTGGTAACGCTGAGACAGGCAATCAGTTTTACAATTGGAGTAATCGCAAATGATTTTTTTGTAGTACAGTGTAGAGTTGGGCACTATAGTTCTTTTAAGTGATCGCTCTTTTTAGTTCAGTTCAATTGAATGAACTAGTTCAGCTCAATTGAATGAACTAGTTCAGTTCAATTGAATGAACTAGTTCGTTCATTTAGTTCAACAGCTCACTTTAGCACACCAGCTCACTTTACTTAAACAGTTCATTTCGTTCAGTAGATCACCAGTTCAAATAAGCCGCTATTAAAGGAATCTGATTGGAATATGAATGGAAGAGTTGGAAAAACTAATACAAAGGCGTTTGTATAGGTAGAATCATACATTGATGATGACATAAAAATAACACATAACAGAGAACGAAATGATATGGTTGAAGAAAAAAACATAGTGAACTACTGAGCTGAAATTAACGAGTTGTGTGAACTAGTTCGTTCGTTCAGTATAGTGACCCGTTCAATTGAACTAGTTCGTTCAAGAACTTCACAACTCTAGTACAGGGTTAGATTTTTTTCGAGTACATTCAAGAGGTATGTAAAACCGTCTTGTTTACCCTGTAATGTTGAACAAATCTAAAAAAAACAACTTAGACAAAAAAACGTATGCTACTAAGGACAATTACAGTATATCAGGCAACACCAAAGGATTTGATGCATCTCTAAAAATTCACCGATCGTTGTTCTATACACCCTTCTTGTTCCTCTAATAGAAGAATAATTCTTTTTTTAAACATTTAAGTAATATTTTAACCTTAACTTTGAAAAACAAAATGCTTTTCAACTCTTCTTCTTGTTTTTTACGCTCACTGTGCACTGATAATTTATTAATTTTGAACAGCTGTTCGTTTTCGATACATCATACAGATTCGAAGTGAACAAACTGTTCCCTAGTACTCACGATAGCATATTCCACTTTCCGTGAAGTGAAGAAATCTAGGGAACAAATATACCACTTATTATTCGCGATAGTGGTGATTATGTTGTGCATCGCACTTTCATAAGAAAAGTGAAATTATCAGGGACAACCAAAATAGAACTATTTAATCCTCCATACAAATGGGCGCGTGTCCACTCACAAATATCATCCATTAAGGGCCGGCTGAAGACAGCAGAAATGAAATAAATCAGATCACGGTATTCGATATCGAGTTCTTTACGATCGAAATGTGTTTTTTATTATCGCTTAGAGAGAAAAAACTTCTGTCGAATTCATGTAGACGTGTTCGTGAATTCTAATGGAGCTTGTCTGGTTAATTTTTAATTACTTCCAATGTTTACTTTTTCTTATTAACAAAAACAAAATGGCTCTTCGATTGAAAAGTTCTCGACATCGAATGCCGTGATTTGGCCCCAGGGTTGCTGTCGGAATCTGAATTGAAATCGTGAAAATTACTTTCTGTGACACCAATTTTTTTTTCTCGTTGTGGAATTCGACTTTTTTCCGAATCGGAATTGAAATCGAAACCTTCTGTGAAACCAAAGTTATTTTTTTCTCGGTTTCAATTCCGATTCCGTCAACAATTCTTTAAAAAAAGAAGAGTCAATAACTAAAATAATTTTAGAAGAGTTGGAAGCTCTTAGTAGAGAAATCGATTGAAGTAAATGGGGTAGGGCGGACCAGACAAAACCGAATAGAATGACAAAGACGTGTGTCATTTTATTCGGGATGTTGGTTACAACTGCTCAAAAAATTGTAAAGGTGAGTTTTTGATGAAATCATTTTAAATTTCCATTTAGTTTTCCAACTTTATGAAATCGAAATTGGTATTTTACATACATGTGATGACCATCGCAATTAGCCAAAATTTGGCGTTTGCAATTACAAATCGAAAAATATATGTATAAATATATATTATAATCAAATTTCAAAGTCAATAAAATTTAAAAAAAAAAAATGGTTGGAATTTTGTGGTCAAACTTAAAAGTTCTCCGAAGGAACAGGGGTGCGTATGATTAGCGAAGTGTGTTAATCATACATCAACATATCGACAGTTTATATTCAATATCCTCTATCTTAAAAAACACAATTGTTCAGTAGAGCCAAAAAACCGTTTATATCCCTAATTTTAAAGAAAAATAAAATTTTTTGTTGTGCAAAGTTTATTACATCTAACTACGAGATCTACTAAATAATATTTTTTGTAATATTTGCACCACGAGCCATTTTATGGAACATAGAGGGTATTGCTCTTCAAAAATTCTTCATGTATAAAAAAGGATAGAGGGTTTTGCATAGTAAAAAAAAATTATTTATGAATTCCACAAATTTTTTTTATATATAATTATACATATTATAATAAAAATAATAAATAATAATAACAATGAATTAATGATTAATTTTTATTTAAGTATTATATATTTCTTGGGGTTCATTTTTGAATCCATTTTCAAATTGTCATAGAAAAAATAGTATTCTTGTGGAATCACAGGTTAGATATAAAAATAGTCATAATTTGAAAACTAAAGCTTCGACTAAAAAAATTTAACCAAATTCGGGTTTAGCATACTCTTTTCACCAAAGAACCATCTTTTAGAAGAAAAAAAAAAACAAAAAAAAAATATAGTCCCAAATTATATGAAGAGATAGAGGGTATTGCATTCAGAAAAAAATAAGTGTGTAAGATAGAGAAATTACAAAAATGACCATAAAATCTCAATTTTTGTTTTTTTTTATTTCCAAATTCGTACCATAGATGCGCCTTATTTTACCGAATATTTTAACATAAAAATCTCATTTTTGCAAAAATTGAAGATAGAGGGTTTTGAATATAAGCTCTCGATATGTACTATATATACAATTAATTATACGCCTCAATACACCTTGTTGGGACTTTATAATAAAAGACTTTCGGTCTAATCACGGGAGTTGATAGTGAGAGATTTCGATCGAATAATTGATTTTTGGACCACAGGAATCGATTTCCAGAAAAATATTCGAGCAAATATTCATAGCTCAGCTGTTATCGAAAAGATAGTTTTCTAGAAAATCTATTACAAGTACCTAAATGATATGGTTGAAGACGGTTTTTCTCAAATGACGTGCTTAAAGCTTTTATAATTTAATCTCAAAAGGCTTCCAAGAATTCCCACATCAAAAAAAAGAATATGATCACAAAAAAATTAAATGGAAAATGCTTCCCTAAATAACAACATCAACAACTGGTAACCTCAATGGGCTAATAAAGTGTTAATACATTTTAATGAATATTTCCAATAAAATTCCATATCTGGCAGACAAAGTCTTTCGCGGGTTTTCAGATAACAACAAGCAAATGACGAGGCGTTGTTGTAGCCACTGTTGCCCCTGCAAGTATAAAATAAATTAGTATTATTTCTATCTTCTGACTCATCCACATCCAGTTCCAGGAAATGGGCCGCAGTCTTAGGCTCAGTCCATAAGGAAATAGGCGTAAGATGAGTTGGTTTTATCGGACAGTTGAAGATATGTTGTGTGTCATGTGGTCTACTGTTGCAAGCGGGGCAGAAATCGAGGATGTCTACTGCACCACCCGATCTAAGCTGGGCCAAGGCAGGGTTACCATAAAAATTTTTCGGAAAGGAGGACTTTTGTGTCAGAAAAGTACATTTACAAAGAGAGTTTGGACTTTCAGTAATTGGAACATTTACTTATTATTTTATCAACTCAGCGTCTCCAAGCTGCTACAACAACAACAACTGGGAAATCAGTGAGTTTAGTTATCCCGGTGGATAACAAATAAAAGATTCTTCCCGCTTTTCACCCCCTTACCCGTAAAAAATTGCAATAAAAAGCATATCATATGTCAAAAGTCATACAAATCGTCGATATTTTTATTTGGTGTCTTAGAGAAAAATATTCCTTGCAAAAAACAACGTAAAACAATATTCTCAACGTTTTTATGAGAATTAAAATTGTGACATAATTTGTCTATTTTTCAACTCAGCAGAAAATATTTATTTATTGATATTACATTTTTTCGATTTGTGCCTATGCAAATACCAAACTCATTGACAAAACATGCGAAATTATGAAAACTGATAATTTTTAATAAATATGTTGGAATGAGACCTATATTAATTTTTCCCGAGGAATATTTTTCTCAAAGACACAAACTAAAAATATCGGCGATTTGATAGCAATGTTTTAGGGATAAGGGGGTGAGAAACGCCGACGACTGTTTAGAGAGAAATAATCCTCCTTGTTTTGTTCAAAATCTCAACCTTGATAACCGATCTCTTTGGTTTCTCAGCAAACTTTGTGGCCGAATATCTCGAAAAGAAAAGCCAACCTAAGCGTTTAAAGAAGATCAATTCTAGCACAGAGAAATTAAACTTTAAACCCGTAAGGGAGGTTGAAAGTACCCTCTATCAGAATTGGCATGTCAATAGTTTTGGGTGGAATTAAAATTATATTACCAAATTTCACCGCAATTCTTTGAAATTTGTGTGTTTTTTAGCGTTAAGAAGTCAAGTCAGACAGCTATATATCGTGGCTATATCAAAAAATTTACCGACATTGCCCATTTTCAATCCCAAGTTACCTGCAGCAGTATCCTACCAAATTTCAGTCATCTAGCTCGATTACTGTATATTGTAGCGTCATTACAACAGACGGACGGACAGATCTATATCGTCTTAGAATATCAATATTTATAGGAGTTACAAACGAAGTGAATATAACCGCCATCCTTTGGTAGGTGGTATAAAAGTAGTAGGGTATTAAAATTTTCAAACTCACTAACAATGTACTAAAAGTACTGGCGAGTGTAATTCATTTGGAGGTTTACTGTTTGCCAAAAAGTCGAATTTGTAACAAAAGGAGGAAAAAACCAACATTTTTGAAAAAAGCAGGACATGTTCTCCTAAAGAAGGACGTATGGTAACCCTGGGCTAAGGTGACTGGTTTTCCTTAGCAAGCTACGTTCTTCATCTGCTATGGGTGGGGGACGCCTTCCGAGGACTATATTTGTTCTGTAGTTGAACGTGACGTTTTCTACTGTGTCCACGTGAATTTGTTGCAGAGCTGCCTCATATCAAGGCTGTAATGAAATGACGGGACGTTGATGGTGACGGTGATATTGATGCTGATGGCACAAGGAGTTTGCCAGTAACAACTTCTGAAATCATTTTACTTGGCATTGACATGAGAACTTTAATGACATGCTGTGCTGTGCGTCGGGGGCGGTCTAGTGGCCAATATTTGTGTTACCACCACAGCAAACGCACAGTGTTTCTCATCTAAACTATGGATGATTATTTCTACAAAAATGATCAATGTTGGAAACTTTTCTCTATGAAAAGATCATCGTTGATGACTTTTCTCTAAGAAAACATCATCGTTGATGACGTTTCCCTAAGAAAAAATCAACGTTGATGACTTTCTATAAGAAAAGATCAACGTTGATGACTTTCTATAAGAAAAGATCAACGTTGATGACTTTCTCTAAGAAAAGATCATCGTTGATGACTGTCTCTAAGAAAAGATCATCGTTAATGAATTTTCTATAAGAAAAGATCAACGTTGATGACTTTCTCTAAGAAAACATCATCGTTGATGACTTTCTCTAAAAAAAGGTTATCGTTGATGACTTCTCAAAAAAAAAACATCATTGATGACTTCTCCAAGAAAAAGATCATCGTTGAGGATTTTTCTCTAAGAAAAAAAGTAAGCAAATAATAGAGGCAGATGTGCTTACCGGATCCGCGGATAGTCTTTTATCTGTTGAAAGTTTTGGTAGCCACAGCTTACATGAGGAAGAAATAAGAAACCATGTAGTGGATATTTTTATTTATGCTGTGAATATTTACTCGACTGCGGACCATAGATGTACCATTTCTGGTACAATTCGTTTTTGACTGGTACGTTGGTACACAAATGACGATTATGGTACAATTTCATTTTTGTAAAATTATATGGTGGTACACTTTGCCAGATTTGGGTACAATATAACCTCTAAATTTGTATCAAATATTCGTATCGTTACTAAAATCACAGCCAAACTCGTTACCAAAATAGGCAGCCAATAAATATTATGGTCAGTACGCTGTGACTAGTGACTGACGATTCCCAATAATAATTCGTAGTATATGAAAACAAGTCAGCTGACTTCCTCTGATACTATATGAAAACAAATCAGCTGACTTCCTACAATACTATTGTAATAATTAACATTTTTAAGATCAATAATTTCAAATGCTGTTTATCTTCGAGGGTAAACTATTAAGTTGTATACATCGTCATGTATAAAATACTTGTTTCTGTAATAACATAGAAACAAAATGGTCTTGAAGCCGGGTGAATATCCTAGCTTTGCAAAAAAACTAGATAAAATGTAAAAATAATTGTGTTTGTATGATTTTTTAAAAGTTAGCATGACAAATGGATATATTTTTGATTTTATAGCGAAAAACGAAATAGCCCATCTTACAAGTACAAAAACTATACGTTTGGAACTGTAACGGAACAAAATTTACCATAAGATTTTTTATTTTTTTTTAACAAAAATTTAATTGTTTTTTTTTTAAATATTTTTTTTCTTTGGTACAATTTACTTCTATTTGGTACATTTTTGTTGACGTCGTGGTACAATACGATTTTTTTGAAATTCCATCAGTGCTGCGGACAATGGAATAATTTTTTGCTGTAATTTGTGCAACTCCTTTTATCACAAAATAATTTTTGCGCGTTCGTTTTCTTCCTCTTCTTTGATTTGACAATGGTGCATAAAGTGATAACAGAAATAAAAATATCGATATATTTTTTGTACCCTCATGTACCCTGACAAAAAAAGCCATGTACCCTGAAAAAAGTCATGTACCCTGACAAAAAAAAGTCATGTACCCAGACAAAAAAAGTCATGTACCCTGACAAAAAATATCAAGATATTTATCTCGTTTCGATGCCATGATTGGACCCTTAGGTCCAAGGCAATTCGGTGTTTGTTGGAGAGAGGCAGCAAAGTGCGAATGAAATAACACAAAACGGATTTCCAGTATGAGAAACTGCCCCCCTCTATTCCGCCTGCCGCTCTACAACAGACACTGAATTGCCTTGGAAAATTGCTTCATGTAACTGGAAACGTACTGATAATTTAATGTAATTTGCTATAAAATTTAAATCTGTCTGGACAATAAATCGAAATTTTCCCTCAAATTAACGAGTTTGGGAAATTTATGATTTACGTGCACACAACAACACTTTGGCAGACGTCGGAAGCTCTCGTTTCAGAGTATCTCTTAAATATCAGTGAAAGCTTCCGACGTCTGTCAAAGTGTTGTTGTGTGCACAGAAAACAATAGGAAATTGAGTTTGACAGACGCCGGACGCTTTCACTGGTATTTAAGAAAAATCCTCATACGCCAAACGAAAACAAGGAATTTGAGCTAAAGAGAAACGTCAAATTTGCATTCGAAGAAAACCAGACCAAAAGAGAATAAAAAACAGCTGATTTTGATTGAATGAAAGGTGAGACCAAATATAGTAAATAAAAAAAATAATATACAATCTCTGTAAAAAATTTTAGTGTAATACAAAATTTAAAAGGTCGTTTAAAATGGACTCATCCGGCTCATCGGACTTCGATAAGAGATATGATATTCTGGATGCAGCAACTCCAAGGCATTCCATGTTATGTGGCCGATATAAAAAGTTAGTTATATTATTTGTTATTTGTCTCGTCAACCAGAGGACTGTGGTCCAGCATAATTGCATTTGTTTTCCATTTCATACATATATACACTGTGGTTATCTGGTTATCTATGCTCCTCCATGTATCGAGTGTCGTAAACATCCATCATAGTAAAGACCTAGACCATCCAAAATATTATATACATACATATGTATGTATGTATATGTACTTATTTTATCACTGACTATATAGAAACCATCAATTCTTTAAGCCTTAAGGAAGAACCTTTAATATTTAATTTAAACGTTCAAATGTACTTGTGTAGTATATTTCTGACTATACTTGTATTTTTTATTGCAGGAGTTTTGCTTACTACACCCTAAGAGAACGATTACCCGTTATACTAACGCAAAT
Source organism: Eudasyphora cyanicolor (assembly GCA_963930755.1). NCBI lineage: Eukaryota > Metazoa > Arthropoda > Insecta > Diptera > Muscidae > Eudasyphora > Eudasyphora cyanicolor. The sequence goes on along the minus strand of OZ005738.1, from coordinate 5,611,257 downwards.
AATAGATAATTTAACAAAAGACAAGGATGGCATTGCAGAAAAATACGAAGGCGAGGTAAACTCCATAACAATTTTATTGTTTCAGCTCCTTAAACTCAACTATTTCGTTGCAGAAAACGCGAGAGGAAATTAAGAGTGTTGTGGGTTGTATTTCCAAACTGAAATATCAATTACAAACGGATAAAAGGTTCGAAAATTTCAAGGGACATGGTAAGCTGATAAAAGACAGTAAATTATCTCAATATTTAATTGACATTTTGACTTTTTTAGAACCAGACCAGTTGTTGTGGAATAATTTCTTAGACGCTCTACCGGCCAACTTTTGCTCATTCTATCAGTCGGCTTGGCTTTATTCAGAGTGTTATATGTATAGAAAAGTTTTCTCATTCTTCGAAAATTCACAAACTCTTAAGACTTTTGACTATTTCTTCAAACAAAAGGATGAGGCCTTGAAGCGGGATGAACTTATTGGCGTGGCAAAACGTTTAAGGAGCACTGAAAAGGATTTGCAGACATTTACGCGTTTGTTGAAGGTATTTAGAAGACATCTCTTGCTTCCGAATATATTTGCGTCTTACAATACATATTTTTATTTTGTAGTTGAATTTATGGGGAAATAAGTGCGACCTTTCAATAATAATTCCCACACACTTTGATGCCAACGAGAATGTTTTCGATAATTGTACGAAATTCGATGACAACATATTGGTAGATAACTCCAAATGTATCTGGAATTGTTTGGAATCTGCGGATCATTCGAAGCCTGTTATAGTTGACTTTGTTTTGGACAATTCTGGTTTCGAGTTTTACACAGATCTAGTTTTAGCTGATTATTTGTTGAACAAACAATTGGCGACCAAAGTACGATTTCATACTAAGCCATGCCCATGGTTTGTTTCCGATGTTACGCCAGCCGACTTTCATCACACATTTGAATACCTATCTAACCATAGCTCCAATTATTTGAATGAGCAAGGACAAAAATGGAAGCAATATGTCGTGGATGGCCATTTTGAATTGGCCACGGTAAATTATTTTTGGTGCGGTCCATACGAATATTACAAGTAAGTCGTAAACACCTAAGTAATCTACCACACAAAGATAATATTTAAAATGCAACAGCGTGCTTCAAGCGCTAGAAAGTTGACCTAGATTATCGCGAAAAAACCTTTTTAACGAAGAACTGAACTATAACATAATTTCCCATAAATATGAACATTTGTAAGTCATTTTATAAAGTACGCGATATTTGCATTATTATTATAGTGCGAATATAAATCCAACTAACACCGCCAAATTTTTACAAAAAGCGGTAAAAGGAAGCTTTGGAGATAAGACAAAAAGTTGTATAATAATTCAGTAAAGGGAAAACATACAAACATATTGCCACACTGTAAATCTTTACCGAATTATTATAAATTTTTTTACTAAAAAATATATAGTTGTAAGCCTTTGTCTATTTTCTTCTATAACGAACGGTCTTAAGGCTGCAACCCTTACCCGCTCCAAAACCTCATTAGCCGTTTTTGGCTTCAATTTAAGCAACTTTCTATCGCTATGACTTTGTGTGTAATGCAAAAGAAATTTTAATTTTGAATTTTTATTTTAATAATTTTTGTTTAGAATGCGTGAAGTTGATTCTGCTTTGTACAAATACCTGGGGGAAGCACATTTAGTTATATTTAAAGGTGACTTGAATTATCGCAAATTATTAGGTGATATGAATTGGGATCCAACCGATGATTTCCTGACATGCCTTCGTGGATTTCAACCTACAAACCTTTGTACTCTACGCACTGTAAAAGCCGATTTGATATGCGGCCTGGAACAGGGCAAAGCTGAAGAATTATCTCGGATGAATTCCAAATGGATGGAAACGGGGGAATATGGTGTCATACAGTTTATGGAAGGTTCACAGTGCAGTTGTCGTTTCGAATAACAGGTTTCTCAAGCTAAATATTAGTCATGGAATACATACATATGTACATCATATTTCATTTATTAATTAATGAAAAGACTTTGGAGTAAAGAAGAATTAAAAAAATCTAAATAAATACGAGTAAAAAATCTAAATAATTTTCTAAATGTTCTGAATATCTTATTTTTAATGGAAAATTAGTGGCAGCTACTTATTGTAAAGTATTGATGGGTAAATTATTTTCCTCTGGGGTTCATTCTAGTAAGTGCCATAATGGCCTTACGAGTAAGTTCCATAAAGGCCTTACGAGTAAGTGCCATAATGGCCTTACAATCTACTTTATAAAATATTACGGCCAAAAATATTTGTGAGGATCACTATTTAAAAAATAAGCAAATATACGCCCATAAAGCAACAAATTCAATGCAAAATATTCTGCCGATTCTTGGACAGTCTACAGATTACCATGAAACTTCAGGGCTTCATATCAGGCCAAAAAAAATATATAAAATTTAATACATAATTTTTAAGTTGCAAAATTTTTGAGCGAATTATTAAGTATTTTTCAAATAAAGTTGACATTTGTTTACAAACGCCATCAAACTCATTGCCTCTCTATATTCAATACAGAAACATTTATAGACGAAATTGGAAGAGATATAGACAGGTTAGTGATCATCGGCAAATGAACTACTACAACAAAATTATTAAAGACGAAATATCGAAATATAGAAACATGTCGTGGAATAAAATCATCTCGACCATTTTGGAATATTTCAAAAATTCTCAGGAAAAAGTCTACACACATACCTACTCTAACAACAAACAACGAATCATTTTATACACAGGCAGAAAAATGCGAAATTCTTGCTAAAAACTTTAAATCCAATCATAACGTTTCAAAAAATCTTGGAGATGCTGTAACTAGTGCTAAAATTGATAATGTTGCTGAGTCTATTATGTTAACAGATGCCTTATCAGAAACATATGGTACCCTCACAGTCGAAAAAATCACTGAGATCGTAAGAAAATTAAAAAACAAAAAATCGCCAGGACTAGACGAAATAAACAACAATACCTTAAAGAACTTACCACCTAAAGGAATGACATACCTTGCTCTTATTTTAAACTCTTGTTTGAAATTCTGCTATTTTCCAAACTGTTGGAAAATATCAAAAACAATCCCAATTCTCAAGGCAAATAAGCCTGCGGGTTCACCATCTTCTTATCGCCCAATAAGCCTACTTTCGTGTATAAGTAAAATTCTGGAAAAAGCAATTAAAGAAAAACTTACTGCTTTCATTGACGAAAACAATATACTTCCTTCGCAACAATTTGGTTTTAGAAGAGAACATAACACCTCACAACCTCTATTGAAAATCAGAAAATTGGTTCACCGAAATTTCGAAGCCGGAAAATCTACTGGAATGGTGCTTTTAGACATAAAATCAGCCTTCGACTCAGTATGGCATAATGGTCTGATTTTTAAAATGAAAAGGTTTAATTTTCCAATAGATGTTATAAAAATTATACAAAGTTTTCTTTATGGAAGATCATTCAAGGTATACTTGGGGTCTACTTCTTCCCAACAGTTAAACATTTCATCTGGTTGCCCTCAAGGGTCATGCCTCTCCCCCATTCTATATAATATATTTACTGCAGATATACCCGTATTTACAGAGTGCACTACATCAATTTTTGCTGATGACACTTCGTTATTGTGTTCCAACATACATTCTGCCAACATTGTTCAGAACTTACAGGCCGCCCTCATAGAAATCAAAAACTACTTTCACAAATGGAAAATACTCGTAAATTCAGAAAAAACAAATGCTATTTATTTTACAAGGAAACGTAAAGCTTGTTTCACTACTCCTAATGATGCACTTCATTTTGATGGACACGACATCTGCTGGCAAAATAAAGTGAAATATTTAGGTATCATACTTGATACTAGACTTAATTTTAAGGATCATATCCCATATCAAATTGATAAAATAAACAAAATTACCCGTTTAATGTATCCTCTAATAAATCGGAGATCCGATTTAAACATCGAAAATAAGAAATTACTCGTCAAAGCGGTTTTTCTGCCTATAATATATTACGGTGCTCCAGTTTGGTAAACGTCTGCTAAATGACACATAAAAAAACTACAGATTTCACAAAACAAACTGCTAAAAATGATTTTTAAATTACCATGGCATTACTCAACAGAAAGATTGCACTCTCTATCTGTCTGGCTTCGACTCAGTTCGGGACAAATAGTAAAACTGACACAAAATTTCAACAATAGATGTTATTACTCACAACATAAACATATCAATGAATTGACTTCATTGTAATTTTATCCCGATTTACATATGTAAGTGTAGTTTAGTTATTAGATCTAAGTATTCATATAGGTTTTTGTTAAAATTTTTTCCTCCAACATGTTTCATCAATTGAAAATTGTAAACAAATTAATAATACTGTCTAATCTATAACATAAAGTAGAAAAGGAACACGCTCCTAAACTCTTTACTCTCTTGTCAAATGTAACAAACAACCAATATTAATGAATAAAAGAATTATGAATTATAAGTTGACATTCTGATTTCGCCTTAATTTTGTATATGGAGTTTGACAGCATTCTAATTTCTAATTAAATAAATGAGTTAATAAAATTTCATAGGAATTTTTATAGTACATTTTAAGAAGAACCATAGGTTTTCAATGAAGGCTAAATTGACTAAATTCAATTGAAATTGAATTTTTCCATTTGAAATCAGCTAAATTTTATTACGAATTAGAATATTTCCTATTTAAATTGAGAAAATTCCATTTGCAATTGAGAATGAAAAAATTACTAAAGTTAAAGCGACTGGCACATCTTTATCGCATAGGACTAGCCGACGAATGTAGGGCATGCAGGGAAAACATCGAAACGATGGAACATTTTCTGTGTCACTGACCGGCTTTCACACATGCAAGAGGCTTCTTCTTCTCCCTTCTTCGGGAACAATTTTAGACGTCTTCCAGCCAGATGGGAATACAGATGACAAAATCGTGTTTATAAAATGCAAAAAATGGAAACAAATAAATGGGTATATGATTTTTAAAAATTTTAAGGTAAACCCATCTAAGCCAGCAGCATTAGATTTTATACCGAAAAACGCCTTATCCAAATCTTCAATGCCCACACACTGAAAAGAAAAACCATAATCTCTATACGACATGCAAGGTGAATTTAACTGATTTTCAACGAATACTTGATTCAGGCTGTCAACATTCAAATTGCAATTATAGGATTTCGATTGTGATAGTCCATTGGTTTTGATAAGGTTCCAGAAATCCCGACCACTGAGGCATTATTAAATAGAGAAGCATGTGCATCCCTCTTAAATTTCCTTACAACGGACTTTGCCTTGTTAAACCAATTTTCATTACAATTATAAACTCTTCTTCTTCTCAACGGAAAAATATAATGTAGTGAACTAAAATGTCTTTCCAGCATTTCCCACTTGAAATCCAAACAAAAAGGCGTAAACTATAACATTGCTTTAGTCGGGCCGGAGACCGACACGACCCCATCTGAGCAGAATTAAAAGAAATATGTTTTGAAAATGTATATCAATGTTGTTTTCCTAGTGAAAATAATATGTCAACAATTTTGTATTAAACGGCGCTATTCAAAATCAGGATATATTACATACAAGGGACATACTCGTATCTGAAGCTGAACCAACGTTTATTATTTCAAGAATCTGATATCTTTTAAAAATTATAAAGATCTGTTGACAATGTCGATTTTAAAGCGCCTACATTCAACATCGGTATATAGGATTTAGGGAGTCTATATCTACATAAATCTGAACCAATTTTCTTTACATTTGGCAGTGTTCATTCCTGATTGAAGGAACCGCTATATATTATAATTTTATGTAGATCTGATGAGAAACGGGTTTTCTATTGCGCTTAGACTCAAAAGATCTTTAATATACCAAATTTCGTAAAGATTTGATACAAATTGTGGCGTCTATGCCGCGATGCCAAATCGGGATGTACATACATTGGTGTATCAAAATAGTCTAATTTCTTTATGTTACCAAATGTGATCTGACAAATGTACATAAGGCGTCAAAAGCATTAACGAAAAATTTACATTATTAATGGCCAACATTCAACATTACGGGGTAGTACCAGAATTCAAAATTCCTAACAATAGTGATCTTGAGAAAACAAACAAACAAAAATTCCATAAGCAATTACATTTTTCGATTTTAGCCCAAGATACATTGAAAAATAGAAACAACATTAGGAAAAAATTGCTTTCATCGTTGAGTATTAAAGACAAGGGAGCGTATGGCATGTGTAAATTTGTTAATCATACGTACGTACGGACTCTGCTGATTTGCAGCAAAATTATACTTATATGAATGTGTGTATATTTATTTATATTTACCTAGATACAAACATACATATGTATATACATACGTATATGTATGTATGTATGCATGTAATTTAGCTCCCATAGCAGATGATTTGATATTCTTGTCCCGCTAAAAAACATTCCCTAACAATGTATGTTAATCATACGTCACGGTATCATGATGTAGACTTATCTCAGTGGAAAAGAGAATGAGATGCGCACAACACGGAGAGAAAGAGGAATAATCGATAATGTGCAATGTTTTGCATTTCTTATTCTCATACACTTGACATTTGTCAAGTCGCTTGCATTCCCCGCACATCTGCGATTACGTTTTTATACGTATCTTAGATTTTTCGGTAGAAATCAAATACAATTTTTACGTCAGTATTTTTAATAAGATTTGTTCGAAATTCATGCACTTATTGTAAAATCAGAAAATTCTGTTAAATTCAAGTTAAAAAACTCATATTTTTGAACGAAATCTAGTGCTATGGTAAGGGAATTATGCAAAAGATATTCACTGATTTATTTCTCATAAATTTCTATAGTCCAAGGTTGAAGAGACAACAAATGAAGAAGAAGTCAATGCTATAGATGCATCACTAACGAATCTTGATGAGTTTGATTTAAAACATGGTATTTGTGATGTTACTACCCCCAGAGAAACGTACTTGTGTGGCCGTTATAAAAGAAGTTTTGCCTATTATACAATACGTCATCGTTTACCCAATATTTTGCGAACTCTGTTGAATTCATTAAAGGAAAATCTGAATGGAAACAATTGTTCAAAGGTATTATTATATACACATATATGTTCACTCCATTAATATAATAAAATATTGACACAGGATGATCTTACCTCTGCATTGGAATCCATAGAAAATCTGAAAATCCAGTTGGAAAACAATGGTCGATTGGAAAAATTTACTGCTAATGGTATGTATAAAGTATATAAAATATTATATAGATTTAGTCGTTGTGCCAGAAAGAATGTCTATTTCGATTTTCTTCACTTTCCACGAAGAATGTCAGTTTATTTTTTTAATTCAGCGACATTGTGAAAATGAAAAATATATCCAGTCACTAACTATGCCATTCCAGTGAAACACGAAAATAATCTGACTTTTTAGGCTGAACATGAAGTAATGAGCCAAGAAGAAGGGGCTAGAAAAAAAAATGGAGACAGATCAAAAAAATTGAAATTATTTCACGTAAATCAGAGTCAAATCGATCTACCCACAAATATTTCGAAAACTTGGGGGCGATATATTTTAGATTCTTATCGTACTTGAAATCCATATAATTAAAAAAAAAACACAAAATTGGACCGAAATTGCTTAAATCCGACGTTATGTATATTCTTAAAATATTTCGTTTCTTCGATTGTCCATTACACAATCCAAAAAAATATTTTTTCCATTTCCGAGACCTTTTCCGATACTTTTTTTATATAGAATGAGGCATACTATTTTATTTTTTCGACTATATTTTTTGAAGAATAAGATCGATTAAGCCCGGGATGCAATTTTAAAGGAAATTATGAGGACTAGAAATTCTGAAAGCAACACTTTCACGCAGAAACGGAAGTTTAGTAACTAACTGTCGTTACAAAAAATAATAGGTTTTTGTTTGCATAAAAAAAACATAAAAATGGAAAAACTTCACAAAAAAATGTGTTCCATTTTTTGAAAGCTAACATCCTAACGAAGAAAACAATGACTATTTGCAGAAAAAAGTCTATGGAGAAATGTATAAATTTTGTTTTGGAGGTACGCATTTTGCATGGGATTATATCGTAACGAACGACGAAAACTCCTATGTGTTTTTTACTAGTTTTCAGGAGAGACAAAAAACGTAGCTATTTCGTCAAATCGCGATGTTTTTAATATTTCAGATTTTTTAATTTTTCTTTTAATTATTTACTACCAATATATCATAACAAAAATCGTATATGTGAAAAGCCCATGACGTGGTAAATGGTTTTCATGAAAATCTACACGTAGGATGTTTTGTTTGGAGCATTTTAAATATTTATAAAACAAAAAAATTACACATAGGAGTTTTGATATTTGAATGTTCACAGCGTACCTCAAGCAAACGAAAGTTGGCCTGGATTGTGGCTAAAAACGGCTAATGGAGTTTTTTTACAGAATCATCCCTTCTTCTCAGATAAGAAGAAATCACAATCTGATCTGCTTCCTTTCGCGAGTTATCGCGATAAAAACAATTTTTAACCAAAAAAACCGAACTTAATTACATTGAATCGCGGAAATTTAAAACTATAACATAATTTCCCATAAATATGAACATTTGTAAGACGCTTTGTAATGTCCGCGATATTTGCTATATTATACTATAGCGAAATTTTTGTAATCCAAAAATTTGACTTACACCGCTAAATTTTTACAAAAATATTATTGTGAATTTATTAAAATAAGTATATTTACATTCTATGATTTCTGAGGGATAGATTGTCACTAGAATTTCTGCCATAAACATCCCGCGACGAATACATTTTGAACAAAAAAAAAGTTCAGAATTATTTAACTATATAATGCTATTATTACGCGAACGGTCAGTCCTAGGAGAAAGTAGTCAAAGAAAGTTTGGGAGATAGTAAAAACGACTACAAGTCTTTCTTTAACAAAAAAATATAATAATTTGGTAGGGATTTACAATGTGTCAAATCAAAATATGCCTCATATAAAGGGAAAAGCATACAAAAGTTTTAACACACTGTAAATCCTTACCAAATTACTATAAATTTTGTTTGTCAAAAAAAGAGTTGTAGTCTTTTCGCTTATCTCCCAAACTTCCTTTGACTACTTTTCCCTAGAACTGTTCATTCGCGAGATAATAGTAAAATAATTCTGAACTAATTTTTTTTGTACAAAATTTATCCGTCGAGGGATATTTTTCGCGAAAATGCTGATATTAATCTATTCCTCAGAGATTATAGAATGCAAATATATTAATCTTATTAAATTCGGTATAATCGGGTCTGTTCTGTAATCACGGCGATTTGATATCACGGTGATTTTAAAATCACCGGCGACTTAACATCACTTTAGGAGTTCGAAATCACCCGAACATATTTCGAACAATCTTTTTTGGGAGGCTATGTATAATAAACCGGGCGATTTCGAACTCCAACAGTGATTGTAAGTCGCCGGTGATTTTGAAATCACCGTGATTTCAAATCACCTTGCTACAGAACAGACCCGAATATTTTTGGAAAAATTTGGCGGTGTAAGTCGATTTTATGGATTACACAAAATTCGTAATATAAAAACATGGCAAATGTCGCGGAAGCTATTACAAACGTCTTACAAATAATCATATTTAAAGGAAATTGTGTTACAGTTCTAAATTTCCGCGTTTTTCTTTACAAATCAAAGCTATTAAGTTTGTTTTGAGTAAAAGTATTGGAGGAGTTTTTGGTAACTTCGGAACCGCAATTGCGCAAAATGCTTTGGTGGGTAGTCGTATGACCGCTAGGACGTTCTAATTCGATAAAAAAAAATCGAAAAATTACACATAGGAGTTTTTGTCGGCGCACCGACGATATGTACTGTAAAAGCATTACACTCCAAAAAAATTTAAGTATTTGTATGGACTGGAATCAAAGATGTAAGCAGTTAACTTATTGTGCAAAATGGTCCATTTGTATGGAAGGTACCAAAAGGGCGTGGCAATAACGCCCATTTTTACAGGACTGTAGGTACTATAAAATCATTACTTCACATAATGTTAATTATTTGTATAAACTGGAATCAAAGTTATAAGCCGCTAACTTCTTGTGCAAAATGGTTCATTTATATGGGAGGAACCAAAAGAGGCGTGGCAACTTCGCCCATTTTTCTCGAGTTGATAGCAACGAATAACTAACCAACCATGCAGACAAACGGTCATTGCACAAATGACTTAAAATGACCCAAAACGGGTTTCCGACAAACATTCTTGGGGTCCCTTATGTCACTCCATCGATGTCTTACGATTTTTGGCCCGCAGCTTCTGATATATACCCGGATTATGTTGAAACTCTGTTATTTCTAAAAAGTGCTATAATTTCTACATTTATCCATAGATTTTCTTAAAATATGCATTGTTTTTTTATTTCATTTCATTTATTCCGTACAAGATTGTAATTTAGATGGGGTATACAGAAAAGTATTTAGGATAACTAAATAGCTACTCAGTTTGAGAAACAAACATAAGTAAAAATTTATAAAGAGTTCCATAAAATAGAAACATTATTTAAAGTTTTTTACGTAACTTTACTTAAACGCAAATTTGCATAACAACAAATAAAAATGTTATTGAAAGTGGTGAAGTAGCCTACTGAAGAGTGTAGGGAGCGAAATGCTAAAATGTTTCATATCATTAGGTAATGAATTGTGAAGTCTTGCTACTCTTACTAGAAACGATTCATTCATTAGGTGGACAACCCAGTAATAAGCAATTGATTTCTCCTAGTTGAATGACAAAACACCATCGAACAAAGAGTAGACTGATTTTTAATCAGTTTCTAAAAAAACAGAATTAGGTGAACATTTTCAAAGGCAACAAAATTACAGCCCAACACTTTTATTACATAGGACGTCGCATGAACACGCCGGTTCAGTCCATATACATACCGCGACACCCTATTTACAGCCAGATTTACTAAATGCAAGTTACCCAGTGTAGTGCCAGAATACACTTCTAAACAGTATAGAACTGTGGGTAATATCAAACCATGTGGCAAAAACAAATCGTACCATAAAGATTTTTTAGCGAAAAATGTATTCTACCAAATAGGATATTTATGTGCTGTCCAAAACTCAGTTTATCGTCTAGCTGGACACCCAAGCACTGTAACTCACGGACAAATTCAATATCTATACCGTTGTATGTTATTATGGTCGCGGGAGGAGAAGGGAGAGCATTAAATTTTAACGGATTCACGTTCAGCTTATTAAGCAACATCCACGCACGCAGAATTACCAAAACCAAGTTATTCTTAGATTGCAGAACTATTGAGCACCGACAGTCACCTTTAAAACTGCTGGATATCATCAGCAAAGGCGTATTGGACACACCAGTCCTGTAACTGGGAGAAACGGACATTAATAAATATTATGAAAAGTAGAGGCCCCAGTACTGACCCCGAAACAATTATATTTTTAACTTCGAAGTTTTTTCCCTTGAATTTCAACTAGAAAACTAAAATTTGAGGTTGAATGCCTGTGGAATCATTTTTATGGCATTCGCTTTATATTTGTATATTTAAAAAAAAATAACAAGCCTTGGAAAAGCAAAATCGGCACAAAATTATAGAAATTATTTACCATTTATTTAAAAAAAATGCACTAACGTTAGCACTAAAAAACTCTTTCGCGAAATGAGCGATATGTCTATTTATATTTTTTCAAACATGAATTTTCCCTTTTGTTTCTTTCGGTGTACGTAATGTCCTAATTTTCGTACCAATATACTCGTTAAAATCTGTTGGCTCCGAATTAGACCATCCTTGTAATTGTGATTGTCAGTTTTGAACGAGTAGCTAGTAGCTTTTGCGCCGTCGCCGCCACCTTTCTCCATCTTAGCTTAATCTGTAATTTTTAATCGCTATATAAACGACGCTCGATTAAGTACATCTCGCTGTACCATTTGTCTAAAGGTAAATTCGTTACCATCAACAACCTAAAAACCTCAATAAAACCGATTGGCACTTGGCCATGTTGTTATATAAGAAAATATTAAAACCTTCTTGTGTATTTATTTCTTTTTCGTTTTCTTTTCACGAATTCGACGCATATTGTTAACCAACTTTTCAGTGTGTTCTTACCGCCATTTAGTGGAAATTTGAGAAGGAAATGGATAAATTTGTTAGATTTTTTTGTGGGCAACATTTCCCACCGCATTGGCAACCGTTTACTGTAAATTCCATAAATAAATCTGATGTATTATTATTTAAATGTTTTTTATTGCAATTTATTCAGTACGTATTAAGTAAACAAAATCGAAGATTTTCTCATTGGTTTTCTTGTTGGCTCAGCGACGGACGTACCATAAATATTCTAAACTTAGACCATATGTAAACTTTTTCAGAGGCGGATAAAGACATTTGGAATGATTTCATTGCAAGTCTACCATTAGATGCATCGTATTTCAATATATGTTGGTTGTACGCCGAATGTTATTTGTACAGAAAGATTTATTCGTTCTTTGAAATTCTACCTACTTTAAATGATTACGATTATTTCGGGCCACAAAAAACCAACGCGTTGAAAATTTCACATGATGCCATGGAAGAAATAATTCGTAGTTGCAAAGGCGCAGAAAATAATTGTGAAACATTTTGTCATATTCTTAAGGTAATTAAAATATAAATATATATATCGTATCTTTATTCTGGAAATTAATTTTTAAAAACTTGTTTTGACAATCTTTTAGCTAAATCTTTGGGGTAATAAATGTGATTTATCTTTAAGTTCCGGCCAAGAAGTTAAGCCTTTAGATAATCTAAACAAACTTGTTGACAGCCTTAATTCTAATATATTAATAGACGACAGTGCACAAATATGGAATTGCCTTAGAGGACTAACAACGCCATGCAATAAAACCGTAGATCTGATATGCGATAATGCCGGTTTTGAGCTGTTTACCGATTTACTACTGGGCCAATATTTAATCGAAAATAAATTAACAGATATAGTTCGTTTTCATGTCAAAGCAATGCCGTGGTTTGTGTCGGATACAACATCTAACGACATTCGATATACATTAATGTACATGGAGGAGCACAAGTCATCGGAAAATTTGAATAGTTTTGGTAAACAATGTTCAGACTATTTCGAAAAAGGTAAATTTCAACTTGCGCCCAAGGAGAACTTTTGGACAACACCTTACGAATTCTATAGGTGAGCATCCGCACCGTTTCTATGTACATATTACATACAGGCCTATTCTGTTACCACGGTGTTTTCATAACATGGTCAGTTTTTAAATCACAAGGATGAAAAGACCATCTTTCTTGCAAATCACGAAATTTTAAGTATTTACTGACCTATTTATAATCACGAGATTCTCAAAATTTCTGTGAACAGCATTTCTGTGAAAACGAAATCACTTCAACGTTTCAGAACTGGCCTGATAATAACTGTTATTTCTACCCTTTACTTCCAACATTAGAATGAAAGAGATCTGTCCTTCGTTGTACAAACAATTATCAACATCTTCACTGATAATATTCAAAGGAGATTTAAATTATCGCAAGCTTTTGGGTGATTTTAATTGGGACTTTACAGAGAATTTCCAAAAATGCCGACGAGGATTTCAGCCTACCGACTTGTGTACACTACGCACAGTAAAGGGTGATCTTATATGTGGTTTGAAAGAAGGCCTAGCTGAAAGTTTGACATTGCAAAAGAACGACTGGATGTTTACCGGAGAATATGCGGTCATACAATATACCACCAATGACGCTGACGGTTGAAAACGGAAGACACTACTAAAGTACTTTTAAAAAATTTGTTTGCGCAAATAATTTTTTTTATTTTTATTTCTAAATTTTGATGTTTTTGCATACATGTGTTTTTTAAGATGTTTTCCTTTTTTATATTTTTTCCTACTATAAATTTATTGTTAACTTTCTAAACAATTGTTGTTGTTGGTTTCATTTATTCTTATTATTTTTAATCTATTATCATTTTAATTAAAAATATATGATAATTCGCATACCATTGTTGTGTGTTTATGCTTAATAAATATGTGCGATCTATGACAAAAAAATAAGAAATTAAGGGAGATAATATATAAAATGTGCTCATATCATACATCTTCTATGTTGGATGGGCGTGTATTTATGTATGTATGTATATGTATCCATCAGATATTCTCTTTTAAAAATGTATTATGTTGTTAGATGGACATAAAATGATATGCTTTTATTTAGAAAACAATTAATTCTCTCTTTTTTTCTTCTTGGAATAGAGCTTTGGACCAATACTTGTTTTTGAAAAAATGTCGCAAATAAATATGTTGTAAGTCTTCTTCAATATTATTGATTGTTACAAACTACACTGAAAGTATATTTACAAAAAGTATTGTTTTGTTATATAAAGATAAAAACCAACAAGACCACTTTGTTTGCTGCATTAATTTAGAGTGTTAAATATCTAAAAATCGTTCATAAAGATTTTAACTAATATCACTTTAATAAATATTTAATTTAAAGTCAATGTGCCGTGGTGTTTCTTACTTCTACACAGCACATTTCCAACTTCTAAAACACCAAATATTTACTTCTTAGTCGACCTTTTGTCTCCCTTCTTTATTGAACACACGTGAAGATTATTTTTTGCATCTAAGCTATTGCAAATTGTGGTTTATCTATTTTATCGAATGCATTTATTTTGTTGCCTATATACGACATACATATTTTCATATGTATGTTTCAGGGAAAGTTAATCGTGAATTGATGTTTTTGTTTTTCCTTTTTTTGTTATTGTGGTCAATTCATTATTTTTTATTTTCAATATCCTGGTCTCAATTTGTTCGTCGTTTGATTCTATCATCACATTTTTGGAAGTATTACAGAAAGTAAATCTGATTATTCCACAGCAAATCCACATGTTTCTTCTACGGCTTGGGTAAGTTTATCATATAATAGTTGATAACTATCATAGGGTGGCAAGTCGATGCGATTGAAGCATGTATGGGCTTTAGGGAGGTTTTGTGTTGGCACATCGGCCGTCAGATGAATGGTAAAGAGCCTAGGACCAACCGCGCCCGTCGATCCCTGAAGGGCACGAAAACCTTGTAGAGGCACACGCGAAGAACCCGTTACAAACTGTAAAAGTCTAGCACGCATTTCAGATGAATAAGATTCCACCACCTTTAAGAAAAAACGATAGAGAAGATACAAAAGTAAATTTTGATGTATCAGCAGCATGTTGAACAGTAAATGATGTTAAAACCTATACGAACCTGCCAAAACCAAAGAACTTGTTGTGTATCCGGTGTACAATGTTTCAGTCTCGTATTGCTACGCCAATCATTGACATCTATACTCGAAATGCCACCAATAACCAATTCCAATTCCCGTTCATCGAATGGACGTAATAAATGACTGGGTATCAATTCACAAAAGCCTTAAAAAAGCACAAATCGAGATGAACAAAAACCTCACAACCAAAACCAAAAAAAAACGCTTTGATCGTTTTACCTTTTTGTAATGCTAAGAATTGTTGCTCAATACCTCGCATAAATCTATAATTTACATAAAGTTTTACATATTCTCGTTTATTATCCTCTGTAACTGGTATTGAGGCTCCCGAAGGTTTCAGCTCGTGTACCACTAAAGCTCCAAAGCTATTGTTTTCTACGCTAAAGGTCGATTCAATAACATTACTAATGTTATTCTCTCTGTAATGTGAAAACAATTTTTGTTAAAATGGTTATAATATCTACGGCAACAAATTACTTACAGCATCCATGTTAAACTTCGATGCAGTTCGGGATCGACTCCTTCAATATCACTAAGTGTAATTGGTTTATTGAGCAATTGTTTGTAGAAAGGCGTCGTGAAACCACCATCTAAACAGTGACCGTGAAATACTGCTATGCCCAATGTTCTGCCCACAAAATGAAAATAGGACAAGTGATCAGGATTAACACCGGAATCCGGATTTATCTGCAAAGTGTAGTGATCATCGCGGCTGTATTGAAAAAGTCCGTATTGTGGATTGAGCATTTCCCGTGACAACAGGTGAAGCCATTCACGCGCTACACCGCCATAGTCAAGACCTTCCTCCCCTTTGAATTTCACCATCAATCGTTTGCGCATATCCTTTGGACGCATTTTCATGATCAGTCTGTAACTCTCCTCAAATATCTCGCTACGAGATACTTCCAATCGGCAGTGTCCTGATTGAGGCTGCAATGCCTGCAACTCTGTTCGTAAAGCTCTCAGCTTTCCGACCAGATCTCGGCGGTATTTCGGTAGCAAATCGGCACCTTCTAGTAGACCCTGTGGCAAGTCTGCGGGAAATGTGCGAACAGGTGTTGTGCTGTTCGCTGTCGTCACAACACCACCAACAACGGCAGCGGAAAGTGGATGCGATGCTGCAGGTGATAAATGTTGAATAATACTGCCATTCCCAGCTCCTCCATTTATGTTTGCCCCGCCGGGTGAAGAGGTATTCCCTGAATTGTTGGAACTACCGCTGGTCGACGAAGGTCCAGCGGGATTTCCTGGCGGATTTCCCCGTCTAATCAGTTGTAAAATGTTGCCGTTTAGTCGAGGATCCGTAAACTGAGTAGTTCGGTTATTGTGGTCTACAAAGTACACACGGCCGGACGCAGTCTTTCGTTGTTCCCATCCACTCGGTAAAGGTCCAATAGCATCAAGTGTCAGATTATCCGTGTGGAAGTCTCGAGGTATTCGAGGATCGTGCCATGTTGAAATGGCAGTGGGTATGTGATAGAAGTAAACCTGACCCTGCTGAGTAATGCGCATTTCGTAGCCAGGAGGCAAGTCCATAAATGGTCTTCCGGCCTGATTAGAGCTAGCCAATGCAATTCCTGGAAACCTTTGGCCGCCGCTGTTATTTGAACGTGCACTTCTAGAACCCCGTCGACGGGAAGAATCCTCTACATTTCTTGATGATCTTCTTTGCGAACGCTGGGAACTAGCATTATTTGCAGACGACGAAGTTGTAGGGGTCCCACGTTCACCTCCTCTGGATGTGTCAGCGGAGCCCCTTTCTCTTTGATTGCTTATGTGGTTTGTTGACACGTTCGGTGGGGTGTTAATACTAGCCGTGGTCGCATTGTTAGATGTCGAGTTGGCGTTCGGACTTTGCACACTATTCCCACCACCATTTCCATTTGTTATGGGACTTTGCCGCGTCGCATTCAAATTATCGCCATCATTTGCATTCCAACTTGGTGGTGCTTGCGATATCCCTGCCGACTGTGGCTGAGCCGATTGAGGACTACCGCCATTACACGACGAGTTGCCATTGGTTAAGTTCTGGGCAGTTTGATTTTGTTGTGCTCGCTGTGGCGTTGTAGTATTCGCGGACTCCACCACATTGCCATGGCCGTTGGTTAATAAAGTTGGAGCTGGTGTTCCATGCTTTGGCGTTTTTCCGTGGGCATCGTTAATATTGTGTCGCGGTGTTTGCGGGCCAGAGTTAGACGCCAACTGTGGTGCACTGTGGTCCGAACTTGTGGTTGTTGCAGATGTTGATGTTGAACTGGAAATTTGTTGACGGCTATTTTTCTTATTGTTGGGTGTAGTGGATGAAGAAGTCGGCGTCGCTTCTGTGTTTTCAATTCGCGTGGGACTACAGTTCTCCTTACCAATGTTTGCAACGGCACTCCCAACAGAAGGCATCGACAAAATTTCCGTTGAATGGCGCCGTTCATCACTTTCTCTGCCGCTACGATTATTATGACCATTCAGCAAATTAGTACAAGTAGTTGAACGCGTTGGACCAGCTGGGTGGTGCGTCGCACTGCCATTTTGTGTCGAAGAACGATGGTGTGTTTGCTGATGTGTTGATGTATGCTTGCTGGGACGATCCCACTGCGTGGTCTTTGTTGTGTGGTTTACATAATAAACTCGCCCATTACCTGTTCTTCGCTCTTCCCAACCTTCAGGCAGACTATCTTCCGAGGAATCGTCTTCCGATGGTCCACGAACATCACCGCCAGGACCAACAATAGCCAAGGGATTGCCACTGCAAGGTCCATCTTTTGAAAGAAATGCTATAATTAGTTGGCCTCGGACCATTTCATCATCATCCGTTGAAAATTTGCCTAAATCCAAGCGTTGGACTATAGAAAAAAGTAAAAACACTCAAGAATTTAAAAACTGTCCTTATAAAACAGCAAATATTAGACAAAACCTACATCCAGCTCCTTTTAAACGTTGTATTGTCTCTGATGGTATGCGCACACAGCCTAAAAATCCGCTGCCTTTGTGAATTTTTCGTTGATTCCATACCGTTATGGTTATGGAATCGTTGCGACCCAAAAACAAATCGTAATGGGCATTCCATTTTGGATCTAATGTTGATTTGCTTATATCCGTTGAATAAACCTGTCCAGTACCATCAACTTGAACCTTCGCGAAAGGGTCAGGGAGGCCTAAGAAAAGTGAGTACACATAATAAAAAGTAGTTATAAATTCAAGATGTAATTCATGATAATACCGAAACAACTAAAACCTTTAATTTTAATAAGAAGTATTAAAACATTTACCAATACAAGTAACGTAAAATGAATGATAATATTTGGTGAAGTACCGGCGAAAACCCCCTCTTATTTAAGACATCGGTCCTTATCAGTCAGTCTTTTGTCCATCTGATGGGAATCCCAAACAAAAAGCAAATATTGTTTTTAGCTCAGACCCATTTTTTCTTCTATAAAAAGGCAAAGTTAGAAAGAGATTAGCATCATTCAAGTTTCCGTTGTAGAATCATAAAGAACTACGGGCTACTCTAAAAAATGTTGACAAAACCATTCATTCTATTTATCATCATGGCTATTTTGGCTGCAACAAACTTGACTAAGGCGAACCCATACGTTGATCGTGGCAGACAAAATCCTGGAAACCAGAGACCCCTGCCAATACCAACAACACCGCCATTTAACCCACACGCCCGAACATGGTAGATTTCAATTTATTAAAAAGAAAATAAATGCATTGCAGTAATAATAATAATAATCAAATGAAAATGCCAAGGAGTTTTATTTGTTTTAACGCACAATTCTACCCGTCACTTAGGTGCAAAAGAACCGACAGAAATAAAATATAAATCAAACGAATTGTTGAAAATTAACTTAACATTGATGTGACCCTTTCACAAATCAGCGAATGACCTGCATGCAATAACAACAACTAATAAAGAAAAAGAATTCTAATTTAATGATTGTATAAAGTAGGTTAGCATCGTTCTGTTGCAACAGATAAATTAAGGAGTATTCTAAGCATTTACAACATTCAATCCAAGGGTTATGATTCAGAATTGCTGTTTGACTCATACGAGTATCTATAAGCACATACATACATACATACGTACACACATTCGAATGAATGTTGTTTCCAATTGTTAATAAAGATTTAATCCCTGTTATTTATCATTCACAGCAGTAGAAAACTAAATAATATCAGCATTCAAAATATTTCCAAATGTAGCTACTGATAACAAAAATGAACCAGCATTATTATTATTAAATAGTAAAAACTATAAACAATACGATGTACAACTCGGTAGCAGTGGTAATTTAATGTGTTTGAATGAAATAATAAAATAAGAACGGTTTATGAAAGAACATATCTGGGCACTATATTTATGCAAATATGTTAAAATTCTTCAATATAACAGATTAAATTATGCCGATTTCATATGGCTCATTGAACAAAAAAAAACACATTTACTGTGACCTTTTTATCCCCTCACCTTAGAGAGGAGGGTATATATCATTTTCTACGAGCCAAACGTGTAACATATCGAAGGAGTAACCTAAGACTCTAAGTATGTTCGGCGGAAATCTGTTTTGGGTAATTTTAAATCATTTGAGCAATGTCCGTCGCTCTGTCTGTCTGCTGGCTGGTGCGCACGATAACTCTCGAAAGGAGTAACCGATTGACTTCAAATTTGATATACGGTAATATTTTTCTATATCTCCGGCGAAGTTCGAAGATGGGCCATATTGTTCCACTCCTTCTAGTACCTTCCCCACAAAGGGTTAACTTCTAGTGAAATATTGATTATTTAATACCTTCTATACTACTTACTCGAATCTTCTGAAATTTCACACATAGTATTAGTTTGTTAGTCGCTAACACGTCAAGAAAAATGGGCGAAGTGACCACTCCCTTTTTGGTACCTCCCACACAAATGCACTATTTTGCACCAAATGTTAACTACTTATGGCTTTAAAATCAGTTAATACAAATACTTTAAATTTCGTACAGTGAAATGCTTTTATAGTACCTAGAGTCTAGAGAAAAGTGGCCGTTATTGGCACGCCCCTTTTGGTACCTCCACACAAATGGACCATTTTCACCATTAGTTAACAGCTTATAACTTTATTACCAGTGCATATAAATACTTGAAATTTTGTACAGTGTAATGCTTTTATAGTATCAAGAATCCAGAGAAAAGTGACCGTTATTGGCACGCCCCACAATATCGTGGTTTCTCTGTACGGTTAACCAAAAATAGAAGGAGTAGATCTAGGCCATCGAAATTTTGAATGAGCAGTTTTTATAAGCAAAATAAGGTAAACAAAATTTTGGGCCAAATCCGTCAAAGGACACTCCCACCACCCACATATCCTGAAATGCAAAAATACAATATTTTCTAAAACTGCCCACCGAATTCAACCAACTTTTGCTCAATATACTTCTAAAGTGTTTTAAATTAATGCATATTATCACTGAAATTACAGCAAGGATTAATTTATTCTTAAAATATCCTTTTTGAGTAGTTGCTAGTAAAATATCAAATAATGCAAAAGTTATTTCAAATTTAGTACGCGGCATATTTTGTTGTCAGAAATATAATTTCTTTCGATTTTCATTCAATTCAAAATGATAATTTTTTCAAAATTTTGATTTTAAAATATTTTGTTCAGATATAACCAGTTTCTCGGAAAAGTAACAAATTAAATCCATTTAGAGTACCAATATTCGCAGCTAGAATTTACTTAAAAACTACTACATTATAGTTAAAAACCAAAAAAATATATTTGGTGAACTGTCGTTATAAATTGTTTTTTTCGGTCCACTAAAAACACGAGTGTTTTCTGTACACACAAGTTATCCTAACGGTAATTTCTTTATGAGTTATATTTGGACCAAAAAATCATATTGTCGTATTGCAGAAACATTGTTGTACAACAACTAGCAATTATTTATGAAGAATTTTTTTTAATTTAAATTTAAAAATTCCAACATCGACTGTAGGTATTTTTGGCCACGCTCACGACACTGTGCGCCCCTTTTGGTAGCTCCCACACAAATGGACCATTTTGTACCAAATGAAAACAGCTTTTAACTTCAATACCGATACATACTTTAAAGCTATTAAATGCAATTTAAATTTATAATAATTTAATTAAAACAAAAAAATGCGAATATTTTTGGGACTCAAGGTGAGGGGATTTATATGTCGGTTTACCCGACTGAACTTTCTTACTTGTTTTAATTGTACTTTTCATCGCCATGATTTGTTTTCGTAAATCATAAATATCTGAATACGGACTAAGGTACAACCTGAGTTTATGATAAATCTATATATCTACATATATATAAAGAAGAAGAATGTGTGTATGTTGGTTTGTTTGTTTGTTCCGTATAGGAGCCTAAACGACTGAACCGATCTTCTTGAAATTTTGGCAGAATGTAGATGTGTAGGGGGTGGTTAAGATTGGGTACTTGAATTTTCGATATATCAAGTGGGCATGGGTGTGGACCCGCCCATACGAGCAAATTTTTTACACTGAGACATTCCCAACAATTTCTTAGCAAGAGTGCTGTAGTTTTGTGTACATGTATTTGCCCAGCAACAACTAGGTAAGTACATATCATTACCACTTGCATTACCAGGCAATGACATATCATTACCGTCTGCATTGCATGTAGTCAACAAATAATGACTTACTTATATTGACAAAAAAATGTACTTATAAAATAAGCGACAACGCCAATTTTTATGACGAGATATATTTTTTTATTCGGAATGTTACTAAATTTCTAATAGAATCAACGTTTCTTTAATAAAAATTGTTGTCGCATATTTTCCAATACCCGCCTTAAATTACCTAACAAACACATATTTATGCCAATATCAGTAAGTCATTAGTTTTTGACTAAATGTAATACAGACGGTCTTAGTTGGTAATGGAAGTGGTAATGGCATGTACTTACCAAGTGTTTGATGAGCAAAAAAATATTTCTCGTTGTATTTAATTATATCTTTATCTTTATATATAAAATCCTTTGTACGTTTGTTAGTAACGCATGATCTCCGAAACCATAAAAGCGAATGGGCTGAAAATTTAACAATATATTCGGTTTGGGGTCATTTGTGTTTTAGAATTGCAAAGTGATCAAGTTATTTGCAAAATTCGTATTTCCAGAGCGATTTGGCTGAAATTTAATGTGTATGTGTGGTTTGTCTTGATAATAGTTTGTATGTATGTCTCCGGTAGATGGCGCTGTAGTGGACATATGGTCAATATATATTTTTGATGATTTTTACTGAAACTCGGTATGTATGATTTTTTAATGAAATATCAATGAATAACAAACCAATACATCCCAAACAGGACGAGCAGGACAACGTCTGCTGGGGTCAAGTAGTATGATATATAAATGGTTATGAAAATCATTACTGGTAAGGCGTTATTCAACCCCTTATTAAAATAACAACAGCGGGGGGTAAGTAGTTATTTGTTAACTTTTCGTATGCTTGTATGGAAGTATGTACTTTCCTCCAATATCATGCCCATGTAAAAATAATCTGAAGGGTAGCTAAATGGTAAGTCATTATTTCTTTTGAATTTCATTTATCCGCCAAGTTACCTGTTAATGAGAGTTTTTGCTGGGTAGTGGCAGTCTACGTGTTTGGTCTAAAAATGGGCGCGGCCTCGCCCATATAAGCCAAATTGTAAAATTGAGATATCTTGCACAAATTGTTATTTGCTGTAATTTTGTGTATATGTATCTGGTGGCAGTTTACGTGATTGTTAAAAAAATGGCGAGATCGGACCAATGAGACTCCGCCCATATGAGCCCTGTTTTGAAATTGATATATCTTGAACAATTTGTTAGCGAGAGTGCTGTAATTTTGTGTACGAGTATATGTAATTGGATCGGAAATCTGGGGCAACGAAGTAGACCATTTCCAGATAGTTTAGTATACAATTTGGTCGGGTGGTGCCAGAACAGGTGGGAACACTTTGTTAAACTTTGACAGACTTTTATATTTATATATATTACATATACATATACATATTTATATATACTTTTATATATATATATTACAAAATTATTCTTAAATCCGAAAATCTGAATTTCATATAATTGGGAAGCAAATTATGAACTACTGATCTACAGTATTTGTATGAAGGGGCGTGGCTGAAGGTTTTGTGCGCATTGGCATTAATTTTTTAAGTGATTTGTTCTAATTGTGTGGATTGTACTGAAAGGCTATAGCAAAGGAGTTGATAGAGACTGTAAATATATTATCATATGCTAAGTTGAAGCGCATTCCGTTAAGTATTAAATATATAATTAATAAGATATTTATAATTTCACAGATTCTTCAACGTTTGTGGGCAAGGAACAAGAATGGAAGGAAAGGAATATTTCAAGCTTTTTTTGTTTTCCAATATTCTCAAACCCAACGAAAAGTTCCTAGCCATTTTGATTTAAATTCCATAAAACATCTCATCCTTGCTGTCGGATATTCTACATAAGTTCAAATGTGTTTCGCTGCTATTCGGGTGTTAACTTTGGCAAGCAAATTATTGCAAAAAAGTTATTCATTAAAATTTTATAAACCTCAAAAAGCAGTAAAATATGCGGTATTCCTACAGATGACCCAAACATTTTGTAACTTCTTTCCCTTCAATTTCAAAGAAAAAGGAGGCGATTTCGTGTCTGAAAAAATGCTGCCTGTCGTCGTAAAATACTAGAAAACATTTTAAATTTCCAAATTGTGTTAGAAAGGTATTTTTTCGGAAAAAGTGCAAATGAAAACTTCTTTAGATTCGATATTTCACTGAAATGAATGCAATATAAAAAAACAGTTTTTCTTTATATATTGATATTATTAAAAATTTTCAGCTAGTCGGATGTTTCCATCTCAAACGAAAGTAAAAGTGAAAATTAAAAAAACGGACATTTGCTCCTCTTTCCGACCTAACCACAAAACTAGATTACATACACTTTTGTACAATTTGTTAAAAAATTTTAATTTTAGTGCCACTAGAAGTAGATTCCTGCTTTTTGCATTCATAATGCCACCCTATAGATCTGACTGAAACTACAAATAACAAATGAATGTGTTCATCTAAAAAAAATGTTATAGTAGAATTGTATTTAATAATAAATAACCGTCCATATTTATATTAATTTTACTTTACGTTGCATAAAAACTAATTATGAATTTTATGACATTGATTTTTGAAGAGTAATATTTTTGGTTGTGTGTACGTTTTTAGCAGCTCGTTTATTCCAAAAATATAACATAGGCACAACATTCGAGGGGTGGAGAATTTTTGTGATAGCCAAGAATTAAATTTAACATACTCTCTGCGGATGTACACTTCTATGCATGTCCATTAATTCAGTCATTATTTTTGCTGTTCACGTTCACTGATGTTTATCAGTTCCCCTGCTCAAAATAAAAAATATATGCAATAATAATTTTAATAATGTTCGCGTCAATTATTTTCCCGCTCCGTAAATTCTATACATACAATTTTTTAGGATTTTTCCGCTAAATGCGTCATGGTGTCTCCATTGAACCCCATTGAATATTATAAAATAGCACGTCAAGAAGTTGTTGTCAAATAATAAGAGCTCTCTGTTCCAACTTGGTCTATACATATTTTAAAGCTATTTCTTCCTATGGCGAGGGTGTCGTTTAAAGCCTACCTAATACATATGTACATATGCCTTTATACAGGGTTTTCCAACAAGAGGTGTTATTATGAATCACACGGTATTTCGATAGCTGTCACTTTTATAGCTTTTATTCTTTGACATTTGACAAGTAGAAACTACGCCATTACTAAAAATGGAACGATACACGATTCAACAACGCATTGAAGTTATTAAAATTCGAAAAATCGAAAATCATCTTGACTGATGAGGCCAATTTCCACCTCGGTGGCTACGTCAACAAGCAAAATTGTCGCATCTGGGGCTCGGAAAACCCAAGAGTTATTGTTGAGAAGCCTCTCCATCCTCAACGTGTGACTGTTTGGTGCGGTTTATGGTCCGGCGGGGTCATTGGACCTTACTTTTTCGAAAATGAGGTTGGATTAACATTTACGGTGAATGGATTGCGCTATCGAGAGATGATTAATGATTTTTTATGGTCGGAGTTGGATGGTATTGATCTGGACAACGTTTACTTTCAACAAGAAGGCGCTACGTGCCACACAAGCAACGAAAGCCACTATCCACGTGCAAGCTTTGGCTTAGGCAAGAGGCAATCAGGCAATCAGGCAGTCCAACGAAAGATGGACAGAAATCGGCACTTGCAGGGTAGCTAGACAAATCTGGCCAAGGTATGACCTGAGAAGGTCAAAATATCTCCTCGCACTAGAGAGGAAACGATTGTCTACGTTAGTACAGGTTCTGACGGGACACTTCTTGATCGGCGAACACGCCAAAAGATTGGGTATTGACTCCAATGACTTCTGCCGAAGCTGTGGAGATGAGGAAGAAGTAGAGAGCATTGAGCACTTGCTTTGCGACTGTCCCGCTTTGAGTAAACGACGACTGGACATACTAGGGTCGGCCTTTTTAGGCAGCCTAACAGATCTTTCCAGTACTGATATTCGTACTATCGATAAATTTATATATCAAACAGTTTGGTTTCGATGAGGGGCATTTCAGCCCGTGGTAACACTAGGGACCTAAACTGGTCTATGTGAGCTTGTAAAAAATACGGCTGCCACCCTAACCTAAACCTAAACCTAAAAAACCCAAGAGTTATTGTTGAGAAGCCTCTCCATCCTCAACGTGTGACTGTTTGGTGCGGTTTATGGTCCGGCGGGGTCATTGGACCTTACTTTTTCGAAAATGAGCTTGGATCAACATTTACGGTGAATGGATTGCGCTATCGAGAGATGATTAATGATTTTTTATGGTCGGAGTTGAATGGTATTGATCTGGACAACGTTTACTTTCAACAAGACGGCGCTACGTGCCACACAAGCAACGAAAACATTGCTCTTCTACGGGAAAAGTTTCCGGACCGTGTTATCTCTCGAAAAGGTGATCACAATTGGCCACCGAGATCTTGTGATGTAACACCTTGCGACTTCTTCCTTTGGGGCCACGTGAAAGATAAGGTCAAGACCTCAAAGATAGAATTCGTGAGGCTATCGAGGATATAGGGCAGCCACTTTGCGATTTGGTTATGGAAAATGTCATGAAAAGGATATGGTCCTGCAAGCGTGGTCGTTGTGACCATTTGGCTGATGTTGTTTTTCATTATTAACGGCATACCTTCCACTTTATTATGAAATAAACATCCGATCATTTATCTCAAAAAATGGAATTTTTCTTTGAATACCAAAATATCACCCCTTGTTGGAAAACTCTTTATATAGGTGTATAAAGAGTGTGTAGGAGAAAATATATAAACAAACGCCCGTTATGGTTGTTGGATTTCTAATGACTATTTCATTTTTGAACATACATGTATGAATATATATACATATATGTATATGTATATTGATAATGTGTAAGGTATCAATAACGCAAAAGAAAGCAAGCACAATTGTTTAAACTATCGAAGGAAATTGGAAGCAAAAATACAAAAAAGCAAGAAATCAACCATTTAGCCGACGTTGCACGTTACTAATAGCACGCGCAGCGCCAATCAAATGTACATTGTTGAAGCGGAAGAAATATGTGTGCTCGCAAACAACTAAAAGTGAGGCAAGTAGAAGCAAACAGCGAAAGTAAAATAAATTCAAAGCGTATAAAATGATATGAAAATAGAACAAAAAAAAACCTGGAAAAATATCCCCTAAATCGCAAGCTATGTCATATGACATCCGAAAATTGGCGGGCTTTTCATTTGTAGCTAATTCTGCTCTTCCTTGGTCACAGATTGGGTGAATCTTGTTAAGCACCATAATTTGGTATGTTTATCTTTCTTGTATGATGCCCTTTAAGGCTGACGGCAGAGTTCACGCTATAAGCGGTGCGATACACGCTACACCTGCTGTTCACAACCTGCTAAGAAAAAACAGGCAATACTTTTTAGAGGCATTGCTTATAGAGAGAACTCTGCCGTCATCGTAAGTCTTAAAATATTCACTACAAAATAACTTTCAGTTTGGTTTTATAATGAGTGAGCAACAAATGATATCATATTTTTGGTCGTGATGTACTTACGAAATAAATCCTTTCGAACCAAATTCCGTGCACACAATACTGCAATAAAAACAAAGAAAAATATATGATTTAAATTAGTTTTAAGAAATGATTGTATAGTTTATTTTTTAGACAAATGTTTTTCGTTGCCTTGAGTAACTGATAGCATCTTAATACCCGACAACACACTGTGGTACGGGGTATTATGACTTTGTGCATTTGTTTGTAACGCTAAAAAAACAAAGAGATAGAAACATAGATTATTATACCGATCGGAATAGAATCACTTCCGTCCATGTATTCTTGTTATCAAAGTGTAGGTCGTAAATATAAAGCAATCTTTACAAAAATTGCAAATAAAGGTATCCACCAATGCCACTTCTTAACTCTCTAGAGAACACATTTTTCAATTTATATGGCTGTAGTTTAAGAATTTATACTTTATATTGGGCCTAATCGTCTAGTAAAAATGGGGTACATCGGTTCATGTTTTTGCATAGCCCCCATATAAAGGTCCCCACCGATGTCACTTCTTGTGCCTAAAGAGAACACATTTTCCAATTTTCTGCCTAAAATTTATAATTTATGTTGGACTTAATCGTCTCTAGTAAAAATGGGGTACATCGGTTCATGTTTTGGTATAGCCCCCATATGAAGGTCCCCACCGGAGACACATCTTGACGTTCTACAGAATAAATTTTACAATTGATCTGGCATTTAAGAATTTATACTTTATATTGCCCTTATTCGCCCCTAGTGAAAATATAACGGTCCCTTCCGACTGTACTTCTTGGCGTTCTAGGGGACGTATTTTTTAACCCATCATTGAATTAAATCGTCTCTAGTGAAAATGGAGTACATATATCGGTCCATGTTTTTAAGTTTTTAACATGTGTGCTTGCAACTTTGAAATGTACTCTATTTAACCTGCAACTGTTTCGACTAATAATTGTTCTCCGTGAATTTGTTGGCAAACAATGCTGGAGAATATTATACAGTCGCTCAGCCTTACAGGTAGTAATAGTTGTAGTTAAATATTCAAAGAGAAAACAAAAATTTGTTGGCTTTGTTCTTATCACCGCATTTTTACTTACATAAAAATAGTTTTTGAGACAATATTGTATTTGTTCAAAAAAAGGGTAACAACTCGAAATTGAAAAAAAAAACAATAAATGTAAATTTTAATAAAATAATATTAACGGAAATGTGACAATGCAAGAAAATACCATTAAAATATATTTTCATATTTTTTGTTTTTTATATTTCAAATATAGGGTGATCCATTTCGAGGTTCCCTACTTTTTTAAAGAATAAACACAGAAAATTCAGATGTTCCATCCGTTGAGTCCAATTTTCGATGACTCGATTATGTTGACCATAAGTTGAGCAAAGTGCACGAAATACAGAACGTGAATTTTCGTAATAAAGTTGAACGATTTGTAAACGTTGTTTAGTTTTTCCGTGATGAAATGCCAAACAATAATTAACAAAAATAACATGACAGCATGACACGACTCACAAGTGATCTGTCAAAAAAGGCTATTGAAAAAAGTATCTCTACTTGGATCACCCGTTATTAACGAAAAGTAGTTTTGCCAAACTTTAATTTTGAGTTTCTACAATTTATTGAACTGGTGCGATATGTTGAAATCTATAGAAAAAAGTTTGTGTGTCAAGAAAGAAAATTTACAATAAAAATGCACTTATAGAAACAGTCTGCAAATTTGACTCAAAATACCCCAACTTCAAATGGCTATAAACTTTTCCAAACCCGTTGGCTGCTTTGATATACTAGTGGTGTAATATCATGTCCAATTGGTCTCGTTCGGGAAAGATTTGATGACACAAAATTTGTTGCACAGTGTAATAATTTAAGAAAGCTTTAAACATCAAATTAATTCCTATGATAAAATAAATTTTGATTAGCGAATTGATCTACTTACTTGTTATACGAATTTTGTGTGCTCCATTGCGCCGTGGATATTCCAATTTATTCATAATTTAAAAACAAATAATACAATTTATACACAAAACTAATAAGATATTATGACGACGTAAAATTTTAACATATTTATACACGGCTTTTTAAGTGGACATATACATTTTCATTCGCATTTTTAACCATACACTAGTAATTTTTAATGAATTGTGGTAAGAATATTGATATGGCTGAAGTAGCTGTAATGAAAGAAAAAAATAAAGCAATTTATTAATAATTGAAGTGATGTTTTTTGTTATAGTAAAAATAAATGGATGAATTAGACGCTAAAATCAAATGCTTTGATGCTATTGTATATTTTTGATGCGTTAGTACCCAAAATTACAAATAACATCGGATTATTTAGTTTCTATGGATGAGGACTTGTCTGTTCAACGGTTTCGAAGATTTTTAATTTATATGTAACTTTTTCATTTATAGATAATTGTTCCGATTCAGATCAATGTTGTCTTTATATTGCCGTAGAATTACAAAGAAACGTTTAGATATGGAGTGCCTACAACCACTACCGACACCTCCGATGTATTTGAATATAGTCAGTTTAACCCCCAATAACACCAAACAAAATAACCGAGCGTTAGAGCTAACGAAAGTTAAATTGTATGGAATTTGACAGCTATAACCGGTAGTTAGCTCTTAAACCTAGTTTATTTATTTATTGTTAATGGCCCTAAGAGCTTTATGCCCAAACTCAGTTTGGTTTAAGATTTTTTTATTTATTCTATATTAATAAAAATAATCGAAAAAGGCCAATTATTAACAATGGGTGTTTTTTTGGCAACTTTATTTTTGGCAGCACAGCTGTTTTCGTGTAACATGTTCAGTTTGGTCATAATTTAACCATGAATCGATTAACAAACGAACAACGCTTGATTGTGAATTTTATTATCAAAATTCGGAATCTTCGGACTTAATTTGTCTGAAGAGCAGCCAGAAGCATTGCAAGAACTGCATGCATCTGGCTGCTCTTCTGCCATGCCGAAAAATGCACTGTTTTGTGTGGATTATGGCCGGTGGCATCATTGGACCGTACTTTTTCAAAGACGATGAAGGCAGGAACGTTACAGTGAATAGCGAGCTACCGTGCGATGCTTACGAATTCTTTTTTGCCCAAAATGGAAAATCTGCCTGCCACCAGTGTGACCGCCGGGAAATTTCAATATGTATCATAAAAAGTGATTTTTTGCCTCTGTAATGCGATTTTCAAGTTAATTGTAATGCTACAAGGCATGAGACATTGAAAATAGAAAATATCGTTTCTTAAAGCATTTTCCGCGTACTTTTATAAAAAATACTAATTTTAGTTTTAATTTTTTTTTCGGTCACTTTTCGCGTATACAAAAATATAAATTGCGATGTCTCAGAATCGATCTAATTTTGTTTCCTTAAATTGTTTATAAAAAATGGTCCATATGTACTCTATCGATGGTGTAAATTTTGGAGTGGGGACGACATAGGTTCAGAAGTTACATTATAATAACTGGATGTTGAGACGCTAAATCTGTGGTTTTCACGAATAATCGAATGTCATAAAATCAAACTGTTCAGAAGAACAAATTATTTTTATGATTGCGGCTTCGACAAATAATCTTTTAATTTTTTTTTCTTAACTGACATTTTTATAGGAAAAGTCCTGGAGGATCAAATTCCGTATAAGGATTAAAAAAAAACCTAACCTAAGTCATCAGTATGGTTTTCGTTATGTTTCAGTATTTCTTCCAATTTAATTCATTTAACCGAGAATATTATGAATACTATTGATAAGAGTTCGTGATGTGTTCTCGATGCACTTGACTTATCAAAAAGAGTAAATAAAGGGTCCGCCAAATAACTTTTTTTTTAAAAAACATCGCGCAAAACTTCGAGTGTAGCTTCGGCTGTGTGGCACGTAGCGCCGTCCTGTTGAATCCAAATGTTGCCAATATCCTCCTCTTAAATTTTTGTGAACAAAAATTCAACATGGCACGATAACGATCGCCAATTGACTGTAACGGCCACTCCTTGCTCATTTTCGAAGAAAAATGGCCAATTATGCCTCTGGACCAAAATCCGCACCAAACAGTGACTCGTTTTGGGTATATCGGCTTTTTAATGTATGCGTGCGGGTTTTCTGTGCCCCAAATGCGACAATTTTGCTTGTTTACATAACCGCCAAGATCAAAATGAGCTTCATCTGAAAAGATGTTTTTTTTTTTGGAAAAATCGGCATCTTCTGTAATTCGATCGCAGGTCCACTTGTTCAAGCTTATACACAACCATATTCATTCATCGGAAGGATACAACTAATTATCTGTCAAATCAGACATGAGCTAAGTGTTACCATTCACGAAATAAGCACTAGTTGAAAAAAACGTTAGATAGCGGACCCTTTATTCATTCCATATTACGAAGTAATAAGTTTCAATTCCTTACAACTGCATCTAAACAATTTCTTCGCATCTATCTGATCGCCCTCAATATGTTTCGTTGTATGGAATTAATTCCAGCATTTGACTTTCGAGGGGTCCATTCTGGGTAATCGTATTTTTATTTTATATATTATGACATTGTGAACCATGTCGATGTATCACATTGTAAAACTTTTTTATATGCATTCTCTTTGATGGTAACTCATTTAATTTTTTTGGAACCATTCATCAATATTACTTTCGACAATATAAAATTCTGGCTAGGCCGTAATAATCTACTTATCAATGGCAAAAAAGACATGTGTTTTGGCAACCCTCGTGGATTTTAGTTTGACCTTAATATTTGTATAAATGGTATTATACTCGTAGCTATGATTTTACAAGAGATTAAATGTCTTGGGATCAATGTGGATGTGGATAATAAGCTTGACTTCTCTTTGCACTTTACTTCATTAACAGGTAAACTTACTACAAATATTTTTCCCCCGTTATACCTATTAAGAAATATCGCTTTTGCTTTATTAATTCCTCACATTTATTATGCCATTGCGTTTATTATCATTTTATAGGCTTATTAAATAAACATTATCTGTATCCTTGTAAATACATTTTTAATAAAATAAATTGTAATTAATAATTATATTTTATATTAGACAAAAATTCCAATAAATATTGCTAGCCATGTTTTTTAAGATGCTAATACAAAAATTTGCTGCTAATTTGATTCTAACAATTTTTGTGCAACAAACTGGATTCGTGTTATCTTAGTTCATATTCACACTTGCAATTTTCCCCCCGCAGAATTGCAGTGTTTGTGGTAGGACGCAGTCGGTTACCAGTTACCCCTTTAACGACTGCGTCCCTCTCCCAAAAACACTGCACTTCTGCAGGGGGAAATTGCAAGTGTGAAAATTGTCTTAGTTCATGAGTTAAATGGGTCTATACCAATTTCTTCCATCGGAGTGTGATTGTCAGTCATTATTTCAAATGCATATAAGTTACATTTGATCCTGGCAATTGAGCAACAAAATTTTCGATTTGACACACATCAAACATGAACAGAGAAGTTTCTTAATATCTCTTTTATATTTCCTCGAAGAGTGTATTGTAATTAGTGAGAAACAAACTGTATTATTGTTTTATACCAGTGTAAGGGTTGGTTGGTAGGTTGGTAGGGGGCCCTTTATATTAGTCAAGTGGTTTGTCTGCTTTTCACGTAGGAAGGAAATAAATAGTATTACTGTTAATGTTAATAACAATTCAGTAAATGCATATTTTTGCATATTATTACCTTTACGCATATTGAAACAATTCCTTTTGTCATCCGTAGTTTTTCTTTTGCACTATTATTACATACATTTTTACTTCTTCACATGCACACGAACACGAATGTATGGACACATACACTACATATTCACGCCTTATTTTTTTTGGTGGAAAAAATCACTTCTACAAAAACATTTTTACGACAATTAGATTCAACACTATATCAATATTTGCTTTATTTTCACTTCAAAGTGATTTTAAACCGAGAAAAACGAATCAGAAACTATTTATTTTTATATCTGTCTGATTGTTTCAGTTTCACGAACACAACGATTTTCTTCTATTCTGATTTTTTGTGACGGAGAATCGCCCCACTTTTTTAAACGATTACTATACAAAAATCATAAAATATTTTGATGGTACAGGGACAATTCCGTGCTTTTGAATTTTTGGATGGCGGATTATATTTTATTATTTAATTGTAAAAAAAAACTTGGAGAAACTGTTAATAAAACTTTTTAATGCGTTCAACACCAAACGACGCCATATTGGAAAAAAATGACATCTTGACAAGCAAACTAAATAGCGGCGTTCGGCGACGAGTTGCCAACGATAGCGTAGATATCGAACGATTATAAGACTATTTGTACGATTTCTTCACTTGGTGGCAATTTTTTTCATATTGAATATAAAAAAAATTAAAATTACGCTGAGCAAATTTCAGGATGTTTGGAACAATTCCATACAAAAAAATAAATCGAGTTTCACATACGTTTGACGCTCACATTGTATAAGGGCATCTCTTAATACTAGTGAAAGTGTCAGACGTCTGTCAAAGTGTTGTTGTGTACACAGAAAACAATAGCATGAAATTAGAGTTTGACAGACGTCGGACGTTTTTTATTTAAGTCCCAAATCACACGAGGCAACAGTAGTTGTGCATAATCAGAGGTTCGTTGAAGAGAGAGGGAAAGGGAGGAATTTTGCTTTCTATTCCTCCTGCCACTCTGTCTCGTGTGATTCGGAAGTAAGTCCAGATTCACACTCGGCAACTTTTTCCAAGCAAGTGTCAAAGTTTGATCGGGAGAGGCGGGCGGAAAGAGCTCTCTGCCTTTCTCTCCTACAAACTTTGACACTTGCTTGGAAAAGTTGCCGAGTGTGATTCTGCACTAAGAGATACTAAATATAAGGCTATCTCTTAAATACCAGTGAAAGCGTCCGACTTCTCTCAAAGTGTTGTTGTTTGGGTTTGACAGACGCCCGACGCTTTTACTTGTATTCACGCCGTTGTATATCTCTTAAATGCCATTGAAAGCGTCCAACGTCTGTCAAACTCAAATGTCATCCTATTGTTTTCTGTGGACTCAACAGCACTCTGACAGACGTCGGACGCTTTCACTGGTATTTAAGAGATATACAACGGCGTCGATTGTGAAGCCGACTTGACTAATCGGCCAAAAGCAAACCTGGCTGGCTTTGTTCTCTGACAATTAAATTATTAATTAGCTGCATAAGAAATAAGTATAAAAATAAAGTATGTCCATTACCATTATTAATAGTAAACAAATCAACGATGAAAAAGATAAATTAAGTATGCATTTCCTACCGGCAAAAATCAATGGTGATGGAGAAGCAAATGTGGAAAAGTATTTCGCTGCTTACACACGCCGCACTGAAAATGGATTCTACACTAATTCTTTGCGCGGCTATCCCTTGGTTGGAAAAACAAGAAAGATACCGACACATTTTAAAGGTATAAATACTACAAAGTGATAAATACATACTCATACTTAAAAAACAATTTGAGGAAAATAGAAATATGCACCTCTTACTCAAAATATAAAAGTAACATAGTAAATGCATATAATTCCGCTGTCTATACATAAACTATAAAATTCATGTCTTTAACGAACGTTCCCAACGCAACCACTCTTACCCGCCCCTTCCGACCGAGGGGGCCACATCCCCATGACGTAGGGATTGAATACACACCATGATCCGGACCATGGCGGGTTATCACTCAAATATTCTAAAATTCCACGCATAGTGTTAGTTTAATAGTCTCTACCACCTCCACAAACTAACATATTGTAATATTGCATAGTAGGTTTACCAGACTGAAATTTTCGTACGTTTTTTTTAAACTTCCATAATTTAAGGTTTTGTGCTGCAAGAAACTCGCAAACCTTTAGACGAAGAAGCTGATAGAACACTCCGAGTTAAGGGCACATTTGAAGAGTTCACATATTGGAACTACGATAAAATACCTTCTGCTTCCGATGGATATAACCAGGCTTTGCAATTGTTGGATATAGCGAGTGTGGTAAGGCATAAATTACTTATGGATTGCTTAATAAAATGATTTTATGTATTATTTTTACAGTTGTCGGAACCAATCGACGAAACTGATGTTCTAAATGAAGTTAAGGAGAATACGAAGCTATCCAATTGAAGTGATAATAGGAGTATTAAACCGATTATTTAATAAAGTAATGTTAACACTAAATATAAATAAATAAATATATGTATTGTTGCTTAGATGACTTCACAGTTTCACTAGGTTTTTCTATTGCTAGAGAGCTAACCAATTAAAGTAGAAAAAGTTGAAAGTAAATGTATTGTATGGAAAATTAAAGAAAATTATCGCATCTGTAGAGTAACGCCCGTTTTTTCTGCAATTGCCTGTAAAGGCTGAAAGAAAGAAGTGTAACTTACTGTACAATTGTGATTCTTTTTTAAATAGTAGAGGATAAGAAATAAATAAGGCGTTAAGTTCGGCCATGCCGAAACTATATATATCCTCCTCCTATAGGGACTTTATCAAACCATTGTTCGTTAAGTAAAATCGGGGAAATGCTATATATGGAGCTATCAATATTTTCTTTATTTTTTAATAACAAGTTACCTGCAGCTATAATAAGTATATGTGCTGAGTTTCAGAAGTGTTACAAACGGAGTGACAAAATTATTATACCCCATCCTATGGTGGATTGTATACAAATTTGTTCTGAGGGAAAAGGGAAATTCGAAATGAGCGATTGAAAGTCTGAGAACTGTGATGCTGCTGTTAGGTACGTGAGTGTAATGTGGCGATACTATGGGGTCAGAGCAGTTAAGATGGAAGCTCCGTGACCACGATTTAATTGTTCAGTTGGCAGTTAGAACTGCTTCCACCCCAAAGTGAGGAAGGAACTCTCACTGTTGATAGTACATATTCATCATGATATCGAAATTGACTCGTAAAAAATTATTTCAATACAGATTTAAAAACATCTATATAAGTAGGTACATATATCATTACTATTTTTTTTATTACTGATACATACGGAAACAAACTTATTGCATAGAATTTCGAGTTCAAACAGAAATCATGAGTTACATAATATTTGTGTATATTACAATATACAAAATTATTTATAATTATACTTTAATATGTACACAATATTGTAGATCCACAAAAATGAGTTGTTCTCAGAATAAATCTCAAGCAAAAGAATGCAAAAGTTACTTAAAAGGGATATCAATAGTTATAACAATGATGATACCAGGTTAGGTTGCGTTACTGGTACAACAGTAGAAGAAAGTCTCAATTTGACAAATAAAATAGGGAGTTGACACTTCATATACAACACTACCTGGAAATATTGGTTTCGCGGTTACAACTATATTTTCGAATCCATTTTAAAAAAATAACTTTGTCACTAAATTGTCCTTTTTTTAATAACATTTTGATTTCTAAAGTTTCTTCATACGTTTTCTGTTCCTTTGCTTCAGATGAATTCAGAGAAAAAGATTGGTTATATGAATTTAATGACCAATCTAAAATGTAAATAAAAAGCAAGTACATGCATAATTAAACAAAGGGCATTTACTTAGTCTAGATTAGGTCTAATGTGAAATAAAAACTGCCGCCACTTATTTTCCACATTGGCAGCTTCTTCTGCACTATGATTTCAAAGGTGGCAAACAAACCCAAAACCTCTAGAATGGCACCACATCAGCTCGTGTGCTGTATACTCGCGTTATTTACTACTCACGCAAAAGATGCTCTGGTAGCGAGTGTTGTGAGACTCATGGTCCATTCATGTAACCATCATTGGGTATTAAATTACCATCTACTCCCAAATCATTTTGTTCGAATCCACCGCCTCCTCTGCCGGTGGGCATTTGACCACAATTTCCAAACATGTTCATCATATTAGGATTTGTCATGTCATTAAGATGTCCAGCCGAGTTGCCAACGCCTCCCATATTTCCATGCGGATTTGCATAGCGTTGAAAAAATTCCATACTGGGAGGTACTCGCATATTATTTAAATTTTGTGATCTCGCTGGCATATACTGAATTGTGTTGGGCGCGCTCGCTCTGACATGAACATTTGAAGACATATTGAAGTTATCAAAATTACCCGGCATACGACGAATTGACCGATTTGAAGGCATCATGTCGTTACCGCCTAAACCTACACCAGTTAGAGCATTGTGATTAAAGTGTCCCGGCGGCATACATAATTTTCCATTTAGCATACGTTGATCCATGGGATCCATACTATTCATATCGGAGGGAAATTGGCCAGGTCGACCTCCTAAACCAACCATTCCCATATTATTATTTGACATTTGATTACAATGATCTAATGGATGATCGCTTCGCCCTGACGGTCCGCTCATTAAGTCGCCAGTATTGACATCCATGAGTCCGGCCGATACGTTGTTGCCTCCACCTATTGTACTTAATCCCATAGCACTGCCCGTCAATTGTTGAGACATTTGGGCCAGCGATGCAATAGGATCAAAATTGCTTACGGGTTTATTTTGGTTGACACGATTACAGTTTGGATTTAAAGGTATATTCGTCGAATCGATACGGCGGCAAAACTGGGGAGGCATGTGTGGCATATTTTGCCTCATATTTGGTGCATTGGCAGGTGGCATACCGCCATAATTTAAACCAAAGTTTGGATATTTTGATTCCATGCCCGTGTTGCTTTGCATTTCATTGATCATAGGACTTTTACTTTTTTGTGGACTTGACCTTTTCAACTTGTGACCAGAATTTAAAGAATCGATTTCACTGTGTGACATATGGGAAAGTGAATGTGATGTGGGTTGATTCGGCATGTTACTGAGACCAGTTGTGCTTTGAGAGTTGTATATTTGCGTTGTATTAACAAGATTTGAACCATCCCGCGAATAAATGTTCTTATTGTTTCCACTTGGTAATCCGACGAAAGACGCTGCTGAAGAGTGTGGCGGATTAGAAGCTGAAACGGCAGGATTGGTCACGTCCACATTTGGTGGAGTTGGTGACATTCCAAATGGAACACGCGACGCAAGTGGTGATGGTATACCCATATCTGTGTTTGAATTATTGTGGCTTGGCTGAGTGGGGGACTGAGTTGATATCGGCACTGATGCTGAGCGCTGAGTTTGATGGTAGGGTGGTGGAGGTCCATTGTTGTTACGATTCGTTGGACTTGGACCAGTATTTGGTCGTGACTGGATTCCGTAACCTCCACCAACGCCAGTAGAATGTGAACGAGAAATTGATGGATTTTGATGACCAGGAATAGAGCTACCCGTCAAACCACCGGCATTGTTAATTGAGTCTCTGAATTTAAAACTATCCCCGAATGCATTATTTTGAAATTTCGACCACTCTTCGTGTGGTATGTTCATGTTTGCTGGACCACGTACGGCGTCTGTGTCAGTCGGTGGACAGTTGTTTAGATTAAAGGAAGACGTCATATCTTGGCTAGATTCGATGCCTGTATTAATTTGTTCATCATTTCGGCCCCTAGATTTCATAGAACTTAGGTTTGAATTCATTTTTGACATACACCCTTGTTTATTGGCTTGCATGATGGACATGTTTGATGTTTCACCAGAGCCGGCGGCATCATCACCCAAATTGGGTATGTTGTCAACCGAATGTTTGCCCATATTGCCAGGAAGATTGCCTCCTGAAACTGCAGATGGTGAATTATGTAGGGCCTCCATTGAACCGGCTGAGCTATTGGGGACATCGCCAGGCACTGCACTATTGGTCTGTGATGCATGAAAGTCGTGCCCATCATTTTCAGGAAAAAGGAATTTGTTCATTTTTTTGAGCTTCGCTAATTGTTCTTCCCTGTGTTGTCGTTGCTGCGGAGTAAGATTTTCATCTGGGACTTTAACTCCCTGCAGTGAGGGTATATTTGATTTATCATCATCCTTAATGCCACATACTTGTTGTGCGTTGTCAAAGCCCTCAGTATTATTTAATAAATCCAAAGGATTAGACGAGCCCTTTGTGTCTAAAACACCGAGTGTTTGTTCCCAACCCGGACTATTTTTGTTGACTCCAGCACCAACATTGCGCAATGTTCCTTGTCTCTGTGGCATTTTTCCAGAACTATTGCATTCATTTAACCAAAACGACGATTGGGCACCAGGACGATTCAAACTTCCTGTCTGCATAAGATTCATTATATTCAAGGAATATTGTCTCTGCAT
This sequence comes from Eudasyphora cyanicolor, assembly GCA_963930755.1. Classification (NCBI taxonomy): domain Eukaryota; kingdom Metazoa; phylum Arthropoda; class Insecta; order Diptera; family Muscidae; genus Eudasyphora; species Eudasyphora cyanicolor. The sequence goes on along the minus strand of OZ005738.1, from coordinate 5,571,630 downwards.
TTTTGAAGATTTGGCCGGATTTTTTAAGAAATCTTCGAGAAACATTTTGGTGGATGGTTGCATGCAATGATATGCTATAATTGTGGGAAATTGTCCTCCTACAACTGCTTCGGCGCTTTTATTAGCTAGTTGTGTAGAAAACACGAAAACGTGATTTTGCTGCTGCATATATTCGCCACCACCAGCCGGTGAATTCATGGCTCCTTGATTTTCCCCTTGAGGTGGGAAATTAAATTTTGGATTCCCATTGTAAGAATTCAAAGTTCTAGGTAAATTTTGCATAGTCGAAGCAGAATTAAATCCATCGCAATTTGATTTGGGGCTCGCACTCATACTATTGGTACCCGCGTCGAGACTTGATGGTATATTTGTAGACATTATTGAACCCACACTTTTGGATCGTTCCTGTACGTCGTCGTTGCCATTATCATCATTGTTCCCTAGGGGGGATGCATTTTGTGGAGACAATGCAGTATCCTCCTTCTTAATGTTGATATCCTTGTCATCTCTGGTGGGTTTAGCAAGAGGTGCGTTTGGGTTTACCTTACCCATTGAAACTTGTTGTGGCAGAGCACTTTTCGAATTCGGGGATGTGATGGCAAGAGCTGTTGACGATCCGTTAGAGTTTCCAAGATTATCAATGTCACCTTCTAGAATCATAGGACTGCTTTCTGTTTTCGGAAATTGTGCTGGTTCTTCTTCACATGGACTATTGTTGGCAGTTTTTGTATGTTGTGCTCTTGACATTTCTCCGTTATTAGACGATGAATCGGAAAATTGTTGTTCAGAAAAATTGGAGAGGTCCGAAGTTTGTCTTATATTGGCGGTATCTTCTAGCATCCCACCACGGGGATTACACATCGAATCTCGTTTATTGATATCCATAATCGCTTCGGTTGTACTCATCAGTGAATCGTCTTTAAATTAATATCTAAAATGTTGCAATGACAATAGTGAAAATTTTACCAGGATAAGGAAAAAAACTGGAAACCCACATACCCACACATAATATTATTAAACTGAATTAGAAATGCAATTCACAGCGCGTTGATTCGATGTTCAGCTTGCAAAACGCTCACTTTCTATGAAACGACTTTATATTCTTATATATGCTGCAATTATTTATACTTTAAATGCATTTAGGCTTCTTTTTCGTATTGAATTTATTTTTATATTGAAAGTTTTGGAAAAGCACTGAGCCGCGTATTTTTGCGGCGTGATTGGCTCATAAAACAACGGCGCCGCTGATACGTTAGTAACATTTAGGCTGTCTCTAAAATACAAGTGAAAGCGTACGGCGTCTGTCAAAATCGATTTCAGATACGCCGAATAATTTCTAAAAATTCCATGTTCACAGAAAGTACTGGCGTGAGAGAAAGAAAATTCGTGCTCTCCCTTTCTAAACGAGCTACTGGAACAAATATGTAATTTCACACAATAATTGCATAATATTTTTTAAATATAAATTTCTAATCTTATTTTTGTAATTCAGATCATTCACTAACATGTTCTTTTGAAATTATCCGTCGTATTAGAAATCGTATTTCGTTAGGTCTAAAACAATTCCATTCGTTTGAAAGAGTTTGACAGACGTCATAAGTTCGCTCTCGTACTTAGGAGACAAATGTGGTAAATACACGGCACAATTATCGATCCGGCATGGATCGTAATTTAATGATTGCAAAGTCCTGACTAACACAAGGCAATTTTTTCCAAGCAAGTGTCAAAGTTTGTTGGGGAGAGAGGCAGGGGAAAAGCTGTCTGCATCAAAAAATTGCATCGTGTGAAGTAGGACATAATGTGTGTGCACGAAATCGTATGATTTTCAAACCTAAGCGTTCGATCTTACGATCTTCCTATTTTAAATACGAATGAAAGCGTACAACGTCTTTCAAACTCGATTTATTTATTAAATTCAGTTCAGTTATTGGCCTACAAGGCCAATAAATTATATTACATAGTTCAATAAACCTGATTAATAAAATAAAGTTACATAACTAAAACTAAAACAACGTTAAATGATAACTGTCGCAGATACTAATATGTAACTTACGTATATATAACAACACTTTGACGGACGTCGTACGCCGACATCGTCTGTTTAAGTCGTTCACTAACATACAAAAAATTAGGTCGGCTCAGAGCTCTGAAGTCTAGGCGTCAATAATTTTATTTCGGCTCAGTTCTCTGCAGGCGTCTTTGTATTTTTTTCTTTGTATTTTAACTTGATAGGGCTCTAATAGCAAATACATATAAATTTCGCGAAAAGTTATTGACAAAAACTGTTAAATCTATTTAAAATGGACGAATGATATATGTGAAAATATTCAAGTAAATAAGTGTTAATAGAAGTATTCTCTTAGAAACGACAGATAATCGATATCTATTCCCTCATAATATGAATGTGTATGTGTTATTCTAAAAAATACAGGTGCGGTCAAAACAATTGTTTGTGGAGAAAGTTTTGTTGCAAATTCTCTAAATTCTTCTGTTGACAATAATTCAGAGAATTTAGCATTTTATTTCCTCCGCAGATTGCATTATATTTGTACATCGGTTTTTTTCAATGTCTCTCGTCTCAATATTCATTCAGATAAGAGCCGCCGCATCCATCATATGTATAACAAGAATGTCAGATATACAATTCATGCATGTATGTATGTATATGTATGTAAGAAAGGCCTTTTGAAAAAAATCAATAATGTACAACACGAAACGGACAGTGAACCAAAAAAGTTTTAGCACTATATTTTTAAATACATGAGTTTCTAATCATTCGGCTAAATAAAATAAATCTTTGCGTAAAATTGTTCGTGTAGTTGCCTTTGAATAGTTGGAAATAGCTGAGTTTTTTAGGCTAAACAGACAGTTTGGCAATCAAATAGAAAAACTAACTTCCAATGAGCTCACCTGTTTCGGACAAATGACAAGTTTCTCACGCATCTTTTTAATACATTTCGTATGTTCGCAAGATAGGTATCTGTTCTTCAATATTTATTTTAATATATGTTTAATGCCAAGAAAAATAAATCCTTTGCGGCCAATGTACGACAACTTTTGTTGACCAGTTATATTTTTATTATTATCAGAAAATATTTTTAATGAAAGGCATGTGACACAATTGACACAGTCCTTAATTTTCTCTGTAGTTGTGTTGACGAAAGTTATTAGCAGATAAGTTTAAAAAATGACGTTATGCCAAAACTTTTTTCATTCACTGTATATATACACTATGTAAGAGATTGTACTCGCCGTCTTCTGCGGCTGCTTTGACTCTGTAGTTATCTTTATTGTTGTAACTTTGACGTTTTACGCCCAAACGACGATGATATTAGGACAGAAAAAATATTAATTCTATTACACTTTTTAAATTACAAAGTGTTAAGCGCCGATGTTTTCAGTAAGATACGTTAAAGTTAGATCACGTAATTCATACCTTTACGTAGATTCTTGAAAACGGCGTAGAAATGTTGTTACTTTTAACTAATTTTTAATTGTTTCAGATATTTGACAAACTATTAATGGGAAACGCTTAGTTTATTACATGTATGTAAAACTGATGTCAATATAAAATTCAGAAATCAAGTGCGAATCGCTAATCTTATTCAATTACCTTTCAGGTCAGTATAGAACGAACTGTGGAAGGAATCCGGCATTCAAAACGGGATAACGACATCTCCATATAGCATGGAGCCTTCGGTATGTTTAAATGATGAGGCCGATTTTGAAGCGCAGAATGCAGCCCTACAAGAGTATGGCCAATATACGACGGTGTATCCAAATGCTTCGCTGTACGCCACTACTAAGGCATCAGCAGGTATGGGTGTGGGTCGCATGGGTTCCCAGTGCTCGTATCGGACTGACCACGGTTCGGCGAAAATGATTGGGTCTCAGAGTAATTTAACAAGTTCGGTTCAGGAACTCAACAGCTCAGCGGGAATACAAGCAGATCAAGGTGGAATGATGCCACCGAATCTGAGATATCTACAACCCTCACAGTATGAGGAGATGGCGGAATATGGAATGAATCCTGTTATGCCGTTTCCACCGGAGTCGCAATATGGCGAGGATGCACCAGTGGCTTATGGCTATGTCTCCGAGGCTAACTATGTTATGCCTTCGGTAAGTGCCAAATCAAATGCGTACGTCACAAGGCCGCCTATGTTCGATGACAATCGCAATGGTGCTGAAGTCGCTAGTGCCATAGGACTTCCTCAACCTGGTTTCGACGATGCTCACGACTTCCAAAACAAAATGTCTCAGCTAACAATAAGTTCGTTTGGCATTGTCTCCCAGCATATGCGCAACGGCGGAAAGGACGAAATTGTGGATGGCTCTTGCAGTGATATATGTTCGACTATGCGATGGCGTGATCCGAACCTCTCCGAAGTCATAAGCTTTCTAAATAATCCAAACAATGCAATTAAAGCCAATGCAGCAGCATACTTGCAGCATTTGTGCTATATGGATGATCCAATCAAACAACGAACTCGTATCTTGGGTGGTATCCCACCGCTGATAAGATTGCTCTCCTATGAAGCACCTGAAATTTACAAGTGCGTATTTCTTAATGCATTCTAGTTCACAAAACTAAGCGAATTAATATTACCTTTTTTAGGAATGCTTGTGGAGCCTTGAGGAATCTGTCTTATGGAAGACAGAATGACGAAAATAAACGAGAAATTAAAAACGCTGGCGGCTTGGCAGCTTTGGTCAATTTATTGTGTCGAACACAAGAATCTGAAGTGAGGGAACTAGGTAATTATTTCTCCAATAATAATAACAATTTAGCTTAATATTAACTTTTATCCTCTGCTATAATAGTTACTGGTGTTCTTTGGAATATGTCTTCTTGTGAAGATATTAAACGCTTTATCATAGACGAATGCTTGGCAGCGGTCGTCAGTAATATTATACATCCACATTCCGGCTGGGACCCAGCCTGTCCTGGCGAAACATGTTTTTCCACAGTATTTCGAAATGCATCCGGAGTCTTACGCAATGTGAGCTCTGCTGGCGAATATGCACGCACTCAGCTGCGCAATTGTGAATTCTTGGTTGAGTGTCTACTGTATGTAGTACGTCAAGCCATTGAAAAAAATAATATTAGCAATAAGACAGTGGAGAACTGTGTATGCATTTTACGCAACCTATCGTATCGTTGCCAAGAAGTTGAAGATCCCAACTACGATAAGCAGCCAATATCAGTTCCCACAAGAGCATTATCATCGAGTAAGGGTAAGATAAACACTCCATCTATACGATATAAATATGGTATTATGGAATAACCGTCCACCTCAAAAGAAAAATATTTTTAATTCGTTGAGTGCTACTATAGATCGATCTATATTGAATGGCTGAACGCAGCTCAAATTCGAAAATTTCTCACTTAGACGGTTATTGCAGAAAACCCCAGTGTATATGCAACATTTAATAAATTTTCGAAATCTATTTTAGGTGAAAATTTAGGTTGCTTTGGTACAAGCAAAAAGAAAAAAGCACAGGCTCAGAGCGAACAGCTTGATGGTGTTGTTCAATCAGGTTCTTCAAAGAACAGCAGCGATCAAACCAATCGGGGACCTCTAAAAGGATATGAACATTTGTGGCAGCCCGAAGTAGTGCAATATTATCTTGCCCTATTGCAAAGTTGCTCAAATCCCGAAACTTTAGAAGCGGCAGCAGGTGCAATACAAAATCTATCGGCTTGCTATTGGCAGCCAAGCATAGATATTAGAGCTGCGGTTCGCAAGGAAAAGGGCTTACCAATATTAGTAGAATTGTTACGCATGGAAGTAGATCGTGTTGTATGTGCAGTTGCGACAGCTTTGAGGAATTTGGCCATTGATCAACGTAATAAGGAGCTGATTGGCAAATACGCTATGCGGGACTTAGTACAAAAATTGCCTTCAGGTAATCCACAGCACGATCAAAATACCTCCGACGACACCATAACAGCGGTACTGGCCACGATTAATGAGGTCATTAAAAAGAACGCAGAGTTCTCCAGGTCTCTTCTAGACGCCGGTGGTGTTGAACGTCTAATGAATATTACAAATCAGCGTCAAAAATATACTTCTTGTGTCAATAAGTTTGCTAGTCAGGTCTTGTTCACAATGTGGCAGCATCATGAGCTGCGGGATGTCTACAAGAAGCATGGTTGGAAGGAACAGGACTTCTTGACGAAATTCATAGACTCTCACAGCGCTTCTGCCCATTCCCCTAACAATTCCAACAGTACACTGAACAGACCTATGGCTTCTCAAGGGCGAACACGTTACGAAGACCGTACAATACAAAGAGGAACAAGCAATTCTGGTAGAAACAAAGACGAACAACATTCGCAACAGTCACATCAATCTCAACAAAGATCTTGCCAGGACCCACAAATGCTTCGACAAATGGTATAACTTTATACGAATGTCCGTGCATAAATTCTAATAATATTTACCCTCCACAATTGCAGGTGGATGAATTTGCCATGAATGGTGGTGTGGAGGATGCAACCTACCAACGGCCTTCTGCTTACAATTCCGCGGTACCTATGTCTATGTATATACCAAGCAGCGAAAATCCTCGAAATCCGCCTAACTAATGGAACATCACATATTATGTATATAAAACATTTTTACTTTAAAAGTGCGCACATTTGGCATATAGAATATAAACGCTTTCAAAGTAAACATCAGCAAGAACAAATATTTGTCAAATTTTATTAAACCACACAATTTATTGCATAATATACGAATAATGTACGGTTCATTTTCAATAGTTGAACGAGTTGACACCTACAAAGAACACCGTATAATTAATTAAAAAAAAGAATCATTACCATTGCATTTAATAAAACACCCATAAATTCTAAAAACAAACACAATTAAACGTTTTTTAATTTTATTTCTTGGACTCAAAACAACGTAGTCAGTTGCTAATTTACAAACAATTTGTACCACGTATTTTTTCGTCGACACCGGTAACTGAATTAAGCGATAAATATTTATGTTTTCTGAAAATCACTATATCGTTACATGAAATGCAAAATAATGAATGTTTCTATTTACACTGCAAAAGTTTCAAAAAGTGATTGGTGTTATTTGAAATAGATGTCACTTTCTGATATTGATGCTAAGGGTTAGAGGAGTATTAATAATACTAATACATATTACTACTTTAGGACACTATGTGTGTGAATAATTTGTCTCCAACAATATTTAAAAATTAAAAAGTGACGCAATTAACGAAATTTTATTTTTATATTCCTTGATCATTTAAAAGACCAAGGTATATACAAATTTATTTTGGTCTTGATCATTTAATTTTTGTTTTCTGAGACATTTTTTTTTTATATTCCTTTATCATTTAAAGGATCAAGGCATATAAAAATTTATTTTGGTTTTGATCATTTAAAGGATCATTCTTGATCATCATTGATCGTTCTAAGAAAATAATTTAATATATACGGTCGTGTTCTGTAATCACGCGATGGTGATTTCAAAACACCATCGATTTTAAATTAATTATTAGTGCTCGGAAATGGTACGATTTATTGTTTAAAGTAAGCAACAATCAATTTAAACCAACTATAACAAAATCGCACGATTTTCGAACCCTCCAAGAGTGATTTTAAAATCGGTGATAATACTAAACCACCATGATATCAAATCGCGTGATTTCAGAGCAGGCCCGATAATCGAAATATAATATAGTAAACAAAAAGGTCACTTACGGTAGGCAATTTAAACCGTTCAGAGCATAATTTCAATGCTACAAAGAATCGCCCATCATTGAAACACAATAAAACGTTTTCAAGAGATTTGAATATTTGACGCATTCGCCGTCTTGTTATTGTTGCACCAGTATATGTGTTTTGTTGTCCATAAGATGTTGTTTGCTTCGCCTTGTATTGTGATTTCTGATATAATGGCTGGTTCCACGGTATGGGTCCAAAGAGACCTGGGAACAAGTTGACTAGGTTTGGCAGGGCAGTTGCACAGGTTTAGTGTGTCGTCTGGTCCCTGGTTACAATGCGGACAGCTTTTTAACACGTTGTCATCAATCCTAGCCAATACGAATTGAGGCTGCTACACCAGCCAGATCTCAGTGGGCCTACTGACTCTTGTCTATCGTGGTAATTCCTCTTCCTCTAAAGTCACAGCTGGAGTGTGATCTCCTAGCACGACGTTCATCTGGTATTCGGGAACCACGGATACTGACTACGGGATTTGGGGTTTGTTATTTAGGTAATTAGGTTATTATGTATTGCGCACACAGGGACTAGGTTCCATAAGTGACCTTTAGATTGGGAAATTCGGGAAATCACTGATACTGACTACGGGGTTTAGGCTTTGTTAGTGAGGTAATAGAAGTATAAGGTATTGCTCATACAGGGACTAGGTGGCCGGTTATGATGAGGGATCATGTTGATTGGTATTCGGATGCCTTCTACGGGATTGAGGTTTTGTTGGAAACTTACGGTATATATAATCGCGATGCTAATGTTAGGAGGCTCTCGTTTATGACTCACTGGTCTAGGGCTTTTTTGAGATTTAGCAAATGTTCACATCCGTTGTCTTAAATAATTTAGTAGTATTTTTTGAAGCAAATTTTAATTGCCGTCAGCTATTAGTTTTCCGTCTTTAAATATTTTCAATAAATTTTTATTATTATACTTGCATTATAACTGTGGGATAATCTTACATGCTAAAACCTACGTTCTATTTACGCAATACTATAGTATGCAATCGTGAATCTTGCTGATAATGGCCCCTGGCAAGGTCGATAGCTCCAAGAAGCCATCGTTTGTACACATAGCTCTTCATCCTACACTGTGAACAGATCCTAATTCTTCCAACCCACACAGCAACACGTTACTCTCCAGTAGGAAAACTTGACTGCCTAATCCCTCATAACGGGCCATAGTCACGCCCGTTATGAGGGAGTAGACGACATCCCTGATATTTTCAGGTCTCGGACGGGACACTCATACACGTGAAGCTGCAGCAGATGATGTTGACTAGGTGTCTTACTATTAATAAATTAATGTAGGACATTCATTTAAATTTTTAGTTTGGCCCTGCAATTAAGAGATGCAGACAACCATAATACAGGACATACCGAATTTTAGTTTCATTTTATTTGTTTGTAAAAAAAATTTACGATTTCGTGGCGTTGTATTTTATTTGCTCCGGCATTTGTATTAAATAATGTCTCATTATGTCTTTCTATAATCTAGAAATATAAATAACACATATACACATACAACAGCAATAGTCACATATGGGACAAAGGTCATTGGGTTATGGTGGTATACGCGATAAGTATTCCACAATCAAAATTAAACCAATACAACATCAGTAGCACATCACTGCATTTGTCTGCAACTCCACAAATAATTTATTTAAAAAACAAATTCAACCAAATATGTTATAAGAAAGCTGTGAAAATCTTAACTAAAAAGTATTTAGAATTTAAAGTTAATATAGGAAGAAATGTCTATGGTGATATTTTATTATGCAGAGCCAAGACGTGATCTACACCATTTTCAATTGAAATTCGAACAATCCATTTGAAATTCGTAAAAGGTCATCAATTGAATTTCGAAAAACTTCAATTGAAATTCGAAACACATCAATTGAAATTCGAAACACATCAATTGAAATTCGAAACACATCAATTGAAATTCGAAAATGTAAACAAATCTGTACTTTGGATTAGGTAGAATTTATTTAAATATTTGTTGCTGACTAAATCTTAACATATAATGTGGCGAACAGAAAACATATAGATAATCTTATCTATTATGAATACTCAATCAAAATTAGGTGAAACAAAACATATTTAAATATTTAAAACAGACAAATTGTATCACTTAAATGCTACATCAACTAATAAACAGCATTGTTTTGTTTATATTTTTCGAATTTCAAATGAGTTTCGAATGTCAATTAATGTTTTTCGAATTTCAATTGATGTTATTCGAATTTCAATTGATGCTTCAATTAATTTGTTTCGAATTGCAATTGATGGGTTTCGAATATCAAGTGATGTGTTTCGAATTTTAATTGATGTTTTTCGAATTTCAATTGACGTTTTTCGAATTCCAATTGACCTTTTTCGAATTTCAAATGGAATATTCGAATTTCAATTGATATTTTTCGAATTTCAAATGGAATCTTCGAATTTCAATTGATTTTTTTCGAATTTCAATTGAAAATGGTGTAGGTCTAAAAATCCTTTTATAAAAACAACGAAAAAAGAAATGATCTCTCCTTTTAAAACTTCGAGAACCACAGTGGAGTTTATATATATTTCCTTGCTCGTCGTCATATAATTACGAGCCGCCGCCTCCGACTCTAGGAAAGTGGCAAAAATTGTTTCTGGACGTATTCAATCCTAAAAAAATAAGTTCGATATTGAAGATCCCTACAAAAGACCATTTTCCAAATATATATATATATATGTACATAAGAAGAGAACTACATTCTTTTTTTCGTACATATGTACATATCGTCATCTGAAATCCAAAATCACGTAACATCAAAAAAATTAAAATTAATTTTATGATTGATTATAGTCTATTAGGCTAAACTACGCATTCCTACAATATTTTGGAGTTCAATATCAAAAATGTACTATTTTATGAGTGATACTCAAAATGACGTTACAGCAAACAAGGTCATTAAAATAGCGGAAAGATTCATAAAATGTTATTTTATTTAATTGAGAATGTACGCCACATCTAATTGCGCAAGATTTGTTATTTGATTTCGCCTTAATAGTCTGAAATCCCTAAATTTGGTCAAAAGCTTGAAATTACTTTACATTGTTTTTTGGTTCTCCTGAAAAATCATGAACATTATTTTGGATTTCAGGTGACGATATATGAATTTTGAAAATGATTTGTATGGAGAAATTAAACTATTAACCTTTTTTTTATTTCGTGACAGCTAACAGAAATATTATAATTTTTTGAGTTTCTACCTATACTCTGAAAATACTAAAAGAAAACCACGCCTACTATGGTGATAATTTTTTTTCACTTAGGAGTTTACTTTTGATTATCCAAAATATTATATTTTACACATGTACATAAATTTAATTATAACACATCAATTAATAAGAAACATGAATAGTAAAGAAAAAAGGTAAAAACGTATGTATCAGAATGATGTTATGTTACTGCTGCCAATCGAATTATATATAAAATTATGCGCCTCTAACAGATGCATTTCCGTTATGCAAATACACACAAGTAGTATGACATAGCCACTGTACTGGATGGCCTTAAGGAATTCCCATAATTTGTCGCAAAATATGCTCAGTAGAACACAATGAATAAGCGAGTGGACATTGACGATTCGCCACAACCACGCAACGCAAAAGAACCACGTTGATTTGAAGACAATTTGCTGGTAGGACATTTGGGCGGGAGTAACGTCGTTACGTTCCAGCATATTTTGATAGACAGCTATGTAACGATTCCACGCTGTGGAGCTGAGGAGTAATTGACCAGTAAAACTGATAACCTTCTTCGCTACTTTGCGAGTGGTGGGCTTTAGTTTAGTCTTCGTTGGAGCATCTGACACTCGTGTATCGACCATTGGCAATTGAAGGTAACCGCGGCGGGGTGGATTGTTTTTCAAGTAGAAAAAAATACCAAGGATAAGTGCTATGCAACCTAGACCGTCGCAAATCCCATCCACATAATAACCAGTCGTCCCCACTTCAGAACGTTCACCTCGTATATTCTTCTTGACACGGGCTACATGGCCATCCAGGTCATCAAGGAAGGTGCGAAACTGAAATAGCACCACACCCAAGCGTCTGTAGCCCAGACTGTCTGATGAAACCAATTTACCAGCAATACACGCCACACCCACGTGAAAAAATGATATCATGTTGGCTGTTATAAAAGAGGATTTAGAAAATCCAATAACATTGTCAAAAATCGTTGCCAACGGCGCAAAAATATAATGATTTGTATGATCTAAAAGAATCGCCTTTACTGTTACATGGCACAGAGGGTTCAGTTCACACCCCAGCCATGTTTCTGATTCATACGTTACTACGTCTCGCTGAGGTATATCGGTGGTTGTGTTAAAGTGATAATTTCTTTCTAGGGGATAATTCTGTATACGCAGGTACAACTGGACATCCATATATATATAGAAAATGATCAGGACTACTAGTAGACCGAGTAAAATTTTACTGATTTTACTACTGGGGCCGACCATGGTGACAACAACAGTAAGACAGCAACCCAAATTTGTAGTTACGACTGCGGTGATATTTCTTTCTCTCCTTTGAAAAATGACAAAGTCAGTACACAACAATGTCCGATGATATCTGTAACAAAGAAGGATTTCAGTATTAAAAAAATTACTATGCGTGCAATTCCTGTAATCTCCTTAAAACGCTATTAACACATACTGAATTCATGAATTCACCTGTATTTTTGTCCTACCTCTAATATTATTCGTCATGACCTAGTCGAAAGAGGTCTTAACGTCCGTTCCCTACCTTGGCAGGGTGGCTGAAGGGTAATTAGGTTCTACAAGATGGAGGCACAGAATATGGGATCATTGGCAAATAATTGCGTATAGAGGCTTCTCTCAGCAACAGTATCTCAAATCTATGCGATAGTGTCATCCTGTAAACTAAACCACAATTTATTATAGTGGTATTACACTTTTGGAATGTTAATTTGGAAGGCGGTAACCAAGTTGCAACATGATACTTCTATATTTCTCGAGGCACCCTTGATCTGCTGGGAGATTTTAAGTTCTGGAAATCCTCCAACATCCCTTCATGAACGCCATGTACTTAGAGAACATATTGCCTTACCCATAGTCCCTTCTCATATACCATCAATTAGTCAGCGAATTCGCTTTTATTACCACTAATTAATATTGCTGTGCTGGGGTGGCACACACACGCACACACACTTTTCCGATCCAAGTAAATTTATTTAGACTGGCACAAAATAAACTTCTTGTCTAAACCAAAAATATACATTTTGGATTTCGACGCAACAGGGACGAGTCGGAAATTAAAGAATAGTCTGTCCTTTTTCTTTGTTTAAAGATGCTCACCTGGTAAGAAATTCACTCGTTGTTTATTATTCATTACTTAAATATATTAGGGACATTAACAATTCCGGTCTTGTGTTCTAACGAAAATAATTTATTAAATTAAAAATATTATTGAGGCGATGCGAGAACGAGAAAATGAGAAAATATGAAAGTTCTTATTTTTTTGGGGGGCGTTTAAAGTGCATGGTGATTCATATTTGTTTGTTCGGTGCAATCATATTAAAAAGCGTTCCCTCGTTTCTGCCGTTTTTTTGAAAAGCCTTTTTGGCAAAAGTGTTTTTTACGTAAAGCTTTTAGAAATTTTGCTCCCATAATGACACCAAAATTAAGAAAATTTTCTCAAAATTGGGGCTCAGACCAATGGGGCCCTCAAAACCCAAAAATTAAGCCGATCCCCGACATTGTCAACATTATACTCAAACGAAAGTTAATGCCATGTAGAGCTTAAATATGATTTTATATATAAAATATATTTTGCGGGATTTGAGGCCCACAAAATCAATATTATAGTCAAACGAAAGGAAATGGCGAGAAGTCTCCTAATAATGCAATAAAAAAAAATAATTATGCGTTAGGCCCATATGACCCAGTAAAATGGGCGCTCAGGCACACAGAATATATACTATACTTGATATTATTATTATTCTTAAGCTAAGATAATATGCAAAAGCAACTTTTCTAAAGCCCTAGCCCTTCCAAGGATTGATACCTGTATGTCACTTTTTTATTTTGATACTAAATTTCCCACTTTTTTCTATTTCGTGTCCCTTTGTACTAAATTTGTGGCACTTTTTGAAAAAAAACGTTTTTTATTATTTTATCGATGTCTCAGCACAATAAATGTACGAAAACGCGTAAGACCGGCCGGACACTGGATACGAATTTGTTCAATTCAATTGAACGATCCAAACACTTGAAGTACTATGAAAGCTCGCACACTGGGTGCGAATTAGTCGTACGTACATGTAATTCCGATGTACGAATGCAATCCCGACATGTTTGGATTTTTATAGATTTTCGCAAAAAGTTGAAAGAAAGAAGAGGTGAAATATATAAAAAGTGAAATAAATTTCAATAATCACATAATTACAATGGTAACAAAGCTTATGGTGTTCTAGGCTTATTTAAGCGATGGGCGAAAGAATTTTCAGACCCATATATAACAAGGAAGCTTTATACTTCACTTGTAAGACCTATTCTAGAATATGGGTCCGTTGTATGGGACCCTCCATACGGGACATACATCGATAAGATCGAATCTGTTCAGAAGCAATTTTTATTATTATTTTATTATTGTAGTGGAGTTGAAAGATTGAAAAATATATGGGTCAGAATTAGGGTGTCCAAAACCGGGACCGGTTATCCGGTTTTGCAACACAAACCCGTAACCGGTTTCTTAAAAAATGTCATTTTCGGTTAACCGAGAAAGCCGGTTTTTCCATGTCGGTTAACCGGTTTTTTTATTTATTGTTTAAAACAAAAATTAAAGTATTGATATATTTTTTCTACTTGTTGTAGATACCATTTATAACAGGTGGCGCAAAAGTAACCTTTCGATGTTTTTTGGCTGTAATTAAAAAAAAATGAAAAACTTTGATTCTTCTTGTGGATCCGCGTTCTGGAGCAGGGTAGCGTAACATTGTTTATTAACGTGTATTTCGCATGTGTTTACTACACAAATGTCAAAACAGAACTGACATTAGGGGGCTCGCAAAATTTATAGCATATTCTGATAGGAGGATTACTTTTGCGCCACCTTGTACAAGATGCAACAAATAACAACGATGAGGTGGATAATTCTGACAGTTCTGAATATTTTGAAAGTGAATATGATCTTGAAAATAATTTTGGCTTTATTCCTGATATCATGATGTTATAAATAAAGTCAGGAAGTACAGCAAAGCATTTAATAAGTCGTCCATGAAGCACAGAACACTTCAAGCATACGTTCAAGAACGGAAAGACAAATAGCTTCGACTTTTTGCTATGTTAAATCCCGACAGAACAGCCAGATACCTCTGATTCGGTTTGATATATAAGTTGTTATATTGATGAGTCAAATAATTTAAATTTGGATTTATATTTTTTTTTTTTTTTGTATAATGACTTTGCTTTTTTTGAAAAGTTTAAGAAGAAAACGGAGAAGCTGTGTTACTTATACAATGCTTTAATGATTATCGGACTAATATCGACTACATCAACTTTTGTGAGCTTTTTCAACGTCAAGTTACATAAAAAATTAAAAGAAAAATCATTTAAAAATAATCATTTAAGTTGTATTCTATTTTTAAGATATTTGTTACGGGAATTGCCCGAGCGCAAAGTTTCCACGGAATTTTGAACACCAAATACAAAACTCAAGATTTCGAAGCAAAGGTTCTATATTTAAGTATTAAAATTCCTATTAAAAAGCAAAGAAATTATACGTTTATAAAGGAATACACAATGTCTTATTATACTTATACTAACTTTTTGGTATGAAAACAAAGCGCAAATTATTTAAATATTCGAAATTAAAATTACAAGATCTTTATATGATTTTTTTGAAACAAAGATATAAAAGTTGTAACCACAAATCAACTTTTCTTATTTCTGCAGAAAAGGCGCTTGCATTCGCTTGAGTTTACTTTTATTTTTTGACATTACATTACTTAATGAAAAACAAAAAAAAAAAACTAATCGATAAATACGACACAAATAAATAAATCGATAACTTCATAAACGACAGTGGCGTTAACAATATTATTATAAAAAAAACGTTCTAAATGATTTATTATTTTTTTAAGGAAATTTCAGAAACATAATACTTTATATTTAAAGTAAACAAAAAATTAAACCTGTAATAAACGAAATAATAATCTATTTTTGTTTACTAATTTTTACTACTAATGATTGTAAGTTGTTTTTTGTTTTACAATAAACATTTAATGAAATTTTAATCACTTTCGTATTTATTTAAAAACCGGCCTTAAAACCGGTTAACCTGTTTCGACAAAAAATTATAACCGAAAACCGGGTTTTAAAAAAAGTAATATTTCGGTTAAACCGGAAACCGCTTTTTCGAAATAACCGGGTTTATGGACACCCTAGTCAGAATATTTAATTCGGTTGTTTGGCTAAGAAACGGTCGAATTATTTCCCCTTTTTTAATTCGTACCACTGCGTAGAGTTTTGCAAAAACACTGCACACTGGTACGAATTACTGCTTGTCAGACTAGTTTTGACTTTTACCATAACTTTTACAAATATTCAGTCTCCCAAAAATTGTTTACTGTTCTGAATTTGTGAGAGTGCGACGACTATTCTTTGAAGAAAATCGAAGGGGGAACAATTTTTTCTACAAAGGTTTTTTCAAAAAACTTTCGTAATAAATTTTTTTAAAAAATTTAAGAAAAAAAAATGGCGCATTGTGTCCTCTTTAAAAACAAATCGGCTCAGACTTTCGAGGGCAATTACAAATTTCGTAAAACACAAAAACTCACTTTTTCAAAAATTAAAATGCCCATAAAATTTTTTAAAAAGAAATTATAGCGAGATCTTATTTTACCTATTCGTAACTGCTTATAAACGTTTTAGCCAAAAATAAACTACATAGGTCGATATTAAATATTCTGACCCAACAAAATAGCTTAGAATACATACATGTATATATGTACTCAAATGAATAGTTTTAGTTGTTTTCATTTAATTTTATAAACGAGTTTGTTCTTGGTAATCAGACAGACGTGATTTATACAGATTTTAGTAAAGTTTTCGATATAGTCAATCACAAACTCTTAATACATAAGCTGGATCTTATTGGTTTTAATAACAACTTATTGCGTTGGATATCGTCTTATCTTGATGGTCGTATTCAGAATGTGAAATTTGGTAGATCCTGTTCAGATACGATTTTGGTTTCATCTGTTGTTGAAATTTAATTAATTGGCCTTATTTGCATAACATTACTAAAATGGATTCAATAAATAAATAAATAAAATAAAATAGTGATTTTAGTCTTCCACCCTATACGAGTTTGATAAGAATGCCTACTTAAGAGTAGACGTATTATGCTGAACACCACCATGGTGCTGAAAGTTATAAATGGTGATGTGCCCTCTAATGTTATTCTCTCTAGGATTGGATTCAATGGTGGGTAACAGGTGATGCGTTGGGACTTTCGAAAAAATGTTTTTTGTTGTCTAAAAAAAAGTATGCCACTTTTTTTGAAGAATTACATTTTTTGAAATTTCCCAGCGGTCGCCTTGTCCAATGCGAAGCAAATTTTGCTCCATCATATGGAAAATTACCACACCAAAGACAATCGAAGGTATAGACACCCCAGTGTATTCGCACATTTTTACCAAAAGAGGGGGGGAAAGTCAATTTCGCGTACGTTTGTATGCGAGTGAGAAGATTTTTAGGTAGCCATCTACAGAAAGCTTTGTTGTTAGTTTAAAAGTCAACAGAAAAGCTTTTATGGTTTTTGACTGCACTAAGAGTGTAGTTGTGTTGAGTAAGAAGACTCATATATATATATATATAAAATACATAGGTACATTTATATATAAAATACATGTTTCTATAATAATATAGAAACAAAATTTTCTTGACGAAGATCTGATGAAGAAAATGTCCAACTAATTTCATCATTGTCTATAAGTGGCATTTTAGAATCACCAGTGAATTTCATCCTGATGTTTTCTGTTACACACATTTATCAATTACTACTGGTATTTGGAATTAAGTTGACAGCATACATTCAAACATTCTTTATCGTTATCGATAAAGAACATTCCATGCATGTTTTTGAATTGGCTCAAAATTGTATGAGCTTAATTGCCAAAACTCCATGGAATTTGCTGAAAATTGTATAAGCTCAATGAAATGCCAAAATTTAATAATGCCAATGATTTAAAAAAATCAAATTTTTTTTCATTTTCTAACACTGATTTACAAAAATCATTTTTTTTTCATTTTCTAACACTTCTTGCTTTATGAACCATATTTTCGGCGAGTGCTGAATGTAGGGTTGTCGTACGGAAAATCCAAAAATTATTCAGAAAATTTCAAATATTCCAAATATTTCAGCTTTGCGCTATTTGGGGACCAAAAATAAATTTATTACTATTTTTGATCAAATAATTTTTTTATAATCAACATATGTATATAATCATATAGAAATAAAAATGCAATTTTTCAACAAAAAAAATCCCGCAATTTTTTTAATAACGAATTTAAACATTTTTTCATTTCGAAATAACAATGAAAATTTTTCGTGTACTTACTAGTATATTTCATTTATTTTTTTTTCATTTATTTCATCATAACTTGTAATTTAAAGCTTCAAAGGCCAATTTAAAATAAATTACAAAATGCATAAAAAATAATAGCAGCTTAGAAGACTACTCCGACTGATGACTACTCCATTAAATAGAAAATTCAATGTGTTTAACAATATAAAATTAATAAAAAAATATATATAAGTTGTATTAAAAAAACATAATCTAATTTAACTCTCAATTTAATACATAATAATGAGTTAACAAGGAAGAGAACATCTACTCCTCAGAAGATTTAAAGTGGCATAGAAGTTTATTTCGATAACAATCGATCAAATTATTTTTCTTTTCCATTAATTTTTACATTCATTAGAAATATGTGATCCATTTCAAGGCTCCCTACTTTTTTAAAGAAAAAAAAAACAGAAAATTCAAATTGAATGGGGAATGTTTATTATCATTTGAAAGAAAATTCTTTGGCATTTATTTTTTGAAGATTATGTTTATCAAATGTTGGCCGCGGCTACGTCTCAGATGGGTCCATCCGTTGAGTCCAATTTTCGATGACTCGATTATGTTGACAGAACGTGAATTTTCGTAATAAAGTTGAACGATTTGTAAACGTTGTTCAGGCGTAAGTCTTTCCATGATGAAATGCCAAACAATACTTAACAAAAATAACGTGACAGCATGACAAAAAAGGCTATTGAAAAAAGTATCTCTACTTGGATCACACGTTACAAATAAAATGTTTAATCTATGTATGCCATTTATGTTAAAATAACATAAAAGATAGCAAAATAAATAGTGTCCAACTTTTTTATAGCCTAAATTGTTTTCTTGGTTAGTGTCATTTCATTGGCAATTCACTTGTGTAACGATAGCAATAACTGAGCCCTAGGACCCTACTTTATTGGGCCCTTGTGCTCTACTGGATTCATGTTTTTTCAATATTTGCTTTCGTTTGAGTATAATATTGATTTTCTACACTTGGGTCCCAATTTTATTCGGCCTCAGGGGTCTACTTTTTTTATAATAACGCTCTACATGGCATTACCTTTCGTTTGAGTAAAACTGACTATGTCGGGGATGGGGTGAATTTTTTGGGTTTTGAGGGCCCATGAGTCCGAGTCCCAATTTTCGTGATTTTGTAGTCATTTAGGGGAGTGTGTGTTTATTTATTTTATGTTTTGCCCAATAATGACCCTTTTGAATAAATAAATCAAATAACCAATAATTATACGTAATTTTCCTGCTGAGATTGGAACGTTTAGATAGCTGTCATAAAGAGAACTTGGCAAAATGATCTATTACGCAGACCTTCAGCAATTTTTAGATGGGCACTATTTTTAATTTCAATAATTTACTTCTATGGCTTATCTATGAACAGTCATCTTTATTTTTGAAACAAGGGTTAGTTGGAACTTTGGGTTAAGGCTGTTTATATAAAATTATTTTCTTTGTCATCGCCTTAAAACCACAAACTTATCTAAATATGTATATCGTGTTTATCTGGATCTGGCGAAGAATAAAACACAATTAAATACCAATCGCCACATTGTCTAGAGGCATTATAGCTTCTAATAATTGGAGATGAGTTGAAAATGAGTCCAAAAAACAGTAATTTTATGAATTTCTCACTGTGGTGTTCAGCTGAAGATCAAAGGGTTCCATCTTTATGAATGAATGAATGGTCAAGTGAAAAAGAAAATGACCTTGAAAACAAACACCAACCACAGCATGATGTTTCGGTTGTGGTTAATAAGCTCCTAAGCTTCTATTTATAATATAACTTTCAAATAAGAACCATCTGAAGTCAGTCATGCCGCCAGCAATTCATAAGTACTAACGGTTTGTTATGTCCGGTTAGGACCGTAAGAATCCTGTACAGAATCTCACACAGCTCTTTATTCCAAAGATGTCTCCCTCCCTCTATCAAAGATTAGGTTCAGTCACCAATAAACTTTTACTTGTATTGTTAAATGAATGTCACAAATACCAAATCGATGAACTTCATTTTTTATTTTAGAAATTTCATTGCGTGGATACTGCGTTTATATTTCTTACATGTCGTAATGTTGACCACCAGTAAATTAAAGGAAATATTTGAATGTCTCACATGCCATATCGATTAACTCCATAAAACAAATAGTTAAGAATTTTTTTGGCATCTATCAACGCAGTATCCACGCAATCAAATTTTGAAATACCGATACGTTTATTTGGAACATTTATCATTCACTGCTTTAGGTCTCTCTTCGAAAACAACTTTTTGTGTATGCCCCCAGCATGGTTCACCCTTCGTATGACGTCAGAATTTAGAAATACGCTTCTCGCGAATACAAAGTTCAATGATCCATTTCCGACTTAAGAAACAAAGTTAATGACAAACCCAGAGAATAGTGGGGAAAAGAAAGTACTGAGGAGGAGTACTGAGTCATCCCTTTTGCACACTTAAAAGCTGTTCAAAATTACATGTTTCGGTTCCTTCTTTCAGTACTGAAGACTTCACCCAATTTAAAGAGATACAGGTAATACCATTCGCCCAAATAACTAATAACTTTAAAAATTCAAAAAGAGAACAACTAGTAAGTATGTTAGATTAGAACATTTTTTATTGTTATTTTTCGAAACTTTTCTTCTTGCTTTAGATGTTGATTGGTTTGTAATTATTACTTTAGTTTTCTTCCACTTC
Organism: Eudasyphora cyanicolor; assembly: GCA_963930755.1. Lineage (NCBI taxonomy): Eukaryota > Metazoa > Arthropoda > Insecta > Diptera > Muscidae > Eudasyphora > Eudasyphora cyanicolor. The sequence goes on along the minus strand of OZ005738.1, from coordinate 5,550,586 downwards.
AGCCTCTTGTTCTTCTTCGAATTCTGCATCTTCGTCGGCAGTAGCTTCTTGGTATTGTTGGTATTCAGAGACCAAGTCGTTCATGTTGCTTTCGGCTTCCGTGAATTCCATTTCGTCCATACCCTCACCAGTGTACCAATGCAAGAAAGCTTTCCTGCGGAACATAGCAGTGAATTGTTCAGAGATACGCTTGAACAATTCTTGGATAGCGGTCGAGTTGCCAATGAAAGTAGCGGACATCTTCAAACCTCTTGGTGGGATATCACACACGGCTGTCTTTACGTTGTTGGGGATCCATTCGACGAAGTACGAGCTGTTCTTGTTTTGGATGTTAAGCATTTGTTCGTCGACCTCCTTCATTGACATGCGACCACGGAAAATGGCAGCCACTGTCAAGTAACGTCCGTGGCGTGGATCACAAGCAGCCATCATGTTCTTGGCGTCGAACATTTGTTGTGTGAGTTCAGGGACTGTGAGAGCACGGTATTGTTGCGAACCTCTAGAAGTAAGAGGAGCAAAACCAGGCATGAAAAAGTGAAGACGGGGGAAGGGAACCATGTTGACAGCCAATTTACGGAGATCAGCATTCAATTGGCCGGGGAAACGCAGACATGTAGTTACGCCAGACATAGTCAACGAAACCAAATGGTTCAAATCGCCATATGTGGGTGTGGTGAGTTTCAAGGTGCGGAAACAGATGTCGTAGAGGGCTTCATTGTCAATGCAGTATGTTTCGTCTGTGTTTTCAACCAACTGATGAACAGACAATGTGGCGTTGTAGGGTTCTACAACTGTATCAGATACTTTGGGGGAAGGTACAACGGAGTATGTGTTCATAATTCTGTCGGGGTATTCTTCGCGGATCTTTGAAATGAGCAAGGTACCCATGCCGGAGCCGGTACCACCGCCCAAAGAATGTGTCAATTGAAAACCTTGTAAGCAATCGCATGACTCGGCCTCTTTTCTTACAACATCTAACACAGAGTCGACCAACTCTGCTCCTTCTGTGTAATGACCCTTAGCCCAGTTATTACCGGCACCAGATTGTCCAAATACAAAGTTGTCGGGGCGGAAAATTTGTCCAAAAGGTCCTGAACGGACTGAATCCATGGTGCCGGGTTCTAAATCGACCAAGACAGCACGGGGCACATATTTGCCACCGGAGGCTTCATTATAGTATACATTGATGCGTTCCAATTGCAAATCACTGTCGCCATGGTAGGCACCAGTGGCATCAATACCATGTTCGTCGGAGATAATTTCCCAAAACTGCAAAAAAGGGAATAAAAATGTGGAAAAAATAAAATATGTATTCACAAAATATAAGCGAAAAGCAACGAGAAATTAAAATCAATAGTCCTTAATATGGAGGGAGGGGTCCTATATACATACAGAATTATGTGCACTACACACACAAACACACGCCTACTTCTTACATGCCTATTTGTTATACATATATACATAAATATGTATATATAGACTACAAATGTTCTGATGAGTCACCAGTTTTTTCGTCCTTACAGGGGTTGAAACCTATCCACATGGCAACTATTGTCGTTCAAACAACAATGACTCACAGGATATTTCATGGTTTTATCGATTTCGTTTTTTGATGACCCTAATATCTCTATATATGTATGAATGTATAAACGATTATATACACGGACACGAATTTCCTCCAACACTGCAACTGAACTGTCATCCCACAAAAAAATGAGAAAAGAAAAACAAAAATCTTGTCCAATGCAAAAAAGCAACTTCAACAAACAACTCTTGTGGTGCTGCTGCTGACATCACCTTTTCGATACCCATATATGGCGAGAGGCAACCAGCAGCGCAATGCAGTCAACCAACTAACTTATGTAGGTTGGCTCGTTATTGAATACAACAACGACAACACAACAACATAGGACAGTAATAATAAATAAAATAAGTAAACTTGAAAAACATAACACAACAGATGTGCGACGTACGTAGGAGTTTTTTTGTCTTTTGGTTAATAACCAGCAGCTTTAGACACACATATATACGTACGCGCAAACAGATAAAGCTAGATGCGTTCATTTGTCTACTAAATAACAACGTTAATCATTCAACCATAAGCAATTAACGTTTATTTTGCGGAGGTAGACTGAAATGAAAAAGGTCATCTGAGATCACCAACATCACACCACACACACCATATGGTCTGATGTCAGTTATACACAGACCACCTCCTAAACATTCCTTGCTTTTAGTTTATATTCTCTAATACCTTGCATATATATTGCCCAAGCCTCTGATCTGTATCTAAAACAACCCGCTTCTGACTGTCTTTGAAAAAATCCCAATTGCGAAATTATCAGTAACCATGTTATGCAAAATGATGTCATCACTTAATAGGGGAAAAAAGAACGACCAAGAAACAAACACACACACCACCCAAACACGGAGTTGTGTTATTGTGAAGCCTAACAAAGTTCTTAAAGAATCTATTATTATTTAGGCATTAGTAACATTTTCGGTCGGCTTCCGGGAAATGGAGAACTTTGTTGACTATTTCAGGGCTTTGTGTTAATCATGTATATGTAGTGTATTTTTCTTTACTCTATCTACCTACATATATATGCAGCCGCTATGTATCTACATATACTTTTTCGCATTCCAGTGCAGATGTTCTTTTGTACCAATAACCTACCCCTCAACCTTTACAGTTGTGATCAATAAAACCGCACCCAAGACGACCTTTTTTTACTTCATATTTATGTATACCACCATTATTATTACTAGTCGCTTCTATGCGAGAAATGCAAAATATGAAAGTACCCGGCGGCCCGGCCCTTATCGAAATGATTCATACATACTTAAAATGTAAATGCCAAGCGAATTACTTTTCGCCATTAGAAATGAAGATAGGTATACATGGAAATGCAATTCTGTTTTTCGCTACAACTGTACTTGGTTGGTTGGCTCTTTGGTTGCCATGAAACTCATTTCTTTGCATTTTCTTTTCTGTCTAGCATAAAAACTTCGATGAAGAAATTTAATAAGATACCGGCCAATTTGTCGGCGAAATGGGAGAAAAAGAAACAAGTTTTGCACATTGGCGTCACCATTTCGAGTATTTATAAAAATAGCGGCATATTAGCAAGCAAGACTGACTGAACTGATAGTGATACAAAATGGCGACATGATGCTTTTGCTATCCATAAACTAAGTGGAAATTAAGAGAAAATCTAGTAGACAGCCTTTCACTTTTGCACAAAAAGAAATAGTTTTTCTTGTATATCTTTTTTGTACATACCTTGGCTCCGATTTGGTTTCCGCATTGACCGGCTTGAATGTGTACAATTTCCCTCATTTTGATGTATTTGGTTTATTTAATAATTACAAAAATGCAAATTTGCCACTTATTTACGCACAACCACAATGGCGAACTGTCAAACACTTTCTGAAATAAAGAACACGAAGAGATTTGCTTTTATATGCAAGCAACGCCTTTGCAGAAATTTTCTCTGCTCTGCTTTACAGACATTTTTTCATTACTATTTATTGCAACTCTATGTTTAAATCAACTCTGCCCAACTACTATAATTCTAAAAATGCAACTCTGAACTCCGGTTGCAACTCTGAAAAAGTGGTGGGTTGGTGTGGATTGTTGACGATTTGTCGGTTTATGTAGGTGGTGATATTACAACAAATTAATTAATTACCGAACCACCATATGGTCATGTTTGGTATAAAATGTGTATGACTAACATACTACTACTAGAAGGTGTTCAACGTTGTTTCGTATGTCGCCTACGTCATCATCAGTGGATTTTAGTACGATATAGACAAATGTTTTTATTGGGTAATTTCTCTGCAGGGCGTTGGCATACAAGTTAATAAGTTCAACAATAAAAAACATACACAAAATCCAAAATCTGTTTATAGTAACTAGTAATTCAACATTTTTGGCATAAAGGATAACCCATACACAAAAAATGTCTGTGCTATTCAAAAAAAAATATATATATTGTTAATTGTATACAGATTGCATACCAATTTTTGTGTTATGATAAAGGGTATATTAACTTTCCACTCCGTTTTTAATCGTTTGTCTGTTGTAATAACGTCTGTTGTAATCAATAATTGAACTAGTTGACTGAAATTGGCCACAAAAACTTTTTATAGCTGTAGGTAACTTGGGATTGAAAATGGGCAATATCGGTTCCTTTTTTATGTAAGTCCTGATTTACACTGGCTGAATGTTGAGCAGATTATCGGCGTTTTGTAGGAGAGATAGGCAGTCGTCAAGAGGGGGGGAAAAACTCTCCCTGAACGTTTTGAGTTATTCGTGCAAGTTCAAAAGAGAATTTGATGATAAGCTGCTGAAAAAACTTGCCTAGTGTAAATTCGGACTAACATCTCCCCAAATGGACTTCTTGACGCCAAATTTCAATAAATCCAGCTGAGTATTGTTATTTTGGTTTAATTATACCCACAACCAAAAAGACTTCAGACCAATTAGCCTATCCTCCTTCCTATTGAAAGGTCTGGAAAGACTTAGATTATTTCATTAGGGAAAACCTGGATACAAAACTCCTGTCGGTGAACCAACATGCTTACAATAAGGGGAAGTCTACAGAATCAGCCCTGCACGAACTTGTGAGTACTATCGAATCGTCCCAGCATTTCAAGGAATTCATCATCGTGGCATTTATTGACATAGAAGGGGCTTTCAACAACATTCACTCAGATGCGGTAATTGCGGCACTGTCACATCTAAAAGTTAACTCTAGTTTGATTAGACTAATTCAAAGTCTGCTCAACAGAAGACGCATAACAACATGTCTTAGGTCCACAACTCTAACAAGTTTTGTAAACAGAGGGACCCCAGAAGGAGGAGTACTGTCTCCAATAATATGGAACCTAGCGGTGAATGAAATCCTGCTAGATCTAGAACGATGTGGCTGCAAGGTCGTGGCATATGGGGACGACGTGGCAATCGCAGTGAGTGGCAAATTCGAAAACGTCCTGCGAGACATTCTACAGGTGGCTCTGAACAAATTGGATAAATGGAACAGATCTAGTCTTTTCTGAAAGTGCAAAATTTTTAGGAATAATTCTAGATAGAAAACTGTTATTTAGACTTAACGTATTGGAGCGCGTAAGGAAGGCCAACGTCGCCTTATATTCCTGCAAAAAGGCTGTAGGCGGTGGGGCCTCTCTCCTAAAATCGTCCACTGGATATATATAGCAGCAGTTCGTCCTATACTGCTATACTGCATTGTGGTATGGTGGGCGGCAACTGACAAACTAACCATCACCAACCTACTAACAATGGTTCAGAGAACAGCCTGCCTGAGCATAAGCGGAGCCTTAAGGACTACAGCGACCGAGTCTCTACAAGCACTACTCCATATACTGCTGATTAATATTGTGGCGAGAGAAGTTGCAACCAAAGCGGCAGTAAGATTAAACTGCCTATCAATGTGGAGGTACAAAAACTACGGTAACATGAGGATATCAAAGTGTAGTGCTATAGTAACCGACCGAGTGGACTATATACAAACTGTGTACACCTTCGAGATAAATTACATCACTATGATTCCCGCCAGAGATGAATTGGCTGGAAGAATACCAGGTAATATAAACCATCTCTACTTTTTCACGGATGCTTCGAAGCTTGATGAAAAGGTTGGCTTCGGAGTACACTGTGCAGAGCTTAGTTTGGATATAGCTCACAGACTACCAGATACCTGCAGTGTCTATCAAGCCGAAATAATGGCAATATTGGAAGTAGCCAAGTGGCTGAGTCGCAACATAGTAACCAAAATGACGTTGTCATTTACTCGGACAGCCAGGCTGCCATCAATTCTCTGGAGGCAACATCCCTAAATTCACAAACAGCCCTCGACTGCCGCAGATCTCTCAACGAGATGGCTTAGCAGTTTAAGTACCTGTGCATAGGGATATCCCGGGGAACTGCAGAGCCGATGAGCTTGCTAGGAAAGGGGCGACATTACAAATTCTCGAAGAATTTTCATATATTGGTGCGCCACTATCCACGTGCAAGCTTTGGCTTAAGCAAGAGGCAATCAGGCAGTCCAACGAAAGATGGACAGAAGTCGTCACCTGCAGGGTAGCTAGACAAATCTGGCCAAGGTATGAACTGAGAAAATCAAAATATCTCCTCGCACTAGAGAGGCAAAGATTATCTACGTTAGTATCAGTTCTGACGGGACACTGCTTGATCGGCGAACACGCCAAAAGATTGGGCATTGACTCTAATGACTTCTGCAGAAGCTGTGGAGATGAGGAAGAAGTGGAGAGCATTGAGCACTTGCTATGCGACTGCCCCGCTCTGAGTAAACGACGACTGGACATACTTGGGTCGGCTTTTCTAGGCAGCCTAACAGATCTTTCCAGTACCGATATTCGTACTATCGATAAATTTGTATATCAAACAGGTTGGTTTCGATGAGGGACATTTCAGCCCGTGGTAACACTAGGGACCTAAACTGGTCTATGTGAGCTTGAATAAAAAATACGGCTGCCACCATAACCTAAACCAATATCGGAGGTGATTATGAAGTGGAAGACTTCGAAATACACGATTCAGTCCAAAGAACGAAATAAAGGGAACCTTTGGAGAATTATTTCTTTCAAAACAGTTGTCCACGCTTCTCATCCCCTTACCCATAAAAATAGCAATAAAATCGTATATGTCAATAGTCATACAAATCTTCGTCATTTTTAGTTGGTGTCTTTGAGAAAATTATTCCTAGCGAAAAAATATGAGTTTGTTTTCAACGTTTTTATGAGAAATAAGCACATTTCGGGTTTTTAGTCCCCATTTACATGGTACTTTTTTTTAAGTAACTTATCGACTTATTCTCTTTTGAAAAAGTATTTACGTTCACACACGTACTTTTTTTTCAATACTTATACTTATTTTCATTTGTTTTGTTTCGGCTTTTCCTGTGTGAATTGTTGTTGTTTCCAAGTGCGAACGAAAAACACAAAACGATGAGTACGATAAGTACGAGTACGGCATACTTTTTTTTCCCCCGTTTCCGACTGCCTCTTTCGCCCACAAAACGCCGATAAGTATACTTAATACTTAAAAAAAAGTATCATGTAAATGCAGACTTACATAATTTCTGTATTTTTCTACTCTAGCAGAAAGTATTTATTGAAAGTATTTATGAATTAAATTTTTTTAAATAATTTTTCGGTTAGTGTTTATGAAAATTACAAAGGGAGACCTATAGTAAGTCTGCATTTACATGATACTTTTTTTTTAAGTATTAAGCATACTTATCGGCGTTTTGTGGGCGAGAGAGGCAGTCGGAAACGGGGGGAAAAAAAGTATGCCGTACTCGTACTTATCGTACTCATCGTTTTGTGTTTTTCGTTCGCACTTGGAAACAACAACAATTCACACAGGAAAAGCCGAAACAAAACAAATGAAAATAAGTTAAGTATTGAAAAAAAAGTACGCGTGTGAACGTAAATACTTTTTCAAAAGAGAATAAGCAGATAAGTTACTTAAAAAAAAGTACCATGTAAATGGGGACTAATTTTTCCCGAAGAATATTTTTTTGACAGACACCAACAAAAATTGTCGTCGATTTGTATGACGATTGACATATGAAAGGATTGGATTGCATTTTTATGGGAAAGGCGGTGAGAAGCGTGGGGACTGTTTTGAGAAAAATAATTCTCCAAGGATTCCATTTCTTTCTTTGTTTGGACTGAATCGTTTATTACGAAGTAGTCCACTTCAAAATAACCTCCGAGATAACTAACCTCTCTGATTTCTTTGCAAACTTAGTGGCCAAATACCGCGAAAACAAGAGCTAACCTAGGAAAACGGCTAGCACCACTGGATTCAACAAGGTCGAAATAGGTATAACCATATGGTCTCCTTTCAGTTACATTTTTAAAGTGTCCATTTCGAGCACAGTGTCCATTTCTTGTGTGAGATTCACACAAGACAATTTTTTCCAAGCAAGTGTGCCTTGTGTGTAGCACGACTTAGTCCTGATTCACAAGAGGCAATTTTTTCCAAACAAGTGTCAAAGTTTGTAGAAGAGAGAGGCAGAGTGCTCTTACTGCCTGCCTCTCCAACAAACTTTGACACTTGCTTGGAAAAAAAATGCATCGTGTGAATCAGGAATTACGAATTCAAGCAAGACGGTGCATGCATAAAGCATCAAAAATCAACAACCCTTTGTTGCAACTAAAAATGGCAACCCTTTAAAGTTGGCTTCTATTTGAATGAAATTCCAGATTCACACGAGACAATTTTTTCCAAGCAAGTGTCAAAGTTTGTAGGAGAGCGAGGCAGAAAGCTCTTGACGACTGCCTCTCTCTCCCACAAACTTTGGCACTTGCTTGGAAAGAATTGCCGAGTGTGATTCTGGAATTAGCTTTAGTGAAAACTCTCCCTGGACGTTTTTGTTGTTCGTGCAAGTTCAAAAGAGAATTTGATGATAAGCTGCTGAAAAAACTTGCCTAGTGTAAAACTGCACAGAGTTGCATTTTGGGACCATTATCGATTGGTCGATAATTATCTCCACCCGGACGATAATTATCGATAACGATAATCGGCACCGTAATGCAGCGACTGTGCGCCTCTATACGGCGTGAAGAAGAACTACAGTGACACAGTATACTGAAAAATATTGATTATTTCATTAAAAGTTGTTATTTTTGCTTTTATGATACAGGAATTGTAAAGTTCGTATAAGTATATTTATTTATTTAGCATGGAGTTTGTTCAAGTCGTTGATGAAGAAGGAGATGAACCAATTGAATTACCCACTGAGCCTGACCGGAATTATTTATTATTGTCAACATTGCAAGCAAGTTTCCCTGGTGCCAGTGGTCTAAAATACAAATACATAAACGAAGAAACGAGATGTTTTCGGGGTATTCGATTAAATGATGGGAAATTATACCCTCCGTGTGAGAACGGCTGGAGTTCTCATATGTATTACTGTGTGTTTCCGAAGGGTGAGACAATAACTACCAACAATTACTTGATGTTGAATGGTTTGCAGAGTATTTCTTGTCGATGTCTTTTCAGAAAACAAGCGGAAAAGTGATGACCAATTGGAAAATTCAACAGCAAAAACCAAAAGAATGGAATCGAGAGCTCGTTGCACAGATTTAATTGTGTTGGGACTGCCCTGGAAGACAACAGAAGAGAGTTTACGTGCATATTTCGAGTCGTTCGGCGAAGTGCTAATGGCCCAAATAAAGAAGGATGTGCATTCTGGGCAATCAAAAGGCTTTGGATTTGTTCGTTTTGGATCATATGATGTTCAGGCGAGGGTTTTGTCAAACCGTCATTCCATTGATGGGCGATGGTGCGAAGTAAAAGTCCCTAATTCAAAGGTAATTTGTACAAATACCCCAAAAAAGAATGCACCAATAAACAAATTGTTGTGATCTTTAGGGCACTCCGAATCAAATACCTTGCAAAGTGTTTGTTGGCCGTTGCACAGAGGATATCACAGCGGAGGATCTAAAGGAGTACTTTTCGAAATTTGGCGAAGTTACAGATGTATTTATACCTAGACCTTTCAGAGCATTTAGTTTTGTCACTTTTCTTGATCCAGAAGTCGCTTCTTCATTGTGTGGCGAGGATCATATAGTTAAAGGTAAAAAAAACAGTAAACTGTTAATAAATGTCTACAGCAACTACAGCTTTTACAATATTTCAGGAGTATCATTACACGTTTCAAATGCATCTCCAAAATATGACCACCATCGGAACTCATATCATAATTCAAATGCAATGGGAAGAAACTCTCACCATAACACCAACAACGAGAATAACCAAAGTGGTGGTGGTCTATTTAAACCAAAGTGTCCCCCAGGTCCTGGCATGAATAATAGCGGCAATAATTTTTTTGGTAGTCCAATGACTAATGATGGAGGTAGCATGTTAGGAGGTACCAACACAGGAGCACCTGTAAGTCGTGAGGGCACCTATCATAGGGGCAATAGAGGAAATTACATGATGGGACAACAAAATCCAGCCAACAGCAATACAAGTAGCAATTTCAATAATAGTCAGAGCCGACCTCTAGATCTGCCAAATCTACAGAATATGGCTATCAATCCTCAAGGCCCCAACGCGACTCAAAACATGGGAATGGGACTCAATCTGAACGCTTTGCCTATGAACACAGCATTATTAGCGGCTGCTCTCAATCAATTTGGTATTCTGGGTAATCAATTACAAAATCCGGAACAGGTAATGTTGCCTTCGAAACCACTAAAATATAAAAATAATATTTATCTCTAATAGGGAGGCAATTTCCTATCTTGGATGGCACATTCAAGCAATGCCAACAATATCCACGCAAGCAATCCCAACAGAGGCCCGAATAACGGTAATAGCGGAAATCCAACAAATCAGTCAACAGAAGCAACTAACTGTAATAATTCTATACAAGTAATTTTATTATCAATCCATTTTGAAACTATTTTCATTTTTCTCTTTTATTCAGAATCTCAATCCCCAGCCGAAGAGCGGGAAGTATGGCATGTGGTCCCCATCAAAATGACTAAGAAATGTATTCAAATTTAGTCATTTAAACATAACTTTCTTAGTGCTTCTTTGTCAGAAGTTCGTGGACCAAATGCTGACAAGCGACAAATTAACATTGTGCTGGGGATAAACTGAACAAATTAATTTTTACAAATGTTGCTTATCAAATATTCTACTTAAATATTTTCCTATTATTTTGACGAAAACGTCAGATTTTTCATATGATAATTGAGATAGCAAATGTCTATCGAAAAGTTCTTGTCAGTTTACTCCGGCATGCAGATGTTTACATTAAAAATTGTAGATATGCAATAACAAAAAATACTACGGTATATAATAAATAAGCATAAACTACAGTCTATTCTGCACAAAGTTGCAGATATGATTATTTATAAGCTACTAAGTCCATTTTTTCAAAATATATGTATATACGTATAGGGATTGTTCTAACTTGGGGACTAAAACGCATTTTGATTCAAAAGGAATGTTGTGAATTCTTCCAAGGATTTAAACCTTACGGATTTAATTACGCGATTATCCTTAAGTTCGGCGCCTTTTTGTAGCAGTGATACATTTCCCGAAAAAGCTATACTAATGCGAAAAAATTGATTTGTGGTGTAGTATATGCATTCTTTTAAGTATAAGCAATTCGACCATAAATATTAATAAACTCCTACCAAAATAAATTGTTTTTTTCATTATATAGGGTGATCCAAGTAGATATACTTTTTTCAATAACCTTTTTTGACAGATCACGTGTGAGTCGTATCATTGTTATCATGTTATTTTTGTTAAGTATTGTTTGGCATTTCATCATGGAAAGACTTACGCCTGAACAACGTTTTGACAACAAATTGACAGATTAATTAGCGTAATGTTATAACGGGTGATTCAAGTAGAGATACTTTTTTCAATAGCCTATTTTTTGACAGATCACGTGTGATTGTTTGGCATTTCATCATGGAAAGACTTACGCCTGAACAACGTTTACGCGTGTCATTCGCCAGTTACCAGTCGAAATGCTCGAACGAGTCATCGAAAATTGGACTCAACGGATGGACCATCTGAGACGTAGCCGCGGCTAACATTTGATAGACATAATATTCAAAAAAATAATGCCAAAGAAAGTTCTTTCAAATGGCAATAGACATAGCAAAATTCTCGTAGAAAATGTTAACTTGACACGAATAACGACTGAAAATGTATGCATTTGAAGCTCTCTAAATAATAAGTCTATCTTTGAACATACTTAATGGTAGCAAATTGAGGAAGAATATAATCATGCAGTACAAAAAACATGCAATTTAAAGTTGTCTAACGACATACATATTTTATATTTTGCAAACTATTGAAAATTATCATTCTTGATAATTTGGATGTATTAGATAGTTCCTTACGTATGCCGCTTTTTTTCTTCCGTTGTTATGGAAAGGAGTAAAAACGATTCTATTTTAACCTCGTTTTAGAAGTCACTACGTTGAAAATTTTAATAATTTTCGAACAGCATCTGAAAGAATACAATAATCCCTATAGTGTCACAAATGATTAAAAGCAGTTGAATTGAATAAAATCATGTACGGCTTGCAATGTTTCTGGCAATACGATAACTAGATTCGGCAGTCCCTTTAATAATATTTGAAAACTAAATTACACAAGTGACTATCATGTTATAAACATCTCCTTGAGTAGCACATAATCTTGTATATATTAGTATTCATTCGAGAAATTGCCTTCGAGATACATTTAAATAAAGATGCGTAAGGTTTAAGTGAAAACATTTTATTTTCATTGTTTATATTACGGTTGTTGTTTGTAATACAAGCTACGACGTCTTAACAATATGCCTCTCATTTCTTGCTATTAAGAATGATACCATCATATTTCTGTTGGAACCATTTCATGGCATCTTCCTTGGTGAGGCGATGAGGGAAACCAACTGTGCCGGACTTGCGTTTTCTGTGGGCAACATTATATCCTGAAAAGAAGTATAAAAAATTTTTACTATTATCGAGATTAAAACACAAAACAAGTGTATAAGTCAGAAAACCATTTACTGATAAAAGCAGAAATGTTGTCAAACTATAAATATGATATATTTGTTGGTGTTGGTAATAAAAACCTTATTTACAGTTGGATAGTACTACTTATTTGGGAGTAATTTTAAGGTTTTGTCAAAAAAGCACCGTATGTCTCAAACTATGTTGTTTGCATACACATTAAGCGCTTCTACTTTACATACATATGTAATTATTATTCGCACATTGACTGAGTGTCTTTAAAATTGATTGGTATTTCACTAAAAGTGAAAAGTTTATTAAAAACACCTAATTAAGTGCGGGATTTTTTTTCATCGTTCTTTATTACAAATCACTTCAATATTTACCTGGACGTCCGAGCACAACATAGAAATCCAAACCGTAAATACCGATTGATGGATCGTATTTGATGCCCAAATCGATGTGTTCTTGAATGCCGAAACCAAAGTTGCCGGTGGCAGAGAAATTTTCACGTCTCAACTCGTATTCACGAACTTTAAGGCCCTTTTCCAAGATTTCTTCAGCCTTAGCTCCACGAACGGTGCAGTGAACGGCAATCTTTTCATTACGACGAATACCGAAGGAACGCACGGTGTAACGGGCCTTGGAGAAAACTGGTTGTTGGCCAGTCAGTTGTTCAAGAACCTAAAAAATATAAACAACACTTTTTAAAAAAATAAATCTTCAATCATATTTACAGCACCACATTACCTTAGCGGCACGGGTCAATCTATCACCAGATTCACCGACACAAATGTTCAAGCATAGTTTTCTGATATGCAGATCGCGCATGGGGTTCTTAGCGGGATCTCTTTTGATCTTCTTTCCACTTTCTTTAGTAGCGGCCTACAAAAACACAGAAATCAATTCACATTTACAATTTTTTTTAAATTTAGGAATTTCTATGAAAATAAAGAATAACACGCACCGTCATATTGAAATCGGAAAAGGAAAAGAAAGAAATTCTTCACCACGCCAGTTACTGTTCAGCTAAGCTGTCAAAATGCCAATTACTGTTCAATGAACTGTCAAGTTCATATTGTTGCCACAGTTTTAAGTTTTTACGAGATTAGTATGATATAAATCTCATAATGAGATTTATCGCACGATCAGAGTCAATCCTACGCCGTGCTACACACGAGGCAATTTTTTTCAAGCAAGTGTCAAAGTTTATGGGAGAGGGAGCTCTTTCCGCCTGCCTCTCTCTCCTAAAACTTTGACACTTGCTTAGAAAAAATTGTTTCGTGTGAATCTGGACTAAATAAACCCGACTTCCACGATAAGAGCTTGTCATATGACTTTCAGAAAAGTGCGTGGCAATATCGGACATAGTACTTATAAAATATTAACGCTGTCAGATATAATGACACATGGTGAATTAATGATACCTCCATTCTAAATCATGCTAAGTCGACTTAGCATGTTTTTCTGGACATTGCACTATTCATTTTTAAATATTCCCAATTATATTCAGACAATATTCGGCGTTTTTCCGTCAACCCAATCAAAAGTTATTTTCAAAACAGTACAAGTCATTCGATTTGTACTATTAAGGAATTCCACACAAATTTATGAAATGCCTTTCCTTAAAAACTGCATTTAGCATTGTTTAGAATGGAGGTTTTGATATGTAGGCTACTAAAATTAAGTCCACTTTTCAACATAAGACATTGATCTGGCATTGTCCATATATATCAAGATTCGTAAATTTTCGGAAATTTCAGGCCTCGATAAAAACGTTGGAAGTAGTATCCTAGAAATAAAGAGCATTTCGTGATAATAAACAAATTGGAGCTTTATGTCATATGTATGGACCATATACTATATGGACCCTTCGAATCTGCCCGTAAATCAGAACGCTGAATAATAATTAGGATTTGGATTGAAATCTGTATAGAAATAATTGTAATTTTTCACCGAAAACCACCTTATTGTATTATAAAAATTTAGCTTAAATGTCTTCTTTTTAATTTAATTTTATTATTTTCAATATACACCAAGCCAATTGGCAGTATATGGGTACAAATTACTTCTTAACATGTAATACATACAATATTATTAACAAAATATATTATGTCTAATTATTCAATGCAGATTTAAAATTTTTCTGATATTAAAAATTACAAACAATAGGCGTGTTTTCGTTACACCATAGGTGCTTAATTTGTATGGGGAGCTAAGCATTTTTAAGCATTATTAGTTCCCAATGAAGTTTGGTGCTTATGTTCCTGTCTTAATCGAGTATGGTGTTGCCAGATTGGGCATCCAATATTTCCCAGTATGACATCTCATTTTTGGAGATTGTTGTCAATTATTGTGAATTAGCGGGAAGAAGAAGAACAAAAATGGAAAATTATTTCAATATTTGCAAAAATAGTTAAACAATTGAACGTAGAATAGTAAATTTATGTTTTATAAATACATTTCACGAATTTTTTTGTCTGTTTCGCACTGTTCTTTCTTCAAACTCATGACACCATTGCTACCAGATAGTGGAAATCCGCCACTTACTGCTTATGCGCCAGTTAGTGGAAGTCGGTTGTTTTCGTTGCAAAGTGCTAAACTAAAATCGCTAGCTTGTAACGAAAACATGCCAAATATAAAAATCTTAGAGATAGACGAACCCAAAGACAAATAGAATATAAGAAGACATTCCTTCAGGCCGAAACGTCAAAATCTATCAGCTACGAA
This sequence comes from Eudasyphora cyanicolor, assembly GCA_963930755.1. Lineage (NCBI taxonomy): Eukaryota > Metazoa > Arthropoda > Insecta > Diptera > Muscidae > Eudasyphora > Eudasyphora cyanicolor. Next base: position 5,535,328 of record OZ005738.1, on the reverse strand, counting down.
CGAATAGGAATGAATTGTAACAAGTGAAAAAACAGTATTCCGTGAACATTGATAGAACTTTTTTTGCACTTCTCGATTAATATTAATTTTTTAATTGTGACAATTACAAAAAATTCGGGGAAAATGGTCTGAAAATTCGCGAAAAAACTCACTCGTTGGAATCAAATTCCTATTCGTTCGTAACTGACAATTACTCGCTACAGGATAGAATGTCTTCTTAAATTATATTGTCTTTGGACAAACTTAACATATTCAATTATTTAAAAAAACATTGAAAGGAAAGTAATAAGGATAGGAATAAGTATAGAAATATAAACTACTCTCAAAGTCAATGAAACTGAATTATTGTTGAACATCGATACATTTATACCAAATTAACGAGACAAGAGAAAAAACTAAAGTTTTTATTACAAACACACCCATCTAACACCAACTTGTTACTAGTTTAATTTTTCACAGAAACTGGCAAAGGAGTTGAAAATTATCTAGAGGGCAACACAATATTAAAAGAAATAACTTATTTTACTAATTTTTGCTCATGGAATAGCGAGAAAAATAAGAAATTCTTGAGAGACTTTTAATATATACTCGTATACAGAAACAAATTGAAAGCAATTACAGAAGACAGACACAAACAATCTATCTGATACAATTCTTTTTAAATGTACGATATGAGTATTTAAGCGATTTCGGCGAGATTGGCATGTTATTATACGAACGAGTAACCCTAACCTGAAATGATTGAACTAAGGTAGGATTTAAAAGGGGAAAAACTATCTGAGGATTTCTAGCAGACCTACCGAATTTGAAGAATTCAAGCAAAAAAAAGACATAAATTTCTAATCTTTATAAAATTAGCAAACGTACAACGCAAAAATCTGACAACATAAGCCGATACATTGTGAGGCATTTTAAAAAAAATAAATATACCGCATTACCCGATAGAAAACAATTCGTAGTTTCTTTAAAATTAGGCCTGAAGTAACTGAGTAGACCTTCAAACAATAAAGAACAATTGGCATAATTACTGCATGGACAACTCTAATTTTAATATGCAGTGGAATAAACAGCTCCAAATTATATAACTTACGTTAAATAAAGTTTACTTTAGAAACAACTGAATTGACATTGACGTTGTTTTGCTGGTTTTGTTACCGTACTCGCAATTTTCGTTGTTTTGTGCTCGGTTCAACATATGTAAATTTGTGCGACATACATTTTAATAAAATTTAATGAGTTTTAATACATATAAATATATATTTCCAAAACTTATTTTGGCTAAAATTTGCATTTCACTTTTCTTCATTTTTTTATTATATTTTTCAAAGTGGACAAAAAGCGTTGTTCCCATTTCACCGGGAAAGTTTCTGGATGTGGCAACCAACTTGTGAGAAATTGGAAAAATGAAATCGGCTGCTACATAAATAGCGGACGTTCGCGTTCGACGTCTGTCAAAGACTTGTTGTGTGCACAGAAAACAATAGGATGAAATTTGAGTTTGGCAGACGCCGGACGCTCTCACTTGTATGTAAGAGATACTCTTTGTCCTGTACTCGGTTCAAAAATTTAGGTTTCGCTTTTTGTGCCACATCGCCAGCGTTGCCGGTATGCTGGCTTTTTGCGCGGCTATGGCTCGTCGGCTTGGGATGGTGTTCTTGCCGGCGATGTGGACGGCGATACAGGGACAACAAAAACTACATCCATACCGGACTAACAAACACAAGGGGACATAGAAATAAAGGGGACCCGAAATAAACCACAAAGAAAACAAGGTGAAAAGAAACAAAGATGAAGGGAAAGGAACGAAAACACTCACGGATCCCTACCGGACGGACACTCTACGGAACCATGACGTATCTCCCACCCACTGGGATCGACCTAGGATCCCTCCATGATACCCCACCGCCGGGTTGGGTATCCCATATTCGCCCTATACTTACCCTGCTTCTACCCTATACCCCTACCACCTTAGAAAAGGCCTTAAGCCAAAAACATTATCCAAATTTTCGATTTAAGAAACATTTAAAATATACATTTATTCAAATTCATTTCTGAAACCCTTCAAGCTTTACAAATTGTTATGTTAAATTGATTAATTTAAATTTAGTTAATTCAAAATCGATCTACTTCTATTTCATCTCACATTAACTTTTATACTGGATTATTTTAGATTGAACTTAATTAATTTACTTTATTTATTATTCTTAGAATTGTTTTCCGTTTCTAACTAAATCCATCTTAATTTAAATTCATTTTATTTATATTTACATTCATTTTAATTCAAATTAAGGCTAGACGGAATTTCAATAGTTTTTTTTTCAACCTATTATTATTACTATTAGGTGTGTTTTCGTTACACCATAAGTGCTTAATTTGTATGGGGAGCTAAGCACTTTTAAGCACTATTAGTTCCCGATGAAGTTTGGTGCTTGTGTTCATGTCTTAATCGAGTATGATGTTGCCAGATTGGGCACCCTATATTTAGCAATATGGCATCCCATTTTTGGAGAGATTTTATCAATTATTGTGAATTAACGGGAAGAAGAAGAACAAAAATGGGAAATTATTTTAATATTTGCAAAAAGAGTGTAAACAATTGAACATAGAATAGTAAATATATGTTTTATAAACACTTTTCACGAATTTTTTGTCTGTTTCGCACAGTTCTTTCTTCGCAACTCATGACACCATTGCTACCAGATAGTGAAAATCCGCCACTTATTGCTTATGTGCCAGTTAGTGGAAGTCAGTTGTTTTCGTTGCAAAGTGCTAAACTAAAAGTGCTAGCTTGTAACGAAAACATGCCTATTATTAATTCTATCTTTAATTTCTCTTTCTTTTCAGGTTCAGATGCGGCTGGCGTGAAGGTAAGTATCCATTCGTTTTTATAGGTTAGGAAAGGATTCAGGAAGCAGGTAATAAATTGCTGAGAACGAGGCTTTTGATGACGCCGACGTACGGTTATGTGGGCCACAGAAGTCACGTCTGTCTGTTCTGTCCGTCCTAGTATTTTTGGGTATGTGTAAACATGTATATATGTATATTTGGTCGTATTTTTTTGTATCAATCTCAAATTTGTGGTTTCATTTATAGTTTTCCGGGAGGGACGAACAATTAGGTCAGGCTAACCGTGAGCCTCAAGGGAAAACAATGTCCTAACCTAGTCCTGAGCTCAACACTAGACCGGAGAATGGGGTTCTACCAAAAAAAAGGTAAGTACACAAAACTAATTGTTTGAACCTAACCAAAAACTAACCACTGATTATTTATTTTCTCTTTTTAGACAAATATAAATATACGTTTGTCCGTCCGTTTTTCTGTCGGTCCGGAGTTTAATAGTTGATAGTCAAAGAACTTGTGGAATAACCTTCGCATGCCAGGCTGGGCCATGCGTTTCTGCGCCTCCCTCGTTGTACCGGACGCTGATGCTGTGGCTGTTGATGCTGGGTCTTAGATGATTTTAGTTCGTAGATTTAACTTTATTTCAGTTTGTAAACTTTAACTTATCTTGACTGTAAACTTTATTTTAGTCTAGTCTGTAAGCTTCACTTTAATTTAGTTTGTAAGCTTTGCTTTAGTTTAGTTTGTAAGCTTTGCTTTAGTTTAGTTTGTAAGCTTCACTTTAATTTAGTTTGTAAAATTTTGCTTTAGTTTAGTTTGTAAGCTTCACTTTAATATAGTTTGTAAGCTTTAGTTTAACTTAGTTTGTAAGCTTTACTTCAGTATCGTTTACTTTCATTACACATTGTGATTGCTTTCACATTTTTTTCAATAAAAAAAATCAAACTTTATCCAACTGCAATTTTATTTCGGGAAGAGCCACTGCGTCCGGCCGGTGAAAAGTCCAAATCCAAAAAGGACAGACTTTTCTCAACTTTTCCACGACCAACTTCATTTTCCCGGTCTTCTTCCTCTTTTCCCTCTCACTAATTTTCCTGCTTGTCAGCTGTAACCTGTCAGCTGTCAATTGTTTTTTTAAAAAAACAGCTGATAAAAATTTCCCTACTTTTCTTTATCAAATGGCCGTTAAATTGCCATACCATTTGAAAAATTAGAACGCACACGACATCTTTAAGGTAAAATGCGAACATATTACCGGTATCAAGCCTTAATCTTATCCTTCCATAGCATGTTTGTTATACATACAATTTTTATTGTATAGAATTCAGTTATGTCCTGAAAAATTGCCGAGTGTGAATCAGAACTAAGATTAAATTGTATTTCGTGCCGAAACTTAACGTTTTAGCCGCCGTTCTAAAATTTTGTCAGCCGCCGCCACAAATAATATTGCTCGGCTCCAGTCTGCACACCTCAGATTTCGATTTCAGATGATGAATACATAGAAATAAAAGTGAGTAAATTCATAAAATACCAAGAAATAAAATATTGAAAAAAGACAAAACGTACCGAAGGAAGTTCAGAATGTCAGTGACCAGTGAAATTTGATTGAAACGGAAAGAAAAAGATTTTATGTTTTATGTATATATAAATATATAAACATTTTATCTTTATGAGTTGAGAATGTGTAAGTGTGTATGTGTTATTCTAAAAAAAATATGTGTGGTAGTGGTTGTAAATGTCAACTTTGACGTTCAATTTTGACGTTTCTTTGTTTTGGTTTCCTCGTTCATTCGAACTTTCCCAAGTTCGGAAAAGAACAAAAGAGAAGAACGAATTATTTGTTCTTCTTTTGGATGTGGTTCGGTTCGTTCTTGTGAGTTTCTCCGTCAGATGGCGTCTGTTATTGTGTATGAATGTGTATGTGTATTCTAAAAAATACAGAGAAGAAACATATTAAAAATTTATATCTATTGGTTGGTCGTATCGGACAGATATTTTTGTTAATCTAATTTTTAGTAAATCTCATAAAGTTATATGTAGATTTACAATTTGTTGTCATTGTGCTGTGCGCGCCCAACGAGACAAATAATATTAATTATGATATGATATTTTTAACGTTGTATCCACCACATCCATTCAATAATATTTCTGCTGGCTGCTCTCATAAAGATAAAATGTTTATATATACATAAAACGTCAAAAGAAAAGAAAAGTGAAGAGGTTAGAAAAAATATGGAAATGTAAAAGTGAAATGAGAAATGAAATAAAAGAAAAGAATTAGAATGAAATTCGCCAAATTAATGAATTAACGAATCTCGAATCTATCTCCTACTCGTACGCATTTAGAAAAGTTAACAACATACATACATATATACAACATCAGACATGCATACATATGTACATACATACGTATATATATACAAGTAGTAGTCTATTATTTATAAATAATCGAAAAACTAGACACAAATCGAAAGTTTTGCTTATTAGAATGCTGTCAACGATTTTTCCATTTTATGGCGACACGACATATGTACGTACGTTCTTTTAAAATTTTCCAAATTCCATAAAATACCTAGCAATGTCGGTGGTACCGAGGAAATAAGCAACCATCCGACCAGGAAGCTGCTGTTGGCAGAGTTAGTAATGATGCCTCCACGCAAAATTTTTTACACCCCTCGAATATAACAGTGTATAGAGTGTATGTATTTAGTATAAATACAAAACACAGGCGCGTAGGCAGATCCGTATTCATACATCTTTTTTGCTCAATTTTATTTTGGAATTAACGAAAAACCCAAACCACCAAAACCATTCACATAATATCGATCAGAAATCACAAATATTTAATTGTAAAAATTTATCTTTATATCTTCTTAATATTAATTCGGATAAGTCTGCCAGGCAGGCAACAACAGTAAGAGGTGGCAAGGGGTAAGGGGCGGCACAGCAGCGACGTATGAAAAGTACACTGTTACGAGTTAAGCGTTAAGCCCAAGAAGTGTCTACAAGTATTTTGAGTTTTTTCTTATTAGATGTGCAAAAAAAACTTGGTTACATCTGAAGCTCAATAATGAATGGAAGGCGGATTATGCACACATGCAGAGTCCCAAGTCCCAAGTGTTAGGTGTTCATTTGTTGTGTGACAACGTGAATTTTAATAATAATATGCTGCTGTTGCGAATCAAAGCTATGCTCCCCGTTTTTTGATTATGTTTATTGGGTCCTACGTATACATATGTGTGTATACGAATATATATATCTACATATATATATTTATCTATATATATATATATATATATGTGTGTGTGTGTAGAGTATTTATGTATGTATGAATGGACGGACGGAAAGTTGGACATTTGTTCTCTAATGTTTTCTATTTTTATTAGTCAGATTCAATAATTTTTGACAAAAATCAAGTCACCGCTACTATACTAGCTATTAAATTGGGTTATTTCGACAGTCGTCTACTGGATTATGAATACAGTTTTTGGGCCATATTTGCTAGAGTACAAGGTTGTGATGGGCACTACTCTGGAGTGATGCATACTTTTAAACTCGAATGAGGCCCACCAATTCAACTTATGTTTTACTATAATTAACAACCTGTTACAGCACAGAACAGCAACGAACATTGTTCTTGGGAATTTGATCATTTCGGAAATGCAGATAATATTGCAAAAGAAAACTTTTTGTTCATTTTGTATAAAAATGTATTATAATTTTAATTCTCTATTTTTCAGATTTAACATAGCACAAATTTAATTGCACAAATCTAATCATCATCTGTACCTAAAGCCACTGAAAGACAAACCAAAAAAAAGAGGAAACGAACAAGAGGAGAAGGATACTAACCGCAACACACAGACACACACAACTACTACTTTCCATTGAATTGCATATATATAAATATATATTTGAAGTTTGAATGTTATAAAGAGATACATATACATTTTACCAAACTGGCTTACTAAAAGCAATATTTGAGAAAACTATCTAAGTTAGAGCTTATTTAGACTGGCTCAAAACGAAGAAAACGGGGGCGCTGAGTCTCCCGACGGTACCCAAGAAGGAAGAGAAGCGTGTTGGTGGATTCCTTGGTCTGCAATGGGCTGCTTTGGTTCACCCAGTTCTAAGCAATCTGATATAAATTCCGAGGACACAAGGAGCCAGAAGCGTCGCAGTGATGCCATTTCCAAACAATTACAAAAGGACAAACAGCTCTATAGGGCTACCCATAGACTTTTGCTGCTAGGAGCTGGTGAATCTGGGAAATCCACTATTGTCAAGCAGATGCGTATATTGCATGTGGACGGATTTTCAGAGCAGGAGAAGAAACAAAAAATTGATGACATTAAAAAGAATATCCGTGATGCTATTTTGGTATGTTACTTTTTTTATATAGGTATATAATTTTATTACTAACTGATTTTAAAGCGGAGTTGTATAAATAAGAAAAAAACAAAACCTATGCTAAAGCCTTATACAGGATATACTGAAAACAAAAATTATCACATGCTACCAACATGGTCATGACGTTAATGCTATCTTTAATGCTATAATAGAGCCTCGACAAAACGGTACAATAACATACAAATTGAGGCTAAAGAACGGTTTTAGCTACCACGTTAGCCAAGGCCTCAACAAAAAAGACCCCTATAATAGAAAAATAGTAAAATTTTATAAATTTTTAGTTAGATTTTATTATTTTAAAAATAACTTTCTAATTGAGTCTTTGTTGTCTTAAATTTTGAGTTGCAACTAGGATATTTAGCATAACTTGTATGTGTTGAAACTGGTCATTCCCTTCTTATGGCGTATTTGTATAATAATAATATTATAATGTTATCAACTCTGTCGAAGTGCTGACGATGTAATGACAATGACAGATTGTTAGCAAAAGGCTCATTATTTTAAAATTAATCCTAACTCTTTCTATGATTTTGTCAATATGAAACGAAATTCCAATCCTAGGCCTTCTAGGGTTGGAATTGATATGGAATTCTGTCGTGATTAATTTTTTGCATCAACCTATTCTCGTCAACAATGCCGAATGGGCGTTCCCTAAAATAAGGTAGGGCGTCCCCTACCTTATTTTGATTTATCAGTAGTATGGTCAAACTTAGGCAAGCTTAAATCCTCTAATAGTGCTGGGCCTGATAGTATACCCAGTATAATCTTAAAATGTTGTGCTCAAAATCTTGCTGTTCCGCTTACATTATTATCAACAATAACAAATCAATAAGGTTTGGATATTTTCCACTTCATAAATCAGGAAGATGTGTTGAATTATCGAGATATTGCGAAAGGGACTTTCAACTATGACTAATTTAGTTCAATTTACTTAACAGATAATTAAAAAAGTCGTGCTTGGTAAACAGACAGATGTAGTTTATACCGATTTTAGTAAGACATTTGATAGAGTTAATCACAAACTCTTATTATATAAGCTTGAGCGCTTTGGTTTTAGTAACAGCTTGTTGAGTTTGATATCCTCTTATCTGGATAACCGTATTCAGAATGTGAAATTTGTCAGTTTCCGTCCTGGTCCGATTGTGGTTCCATCCCTCGGTCGGAAGGGCGGGTAAGAGTGGCGAGGTTGGGACCGTTCGAAAAAAAAAGGTGAATTGTCAGTTTAGATGATTGCATGAAAACCCTATAATTTCATATTTATACCATATATTTTATAAATATTTGTCAATAAAAATATTTTATAGACAGTGTTAACTGGAAAAGGTTTCTCTGAGAATGGCGCCATTGTCAAATACATAATATTCGCATTAATAGCCAATAAATAGTCAAGTTCGAGGTCATAATTTAATTGTTATTAAAACATTTTGTTTTACTTTCCAATATTTCGCAATTACTTCGCATATCTTACAATGTACTGACAATGACTTTTCTGCCAACGTTGCATGACAAAGTTGTAAGTTCACACGGTTGCATTTTTTGACATTTTGCTGACAAGATTGTAAGATCTGACCACCTTGTGTAACAGTCTTTAAACGTTTAATATTTTCCGGTCCATATACATACAGTAAAATATTTTTGAAAAAAAATTTTAATTTAAAAAAAAGCTTCTTTTAGTATTATTATTCTTTTAATTTATGGTTGCTACCGGATAAAGTGTAACATATCGAAGGAGTGACCTAAGTCCCCAAGTTTGTTTGGCGGAAATCCGGTTTGGGTCATTTTAAGTCATTTGAGCAATGTCCGTCCGCTGGCTGGGGCGCACGTCGCACATTCAATAGAATGTAGGATTTCAGATCATAACTTGATATGCAAAGTAATTTGTAATACAAGAGATTTAAAATACACAACAATATATTATCGTCAGTGCAATTATAGCATGTTGAGAGAAACCGTGCATAAAAGGTTATCAGCGATGCAGTTTTCTGGAAACGCTTCAGATGATATCTAATTTCATACATATATTTTCTATTTGCGTAGAAAACGCAATGGTTGAGAAGGTTCTTACAAAAAATCTAATTACAAATGGATTAATCAAAACCTTCCCAGCAAAAAATAAAAGAAGTACTTCCAAAAGAATAACATTATAAGTACTTCCAAATCATAAGTATGAACTTTTTTTCGACATTTAGTGAAGTTCTTCTAAATAACTAACCAAAATGTAATTTCGGAATATAAATTATTAACCCTAGAATGCATAATTTCAAAACGATTGGATGTAAAATAAAGCTTCTGAAGAGATAAAAGTACAGATCGGAAGGAACATATATACGAGGGCTATGAAATATATGTAAAATACTGCTTCTATAGTGCTAAAGGGAAGAAATATATATTTATATGGCGGCTATATCAGAATTAGTGAATGATTCTGGAAGCTAGTCGACTTCATCAACCAAATTTCGATTAGGTCGATTAATCGGACCTAAAAGTCGACTTTTTCATAGTCGATTAAAATAACATAAAGTCATTTCAAAGTACTGATTTTCTTTGAAATATGTTAAATTGTGGAATTGTAGTACATTGGATTGCGATAAAAACTGAATTTATAAATAACACTTTATACTTTCCAAAAATGTTTATATATCGTCATCAGAAATGCCCAAGAGCGTAAACCTCAAAAAAGGAAAATTAGTTTTTCGTCCAAAAATCACGATTTTATTGAAGAAAAAAGACGTAACATCAAGTGCTCGTTTTTGATAAAGCACAAAAGGCGTAACCCACATTGTATTAAACAAAACGTACTGTATTCATCTATTTAACCTTCGAAGTAGTTCTCTTGTTGCTGTTTTGATTTTTGTCAATCGTGTTTGACAGCTATTTTAGATGCAAAATTCTATTCTGTATTTAAATTTGGCCTTTATCTGAATGGTATCCACTTTTTTATTAAATTTCGCAGTGTGCATGATTCTATAATCTAATCTTTGCCAAATTTAATAATGATCTGAAGTAAAACATGAAAACACATTTTTCCAACCTTGCTACTGGATTCTCGGATTAAAAAATTCTTTGTGCAAACGTACATTTGACTAAAATATGACATATTTAGCTTAGATGCCAAATCGGAAGGAACACATACATGCGACTATGTGGGCTATATGTAAATTTGAACCGATATTGTTCACACAGATATTAACTGTTAAAATAAGATACTCTTTACCAAATTTCATGAATATCGAAAGGAAATTATATCTTCTATAGAGGGAATAAGCTAAATCGAAGGAACATTCATATACATATGTTATATGCATGAATATCGAAAGGAAATTATATCTTCTATAGAGGGAATAAGCTAAATCGAAGGAACATTCATATATTTTAAGATATCTGGTTCTAAACTGATAATAAATAAGTTACAGAAACAGGCGCTATATCTAAATACGGATTGTCTTTCAATTTTTATACGAATTGTCTTGTCTCAAAATAAAGATATGTGCAAAATTTCTTTGAGATCCCACTATATTTGTGACCAGCACATTGATTACAAGAATGCATGCCCAGACTGACATAGCTAAATCGGTTCATAAAGTGATTCTAAGTCGATCGGTATAATAAACGATGGTTCTATATATTCATTTTGGGTGTTAGAAACAAATGCATAAAATTATAATAAATTGTACCACAGTGTGATGTAGGTTATAATTAAATAATTTTAAAAGAAATTATGGTAATTAAATATACCCTACCATACTTTCTGTACCACACTGTGGTACTTTACTACTCTCTGAACCGGGGCTACGGAAAATACATAGCGCAGCACAAATGTGCTATGTATTACAGTGTAAAATAAAAATACTTTTTTATTGGTGAGAATGTTGATCATTTGCGAAAATGTTACTAGAAGTTACACTATGGGGTCATTCGGTCACACTTTTCAAGAGCCAGCTACATCATACAGATTACAAACATCTTCAAATGTCCTAAACTTACTTACATATATATGATCGTTTATCTCTTTGGCCAATAGTATATTATTTATACGTTCCCTTCCCTATGTCAACATTTGTATTCCTTTTAAATTATGAGATCTCTGGACCCAAAGATGTTAATAAGAACGACATACATTCATCAAATAAATACAACATAAAAAAAGCAAATCTTACAGTGCTTTAAAAGGAGTTACGCAAAAGTGGTGACAAAGAAGTACTTCCCCGGCGCGACAACCCTTGTTAAATTCATTGGTGAAAATCCAAATTAGAACAACTTCCGGATCATAAGTTGGGGATTTTTATTGCTTCTTTGGATGCTCTTTTTTGCTGGGTTTATGCTCTCATATCGTTGAAACAAAGATTGTTAACAGTGAGAAGAAAGAAATGTGCAAGTTTTGGCCTAGAGAAATAACTAAAACAGATAAGTCGTGTTATAAAGAGTTATACAAGGATTTGCATGAAGAACTATTATCAAGACCATCCTAAATCTTTTCAACAGGACCCGAAAATGCTGGCGTTTTTTAAATGAATAGTTGGGTGGAGTTTCAAGAACCTAAAAAAACTGTAAGGAAAGACAGAAAGTCGGGCGCGGCCGAGTATATAATACCATACACCTCCCTAATAATGCGAAAATGGGCATTGCGATAATTTGGAATAATTGGTTTCGTTTTAGTTAACTAAGTACTTAGCTCCACCTCCTGATCAAGGCTTATTCCAAAGAGGAGTTGATGAAGTTTATCATAATAAACTAGATCCGAAACGATAATTTTAAAATGCACAGTATTCTTTCATAGATAAAGTCTCGGAGGGAACAAACTCTTCAACTTGGATCAAAAATCTCATTTCTGCCAAATAATATAAAGATCGTACGTAAAATACAGTTTCAATAGCGCTTAAATACTAAATACGCAGAAACATGGTGCATATGTGGCTATATCTAAATCTGAATATATTATTCCCAATTTAAGCAGTATTAGTTCCAAAATTAAGAAACTTATGTATTTCTGCCAAATGTTGTAATATCGAAAGCAAGTACAACTCTATAGCGCTTTGATACCAAATCGGGGGAACATATATATGGGGGCTATATCTAAACCGGAGTCGATTATCCCCGAATTTGGCAGTGTTAATTCATGTAATAAGAAACTTCTTTCTGCCGAATATCGTACTAATCGGATAAAAAATACAGTCTATACAGGGTTTACTTGTACCGATTTTCCTCAAATTTAGTATTATCTCTAAGCTACAAGAGACTTCTTTGTGTCAATTTTTATTCACATCGGTTTAAAAATATTGCTTATACAGTGCTTATATGTCAAATCGGAGGTAAATATATATTAGAGCTATATGTAAATCTGATCCGATTTTGACCAATTTCAATAGGGATCTCCTTGGGCCAAAAAAGAGCACTGAGCTAAATTTCGTCACAATCGATTAATACGACCTGCACTTTGTTTACAAGGATACATCACAGACGGACGGACATAGAATATTTAGAAATTCCACACATAGTATAAGTTCATTAGTCGATATTGCCACGCCCCTTTTGGTACATGCCACACAAACGGACATTTTGCACCAGCTTATAACTTTAATACCAGTGCATACAAATACTTGAAATTTTGCACAGTGTAATGCAGTGTAATCCAATGAAAAATGGGTGACGTTGGCACGTCCCTTTTTGTACCTCCCACACAAATGGACTATTAACCAGTTTATAACGTTAATGCCAGTGCATACTTTAAAGTTATTAAATGCAATTTCAATTGATGATAATTTAATTAAAACAAAAAAATTACAAAAATGTTTGGCACTGAAGGTGAGGGGATTCGTAAGTCAGTTTATCCGACTGAACTTTTTTACTTGTTTTCGTATTCATTCATAAATAATAAAAATCATAAAAGGGATATGTCAATTGGTCCCTTGAATCTTGATTTCGTGCAGCTTCTTCTACCTCTCAAGCCTTCATCATTCGTCAGGAACTGTGTCGCTTGGACAATTTGTACCTTGTAAATTGGGCCTTAGAATCGAAATTATAATGCGGCAGTTGCCTTCCATACTTAATTAGGTAGGTAAGTTCAGATATCACTTCACAATGGAATAATTTCACAACAATTTAAAAAACGCAATATGTCAAATCAGTCAGAAAAATGCGGTGAACTAAACTGTTGCTGGGTTGATGATCCTTGTCCGAACTGATGAAGGGTCGTTACAGAACGAAAATCCGTTTGTCGTAAATTGGTATACTCCATTAATATAATCATCCATAGCTGAACTGATGATCAGTATCTTTGCCAACTAATCCCAACAAACTCGTTGTATCCTTTCGATGTTTTTGTGCTAAATATAATATCAAAAATTGAATATTTTCAGGAAAATGGGTCACAACTTCTTTTTTGAAACCGAAGAGCATAGAATTCCATTGTAAAATTAATCGTTTGACACTTAAGCATAAATGATAACTGTCACATTCCATAATTCTTATACTTACATATATATACATATATAACATTTACGCCAAGTCTGGAATAACATTAATTTTAATTCATAATCTATTTCACAGACTATTACTGGTGCAATGAGCACATTGAATCCACCTATATCTTTGGAGAAGAAGGAAAATGACATCAGAGTTGAGTACATCCAGGACTATGCTTCAAGTCAGTATACTATTTCTAAACATTAAAAGTCGACACTTTTAGATGGTTTTTGACTTCTATTTCGTTTCTATTAGGTCCCGATTTTAACTATCCTCCAGAATTTTATGAGCACACAGAAGAATTGTGGAAGGATAGAGGTGTATTGGCGACTTATGAAAGATCAAATGAATATCAATTAATTGATTGTGCAAAGTAGTAAGTATAGCATAGGCCACCATAGATTTGTTATATTTATATACTACAACACATCTAATATGTACTGTTTTGTTTACTTACAGCTTTTTGGATCGAGTAAGCATAATAAAACAACCTAATTATACACCTAATGAACAAGACATTTTGCGGTGTCGTGTACTAACTTCTGGTATTTTTGAAACAAGATTTCAAGTTGACAAAGTCAATTTTCAGTAAGTTAAACAATAACAACATAAAATATAAATTTATTTAAATATGGATCCCCTTGCAGCATGTTTGATGTGGGAGGCCAAAGGGATGAACGTCGAAAGTGGATACAATGCTTCAATGACGTTACTGCAATTATATTCGTAACCGCATGTTCTAGCTATAATATGGTTTTACGTGAGGATCCAACACAAAATCGATTACGTGAATCCTTGGAATTATTTAAAAGCATTTGGAATAATAGGTAAATATTGCTGAGATTGTACAATTTATATATAATTCATCAGTTAATAATAAATTCAATGTTGCAGATGGTTGCGTACAATATCTGTAATTCTATTTCTCAACAAACAAGATTTGTTAGCTGAAAAAATAAAAGCTGGTAAAAGTAAACTTTCGGAATATTTTTCCGAATTCAATAAATATCAAACACCAAGTAAGATTTTCGAAAAAACCTCACACTTTTTTGTTGTTTAACCGGTATTTGGAACGTCAACTTCTAGGTGATGCAATAATCGAGTCCGGAGATGATCCTGAAGTTATAAGGGCTAAGTATTTCATACGTGATGAGTTTTTGGTAGGCAATGCATTCATTTCATTACACTTATTACACATCCTAATCGGCTTTATACATTTTAGCGTATATCTACTGCTAGTGGTGATGGGAAACATTATTGCTATCCCCATTTTACATGTGCTGTAGATACCGAGAATATCAAGCGAGTATTCAATGATTGTCGAGATATAATTCAAAGAATGCACCTTCGTCAGTATGAATTGTTATAGGTTTATTCTACAAAAAAATCACTTAATAAAGTAATGTGCAAATAATACAACTAACCAAACCACAATCCTGTTATTATTTCCAATGGTCATACAACTGTAATACAGAACTGGAACTACAAAGAAGTAGACATGGATTAAACACACTTTGTCCTTTGGTTGTCCTTTTTTGGTATTTAGTTGATAAATAAGTATAAGATAAATAACATTCACATAAAATCTATAAAATACAAATAAGAAACAGTCACACAACAACAGACTTAAGTCTTTCAGAAGAGGTGAGAATGGGAGATGTTGTTTTTTAGAAAAATATACAGAGTACTATTACATCTACATAGTATAACATACCTTATACTCAGTTATAAATCAATTTATAGTATGTAATGCAAGTGTTCATTAGATATTTGGTATATCCCACAACATAGCAGTGTTATCGGCCGATCTAGTTAGAATTGAAAAATATCTTACATCTAGCTGATGTAAACCTTGTCAATGTGTTTGCCTACCAAACTGAAGGTAGCGGCAAGAACAATTTTGTTGTCATAACCACATGTAAGCAAGTAGTAGCAAGTAATATTGTGGAAATTGTATTTATGTAATGACCGGAAGTAAAGTACAACTTCTATAGCGCTTTGTAACCAAATCAGGAGGAACATATATATGGAGCTTATATATAAATCTGAATCGATTTTCACTGAATACTCATTCATGTCGAATTTCGTACTGATCGGATATAGAATACAGTCTCTACAGCGCTCGAATGTAAAATCGGTGCTAACATATATATGGGGGCTATATCTAAATCTGAACCGATTTTCTCCAAATTTGGCAGTATTCCTTCGTGTAATAAGAAACATCTTTCTGCCGAATTTCGCTGTGATCGGATATAAAATACAGTTTCTACAGCTATTGAATTTCAAATCGGGGGTAACATATATATGGGGGCAATATCTAAATCTGAACCGATTTTCTCCGAATTTGGCAGTATTCCTTCAATAAGAAACCTCTTTCTGCCGAATTTCGTACTGATTGGATATAAAATATAGTTTCTACAGCGCTTACATGTCAAATCGGGTGCAACATATATATGGGGGCTATATATAAATCAGAACCGATTTCCCCCAAATTTTGTATTGTATCTAAGTGTATCACGAGACTACTCTCTGTCAATTTTTGTACAAATCGGTTACAAAATGTTGCTTATACAGTGCATATATGCCAAATCGGAGGTACATATATATGGGAGCTATATGTAAATCTGAACCGATTTTAACCAAATTCAATAGGGATCGTCCTTGGGCCTAAAAAAAGATATGTGTAAAGTTTCGTTGAGATCGGACCATAATTGCGACCTGTACTTTGATTACAAGAATACGTCTACAGACAGACAGACAGACAGACAGACGGACATAGCTAAATCGACTCAGAAAGTGATTACAAGTCGATCGGTATAATAAACAATGGGTCTATCTCTACTCCTTTTGGGTGTTACAAACAAATGCACAAAGTCATAATACCCTGTACCACAGTGTGGTGTAGGGTATAAAAAGTGATTTCGTTTTAAATTATTTTCATTCATTTAACTAACCTCGTTTTTTACTGTTTGCGCGATATCTCGCGAAGCGATGCCGATTTTGATCCCTTCACAGTTGAGTAGAGGGGATGATCCTGAACAAAGCCTCATTAACCATTTTTGGCGTCAAACTAGGCGAACTTTTGAAACCTTGAGACAAGCTGTGTCCCGTAAAATGTTCAAATATGATGATACGCCATTTCCGGTTTCTGAGGACGATATAAATACAACACCCTTTACAAATATATACACCCTTTACAAATATATATTTTAAAGACGAAAGCCAAGAAATCCTAATTTCCCAAGGCCTTGTTCGTGTTTTTGTTCCTAATTTAATTAATAAAATGAAAGCCTAAACCTATGGCTATGAACAAAAACACAATTTTTCAGGAGAGCGAAAACCCTGTTTTTAATTTTCCTTTTAAGAGTAATTCAGGCCGAAACGTCAAAATCTATCAGTTACGAACGAATAGGAATGAATTGTAACACGCGAAAAACAGTATTGCGGAAATTGGAAAAAATAGTTTTCGAAAAAATTTCATTTCCAAATTTATGATAATTATTGGCATTTTGCATACGCTTACATTGGTGCTAAAACAGGAAAATATATACTGCCAGAGTGAGTAGGAAAACCACAGCAAAAGAATAGTAGCATACATATTCTAAACGCACTTCCAGGCTGTGCTCTCGTTTGATTTGATTGGGATAATGACGGCGAGATTTTAGGCATCATAACCGCGTGAAGGTTAAGGTTCCCAAAGAAAAATTAACTGAAGAAACGCCAAATGGCGGCTTCAGAAAACCACACAGAACTGCCTATATATGTGGTATACCTGGATATGCGACAAAATCGATTGGTTGTAGTTGTATGCAACCTCAAACTGGCTAAAATGCAATTGGTCATCTCTGAGGCCTGAAATTGCGAAGGATATATATGAATCCTAAAAATAACATTTTGTAACTTGTGCTCCAGATACAATGTCCCATGATACCAATGGAAAATGAAATGTTGTGGCCCAAACATTGACATAAGTCCAAGTTATTGAGTTATTTATTACAAGAAAAAAGAGGCAATTTGAAGACAGTAAAAAAGTTTATTTTCTACTAATTGCGTTATTTATGTACATCAGCTTTAGAATTGGATTACCGGCGACAGATCGCAAGAAGTACCGCTTGAATTTTGGGACACATGACCACAGTCTCATCGGGTCCTTTGTTTTGATGATGATGTGGCAGCAAGAACAGTACAACAACAGTATGTATGACAACGTTGGATAAATTTTGATTTTGAGCCTTTTTGGGTTTCTTTGAAATAGAAATCCCATATTATTGGCCTTTCAAGGCAACCAACCACAAATTTCTTATATATTTCTTCAGTACATTAAGAATACTTTATTATTTCCAATAATCGTACACATGTATTTAACGTACTTTTATTATTTGTCCTTGTTAGTTTATTTAGTTGATAAATAAGAATACATTCACTTAAAATCTATAAAATACAAATAAGAAATAGTCACACAACAGCAGACTTAAGTCTTTTGGAAGAAATGAGAATTGAAGATGTTTTTTTTAGAATATACTTTACTAAACAGACTTCTTGATTACTTTTTTAGAGTACTAGTACATCTAAGTATAACATACCTTATACTCAATTATAAATCAATTTGCTCTTTTTGGCATAGTACACAAATATGAGTATGTAATACAAATGTTCATTAGATATTTGGTATAGCCCACAACTTAGCTGTTTTATCGGCCGATGTAGTTAGAATTGAAAAATCTCTCGGATGCCATCTGGCTGATATAACTTTGTCAATGTGTTTACCTACCAAAACTGAAGGTAAGGATAATGTTAAATTCCCTTGCAAATCGGTAAGAACAATCTTGTTGTCGTAACCACATGTAAGCAAGTAATAGGCTGATGGTGAAAATCGTATTGACCTATAAAGAATTTTTTTGTTTTAAATTATTTTATCCCAATATGAAACCCTTTTACATACCGTATGTCAGCGGAATGTGGCTGGAAACACTGGATTTGTCTATTTCGACGTATGTCATGTAGAACACAGGATGCATCTTCGTGACCTGAAACTAATAATCTTCCAGTTGGATCTACACATACAGATGTAACCGGAGATCCCATAGAATCATAGTAGCTGGAGGAAAGTATAGTATTAATACATTCCTGGACACGTATGTCCCAGAAACGAACAGTTTTATCCTACAAAGACAAAGGTGACGAATATTAGTACCTATACATTAGGCCGGGCCAAACAAATTATATCGCGTTTGTCCGCATCTCAAAATAAAAGCTTGTTTTGTTTAGTGAATATGCCCAAAATATTTCGGCTATATCTTGAGCCGCCAATGAGCTAGAGCGATATTACATAACCTCTAAAATTTGTTTTTCTTGCAAATATCGGACACCTTGGACTAAAGCGCGACATTTATTCGTATGTGCAGCTAGAACTCGCTATTCTGCTTAAAACAGTAACAATATTGTAATTCTCGCGCTGATAGAGCCGAAGTTAGTGGGTTGTGGACTTACTTTAGCAATTATATTTAAAAATTTGTTATAAGGATGTTCACAATCCCCCGACAACAGGAATCTTTATGCAAAATTGCTTCGCGAACAGCTTAGAAATGTTAAGTGTACCTAGCCAATAATCAACAATATAAATATATAAATGATATTCTGTTCTTGAATAAAGTTCCCTAATAAAATAATTAAAAATTTCGTAAAATTACGCCCTTAAATCGTGAATAACTTCGGCTCTATCAGCCCGAGAATCACAATATTGTTACTAGCGAGTTATAGCTGCACATATGAAAAATGTCACGCTTTAGTCCGTGATATTTGCAAGAAAACATGCATATTAGAGGTTATATAATATCGCTCTAGCTCACTGGCGGCTCAAATTATAACCAACATATTTTGGGGATATTGACTAAACAAAACAAGCTTTCATGCGATATGCGGAAAGCCGCGATATATTTTTTTGGACCCGGCCTACTATACAAGTTATTGTAAATTACTAAATCAACATACCTGTGATCCAGTAACAACCATGTTATTTTCCCAGCTGTATATGGAAAATATGTGGCCAGTATGCCCAGCATACGCTTGCATTGGTGTTAAAACTGCGCAGTCACTTATATATACTTTGCAATCGCCGGCGCCGCCACTAACGAGAACTTTTCTCTCTGCACATGAGTCATTCAGGAAACACAAGTCTCGAACTGTTCCATCATGCATAGTCAGTTCGAGTTCTCGACCTTCTAGTTGTTTGTTTTCACTACTGTATTTAATTATTTTAATGGTCTTATCATTAGAACCACTAGCAATAAATTGCCCATCTTGACTCCACGACAAGCAATAAATAGAGCCTTTATGATGTTTTGTCCTTTTGAATATTACACTTGTTTGGAACGATGTGTGGGCTTTGCTGTGGGAATTGTAAATGTGTAAGGCGTTCTTTAATTTGATGTATGCATTTCCTTACTTTATATTGTTAGCCTGGGGAGGAGGAGGATAAAGACATATCCTTAAAGTCTTTGAATTGGATCCCACTGCATAAATTAATCCTTCGGGATGGAACTCAGCACAACGAATTGCTTGAACATCACTTAATGTATTATATGGTAGAAAACAAAGAGGCCTCTTGTTATTCGTCTAAAAAACAAAAATAACGGTATATTATTGTTTTTATTTATGCGATACTATCACTTTTTTGTGTGCAGCCGGAGAAATTTTTTTGCTACGACCACAGACAACACTTGTCATGTGGCAGGTGTTTTTTTTGCATCGCGTTTGTGGCAACGTTATGTTGCAAGTTGCAATATTTACCTCCTCCATGTTTTCATACGAATCCTTGTTGGAGAACATAGCTAGTTATTCGTATCGATTTCCAAACAATTAAAATAATTCAAAAACAAATTTTAAAAGCGACAACATTTTTGATCTGGTCTATCTATCTTCTTTCGAAAGTATTTGTGAAGATCATGAATATCGTGAATATCCATTCAATTAGAGAAAAAAAGAAATGTATACGATATATAACTGGACTGGCCGAATATTCAAAATTCGGCCGCCGAGTCATGATCCAATTACAAGGTAGTGTACATCGACTAGTTGGTTACAAATAATAATAAGTTCAGATTCACACTCAGCAATTTTTACTAAGCAAGTGTCAAAGTTTGTGGGAGAGAGTGGCAGGCGGAAAGATCTCTCGACCTCCCTCTCCTACAAACTTTGACACTTGCTTGGCAAAAATTGCCGAGTGTGACACACGAAAAGCACACATTTTTGTATGGTAATTTGTATGTCCTGCTTTACACGAGGCAATTTTTTCCAAGCAAGTGTCAAAGTTTGTAAGAGAGAGTCAGGCGGAAAGAGCTCTTTGCTTCTCTCTCCTACAAACTTTGACACAAATTGCCTCGTGTGAAGCAGAACTTAAGTGATGTTCAATTCATCCGTTGTGCTGAGCCTATAATCTAAATGGTCTTTGGTAGCAGCAAAAACAATCGAAGGTATAGACACCTTATCGCAGTTGACTTTTAAAGTAACGACAAAGCTTTCTGTAGATGGCTACCTAAAAATCTTTTCACTCGCATACACCTAAAAATCTTCTCACTCGCGAAATTGACTTTCCCCCATCTTTCGGTAAAAATGTGCGAATACACTGGGGTGTCTATACCTTCGATTGTCTTTGGTAGCAGCATTGGAACAGCTGATTCGTTACGCTACGGGCGTTACGATTACGTTTGCCTACTCGGGCCTTTAATTCGGCATGTGACGCGATTGGGTATGTTCATTTAGCTAACGCCATTGAGTCTGTTCAAATCAGCAAAAAAAAAAAAATATTTAATATTAATTAATTAGTATAAGATATAAACATTTGTAAGCATTTAAAGTTCAAATGGTAGCTTCCGCTCAAAATGCGAAATTATACCACTCCTTCTGGTATCACCCCCTCATCCGGCGAACTATGTTCCGTCGCCTTTACTAATCTGATGAGTCCTTGGGAGGTAAGCTTTTGGCAAATTATATATTCAATTTCAAAATATTTATCAAGACAAAATTCGTAAAGATCTAACATCAGTTCCAATGATGCGTGTACAAACGTACGGATCTCTTTTATTCTGTAATAACTTCTACACAACAACTTGAGACAAATGTATCTACAGTCTGGTACAAAATGGGCATTAACTACGCCCCCACACAAATTGGAGAAATCATACCAAAATCGAGTGGAATACGTATATGTTGGGGGGCGGGGGGTGTGGCCTACATGTAAATTGTAACAGATTTGTTCCAATGCTGGTAGTACTCGTTATATATAAATCTGAACAGAATATGTCCAAACTTTCTAGTGATCGTTTGTTCTCTGATTAAAACATTTTTGTGCCATATATAGTACATTTGACTAAAATAGAGCTTAGATGCCAAATCGGAAGAAACGTTGTGATGCCATGTCGGAAACAAGTATGGTGTGCTATATGTAAATTTGAACCGATATTGTTCACATAGATGTTAATGGTAAAATAAGATACTCTACCAAATTTCATGAATATCGGAAGGAAATTATATCTTCTAAAGAGGGTATAACTAAATCGAAGGTACATGCATATATATGACGATATCTGGTTCAGAACAGATATTCAAAATGAATTTTGGATGAACCATCCAAGTACCAAGAAACACATGTATGCCAAATTTCAGAATGATCGAAGGCAAAATATTCAGATTCATACAGTTCATCGACATTCCAATAACACACATCAGTACGCGTGCTCGCAAAATAATAGGATGAAGACAAAATATAGCATCCGAATCTGAAAAAGTCAAATTGGATGGTACATATATATGGCAGCTATATGTAAATCTGAACAGATTTTTATAATTTTCAATAGGTTTTGACCACAAAAGAACATGTATGCCAAAATTATAATTTGTTTGTCGTAATGAACTTTCTGAAAATGGTTTTACTTAGACATCTTCGGAAAAAGTACCATTGATAGTGTAATAAAGGGTTTAATAGTTTATTCGAAAAATTTAGCGTTTTCAGGTGTACGTTTTACCGTAAGTCCTAAGATTTACTTTTTCTCATTATTATTTGTATGAGAAGCTGTTAAATTGAAAATATGACTTTAGTACCGACATTCCTTTCCGAGTGAAACTAATTTTTTTTCTGAATTTCCGCACTCGATCACATTTACTCTCTCCCCTTTTTTTGATTTTTCTCTTGTTTTCGTATATAATACCAGAATGCAACTAGATAATCTTATGTGATTTCATTGAAATGGTTCTCATCAGAAGCTTTGCAAACTGCAAATTAAATTATGTTAGGACATACATACATAAATCTACAAGTTACTAACAATAGCATCTTTGAGAAAACGTTGCTATATTATTCTCCTTTTTCTATTTCATATGTATACATATGTATGTATGTATATTTTTTTTAATAATACCAAGATATATGACTTCTTTGCAACAGAAATAGCAATGAAGAAAATAAAGTAATGATAATTCTGAAAAAATGGTATCCTTCGACGTGATATACTAAAAATATTTGCCACTTTTTAGATCAAGCTGTGTAGTCCCTCAAATAAAACAATGCTCATAGTCCAGTTTTCGGGAAAGTGAAGTGACTTGTCATGGGACTTGTAGTCGTTCATGGGATCGGTAAAATCACCTCTTGCCGGTTGCATTGACCATTAGATTATCAAAACTACTATTTTTTAAAAGTGCCACTACGAACGATATTTGAATTTTGTCAAAAAGTTACAAAACTGTATTAAAAAGTCTGCGAAATCGATCGAAGACTTTTTAGCGTGTCGCAAAATCATCCTAGCAAATTTGTGTAGTAATCATCTGTAAAATTTTCTATTCTATTGTTCCCATTAAAATATTTTGAACAGAAAAGTTTTTAAATAACTTATAAGTAAACGTTATCGTAACGTTTAGGATTGTAGATTCATAATTGTGATTATATTCAAAGAGTACGTATTTTGTTAGTTTAATATGCTGTTATTTGCCTTTTTTAAATTCCGTTTGTCTGAGACGTATTCTTAAGCCTACTCCGAATGAAATGTCTACCTAGGACACCGTTTTGCACAATAGCCTTGTTTACTGTTCCAGAACGATGAACCATGATGGCAGTTCACCCATGATTCGAATTATTCTATTATTGCTTCAGAGCTTTGTGTTTACATTTCATGACGTACAGATATATGTTTGTTATTATTGGTTCCTCCTCCCATGTACCGAATACTCCCTGTTTTCTAACAGATAAAACAAAGATCGAGATTAATTTTAAATATAAAAGGATTTATTTTTCTATTATTTTAACGCCACTGAAAAATTGTGGAATGATTTTCTTCATAAACTGCATAAAAATATACAGAACAAATTATCTTTAAATTATGTTAAAACTTGATGATTAACTTAATGAAAAACTAAAAATTACCAACGATTTCTCTCGACGAACGTAAACGAGGCGACACTACTAAATGAAATGTAGAAAACACAACAGTAACACCATTGATGACGTCGACAAAAATATTATGAATGAATATTTGCCGTTTTGGAAGTGTGGAAACCGGGAAATTGGGTTACGTTCTTGTTGCTCAAAATATCATTTAGGAACGGTTGTATTTGCCCCAGATGTGTAGCATAAAGACGGAAGCGATGAACAAGAGAGACATTACCAAAACTGGAACAGGGCCACTGCAAAGTATAAAAAATTAGAAAATAAAACAGTTGCCGATTTGTTTGAAGGAATTCATGATTAACTTACACTTTAATACCGGGAGAATCGTCGGTGTAGAAGCGCCACATACCTCCGGTACCAGCACCACCTGCAGCACGGCTTCTGGGTGCGGTATTACTGCTGCTAGTGGTTTTACGTTGCTTCAAGTTGCTTCCTCCAGCTCCGCCACTACGTGGTGCAGGAGACGATAATTTACTGGGCGAGCGTGTGCCACTGCCCACCGATGTAGAACTAGCTGGAGCAGGCTAAACAAATTTACGCATTGTTAGTATTTCTAAAAATAATTGCTAAACAAAACACGAATTTACCATTTCTTTCTACAATATTATTGATCACGGACACGAACAAAACACAACCGAAGCCACTATAGAAATGCACAAAATGTGTGTGGACGTATGAAATGTCAGTTCTCGTTATTCGTTGTTTTCTTTCGTTGTCACTGCCACGTTGATGACATTTGTGACAGTTCTTGATAGTCGGCGTTGTTTTTCGGCGACGGCGCGCCCCTTTGACAGTTTAGAGTTGTATTTTGGGAATCTGCGGGTGTCTCTTAAATACCAGTGAATGCGTCGGCGTCTGTCAAAAAAACGCATGATGGATAATTTTTAACGCGCGCTGTACCGAAATACGCAGTAAACAGAAAACAGCTGATTTATCATCCCCATTTCAGAAAAAATTTTTTTTACATTTTGAGTGGATATTCAGAGCAATATCGATATTATGGATGATTTATATGTTTTGAAAATATTCTGGACAAACCACAAAGAAGAAGGAATAGAAATATATTCCTAAACCAGGAGGCATTCGAATTTTAAACATTTTCAGACAGCAATTCATTTTTCTTCGCCTTCTCAACTTTCTAAGTAAGTTTTCATAAGGAAAGATTGTAGAAGCTGCACTGAAGCAATTTGATAGTTTGCATTCGAGCAGTATTATTGTGTATACACCCCAATGACACAACGTTTTTTAACTACAAAATTTCCATAGCATTGTAGTTATATGTTTTAATTTGTTTGTTATGCAAGATGCTGGTTTTCATTAGAGAAGAACGGAAACATTGCTAATATATCGTGGAGTATCTAAAGGTGTTGGTTTTGTACACCGAAGTCAAATTATGTTTCTTAAACTCTTTATTGGTTGTGCAAAATGTAAAGACCTGTAATTCTACTCCTGACTTTGTAAACGCCAACCAAATCTATCGAAGCTGTCGGCACTTGCCATGTTGGGACTAAATTGATGTGATATAAAACACAGTGTCGCTATTAAATCAAATTCTATCTTATAATCATGCTTCAAAGTAGAGAATTGTTTATTGACCAGTTTCAATAGATATTTCCAAATGTCCTCGTTGAACATGGAATTCAAATGCAGCATCGTAAAGCTATGGAAATAAAAACTATTCGGAACAAGCTTATGTCACATGCTTCATTGTAGAAAGAACAAACACCTGGACTAACGATTTTTTTAGATTACATCCGACCGGAATCAAAATGTGTTCTTGCGTCCAATCAGCATGAATAGGTTACCCACGTTTCTGTTGAATTAATAAACATTAATACAAAAATGCTGGTACATATTTTAAAGTTTTGGAATTTTCTTTGTGGTGACAACTTCAGAGAAATTGCTTGCCATGTGCCGTTCTTGATTTTTACACATTTGTGGAGAGGCTTCTTTGTATTCCATAAGTGGGCGGTGTCCCAGCTATTTCAATCATTTCTCGCTGTTAATCTGAAAATACATTTTGATATAAATTTTAACAGTAAAATATTAAATTCTTACCAGTTTGTATTTGGTATTTCCAGCAAATTCAATATTTAATATTTTTCTACTTCGTGCACTGTTCCAAAATAAAAAATAAAATGCTGCTTTTCATCTGTTTGTGTTTATGTTTTCTTTTGTTGTTGTTTTGTTTTCTTTCGTTGTAGTTGTAAGCGCACTGTCAAGTTCGGATTTTTTGAAATTATCCGGCGTATCCGTGTGCGTATTTCGGTAGCTATAGTACATTTCCATACATTTGAAATCGAGTTTGACAGACGCAGGACGCATTCACCGGTATTTAGGAGATGCCCTGCTGCTTAATCGTAAGCAGCGTTACCGTTGGAAAATTTCAAAAAGGGGCATTTTTTCGAAAAAAGGGGCAACTGATCTTCAAAAAAGGGGGATTAAAGCTTAACATAAAAAATAATTAGGTAACATTAAAAAATTCATTCATTTACACGAAAACTAAACAAAAAGTACAATGTTATAGAAAACTTCTTATGATGTATACTAACTATATTTTATCACATACATTTCTTTATTTATAAAGTTTAGTTACTTTTTTTACCTTCTTTTTTATACTTTCTAATTAGATCTGTGTTTGGGACAGATGTGTTTTGTATTGAGTTTTTTGATCTTACAATAAATCTGTTTAGAAAAAAACTTATATGTTTATGTACATCAACCTAATGAAAAATACTTATCCATATATTTGTTACCTTTAAGAAACCACAAGCAAAACAAATTGGATTTTTTTATAAACGCCGACTGATTCGAAAAAAAAAATTTTCACCTTATATTGTTACATTTAAGAAATCACTCAAATTATTTGTGTTGTTGCATAGACGCCGACCTATTCGCAGAATTTTCACCAATAAGATGAAATGGTGGAAATAAATTCTCATATGCATACACATACAAAAGATAAATGTAAATCGTTTTGGCATATGCGTATATCCCATTAAATACCCTAATTCAGAAAGTACCGCGTGAGGCATTTCCGTACGTTCGTACGAAAGTGTTGTTATAAGAGTATAAAAAACAGATTTTTTACAAAACCAAAAAGCACAAAAAATCGAAAAGGGGCACATTTAGTATCAAAAAATAAAAGGGGCGCGAAAGTAGCAAGGCTGAAAAAAAGGGGCAAATATGTCACTTTAGTCGCACAACGGTAACGCTGATCGTAAGGTTTCACGGTCGATAATTAATGATAATTAGTCCAGATTCACACTTGCAATTTTTTTCTGCAATTCTCTTTTGAAATTGCATTTGCGTTCAGACAATGTATTCTGTTTCGACAATTTTTTATTTTCACCGTTCATTAAAACTCATTAAATTTTATTAAAATGTATGTCGCACAAATTTACATATGTTGAACCGAGCACAAAACAACGAATATTAAATGAAAAGCAGTGTGGAAATGTCGAAAAACTTTACAGCGGAAGAAAACGCAAAACGCATTGCAAAAAAATTGCGAGTACGAAAGATTTTTTTCTCCCCCCTTACCGACTGCGTCCCTCTCCCACAAACACTGCAATTCAACAGAAAAAAATTGCAAGTGTGAATCTGGACTTATATAAGTAGTTGGCATATACCGCAGCGCCCATACCGGGCAGAGAGAGAATTATATACCAGCGGCGGAAATCATGTGGAGGCCTGCTTAGGGTACCCGAAGGCCTACTAAAGACGTTACAACTTCCTTTCCATTTAACGTAGCGTGAGATTGGGAGGTAAGGCCTTTCTTTCCCGTTCCACACAAGAAAGCTGATTGTTTTTCTTTTGCCGATTTTCCGTATTTTTTTTTTGTGATTATGTATCACAGTTAAAACATTAACTGTACAGTATCTTTGTAGGAGCAGCTGCAAAGATACTGTGGGGTGACACAAATGAGAAGAAAACAAGTAGTAGAGGATATGACTAGAAGATACTGAGAAAATTCGTGTCTAGTACCGATTTTCTGTTAACCGTGAGATATAAAAAAAATAATTAATTAGGAGCGCATAACAGGCCGAACCACTGGCTTAAGTGTATGTCCATGGACACGAGACCTTTCAACCTAACCTAACCTAAAACATTAATACAGATTGATAAGAGCAAAAAAAAGGCACGAAAAACTCTTTCGCGTTTGAAAATTAATTTATCTTCGTTCGTAATTAAGATCGACCGAAGGCGGTTTTTTTGCCAAATTCCTAACATTCGGCAGAAGCCGAAGCTTCACTAAAACGCATAGATACGTCACTTTTCACAGATAATAAGTATGTAAAATATCAAGTAGCGTCAAATTTGGATTTTTTTGCTTATTTTGGACTTCGTTTTTGGAAACAGGCAGGTAATATCTGTGGCATTTTGACAAAACAACCGATCTCAAAACAAAATAGTTTTTAACAAAAATTACATCAGTTTTTGGTAATTTACTTGTCAACCGCTATAGCTGGAAGAATGATATAACTTGGAAAATAAGGAGCCATGAATCCCCTACAAAGTAGATACTCTATATTTGCTGAAATGTGTCTTGGCAGTTTTTTGTGGCCCCATAAAGTTCCCGTTATTTCCCTCAAAAAATTTGGTTTTAGAGATCGGTTCTTTTGTCAAAATGCCACAGATATGAGTACATATATTAAGGAAGGCTCGATTTTTATTTATATCTGGTTGAGTTTTTTTTCCTTACAAAATATGCTATTTATATAAGACAAATAGCCATACGGTTATCTCACAAAATAATTTGTAAAAACTTTGTCTAAATTAGAAAATGGCGAAAAAAAAGAAAAAATGTGTTTGCAGGACAAGTACACATGTATTCCTACTTTTTCAAACAAACATCATATATATCGTTCGAAAGGTATAAGTTTCATCTTTCAAAAAACTAAGATACAGGCGTAAAGGTACGAAAAGTCTCGAAAACCGTTTTTGCGCGAAAGTCCGGATTTAGGGGTGTCTGAGGAATTTCAAAAACTGATTCTTCTTTTACTCGACAGGTCCTACAAGATAATAATATCGGGTGCCAGGGTTTTCAACGTCATGTTTTTTTGTCGCACTGTGTAATTAATACAACATGATCTTAAGAA
The DNA here is from genome assembly GCA_963930755.1 of Eudasyphora cyanicolor. Classification (NCBI taxonomy): domain Eukaryota; kingdom Metazoa; phylum Arthropoda; class Insecta; order Diptera; family Muscidae; genus Eudasyphora; species Eudasyphora cyanicolor. The sequence goes on along the minus strand of OZ005738.1, from coordinate 5,506,075 downwards.
AAAAATCAATTACATTTGATTTTTTAACTAAATAAGACAAAATGTTCAGCTTTGGCTAAACGGCCTTTTTGCCGATTAATCGGTTGAACACTAGTATACGCTGTTTTGTTACCGAAAATTCTTCCGATCAACGCTTAATGAAACTAAAAACACCATAAATAAGCCTTATTCACCATTGTAATTATGTGATTATTGGAATTGAGCTTAGGATCCATTAATATTTCAAGATCCACAAAGAATTCATCAACAGTATCTAAATTGGAACCATAAATAATGGATAAAATGGATGGAATCGTCCTCGATTTAGAGAAATTTTTTTTTCAAAAAAATACCAAGTGGCCATCTCTACCCACTGCAAAAATGTCTATTGATTTTTCTCCTTTTTATACCCAACACCACAATGTGGTCCAGGGTATTATGTGTTTGTGCATTTGTTTGTAACACACAAAAGGAGAAGAGATGAGCCATCGTTTATTATACCGATCGACTTAAACTCACTTCCAAATTCGGGGAAAATCGTTTCAGATTTAGATATAGTCCCCATATATATGTTACACCCGATTTGACATGTAAGCGCTGTAGGAACCGTATTTTATATTCGATCAGTACGAAATTCGGCAGAGCGAACTTTCTTATTACATGAATGACCACTGACAAATTCGGGGAAAATCCTTTCAGATTTAGATGTAGTCACCATATATATGTTTCACCCGATTTGATATGTAAGCGCTGTAGAAACCGAATTTTACATCCGATCTGTACGAAAATCGGCAGAAAGAGTTTTCTTATCACGTGAATGAACACTACTAAATTCGGAGAATATCCGTTCAGATTTAGATATAGCCCCCATATATATGTTTCACTCGATTTGACATGTAAGCGCTGTAGAAACCGTGTTTTATATCCGATCAGTACGAAATTTGACAGAGAGAGTTTTCTTATTACATGTATGAACACTGCCAAATTCTTATCGCAATGCCCATTTTCGCATTGTTAAAGAGGTGTAGGTTATTATATAGTCGGCCCGCCGACTTTCTGTCTTTCCTTACTGGTTCATAATTAAAAACCGTTATGACTCTCTCTGTGTTTCAAAAAAGATCTTTAGATTCTACTAAAGAGCTACATTTTGTATTGTCTACAAGCGTTTAAGCAAAGCGGACTGTTGATGTATTATCTAAATTGTAATATTTTTAGTTGTGACTTTTTCAACTTATAATCCTAGTAAAATATTTTCAGTTAAAGAGGCAACTCAACTCAAAATAATATGTACCACTATCTTTCAAAAAGTTTTAATTTTTCTATAACCACCAAAAAACAAAAAAGAAAATAACGTTTTTTTTTAATGATAATTTCTTGCAATGACATATTATTTTTTGTAATATACCATTAATATTAACGGAAACTGTTTTTGGCCTCTACTGAATTTTTTAATCTTCAGTTGTAATTGAATCTTCAGTTGTATTATAACCGAAAAATATCTTAACATACATCAGTAGTTCAGAAATAGGTATTGAATCTGGCAATAGTATTAGGATTTATGCTGTAACTATGTAATACAGTATTTTGGCCAAATAGCTTTTGTATTATAGTTGATGAAGAAATAAAATGAAGTAAATTATTGGTAAATAGTAGAAATAGGGGACCAATATGACTGATTACCTTGGGGTAAGAGGGTATCCAACTGAATAAGTTATTACTAAAGCCAACAAGATTCAGCTTATATAGTAAGAGTTTGTGATTAACTCTATCAAAAGCTTTACTAAAATCTGTAAAAACCACATCTCTGTGGTTTTCTGGAATACAACTTTTGTATGTCGGAAAATTTCGAATTCTGGATTTCATTCCGATAATCATGTCTATCTATGTCATCTATCGATTCATATATGACACTGCTAGTTGAGTCCAATTGTTGGTAACTTTTTCCAACACTCAAATATGCACATTTAGTATCAAATGTACTGCGAAAGAAAACGGTATTTAGGAAGTAAATTTAACCTAATTTGTCACAGTAGAAAGTCCCTTAGGAAATCCGTCTTGTAATGGACTGTGAACAGGTAATATACTATGAGATAGAATCTCAGTGACCATTTTTAAAAAAATTTTGGAATGGTACTTAATTTAGCAATTCCTCGATAATTCATAACATCAATCAAGCTTCCACATTTACGAAGTGGGATAACAAATAACCATACTTTAACTAATTATGAAATAGAAATGTGAGCGGACTCGGTCCAACACTATGATACGAATGATAAATCAAAATAGTGTATGCTCAACTAATTCAGTGATGGAATATTGTCTAACCCCTCGAATCTCACTTTGGACATATACGAATTATGCTTTCCTTTAGGTCACACGATATTTTTCAAATTCCTTTACGGTAGGGATCTTGAATTTTTTCCACAATACTTTAATCTATATATATATTTATTTCCGATGTTCCAGTGTGGAGCATAGGGCCATAACAAATAAATTCCATTCATCTCTGTTTAGACCTTTAGATTTTATTTCACTCTAGGTCATCGTCATTCTCATGATTTCGATATTGAGTTGTCTTCTTCAGGTGTGTGCTGGTCTTCCTCTTCTTCGGCTACCTTGTGGGTTCCACTCAAGTGCGGCACGTGTATCTTGTTGCTTTCGTAACGTGTGTCCAAGCCAGTTCCATTTGCTGATTGATTTTATTTGCAAAAATATTCTGCCGCCCGATTACATTTAGTTGGCTAATCGTTTACACTGATTTTCACACATACGTTGGACAATGTTACGTTGCCTTTGTGTCAATGCCGGCATATCATGGGACACAAGATTGAGATTGGACGTTAGGAGTTGTTCAAATCAGCAAAAAAATTGAAATTTTACTTAATAGTCTTAAAAGTATAAAATATTACCTTTTGTGTGCGAATTTTAGCCGTTTTAGTTGAAGGACATTCTCAGACATATTTTGCTTTCCATGAAGGGTTTGGCTATTTTATGTGGCAGTTAATTTGTGTATTTGTTTACCTGTTACACAATTGCACCAAAAAGTCATCTTTTTGTTATATTTTCATTCTGGTTATTCATGAAAGTTACAAATAGCCATTCAAGAATTCGGTGGTAAAAAACAGGGATGTAACGAATTCGAATGCGAATTATTCGCTTCATTTTGAACATTCGCATTTGCAAAAACCAAATTTGGAATATTCGCTTTCGCAAAAATATATTTCAGTTTTCCCTTCCTCAATCAAAAAATAGACGGTATAAATGTTTAGACAAAAAAATAGTTTTTATATGTTTTAAACTTTACCGCCGGGAATTGTCCCCAGGGAACACTTATTTAGCGAAGCCGGACTAATTTATGATCTGGGGGGCCTGAAACCAACGCTGCCAGTAAATATTGGTTTACCTACCGCTAAACCAGACACAAAGGATACAGAGCTGAGTGCAGTAGCTAAAGAAAAACTTCAATCAATGGGTATTAATCATAAAGATATGTTGCAAAGTAAACATATAATAAAAATAATAAAATAAATAAATAATAATAAAAAATAAATTAAATTGTATATAATTGGGCATTATATATTGTGGGGCATATATTGTATAATATTTTTTCGAACGGTCCCACAGAGTCACTCTTACACGCCTCTTCCGGCCGAGTGGGCCACATCGTAAGCTCACCAAAGACACCAGCTCCTGTTCAAAACGAAAAGGCTGCACCACAAACCCCAGTGGTGAGATTTATCGAACCTTTTTCAGTGAAAACACTTATTTATCATTCTCATTGTAAAGCATTTCTGCAATCATATAAAGCATTTCTGTTGCTATCATTGTGATGACACCTAAGCTGGTCATCAAGATGTGCCGGATGAGAAGTCGAACATGCCGTTGTGTCTTAAATGCTATGATGTATTTTGTTACACAATGTCAAAATTTCTAAAATCACATTGGTCCTTGGAGTTTCGTGGAATAATATAAACCGGCACGATTCGTGTGAAAAAACATTGCAAAAAAAATCGGTCATACTATAAATACATATATGTTTACTAGCTGGACCCGGTCGAATCGTTGCCCCAGATTTCAGATTTCCGATCCCGTCCATTTTTAGACTAATCACGTATGCTGCCACCAAATCCATAAAATTACAGCACTCTCGCTAACAAATTGTTCAAAATATCTCCATTTCTAAACCGGGCTCACATGGGCGGAGCCTGTACCACAGTGTTGTGTCGGGTATAAACATTAGGATAAGTATTATTGATTGCCTTTTGATTGAAGCTTCGTTGATGTTTGTGCGAATTATGTTTAAGCGTCACATCAGATTTGTAAGTAAAACCTTTATGTTTTTGTGTCCTTTTTGTAAATTATCAATTTTATTTACTACTGAATTAAATAGAATGCAATCGAATTTTAAAGAGTCTTCATATAAATTCGCAAAACCTAATGAGAATCTAACAGAAATGTTAACCGCTGCATTATAAATTTATATAGTATGTTTAATACGAATATATGCTTTTATATATTATTAATATTATTAATTTAGAATTAACATAACCAAAAGAGTGAACTACGCAAAAATTTTAAGTAAAATAATAATTTTGTGTTAAGAAAGAATGGTGAAAATTACTATGAAGCTTTTATACGGTCATAAAATAAGCAATAATATGTAGTTCTGTTGCCGTTGCTTTATAGGTAGTATGTAGTACAAAGATGTGGTTAAGAGAAAACTACTACTCGTACTAATCATATGCATTTTAAATATCTCATATTTGTGTTCAGAAGATAGTGTTCAAAAGAAAATTAAACCAAATAAATGTATATGTGAAATAAACTACATCAAGTACACTATGTTTAGCAAACTATTATCGTGTAGCCCCGTACGGAATGTAGTTTACTCAACAGTTCCAGCTTCATCTTCAGATTTTTCATTTGAACTGGAACTAACCGATTTCTTTGCATTAATTGATTGTCAATTCTCCGCCGACATATTGCCAATGTCATCATTGATGGCGAGAACTTGTTGGATAAAATCTTCATCTATTACAGCCTCCGCCAAGGATAACAAGAGCTTTGTGAGCTCCTTTAAAGACATGTTCAACTGTGGGGCCAATTTGTCCAAGTGTTGCTGTACATGTTCGGGAATCTATGGAAGATATAGGCATTAGTTTGCCGTTTATTAAAATGTGCGTGTTTTATAATTTCTCACCTTATTCGGATATTTAAATACGTTGAACATGAATTTCACTTTAACCCTTTGTTCTGAATTTGATCCCTCGTAAAACATTGTAAAATGGGCCTCATTGCTATTGACTATGGGTAAATATATACCGGCAAAAACACGACCTTTAGCATCACGAGATAATAACGATCTAAAGTTATAGACCAAATTGCGACGTACTGTAACATCTATGGCTGTTACGTAGGGTTGTTCAACATATACCAACGAAGACTTGTAATGGCTTTCATCTCCTCGAATTTCGCGTTCTTTCCATTCGACATAGTTATTGCTATATTTACAATATGTGTAACAGTAGTCACGTTGCAAGTGTACTTCTTTTGACTGAGTAAACCATCCTATAAATAAAATAATAGCAATTAGAACACCTAAGTACTGACGAGCATTCGAATGACTTTATTACCTGTATGGGGATAGTTTTGATCTTTCATTACGGTAATGCAACGCCCAACATGATATCCAGGATCTAAAATTAAAACACCTTCACGACCAGCTATGCTAATTTTCATAGCAACCATAGCGTGTTCTTTCTCGACATTTGCATGGGGAGAATTAAGACCTCCAACATCCTCCGCAGTTTCTGAAATCGAATTAAAAGATGAGATAATCTACACTGGGGGAGGTCAAAATAGCAATATAATTTAAGATTGCATTTGATTTAAATTCCAAACTTAAATTAAATAATATCAATTTCTTTTTTCCAAAAAAAGTTTTAAAATTTACCTATGTATTCGCCGAGAGAAACTACTTGCTCTTCGCATGAAACGATATATAGATATTGCTCCAATATTGGAAATAATTCTACAATTCGTGCCATTATCTCCATCGCCAAAGAAACACACATATGATGACGACGATTAATTGGAATATCATAAAACTGGTAGAATGATTTCAAATCTGAGCGACGAGTGCGTTTAAAGGCTTCATAGAATGCAACGAATAAATGAACTGTGTCGTAATGGGTCTCCTCTAGCATACGTTGCAGTTTTGTTTCGATAATAGCACTAAGATCTTCATATTGCCATACTGAGTCAAAGTGAAGAACACATTTATGGGCGTGGTCATCCCAATCTGGCAGAGGCAATGGGTGACCCAAAGGCCAAATGCCGTTGATTTGATTAAAAGCTGAGATGTTATAGCCATCTCGACCTTGCCATAACTCGGGCTGTGCATTATCATTTGCGGAGGGCGGTGGCGGTATTGACCCATCTGCCTTGGATGATGTTTCTTTGTCGTACCTGGACCACCACTTAAGATGTTGTTCCTCCAACAATTTGTTGATGCTAAGGCATCGTTCCGACGATAGATTTGATGTCAAATTGCATGGTGGTTCATTTCCGATGCATTTATACTCATTGTCGTAGTCGTCATCATCATCATCATCATCGGTTGTGTCATTGCTTTGTCTATGACCGTTGCTGCATGTGGATGCAGTTCCAATTTGGTTGGGTTTATCTTGATCAGGATCGATGGCTGTAGTCAATCCAGTCCGCATCGATCCTTCCGATAACCCGAGGGTGTCGGCGGAGCAGTCACCGCCGACATGTCGAACCTGGGGTTCGGCGAGTCAACTAGGCCACTCTGAACCCCATCGGCCCACGGTTGGCACATAGCCACGTTCGCAATCATTTGATGTAGTGTCTAAATTAATTTTGCCTGTTGCCGCGTTAATTGTAATTGAAGTAGTCGGAGCGCCGCTTTTAAAATGCAGACTATTCCGGCCTTGTGTATTTTTCACGAGGTCCGGCTCGTCTCCAAAACTCGATGGTTGTTTAAAATGCTCTGAAAATAATTCAATTATACACAAATATTTATTTAAATAATACCTGAAAATAAATGTACGTATATGCAGTTAGATGTATGTATGATTCATACCCAGTAAACGTGTTCCAAGACGTCTTTTAGTCAAGTGTAAATGCAATAAGCCTATTTTTGTCAACATTTAAGTATGATAGTATAATAGTAACAAAAAAGGGAAGTGAAACCACCAGTTCGGTGGCCAGTTTACTACTGTCCTCGTATTGAAGACAAACATAAAATAGCACGAGATGTGTTAAAGACACAATGCTTGTTTTTTCTACCTGTTGTTTTTAAAATCTATTATTTCTTTCTACCTGATATGGGTTCATGGTGATGTCTGCATTATTTCAAAACTATTTGGTTTACCAGGAAATGTTGAAAGGTTTTTCTTTATTTGTTTTGTAACAGGTGCATCACTAGATTGTTTGACGAGCCCTGTGAGCTAAACAAAATACCACAAATTGTTTATCGATTAAAAATACGAGCAAATGTTCAGATCGACAGCATCAATCCTATGCTAAATCATGAATTGCTCCCTCCCAGACACCTGGAGCTTGCTGCTATAGCGGGAGGATTTGAGAAATTTCTCTGACTCCTGGAAGAATATTATTGGTTTTGCGTTTTATTTGTGTTTATTTTGAGGGTTTTAAGGTTTTTTTCTATGCTTGTAACGACAAATAAGATCTTATGGGTCCGCAGATGATCAAATTGCTTGACATCAAACTCCTGTACGTGTTCACATCTGCGACACATACACTCACACCTGCGTCACACCTACGAAACATACACTCACATTTTCACTGACATTGTTACGTTGCTTGTCAAGCAAATTTGATCGTCTGCGGGCCACTTTAGTAGAGCCTGACACTCGTTTTTCGATTAAGCACGGGCGTAGGTTTCCTGGAAACTTGTGGGAGTTCATCCGCTACCATCCCTGTTACATTATCCATCCATAATAATGTAATTAATCTGCTATACTTTATCGTTTTTTTTTTAATCGCGAATAGCTCCTAATTTTACAAACGCAGAAACGAAATATTTTGGATCTATGCTTAAAACAAGCAAAATTTTCATATAAGTTTTGGCTTTTTTTGAAGCTACTCTAATGTATATATGCTTTTCGTCGGGGGTATAGTACAACCTCTTTACTTTTGAGGTTAATAGATGATATTAGAGAAACTATAAATGAGAATAAATTATGTGCACAGGTCTCACTTGATCTTGTCTTGTTCTATTAATCATGTGAAAATGATATCTAAGCTAAAGAATTTGTTTAACTTCTCTGCGTCGGCCTGTAGCCTGTTTTTTTCTTATTTAAGTGGAAGGGCTCAGTTTGTTGTTGCTAACGGAATATCATCATCTTTTGCATTCTCTGTTTTCAGGTGTTCCTCAGATGTCTGTTTTTGGACCTATATTGTTTATTCTTCATATTAATGATCTCTTTCGACGTTTGTGCTCCTGTAATATCTTTTCCTACGCAGATGACATTTTTCTACTTTTTGAGGGTAACCGTGGTTTTTCTGAGGTTTTGGAAAACAACATAAACATGACCCTCGAACGAGGGTCGAAATCAAAAGCTATAATCTTTGGCCCATCTGAACAATCTATCCTTAACTTGAATGTATTGGTGGGAAATGTTAGAATTGAATTTGTGGAGAATATTAAATGTTTAGGTTTGATTCTCGATCGTACACCCAAAAAAAATTGTTTGCTGTTAATAACAAACAACGTCTGCTAATTTTTAGCAACCATTTTTTCTGCTAATACAGCACATTTTCTGCTGTAATAGCAAAAAGTTTGCAGTTTTGCATTAGCAATCGCACTGCTGAAAAATTTGCAGTTTGCTGAAAATTTTTGCTGTTAATCAAAATATGTGAAAATAAGACAAAAGCTGCAATAATTTACATGATAAAGTTCAACTACCATTGAAAATCAAAAGGGTTAAGGTCATTCGTGAGATAAGACAAGTATATTTAAAAAAAAATTAAATAATTATTCGGCGATATCTGTTTTCGAGTTACGGTTCTCAATATTTTTATTTTTTCATTAGATTTTAAAAATATTGGAAATAGGAGTCGATTAAAACTGCAAAAAGTAAAACACAAATCGATAAAGAATATGATTCGACGATTTCAAAATCTTAGTTCCGGACATACAATTAGAATTAATCTATTGTGTTTAGATTTTTGTTTATAATTTTTTATATTTTAATGAAACCAAAGCTAAACATTAATATTTTATGTGCGATTTGTAAAAATGTTTATAAAGTCTGATTCACACAAGGCAATTTTATTTCAAGCAAGTGTCAAAATTTGTAGGAAAGATACAAAGAGCACTTTCCGCTTGGAAGAAATTTCCTCGTGTGATCTAGGACTAAGTATTGTGTATGCAAAAAAAGTTAAAAAATGAGAGAATTCCTAAAGGCTTAGGGTGAGTATTAAGAGAAAATTTCGCAAGATAGTATCATTCTGTGCAAAGACGATTTTTATACGGTTTCCACGGCTATTCCTGTGTGTATTGTTGTTGTTTCAAAGTGCGAATAAAAAACAAAACGTTCAATCGAGTACGAGAGTTTTTTCCCCTCCCTTTCCAACTGCCTCCCCTACAAACACCATTAAACCGCTGATAAAATTGCCTCGTGTAAATTGGGACGAACATAGACACCACAACACACCCGGTAATTCGGCGTCTCTCTCTATCAAACTTTGACACTTGCTTGGAAAAAGTTGCCGGGTGTGAATCGGAAGATAATGTTCAGATTCACACTCGGCAAATTTTTCCAAGCAAGTGTCCAAAGTTTGATGGAGAGAGAGGCGGGCGGAAAGAGCTCTCTCCTACAAACTTTGACACTTGCTTGGAAAAGTTGCCGAGTGTGAATCTGGACAATGGGGAAAGTAGTTTCTTGTACTGGCAATCCGTTTTGTGTTTTTCATTCGCACTTTGCTGCCTTTATTTCCAACAAACACCGAATTGCCCCGTGTGAATCGGGACATAGACATGCTTTATGACGGAAACAAGAAAATTAAAAAAGCGGCGTTTAATTTATATTCCTTACCACTGAAACCAATTTTTTCCATTAAAATGTGCTTGCGATAAGTTACACATATATTCATATTTGTGCAGATGACAAAATCTCATATAAAATGTTTATTTCGCTTATCAAAAAATATTGACAGACGTAATATGCTTTCACTAGCATTCAAGATTGCATCTTTGACAGACATCGTGCGCCGACGCCGGCTATTTAAGTAACACCCTTTGAAGAATAAAATATTTTACGCCGAACAAATTGAATTGGATTGAAATTTTCGTTCTGTTTGTTAATTCGCATTAAAAAAGCATTCCGCGAAGATAGTGCAAATGATTTTAATAAGTAAAACGGTTCCGGGACAGCTTCGACAACACTTACAAATGGCTAAAGAAAAAAAGGCGAAATTGTGTATGCCTTAAAGGTTCAATTAATCAAGTTGCAACAGGTAAGCGTACACAAATTGCAAATTTCTCTATGATTGTGTAAGTCTTATTTCTGCTTGTTTTCATGATTCTCAGCAAGCTCTATGGCTCTGGACATGTACAATTACCGTGTATTTAGGGTGAACCCAATAGGCTAACGTGTAGGAGTCACTGATCATCATACGGTCTTGGAGAACATCAAATATAACCAAAGGTCGTACGATGTATGTTCTTTATTGTTATGATTCGGACAAAAAGAAGATAGTTATAATGCCAGTGACCGGTAAGTATTGTGTGTAGATGCTCCTATTTATTTTTCTAAGTGATTTATATTTTTTGATCAAGCGTACACAAATGCACATAAAGGACCATGTTATCAATTAATCAAGACACAACAGGTAAGCGTACACAAATTGAAAATTAAATGTACTATGATTATAAGACTTATTTCTGTTTGTTTTCAAGATTCTCACCAAGCAGTGTCCTATTAAAATACGGGTATAAAAGATGATCTGAAATTTCGTAGCAACTACAATGTATAAATTCAGATAACTTGTGTCATGGATGGACTAACCATTTATTTCCTTGTCTACTTTTCCAAATCGCATACAACTCTTGGAAGTGTGACCCTAATGATAATACCTGCAACAACTTGTAAGTATTTTTTTTCCTTTTTGTGATTTGTTTACCGAAATGGCAACATTGATTATTTACTCTATATGTTCCAACAATGGTCGCTAATATCCGAATCACGAAGCAACCTTTTGGCACCAAAAAACTCAGGACAATTTAGTCTAATTTGGATGTAATCCATGGATAAGATCATTTTGCCCAATGATATGGCTCTGGACATGTACAATTAGATACCGTGTCTATAGGGTAAACCCAACACATTGGCCAATATTGACAGAGTTCACGTCGATGTCGTACGATTTATGTTCTTTATATTTATTCTTCGGACAAAAAGAAGATAATTTTTAGTGCCAGTGACCGGTAAGTATTGTTTGTAGATACTCCTATTGCTATTCAATTTTATTAAATGATTTATTTTTCATTTATATTTTTAGATCAAGCATACATACAGATTTCACAGTTCGAAACGCTTATCAATACATGGGCTGAATAACTTCGGGTTGGAGTCCTGGTTGATATACTCTTCTCAAATATCAGGAAAATATAAAATTTGTATTTCTTTTATTAAAATAAAAAAGAACGAAACGTATGCTAGAATAACAAAAATAGTTTGTTCTCCCAGCAGCTTCTTTCTGTTAAATAATAGCAAAATTGTTTGCTAAAATGACTGTTCTAGTTTGCTACAGTAGCAGGCAAATTTATGTGCTAAAATAACAACCATAGGGTTGCTAAAATAACAGACGAAGTCTGCTTTCCCTTTTTCAGCAGACACAGACTGTTGAAACAACAAACATTTTTGCTAATGATACTCACAAAATTCTTTGAGTGTAGGCTTTCATTCAAAACACATATTGGCGTTCTTTGCTGTAGAGTATTAAGTGGACTGCGACGTATTTATACACATAACATCTACATGCTCTACTTTTAGATTAGATTAGATTTAGATTTTTTTTATTTGTTATACCAGGCACAACAAGATTATATCTTATAAGTGTTAGTGCCGTTTTCATGAATATATAGGTAACAGGTTTGATTATTCTTATTACTATTTTTACTAAAAGAAATAACATTACATTTATTTAAATATATTAAATAGCTCATTTTTAATGTATTGGCTTTGCTTATCCATTGTATGTTGTGGGGGAGGTTATTCCAGAGACGTACATACTGGATATAAAGAAGTTTCTTTCAGATACTACAGAATCATATCTCGGTAAACTGGCTTGATGTCACAAGTTTTATGCGGCATTGAAGTATTTTCTGGCACTACCGGGTTGAATATGGTTTAAATTAGACATATTGAAAACTTCGTTTTGTTTACAATGTTGGTCGGCGTGAGCATATTTCGGTGTATGTGAAGCAATGGTGCCTATTTGATGAATATGCGAATTTCTTCAAAAGTGGAAAACCTCGGCTTTTATTAATGAGCTTGTTTTTGTCGTTCCACCAGGAACCCGCAAATATTTATCCCAAGAATTAGAAACTGTATTTATGCTAGATCATTTCTAGTGAGGATTGCAAGATGCTGGAATGTACTACCATTTAATTTACGCATTTCTCTCATTGTTTCGCTTAAAGTCATTGGAACAACTTAACACTAAGAGAGCTAATCATTGCTTATTTTTTTGCATATCGCTCACTCACTTCAAGAGTGACATAACTCAAAATTTAAATTTGCCAAGATGTGTAACTTTAAGTCCGTATAAAAAGATAAGTAAAATGAAATAATATGTTTAAATACTCTTGAATAATCCGAAATATGGTTGGTTACTTATAGACCAATTTTCGCTGAGAATAATTAATGAAGATTTGCAAAATCCGCATTTTTGTAAGGCTACCTCAAAAAGTTTTGAATTATGTCACTCTTGAAGTGAGTGAGCGATACGTAAATGATGCTAATTATTTTGGACTATATTTACTTAAAATATACAATTTTTCATTATCATTATTTTGTGTATTATGGCTGGGTTCAGTATGCAATCTTGTGGGCACTAGTTAATTTATATGAGCGAATGACCTACATAAGTGGATATTTTACGTTACTATTTCATTATTCTGGTCTTAATACCCATTAATAGATGATTCGTATATGGCAACTCTTCAACAGAGAGAAAGAGATTGAAAAATTTAAATTTGAGTACCTAAACCGGAAACACCATATTTTTAACTGGAAATTTAGAGATAAACTCAGTGACTGATAAGATCAAAGTAATAATTAAAGATAGTGAAAATGTAGTTGCGTTTTGCTGTACTCACAGTATTTAGTATTTATGCAATTTACGTCAATTAGTTAGATTTCATACACACACCTACTAAGCAAACATACGATTGCATTTTCTAGCCCTCATAAAAAACCTTGTGACGTATCTCCTCGCATATTGCATGAGTTGAAAATAAATAAATATCGTTCATTTAGTGCAAAAGCGTCATATTTCAAAATTAATAATTTTTGAGGTGGTCATAACAAAGTTCTCCCAGACGTCAAGATCTAAAAGGAAACACAAAAATGGACTGATTCTTGAGGAAGACATATACATATCTATATATTGCAAGTAAATTATTCGCTTTCCTTAGGTAACATTTTCGAGATGCGACAATTGAGATGTGACTCTTTTGCACGAAATGAGCTGATATGTACGTAAGTTTGACCAAAGCCAAGACAATGAGTATCGTTCATACATACATTCTTCATATATAGTACATATGTATATAAAATTTCTAATGTAATGAAATTATATTGCATATGTATGTTTATTTGTACTTACCCATACAACGGCGAAAGCCCCAATATCCAATTATCGTCTTGTTTTTCAATTGCTAAGCACAGAACTTTAATAATTTTCCAATTCTTTATTATTCGCGATGTATAGCTGAGTGCTTCCCTCCGACGTCAGTAGTTGCTGCGTTATTACAATTGGAATTCCGTTTTCCGTTGAAATCGTCGTATTTCTAGGTACGCTAGTAGTCAGCACCAGGATGAGTGATTATTTATTTTTGTTTTGCCTGCTTATTTCAGGTCCGTTAACCTTTGTATTGGTGAATTTATCGACATCGAAATTGTTATTACTAAAGCACACACTTGCGACTTGCACAAACTGTTACAATTTATTTCAATTATTACGATCGATGATCGAAAGACCAAAGTGCACACTATACACTTCTAACTGAATTAATAATATTTGAATTTGTTCTTTGCACAATATCACTTTATATTGGATTTAGCCGTCTGGTGTTGTGGTCCAACCAAGAGCCAAAGAAAGACTGAGGGTCTAATTCACATACAGAGACCATAAGATGCTTTTGTATATATAGGCAAAATTCGCTCAAATTGCTTGTGCTTTTATTTTTGAGATATTCTCCAATAAAATGCTGAAATGTTTTGCACTCTTTGCATCTAAATACTATAGAGTTTTGTTTTCGTTTTACTAAATTATTTCTTGATATTGTTTACGTTAGACCGATCGCGGAGAGAGCAATGTAGCGGCTCGTTCTTTTGTGGGAGTGAGTGAGTGATCGGTGATCACGTTGCCCGCCACACGTTCTAGGTAGTACAATAACTAAGCGCCGGGGAGACAGAAGAAGAGAACAAATTTCGTTGTTAGCCTAAGATTAGGGTTTTTATTCACTGATAGCTAATGTGTTTGTTTCCCTTTATTTTAATGCGTAATTAAATTGTAATCCACTCAATGTTTATTGTATTGTTATCGCTTACTAAGAATGGTGTTTTTGTTTTCTCAGCAATCTCAGGGAAACGGTGAAAAACAGTTTTATTTGTTTGCACGTACATATGTAAGTTGATTACAGCAAATCACGATTTTGCGAATTTGAAGCCAGTTTGAAAATTTCCACTTTATTTGTATTATTACCCACTTCTGGCTTGATAAACCCCAATCTCGTCACACGTACTCACAATCGAACTCTGCAAATATAACAAAGAAAGTAGAATAGAATTCATAAAAAATAAATATTTTAACAATGAGAGAAAAAAGTCAAATATTTTTACATATATATATGTATGTATATATATATACATATATGGGATACGTTTAAATACTGTGAGTTTTGTTTATGTAAATGCATAATCTACTATTATTGCGCCTTATTTTATTTAACAAATGAGGTGTTTTCTGCAAGGAGAAGACACACACAACCACTTAAACGATATTAAATATATAAAACTCTATATCGACTATTCTTGTTGTACATGGAATATATCGATTTTTCTTGGTATCAAAAAAAAACTGGACAATTTACTCGGTTTTAAAAACTATTTAACCCAGTAAAAAATGTTTACAAATTAAAGTTGGCTTGTTATATTTTGAATATTTAAAAATAAGCTCTAGTCCAGTGGTTTTTGGTTATTTTCGTGTTATTTGCATTTCAATTTTGACTATACGAACAGACCTATTATCTTATATTTTACTGATAATGATAAGACTATTACTATAAGCGATCAAATAGTTGTGGTTACTCAGGTTTAATGTGTAGTAACTAACGGAAGCTATTGTTGTTATGTGCCCTTAATTCCGACATTTATTAATCTCAAGGTGAATAATACAAGTGTACGTACGTACATTCAACCCAAGTGCAAAGAAATTGACTATCACCTTACATTTCATCATTTAAATGCTTAGAGCAATATATTTGATTTCAAATATTATACATAATCACAATTAAAGTTATGTTGTCAAAATTTAGTTATTATACGAAGTTCTGGTATACTCATGTCATATCTGTTACAAAAATTAAAGGCAGGTCGATGAGGTTAGCTATTTTGATAAGATGAACAGTTGATAAAGGGAAAATATATTCTTGTAATTACATAGCCATAATTGTCTTTCAATTTCATTGTTACTTCTGTAATATTCTAAAAAGATCAACATGGGGCAATGTCTTAAGCAAAATCATCACATTTCCAATTTGGATACCTTGGAGATAGGCATACAAAAATAAGAAGAAACTTATCCAGTGGCATCAACTGATTTCTGTGGAAGGTAATATTATTTTGCACTATTCAAAATCAATCAATCTTGCGTAAAATTCGCGACTTTTTCGTTGATATTTTTTGCGAAATGCACGATATTAATTCGATTAAAAAAATACAAAGATTGATGAAAGTTTTTGTATGTAAATAATGTTCAACAAAAATTTGATATTTCACTCAGTCTGTCATAATACATTATCTAAGGTACACACATACATATGTATATTAAATTATTCCACCAGCCCTCGTTCGTTAGTGTTCTAGAAATAGTTTTTACGTCGTTAAGAAACACATTTGTAACATGTTCGTCACATGCATCAGTATATATGTACATACATACATACCTTATGCATAAATTTTAGGCTTAAACCCAAAAACATTTTGACGTATTTTGTTTATTATAAACAAAACCACTCATGTTTGGCGCAATCATAATTTATATACTCGTATTTTCATAAAAAACATGACATTAGAGTGCACCAAGAGATGTGTACTATTTCCATTAGGGAATTTATTTATTTACTCATTTCATAAAGCAGTAATTAAAACCTTCAATGCCAACAATTTAATCGGATAACGGAGAGGTGGGCGTAGTCACGCTCATTTGACCCATTATTGAAACAGAAATATCTTGAGAAGAATTGCTCCAATAGTCTAGAAATTTTGGATGGATATATATGACTGTAATATGCGTGACCCTAAGGAAAATTGTGGATACGAGTAAAGGCCATTTATTTAAGAATGTACATTTATAAATGTAAATTGCTTATTATTTTATTTGAATTTTTAAATTACATTATGTAGTTGACAAGTAAGGCAGCAGTATTATCAAAAATTTTCCATAAATGTACTCCAGATTTGAGTAAGAGCCCATCAAAAATATGAAAGTCTTTCTTGACACCAACTTTTGTGAGGAAATTAATTTTTGTTGTGTTTTTGTCTAACTTATTGATAATACAAAACTTTGTTTACCAAATTGCGATGTAAAAACACTTTCTTGAAGTTTTCGTGGTCCAGTATGCAAATTAAAATTTAAGAGGAAAAATATATAGCGATCTATGCGAATATTGGCATATACATATCTCGGATGTTCTTCAAGACCATTAAGAAGAGCTCTAATTTGTACATGTCCACAAAAGCGTTTTTAAAATATAACAAATGCAATATTCACATCTCAGGAATTTTTTAAGAAATATTTTTTTACAAAATAAATTTTCAGGCTCCGTTATGAATATGGGGCTACATAACTATGTATATTTTTCAGAGAACTTTAAGTTGTTATCGTTGATGTGTAGAATTAAATGTATTGGATCAATATAAAAACGTTAAATATGGCCTTTAAAATAAGCCCTTATTTGTAAAAATCCTTCCACGCAACTAGAAACATACGCATTTTTAAAATATTTTCTCATATTTCGAATGCAAGTAACATCTGAAAAATTATATTTTTTTCGCCGACTATAAAATGTATTATTTTGAGCAATCTATATGCAAATTTATTTTGAAATCGGGAATGGTGACCCAAAAAAGATAATCGGTTTGAAATGGATTGAACGATATACTCGTACTAGAGATGTCAAACGGGAAATCCCGATCCCGAAAATCCCGATCTCGAAAAATCCCGAATCCCGGGATTTTTAAAATCAACCCCGGGATATTTTAATAGTAATATATGAAGCTGTCTCGTATAAAATATTAATTGAAAAATAGTCGAAAATGTAAACTAATGAACAAATTGTTAACATGAAAAACATTGACAAAATCCGGTGACAAAATTTTGAAATTTGGAGAAGAATTACAAAATATATCATAAATTCAATAATAAACAAGTAAACTTAAAACAAAACCACAACACGAAGAACATTGTATTCTATTATTTTATATTTATGCAAAAATCCTAATATAAAGTCTGATTTGGATCGACACATCGATTTGGTTCTCATAAAAACGGAATTAGTCACACTGATTTCTCAAGTTGAAAAAATATTTTTCGTAGTTTAATGATAGAAAATTATAACGTCAATAATAATTCAGACGACGAACTGAAGTTGGACAAAAATTATTCCATAGCTATTTTCGTAGTATTTTTTAACAAAAGTTAATTTATGCTTTAGCTGTTTTTATTAAAATTAAATTTGAACTGAACTAAAATGTCTGCATTCCTTTTCGAAATATCACATTATTAAGAATGAAAAAATCCCGATTTATCCTAAAAATCCCGGGATATTTAAAAAATTTCGAGATCCCGAAAATCCTGAAAAAAACCCGGGATTTGCAATTTCAAAATCCCGAATCCCGGGATTTGTGAAAACCATCCCGTTTGACATCTCTAACTCGTACATAGAGGAAACGACATCAATATTTTTATATTAAGGCATTGACTATAATCGGAAGAAATACATTTATAACTTCTTTAATCACACGTATAAATAGACTGACATGATAAATGGCTAACATAATAAAGGAATCCTCGACTAATTTGTCAAAAATTATAAATTATGAAGATAAGTCATCCCGAGAACTGTCAAAATCTATCAGTTACGAACGAATAGGAATGAAATGTCACACGCGAAAAAACAGGTTTCCGCGAACATAGTTTGAACTTTTTTGGCACTAATCGATTGATATTAATTTTTTAATTGTGACAATTACAAAAAATTCGGGAAAATCGGTCCGAAATCCGCGGAAAAACTCACTCTTTGTACACCAACTCGTTGAAATTTTTATTCGTTCGTATCTGATAACTTACTCGCTCCGGGATGACATATCTTATTATTCATTATTTTTGTAATTTGTTACAAACTGTATTTGTTTTTGTAAAACAAAATTATAATGATGAATCTCACAAGATTATGCTAATATGAAATAAATTAAAGCGTATTGCGTCTCATTAATATGTTAGAAGAATTTTTCCATAGCTTTTGCTTTTATTTGTGATAAATTGGCCAGATAAGATATCAGCACGGAGAGAATAGGTATTTTGAATTTCATTTGCTTTATTTGTTTATAAATCACTGATAAATATGTATTTATTTATGGACAAGCCACTCAAACGTACATGCATATAAATAAATACAAACGAAAGCAAAAAAACAAGACTAAACAAGTTCTTAATTTGTGCAGAAATTAGTTTCAAGTACAGCATTGACATTGTTTAATAACTATTATTAATTAGCGGAAGTTATATTATGTGTACCATATGCGACACTATCCATATGTGCGTCATACATAATATGTAGGCCTCCATCATGGAACTTCACTGCACCTAAGGGAAACTACACGTGACTTTTACTGCATTTTCCCTATGTCACATTTGATGAAACAAAACACAGAGCTACGAGTATACAAAACATGTGAGTCTTGGAAATAATGATGACTAATTTGGAGCTTGCGCAGAACCCAGACACTCTTCTAGAGATATTATTGGGGAAGGTAAATGACAACTATTACACATTTTCATGAAATTGGCAACAAAGAAGTAAGTTTTATATAAAAAAAAATGACAAATGGCAAATAATCAATATCCTGAATGTTTAATTACCTTTTCTTCCTTTTGTTTGTTTTAATACGTGGATTTTATATTGTGGATTTTTTAAGTAAATTTACAGTTTTTTATTCCAATTATATGAGCCGTTATAATAAAATAAAATTAATATTAAACTTTTAACACACATATTTCTTAACAAGTCCATGGTCATTGAATTTATTTCACTCTGCCAGACTACAAGATGTCTTTTCCATCGAAATTAGAAAATCCGTATATTGCGAAACACTGCTTTTGTTCTTGACTCTTTTCGCTCAATAATTTAATAGAAACACGATAAACAATAAACTATACGAGATATTTAAGGAATTCGAAATAAAACTTTTGCCGGAACACAAAAAGACAAAAAATATTTATAAAGAGTTTTTGTATATATTTGAATTTCTGAATTTTCATCCGTTGGTAGTCCTTTTTGTTCTCTTGTCGCCGAGCTTTAACACTTCAATGTAAAGAGATTTGAAGATTTCACTGAATTCTTTTTGAACAAAGACAACACGTCCGCCTGACAACGGCGTCGCGTCGGTGGTTGAAAGAAAACTAATAGGAAAACTCTCCGGATTGGAATTGTCCATGTATTCCAAAAAAGAACATGAAAAATGACAAGATTTCAAATGAGTCTAAAAGAGAGCGCGAAAAAAATGTACTGCAGATGTCGCCAAAGCATATGTGTAAGCATTTTTTTAATTTTGTAAGTAACTCATAAAAAGCTGACCATTTAATGTTTTTTTAAACTGAAAAATAAAAGAATAAGTTAAAATTAACCTTTTCACAAATCGTTAACAGAAATGCAAAAAGGTTGATTCACAAAAAAATCAGAATCGAGTTTTTGATAGATTGTTGTTTTAAAATAACAGGTGGCGCAAAAGTAATCCTCCTATCAGAAAATGCTATAAATTTTGCGATTGGCCCCTAATGTCAGTTCTGTTTTGACATTTGTGTAGTAAAAACATGCGAAATACACGTTAATAAACAACGTTACGCTACACTGCTCCAGAACGCGGAATATTGCTGACTATTTATTTGACCAATAATCGGTCGGTGACTTTGGCACAGATTTCCTGGCCGTCCAACGCCTACTGGTGAAACACTGCGACGTTTAGCCGCTCGCCTCGAAGAGACTGGCACAACACGAGATGCTGCGAGGCGTGGCAGACCCCGGAGTAGCCGTTCTGCAGAGAATATTGCTGCTGTAGCAGAGGATGTCATGGAAGCGCCGTCGACATCGACCAGACGACGTGCCGCGCAAATGGGTATCAGTCGACGGTCTCTACAGCGAATTTTGGTACAAGATTTGAAGATGTTTCCGTACAAAGTCCAGACGGTGCATCAGCTGTTAGCTGCTGACCGCCAATCGCGTCTAACATAACATCGAAAGGTTACTTTTGCGCCACCTGTTACGATTTCTCACAAAATATCGGCGTTTACGTGTTACTGTGGAAAATACCGACTATATTAATGAAATTCAAAAAGGACCTAATCACAAGTTATTTCGTTTTCATAGGAAAATTAAAAAATCCATATCGCTCACTCCAAGACTGTCATAACTCAAAAATAAAAATTTTTGAGGTTGCCTTACAGAAATGTTAATTTTGCAAATATCCATAAAAAATCTCAACGAAATTTAGTTTACTTAAACGTCCATTTTCATGTTATTTATTTTTTTATACGGACTTAAAGTTACACATCCTGACAATTTTCAATTTTGAGTTATGACACTCTTGAAGTAGGTGAGCGATATGTGAGACATTCTCCACTGGAGGGGTCATCTATCATTTGCTACGAACCAAAGGGTAACACATCGAAGGCGTGACCTATGACCTTAAGTATGTTCGGCGTTTTAGGACATTTTAAGTAATTTAAGTAATGTCCGTCCGTCTGTCTGTATGGCTAAAGCGCACGATAACTCTTAAAAGAGTAACGGATTGACTTCAAATTTGGTATGTGATAATAAGTTCGAAGATGGACCATATTGCCCCACCCACTCCATCTAGTACCTCCCTCACGAAGTGTTAAAATTTAGTGAAGTATTGATGCTCTAATAACTTCTATACTACCTATCTTAATCTTTAGTAATTCCTCACATACTTCTATCTGTCGCTATCACCTGCACATTTTTTTTACCTACAGTCCGGTAAAAAAATGCGCAGTATTGCCTCGGCCCTTTTAGTACCCCCCATACAAAATGGCCAAATCATACCAAAATTGAATAGCTCAGAATACCAGTATACATAAACACTTACGTCAAGCTAGTTCTGGTTCCTTCCACACAAATTGTGCAGATTCATTCGAACACAGCATTCCATAACTTCTGCAATAATGCAATAATCTAACTGTTTTCATATTTTTTGTACCTTGGACAGCATTTCCAATGACTTTAGACTAGGGATGTAACGAAAGTGACTTTAGCGAAAGCGAATATTGAAATATATTTCTTGCGAATGCGAAAGCGAATAGTGAAATATACATTTTTGCGAAAGCGAATAATAGTTTGACCCTTTAGTACCAACAAATTTAAGAAACTGAATTGATACTTTTCCTGGATACTCAAGTATTACGAATGTTAAGCGAATGCGAAAGCGAATAATCCAAAGATGGTTTTTGCGAATGCGAAAGCGAATGTTAAAATGATGCGAATAATTCGCGGTCGCATATGCGAATATTCGTTACATCCCTGCTATAGACTGACAAAGAATGAAAATTTGTTCAACGTTATAACGGGGTTTCCAATGGGGATGATATGATTTTGAAGTGACAATTCGGCCATTTGTAATATGTCATGATCTGTCATTTGTTTTTCATTGTATTCAGTAGTGTTTACAATTTTATCATGGAGAGATATACGCAAGAACAACGTTTGCAAATTATTCAGTTTTATTATCAAAATAATCGTTAAGTCCATTTTTTAAGATCCAAAAAAAAAAGCACTCCAGTCGACGCTACCACCTTGACACCCATGAGCAATATTTTAGCTCTTGTTAAGAACTATCTTTTTGCAAATGAAACAATTGAATTGTTGCGAGAAAAGATTGAAGATTCGATTATTTCAAGAAATTGTGACATTGAATGGCCTCCAAGAAGTTGTGATTTAACGACATTAGACTATTTCTTGTGGGGTTATTTGAAGTCATTGATCTTTCGAAATAAACCAGACTCTCTCCAAGCTTTATAAGTCAATATTGAACGTGCCATTCATGACATACGATTTGATTTAGTGGAAAAAGAGCTCGAAAATTGGGTTCATCGAATTCGTTCCTGCAGAAGAAGTCATGGAGGCCATTTGAATGAAGGTTTATTTAGAACTTAATTGTACTTCACATTAAATAAAACACTTTTCAATTTTCTTAAAAATAAAAGTGTTTTTTTTTTCAAAGAAATCATATCACTCTTATTGGTAAACCCTGTAGTAAACAGAAATTATTAACTACGAAGATATGTCATACCAAAGACAAATTAATATAAGAAGACATTCCTTCAGGCCGAAATATCAAAATCCGTCAGTTACGAACGAATAGGAATGAATTGTCACACGCGAAAAAAACAATATAATTTAAGAAGACTTTCCTTCCTGTAGCGAGTAATTGTCAGTTACGAACGAATAGGAAATTGATTTCAACGAGTAAGGGTTTTCGCGGATTTTCAGAACGTTTTCCCGAATTTTTTGTAATTGTTACAATTAAAAAATTAGTATTGATCGATAAGTGCAAAAAAAGTTCAAGCTATGTTCGCGGAAAATAGTTTTTTCGTGTGACAATTCATTCCTATTCGTTCGTAACTGACGGATTTTGATATTTCGGCCTGAAGGAGTGTCTTCTTATATTAATTTGTCTTTGATATACTCGTTGTGGGAAGGAATGTCTACTTCAATTATATTGCTTTTGATAGTAAAGGGAAGAAAGAAGGAAAAAAACTGCTAATAAATTGAGTTTATTCGGTGATTTTTCTTTAAAAAGAAATTCCTACCAACAACGAGTATGTGCCAGTAACGAACGAATAGAAATTTGATTTTAACGAGTGAGGTTTTCAGCGTATTTTCAGACCGATTTTCTCAATTGTCACAATTAAAAAATGAATTCGCGGGAAACAATTTGTTCGCGTGTGTGATAGAGGTCCAATCTAATATATTAAACCTCTAAAATACCCACTAATTTCTCTCCGTTAATATTGGCATTTTTAAGAAATTGAAGAAAAAGAAACCGTAGGCCTAACTGGACCCGGTTCACTTCGTTTCCCCCGATTTCAGATTTCCGTTCCCGCCCATAAAATGCATATGGGCATTTCTCCAATGTCGAATGCGACATTGTACTTGATATATATTGACTTAGCATATTTTACATAATTACATCCTTTAATAACAACTATGTTATTTGTTTACATATCGATCTCAAGTACTCATAATTACAACTATGTTAGTTATAAGCTCATATGAAATAAACTAGTCTCAAAATAACTCTCAATGCGTGCACCTCACTAAAACATAACAGTACTCAAAGTGAAAAAAAAACATGCCAAAACATTATTTCATTTTGACAAAAGGTGAAACTTGTAGCTCAAGCCATTCGCACGCGACAAAAACAGAAGTCGCTTTCAGAGCAAACCAATCAAACACTGATTTCAGCGAAACCTGAAGGAATATTTTTATGCGATTAATATTGAAATGTCATGGATTTATGTATCTTAATAATGTTTTTTATTTTATTCAAAAATATTAAGTAGTTTATTTTTTATTTAATTTTAATCACATTCGCACGCGACGTTTTATTTCATCGTTCTTTTTATGTTTATTTTTTTACTATGTATGCAAGTAGACATCCAAAGGATGATTATAAATGATTTTTAATATATTCAATATATGTATTTTCACAACAAAAATATTTTTCTTATATCCCTTAAATATAAATCAAGATTTAAAAGAGAGACTATTAACCAGAACATAACATGCAAAACCAAAAAAAATAGTAAAACAACATACTTTTTATAGGCTTTCAATTTTTTGGCTGCGGTTGACATCTTGTTGGAAATGCCCATATACACAAAATTACAGCACTCTCGCTGACAAATTGTGCAAGATATCTCAATTTCAAAATTTGGTTTATATGGTTGGGCCACGCCCATTTGTCCGATTCCGCCCGTTTGTGGACCAATCTCGTAGACTGCCACCAGATACTTATACACAAAATTACAGCACTCTCGCTGACAAATTGTGCAAGATATCGATTTCAAAAATGACTTATATTGGCGGGGCCACGCCCATTGATCCGATCCCGCCCATTTTTGGAAAGCCCAGAACTGGTGGCCCATCTGGGATCACGGTCCAGTCCCAATCAGATAAGGACAAGTAAGTCTTTGCTTAGCGTGATCATGTACCTTATGGCTTCACCCACGGCGAATAAATAAAGGGCAGTATGAATCGCTAAAAAATGATAGCCTCCTTAATCATGAACTAATATAGCCTATGTTTACACTGATTTCCATGTCAGATCGAATTAGCTGATTCGTTACGCTACGGGGGCGTTACGGTTTGCCTAACCCATCCTTTAATCTGATGATGCTATATGACGGGAACGCTTCTTGATACGGTAGCAGAGATGTATGTTTTCATAGCATTCAGCCTTCGCTGGTGTCTGGCTTTTCAGAAAAACAGCTGTTCAAATAAAATTCAGGCGTTTTTCGTGGCAAGAATTACTTTTTAATTTGTTGTATTGCATTATAACAAAAGATCGAATTTGTGTGTGCATTAACGGGATTCCCCCAAAAGTATTTGTTTATCGCAAAACACGGCGACAAATAATAAAGAGATTAAAAGTATTTTGTGTAAGTCATAAATTTGTGAAAGTTTTTTCCACGAAAACCTTTTTGGGGAAAGTAGTGGAGGAATTGAAACTCATCGGCCATACAAACAAACAACTATATCTTTTTTATTTCTTAATAGCAAAGCGACTTGATTTGGAGGCTGCAGTTAACAAATTGTGAGTATGTACGTACATCTATACATATGTATTTGTTCAATTAATGTGGAAATGAATCAACAAGTTTCACTTGCTGCGGGGATAGGAAGGAATGTTTTTTAATTTCTTTTTGATTAATGATGTTCTAATTGGAATGAATAGGACTGCATAAACATGCGAACGCACACTAAAGGACGCCTCTAAGGGATTTCTGTTATCAAACAAGTTAGATCGATAACTGAAGAAATGGGCTAGATTCATTGTCATATATGATCGCCCAAATACAGGGCGTGGTAACAATTTCTTATTTTCTCTTTGGCTTGGGGTTGAACTGGAATAAAAAGAAATAAAAACAAAAAAATAAATGAGAGATATGTTTTTTGCAAACTGTTTGGTTTTGGCGCCAAAAGCAAAGATTATGGTACGGATTAAAAAGTCATGGTACGGCATTAAAAAGTCACGGTAGGCAAAAGTCACGGTGCGGCATTAAAAAGTCACGGTAGGATTTTATTTTGTAAATTAAGTAAAGCTATGTACACACGATTTGCAGATCGGACAATATTGTCAGAAAAATGCAACCCTGTGAATTTACAACCGTGTGAACATACAAATTTTGTCTTGCAACGTTAGCAGAAAAGTCATTGCGAGATAATTGCGCCAAGTTTATGCATGTGACAACGCACCATTGTCAGAAAAACATTTTATTCGGGTATGTTCTGTAGCAAGGTGATTTGAAATCACGGTGATTTTAAAATCACCGGCGACTTACAATCGCTGTTGGAGTTCGAAATCGCCCGGTTTATTATTCATAGCCTCCCAAAAAAGATTGTTCGAAATATGTTCGGACGATTTTGAACTCCAAAAGTGATGTTAAGTCGCCGGTGATTTTAAAATCACCGTGATATCAAATCGCCGTGATTACAGAACAGACCCGATTGTCAACTCTGTCTATAAAATAATGTTATTGGCAATCCTGCATATAAATGTTTACAAAATATATTGTAAATACAGGGTTTTTTAACAAGAGGTGTTATTTTGAATCACCCTGTATTTCGGTAGCTGTCACTTTTGAAGCTTTTATTCTTTGACATTTGACAAGTAGAAACTACGCCATTACTAAAAATGGAACGATACACGATCATCGAACGATACAAAACGATCAAAAAACGATACCAACGATACAAAATCATCTTGACTGATGAGGCCCATTTCCACCTCGGTGGCTACGTCAACAAGCAAAATTGTCGCAACTGGGGCCATCCTCAACGTGTGACTGTTTGGTGCGGTTTACGGTCCGGCGGGGTCATTGGACCTTACTTTTTCGAAAATGAGGTTGGATCAAAAGTTACAGTGAATGGATTGCGCTACCGAGAGATGATTAATGATTTTTTATGGTCGGAGTTGGATGGTATTGATCTAGACAACGTTTAATTTCAACAATACGGCTATACGTGCCACACAAGCAACGAAACAATTGCTCTGTTACGGGAAAAGTTCCGGACCGTGTTATCTCTCGAAGAGGTGATCACAATTGGCCACCGAGATCTTGTGATTTAACACCTTGCGACTTCTTCCTTTGGGGCCACGTGAAAGATAAGGTCTACGCCAACAGCCCAGCGTCGATTCAAGACTTCAAAAATAGAATTCTTGAGGCTATCGAGGACATAGGGCAGCCACTTTGCGATT
Organism: Eudasyphora cyanicolor; assembly: GCA_963930755.1. Taxonomy (NCBI): domain Eukaryota; kingdom Metazoa; phylum Arthropoda; class Insecta; order Diptera; family Muscidae; genus Eudasyphora; species Eudasyphora cyanicolor. The sequence continues at coordinate 5,478,821 of OZ005738.1, read as the reverse complement.
TGGTTATGGAAAATTTCATGAAAAGGATATGGTCCTGTATGTCGCGGTGGCCATTTGGCTGATGTTGTTTTTCATTATTAACGGCATACCTTCCTCTTTATTATGAAATAAACATCCGATCACTTATCTCAAAAAATGACATTTTTCTTTGAATCTCAAAATAACACCTCTTGTTGGAAAACACTTTATATGAAATTATAACGTTTTCTTGCAATAGTCTGAACTATCGATTCACCTTTGCCTAACAATTTGTCATTGTCCGTACATTTGCAGCACTTTAACAGGGTTGATAACGTTGTCCGTTCTGGCAATCGTTTATACATAGCTTAAGTATACATATCTGAATCTGCACCGATTTTCTTCAAATTGGATAGCGTTTTTTGTTGTTTTTGGTTCAACGGACAGCTACCTGTTAAATTGTATCAAGTTGTTGCACAGAGGTTTAAGCATAACAAAATATTTTTTTTACTTGAGATGAATGAAAATACTTTCAATAACACTGCAACAAATTTTGGATCATCAATTCTTTCCGAACAAAACCAATTCGACATGATAGTACACCAATAATATATCAAAACCCACAAAGAGTTTTGCGAAGGCTCGAATTTTTCTTTTTAGCCTTTTTAAGTTGGGCTATTTTTGTCAAATCTGCATCCAAAAGTAGTGCATCATAACGGGCAAACATTAAAACAAAACAACAATCTCCCTGACTCCCCGATATATTACCGGTGGGGCAACGGGCGAAATGGTACTCAAATGATAGGAAATATCAAGAATCAAATTTGGAGGCATAAAAAAGACAAAAAATTTACTAATATTTTTATATGTGATTCAATGGAGTGAATTAATGCATACGAATTCTGTTCTATAGAAAATGTGAATTTTGAAGTTTCTCGGGCTACGTGCATTCGATTAGCGTTTTTTTATGTTGGCACACTTATCTCGAACATACATATGTATGTTCTTAGTTGAGTTTATTTATGTTTAGTTTAGTTTGTTTGTGAGAGACATAACAGTGAGACGTGCTTTGCTTGTTCGGCGATTCGTTTTTTATCTAATCAATCGTCGACTTTTCGGGCAAAAAATTGCAAACATGCGACGGTTTTTTGTTCAATATTCAATAATTATTGAACGAACTTCGCTGAATAATGCTTCATGCTTAAAATTCCCAAAACCGATATGCCGCCATCCTCCGTAACTTCTCTAATATTGATTCGACGATTCTCCATAATAATTTTCGCTGGTGTCTGGCTTTTCAGAAGAACAGCTGTTCAAATAAAATTCAGGCGTTTTTCGTGGCAAGAATTACTTTTTAATTTGTTGTATTGCATTATAACAAAAGATCGAATTTGTGTGTGCATTAACGGGATTCCCCCAAAAGTATTTGTTTATCGCAAAACACGGCGACAAATAATAAAGAGATTAAAAGTATTTTGTGTAAGTCATAAATTTGTGAAAGTTTTTTCCACGAAAACCTTTTTGGGGAAAGTAGTGGAGGAATTGAAACTCATCGGCCATACAAACAAACAACTATATCTTTTTTATTTCTTAATAGCAAAGCGACTTGATTTGGAGGCTGCAGTTAACAAATTGTGAGTATGTACGTACATCTATACATATGTATTTGTTCAATTAATGTGGAAATGAATCAACAAGTTTCACTTGCTGCGGGGATAGGAAGGAATGTTTTTTAATTTCTTTTTGATTAATGATGTTCTAATTGGAATGAATAGGACTGCATAAACATGCGAACGCACACTAAAGGACGCCTCTAAGGGATTTCTGTTATCAAACAAGTTAGATCGATAACTGAAGAAATGGGCTAGATTCATTGTCATATATGATCGCCCAAATACAGGGCGTGGTAACAATTTCTTATTTTCTCTTTGGCTTGGGGTTGAACTGGAATAAAAAGAAATAAAAACAAAAAAATAAATGAGAGATATGTTTTTTGCAAACTGTTTGGTTTTGGCGCCAAAAGCAAAGATTATGGTACGGATTAAAAAGTCATGGTACGGCATTAAAAAGTCACGGTAGGCAAAAGTCACGGTGCGGCATTAAAAAGTCACGGTAGGATTTTATTTTGTAAATTAAGTAAAGCTATGTACACACGATTTGCAGATCGGACAATATTGTCAGAAAAATGCAACCCTGTGAATTTACAACCGTGTGAACATACAAATTTTGTCTTGCAACGTTAGCAGAAAAGTCATTGCGAGATAATTGCGCCAAGTTTATGCATGTGACAACGCACCATTGTCAGAAAAACATTTTATTCGGGTATGTTCTGTAGCAAGGTGATTTGAAATCACGGTGATTTTAAAATCACCGGCGACTTACAATCGCTGTTGGAGTTCGAAATCGCCCGGTTTATTATTCATAGCCTCCCAAAAAAGATTGTTCGAAATATGTTCGGACGATTTTGAACTCCAAAAGTGATGTTAAGTCGCCGGTGATTTTAAAATCACCGTGATATCAAATCGCCGTGATTACAGAACAGACCCGATTGTCAACTCTGTCTATAAAATAATGTTATTGGCAATCCTGCATATAAATGTTTACAAAATATATTGTAAATACAGGGTTTTTTAACAAGAGGTGTTATTTTGAATCACCCTGTATTTCGGTAGCTGTCACTTTTGAAGCTTTTATTCTTTGACATTTGACAAGTAGAAACTACGCCATTACTAAAAATGGAACGATACACGATCATCGAACGATACAAAACGATCAAAAAACGATACCAACGATACAAAATCATCTTGACTGATGAGGCCCATTTCCACCTCGGTGGCTACGTCAACAAGCAAAATTGTCGCAACTGGGGCCATCCTCAACGTGTGACTGTTTGGTGCGGTTTACGGTCCGGCGGGGTCATTGGACCTTACTTTTTCGAAAATGAGGTTGGATCAAAAGTTACAGTGAATGGATTGCGCTACCGAGAGATGATTAATGATTTTTTATGGTCGGAGTTGGATGGTATTGATCTAGACAACGTTTAATTTCAACAATACGGCTATACGTGCCACACAAGCAACGAAACAATTGCTCTGTTACGGGAAAAGTTCCGGACCGTGTTATCTCTCGAAGAGGTGATCACAATTGGCCACCGAGATCTTGTGATTTAACACCTTGCGACTTCTTCCTTTGGGGCCACGTGAAAGATAAGGTCTACGCCAACAGCCCAGCGTCGATTCAAGACTTCAAAAATAGAATTCTTGAGGCTATCGAGGACATAGGGCAGCCACTTTGCGATTTGGTTATGGAAAATTTCATGAAAAGGATATGGTCCTGTATGTCGCGGTGGCCATTTGGCTGATGTTGTTTTTCATTATTAACGGCATACCTTCCTCTTTATTATGAAATAAACATCCGATCACTTATCTCAAAAAATGACATTTTTCTTTGAATCTCAAAATAACACCTCTTGTTGGAAAACACTTTATATGAAATTATAACGTTTTCTTGCAATAGTCTGAACTATCGATTCACCTTTGCCTAACAATTTGTCATTGTCCGTACATTTGCAGCACTTTAACAGGGTTGATAACGTTGTCCGTTCTGGCAATCGTTTATACATAGCTTAAGTATACATATCTGAATCTGCACCGATTTTCTTCAAATTGGATAGCGTTTTTTGTTGTTTTTGGTTCAACGGACAGCTACCTGTTAAATTGTATCAAGTTGTTGCACAGAGGTTTAAGCATAACAAAATATTTTTTTTACTTGAGATGAATGAAAATACTTTCAATAACACTGCAACAAATTTTGGATCATCAATTCTTTCCGAACAAAACCAATTCGACATGATAGTACACCAATAATATATCAAAACCCACAAAGAGTTTTGCGAAGGCTCGAATTTTTTTTTTTTAGCCCTTTTATGTTGGGCTATTTTTGTCAAATCTGCATCCAAAAGTAGTGCATCATAACGGGCAAACATTAAAACAAAACAACAATCTCCCTGACTCCCCGATATATTACCGGTGGGGCAACGGGCGAAATGGTACTCAAATGATAGGAAATATCAAGAATCAAATTTGGAGGCATAAAAAAGACAAAAAATTTACTAATATTTTTATATGTGATTCAATGGAGTGAATTAATGCATACGAATTCTGTTCTATAGAAAATGTGAATTTTGAAGTTTCTCGGGCTACGTGCATTCGATTAGCGTTTTTTTATGTTGGCACACTTATCTCGAACATACATATGTATGTTCTTAGTTGAGTTTATTTATGTTTAGTTTAGTTTGTTTGTGAGAGACATAACAGTGAGACGTGCTTTGCTTGTTCGGCGATTCGTTTTTTATCTAATCAATCGTCGACTTTTCGGGCAAAAAATTGCAAACATGCGACGGTTTTTTGTTCAATATTCAATAATTATTGAACGAACTTCGCTGAATAATGCTTCATGCTTAAAATTCCCAAAACCGATATGCCGCCATCCTCCGTAACTTCTCTAATATTGATTCGACGATTCTCCATAATAATTTTCGCTGGTGTCTGGCTTTTCAGAAAAACAGCTGTTCAAATAAAATTCAGGCGTTTTTCGTGGCAAGAATTACTTTTTAATTTGTTGTATTGCATTATAACAAAAGATCGAATTTGTGTGTGCATTAACGGGATTCCCCCAAAAGTATTTGTTTATCGCAAAACACGGCGACAAATAATAAAGAGATTAAAAGTATTTTGTGTAAGTCATAATTTTGTGAAAGTTTTTTCCACGAAAACCTTTTTGGGGAAAGTAGTGGAGGAATTGAAACTCATCGGCCATACAAACAAACAACTATATCTTTTTTATTTCTTAATAGCAAAGCGACTTGATTTGGAGGCTGCAGTTAACAAATTGTGAGTATGTACGTACATCTATACATATGTATTTGTTCAATTAATGTGGAAATGAATCAACAAGTTTCACTTGCTGCGGGGATAGGAAGGAATGTTTTTTAATTTCTTTTTGATTAATGATGTTCTAATTGGAATGAATAGGACTGCATAAACATGCGAACGCACACTAAAGGACGCCTCTAAGGGATTTCTGTTATCAAACAAGTTAGATCGATAACTGAAGAAATGGGCTAGATTCATTGTCATATATGATCGCCCAAATACAGGGCGTGGTAACAATTTCTTATTTTCTCTTTGGCTTGGGGTTGAACTGGAATAAAAAGAAATAAAAACAAAAAAATAAATGAGAGATATGTTTTTTGCAAACTGTTTGGTTTTGGCGCCAAAAGCAAAGATTATGGTACGGATTAAAGTCATGGTACGGCATTAAAAAGTCACGGTAGGCAAAAGTCACGGTGCGGCATTAAAAAGTCACGGTAGGATTTTATTTTGTAAATTAAGTAAAGCTATGTACACACGATTTGCAGATCGGACAATATTGTCAGAAAAATGCAACCCTGTGAATTTACAACCGTGTGAACATACAAATTTTGTCTTGCAACGTTAGCAGAAAAGTCATTGCGAGATAATTGCGCCAAGTTTATGCATGTGACAACGCACCATTGTCAGAAAAACATTTTATTCGGGTATGTTCTGTAGCAAGGTGATTTGAAATCACGGTGATTTTAAAATCACCGGCGACTTACAATCGCTGTTGGAGTTCGAAATCGCCCGGTTTATTATTCATAGCCTCCCAAAAAAGATTGTTCGAAATATGTTCGGACGATTTTGAACTCCAAAAGTGATGTTAAGTCGCCGGTGATTTTAAAATCACCGTGATATCAAATCGCCGTGATTACAGAACAGACCCGATTGTCAACTCTGTCTATAAAATAATGTTATTGGCAATCCTGCATATAAATGTTTACAAAATATATTGTAAATACAGGGTTTTTTAACAAGAGGTGTTATTTTGAATCACCCTGTATTTCGGTAGCTGTCACTTTTGAAGCTTTTATTCTTTGACATTTGACAAGTAGAAACTACGCCATTACTAAAAATGGAACGATACACGATCATCGAACGATACAAAACGATCAAAAAACGATACCAACGATACAAAATCATCTTGACTGATGAGGCCCATTTCCACCTCGGTGGCTACGTCAACAAGCAAAATTGTCGCAACTGGGGCCATCCTCAACGTGTGACTGTTTGGTGCGGTTTACGGTCCGGCGGGGTCATTGGACCTTACTTTTTCGAAAATGAGGTTGGATCAAAAGTTACAGTGAATGGATTGCGCTACCGAGAGATGATTAATGATTTTTTATGGTCGGAGTTGGATGGTATTGATCTAGACAACGTTTAATTTCAACAATACGGCTATACGTGCCACACAAGCAACGAAACAATTGCTCTGTTACGGGAAAAGTTCCGGACCGTGTTATCTCTCGAAGAGGTGATCACAATTGGCCACCGAGATCTTGTGATTTAACACCTTGCGACTTCTTCCTTTGGGGCCACGTGAAAGATAAGGTCTACGCCAACAGCCCAGCGTCGATTCAAGACTTCAAAAATAGAATTCTTGAGGCTATCGAGGACATAGGGCAGCCACTTTGCGATTTGGTTATGGAAAATTTCATGAAAAGGATATGGTCCTGTATGTCGCGGTGGCCATTTGGCTGATGTTGTTTTTCATTATTAACGGCATACCTTCCTCTTTATTATGAAATAAACATCCGATCACTTATCTCAAAAAATGAAATTTTTCTTTGAATCTCAAAATAACACCTCTTGTTGGAAAACACTTTATATGAAATTATAACGTTTTCTTGCAATAGTCTGAACTATCGATTCACCTTTGCCTAACAATTTGTCATTGTCCGTACATTTGCAGCACTTTAACAGGGTTGATAACGTTGTCCGTTCTGGCAATCGTTTATACATAGCTTAAGTATACATATCTGAATCTGCACCGATTTTCTTCAAATTGGATAGCGTTTTTTGTTGTTTTTGGTTCAACGGACAGCTACCTGTTAAATTGTATCAAGTTGTTGCACAGAGGTTTAAGCATAACAAAATATTTTTTTTACTTGAGATGAATGAAAATACTTTCAATAACACTGCAACAAATTTTGGATCATCAATTCTTTCCGAACAAAACCAATTCGACATGATAGTACACCAATAATATATCAAAACCCACAAAGAGTTTTGCGAAGGCTCGAATTTTTTTTTTTTAGCCCTTTTATGTTGGGCTATTTTTGTCAAATCTGCATCCAAAAGTAGTGCATCATAACGGGCAAACATTAAAACAAAACAACAATCTCCCTGACTCCCCGATATATTACCGGTGGGGCAACGGGCGAAATGGTACTCAAATGATAGGAAATATCAAGAATCAAATTTGGAGGCATAAAAAAGACAAAAAATTTACTAATATTTTTATATGTGATTCAATGGAGTGAATTAATGCATACGAATTCTGTTCTATAGAAAATGTGAATTTTGAAGTTTCTCGGGCTACGTGCATTCGATTAGCGTTTTTTTATGTTGGCACACTTATCTCGAACATACATATGTATGTTCTTAGTTGAGTTTATTTATGTTTAGTTTAGTTTGTTTGTGAGAGACATAACAGTGAGACGTGCTTTGCTTGTTCGGCGATTCGTTTTTTATCTAATCAATCGTCGACTTTTCGGGCAAAAAATTGCAAACATGCGACGGTTTTTTGTTCAATATTCAATAATTATTGAACGAACTTCGCTGAATAATGCTTCATGCTTAAAATTCCCAAAACCGATATGCCGCCATCCTCCGTAACTTCTCTAATATTGATTCGACGATTCTCCATAATAATTTTCGCTGGTGTCTGGCTTTTCAGAAAAACAGCTGTTCAAATAAAATTCAGGCGTTTTTCGTGGCAAGAATTACTTTTTAATTTGTTGTATTGCATTATAACAAAAGATCGAATTTGTGTGTGCATTAACGGGATTCCCCCAAAAGTATTTGTTTATCGCAAAACACGGCGACAAATAATAAAGAGATTAAAAGTATTTTGTGTAAGTCATAATTTTGTGAAAGTTTTTTCCACGAAAACCTTTTTGGGGAAAGTAGTGGAGGAATTGAAACTCATCGGCCATACAAACAAACAACTATATCTTTTTTATTTCTTAATAGCAAAGCGACTTGATTTGGAGGCTGCAGTTAACAAATTGTGAGTATGTACGTACATCTATACATATGTATTTGTTCAATTAATGTGGAAATGAATCAACAAGTTTCACTTGCTGCGGGGATAGGAAGGAATGTTTTTTAATTTCTTTTTGATTAATGATGTTCTAATTGGAATGAATAGGACTGCATAAACATGCGAACGCACACTAAAGGACGCCTCTAAGGGATTTCTGTTATCAAACAAGTTAGATCGATAACTGAAGAAATGGGCTAGATTCATTGTCATATATGATCGCCCAAATACAGGGCGTGGTAACAATTTCTTATTTTCTCTTTGGCTTGGGGTTGAACTGGAATAAAAAGAAATAAAAACAAAAAAATAAATGAGAGATATGTTTTTTGCAAACTGTTTGGTTTTGGCGCCAAAAGCAAAGATTATGGTACGGATTAAAGTCATGGTACGGCATTAAAAAGTCACGGTAGGCAAAAGTCACGGTGCGGCATTAAAAAGTCACGGTAGGATTTTATTTTGTAAATTAAGTAAAGCTATGTACACACGATTTGCAGATCGGACAATATTGTCAGAAAAATGCAACCCTGTGAATTTACAACCGTGTGAACATACAAATTTTGTCTTGCAACGTTAGCAGAAAAGTCATTGCGAGATAATTGCGCCAAGTTTATGCATGTGACAACGCACCATTGTCAGAAAAACATTTTATTCGGGTATGTTCTGTAGCAAGGTGATTTGAAATCACGGTGATTTTAAAATCACCGGCGACTTACAATCGCTGTTGGAGTTCGAAATCGCCCGGTTTATTATTCATAGCCTCCCAAAAAAGATTGTTCGAAATATGTTCGGACGATTTTGAACTCCAAAAGTGATGTTAAGTCGCCGGTGATTTTAAAATCACCGTGATATCAAATCGCCGTGATTACAGAACAGACCCGATTGTCAACTCTGTCTATAAAATAATGTTATTGGCAATCCTGCATATAAATGTTTACAAAATATATTGTAAATACAGGGTTTTTTAACAAGAGGTGTTATTTTGAATCACCCTGTATTTCGGTAGCTGTCACTTTTGAAGCTTTTATTCTTTGACATTTGACAAGTAGAAACTACGCCATTACTAAAAATGGAACGATACACGATCATCGAACGATACAAAACGATCAAAAAACGATACCAACGATACAAAATCATCTTGACTGATGAGGCCCATTTCCACCTCGGTGGCTACGTCAACAAGCAAAATTGTCGCAACTGGGGCCATCCTCAACGTGTGACTGTTTGGTGCGGTTTACGGTCCGGCGGGGTCATTGGACCTTACTTTTTCGAAAATGAGGTTGGATCAAAAGTTACAGTGAATGGATTGCGCTACCGAGAGATGATTAATGATTTTTTATGGTCGGAGTTGGATGGTATTGATCTAGACAACGTTTAATTTCAACAATACGGCTATACGTGCCACACAAGCAACGAAACAATTGCTCTGTTACGGGAAAAGTTCCGGACCGTGTTATCTCTCGAAGAGGTGATCACAATTGGCCACCGAGATCTTGTGATTTAACACCTTGCGACTTCTTCCTTTGGGGCCACGTGAAAGATAAGGTCTACGCCAACAGCCCAGCGTCGATTCAAGACTTCAAAAATAGAATTCTTGAGGCTATCGAGGACATAGGGCAGCCACTTTGCGATTTGGTTATGGAAAATTTCATGAAAAGGATATGGTCCTGTATGTCGCGGTGGCCATTTGGCTGATGTTGTTTTTCATTATTAACGGCATACCTTCCTCTTTATTATGAAATAAACATCCGATCACTTATCTCAAAAAATGACATTTTTCTTTGAATCTCAAAATAACACCTCTTGTTGGAAAACACTTTATATGAAATTATAACGTTTTCTTGCAATAGTCTGAACTATCGATTCACCTTTGCCTAACAATTTGTCATTGTCCGTACATTTGCAGCACTTTAACAGGGTTGATAACGTTGTCCGTTCTGGCAATCGTTTATACATAGCTTAAGTATACATATCTGAATCTGCACCGATTTTCTTCAAATTGGATAGAGTTTTTTGTTGTTTTTGGTTCAACGGACAGCTACCTGTTAAATTGTATCAAGTTGTTGCACAGAGGTTTAAGCATAACAAAATATTTTTTTTACTTGAGATGAATGAAAATACTTTCAATAACACTGCAACAAATTTTGGATCATCAATTCTTTCCGAACAAAACCAATTCGACATGATAGTACACCAATAATATATCAAAACCCACAAAGAGTTTTGCGAAGGCTCGAATTTTTTTTTTTAGCCTTTTTAAGTTGGGCTATTTTTGTCAAATCTGCATCCAAAAGTAGTGCATCATAACGGGCAAACATTAAAACAAAACAACAATCTCCCTGACTCCCCGATATATTACCGGTGGGGCAACGGGCGAAATGGTACTCAAATGATAGGAAATATCAAGAATCAAATTTGGAGGCATAAAAAAGACAAAAAATTTACTAATATTTTTATATGTGATTCAATGGAGTGAATTAATGCATACAAATTCTGTTCTATAGAAAATGTGAATTTTGAAGTTTCTCGGGCTACGTGCATTCGATTAGCGTTTTTTTATGTTGGCACACTTATCTCGAACATACATATGTATGTTCTTAGTTGAGTTTATTTATGTTTAGTTTAGTTTGTTTGTGAGAGACATAACAGTGAGACGTGCTTTGCTTGTTCGGCGATTCGTTTTTTATCTAATCAATCGTCGACTTTTCGGGCAAAAAATTGCAAACATGCGACGGTTTTTTGTTCAATATTCAATAATTATTGAACGAACTTCGCTGAATAATGCTTCATGCTTAAAATTCCCAAAACCGATATGCCGCCATCCTCCGTAACTTCTCTAATATTGATTCGACGATTCTCCATAATAATTTTCGCTGGTGTCTGGCTTTTCAGAAGAACAGCTGTTCAAATAAAATTCAGGCGTTTTTCGTGGCAAGAATTACTTTTTAATTTGTTGTATTGCATTATAACAAAAGATCGAATTTGTGTGTGCATTAACGGGATTCCCCCAAAAGTATTTGTTTATCGCAAAACACGGCGACAAATAATAAAGAGATTAAAAGTATTTTGTGTAAGTCATAAATTTGTGAAAGTTTTTTCCACGAAAACCTTTTTGGGGAAAGTAGTGGAGGAATTGAAACTCATCGGCCATACAAACAAACAACTATATCTTTTTTATTTCTTAATAGCAAAGCGACTTGATTTGGAGGCTGCAGTTAACAAATTGTGAGTATGTACGTACATCTATACATATGTATTTGTTCAATTAATGTGGAAATGAATCAACAAGTTTCACTTGCTGCGGGGATAGGAAGGAATGTTTTTTAATTTCTTTTTGATTAATGATGTTCTAATTGGAATGAATAGGACTGCATAAACATGCGAACGCACACTAAAGGACGCCTCTAAGGGATTTCTGTTATCAAACAAGTTAGATCGATAACTGAAGAAATGGGCTAGATTCATTGTCATATATGATCGCCCAAATACAGGGCGTGGTAACAATTTCTTATTTTCTCTTTGGCTTGGGGTTGAACTGGAATAAAAAGAAATAAAAACAAAAAAATAAATGAGAGATATGTTTTTTGCAAACTGTTTGGTTTTGGCGCCAAAAGCAAAGATTATGGTACGGATTAAAAAGTCATGGTACGGCATTAAAAAGTCACGGTAGGCAAAAGTCACGGTGCGGCATTAAAAAGTCACGGTAGGATTTTATTTTGTAAATTAAGTAAAGCTATGTACACACGATTTGCAGATCGGACAATATTGTCAGAAAAATGCAACCCTGTGAATTTACAACCGTGTGAACATACAAATTTTGTCTTGCAACGTTAGCAGAAAAGTCATTGCGAGATAATTGCGCCAAGTTTATGCATGTGACAACGCACCATTGTCAGAAAAACATTTTATTCGGGTATGTTCTGTAGCAAGGTGATTTGAAATCACGGTGATTTTAAAATCACCGGCGACTTACAATCGCTGTTGGAGTTCGAAATCGCCCGGTTTATTATTCATAGCCTCCCAAAAAAGATTGTTCGAAATATGTTCGGACGATTTTGAACTCCAAAAGTGATGTTAAGTCGCCGGTGATTTTAAAATCACCGTGATATCAAATCGCCGTGATTACAGAACAGACCCGATTGTCAACTCTGTCTATAAAATAATGTTATTGGCAATCCTGCATATAAATGTTTACAAAATATATTGTAAATACAGGGTTTTTTAACAAGAGGTGTTATTTTGAATCACCCTGTATTTCGGTAGCTGTCACTTTTGAAGCTTTTATTCTTTGACATTTGACAAGTAGAAACTACGCCATTACTAAAAATGGAACGATACACGATCATCGAACGATACAAAACGATCAAAAAACGATACCAACGATACAAAATCATCTTGACTGATGAGGCCCATTTCCACCTCGGTGGCTACGTCAACAAGCAAAATTGTCGCAACTGGGGCCATCCTCAACGTGTGACTGTTTGGTGCGGTTTACGGTCCGGCGGGGTCATTGGACCTTACTTTTTCGAAAATGAGGTTGGATCAAAAGTTACAGTGAATGGATTGCGCTACCGAGAGATGATTAATGATTTTTTATGGTCGGAGTTGGATGGTATTGATCTAGACAACGTTTAATTTCAACAATACGGCTATACGTGCCACACAAGCAACGAAACAATTGCTCTGTTACGGGAAAAGTTCCGGACCGTGTTATCTCTCGAAGAGGTGATCACAATTGGCCACCGAGATCTTGTGATTTAACACCTTGCGACTTCTTCCTTTGGGGCCACGTGAAAGATAAGGTCTACGCCAACAGCCCAGCGTCGATTCAAGACTTCAAAAATAGAATTCTTGAGGCTATCGAGGACATAGGGCAGCCACTTTGCGATTTGGTTATGGAAAATTTCATGAAAAGGATATGGTCCTGTATGTCGCGGTGGCCATTTGGCTGATGTTGTTTTTCATTATTAACGGCATACCTTCCTCTTTATTATGAAATAAACATCCGATCACTTATCTCAAAAAATGACATTTTTCTTTGAATCTCAAAATAACACCTCTTGTTGGAAAACACTTTATATGAAATTATAACGTTTTCTTGCAATAGTCTGAACTATCGATTCACCTTTGCCTAACAATTTGTCATTGTCCGTACATTTGCAGCACTTTAACAGGGTTGATAACGTTGTCCGTTCTGGCAATCGTTTATACATAGCTTAAGTATACATATCTGAATCTGCACCGATTTTCTTCAAATTTTATAGCGTTTTTTGTTGTTTTTGGTTCAACGGACAGCTACCTGTTAAATTGTATCAAGTTGTTGCACAGAGGTTTAAGCATAACAAAATATTTTTTTTACTTGAGATGAATGAAAATACTTTCAATAACACTGCAACAAATTTTGGATCATCAATTCTTTCCGAACAAAACCAATTCGACATGATAGTACACCAATAATATATCAAAACCCACAAAGAGTTTTGCGAAGGCTCGATTTTTTTTTTTTTAGCCCTTTTAAGTTGGGCTATTTTTGTCAAATCTGCATCCAAAAGTAGTGCATCATAACGGGCAAACATTAAAACAAAACAACAATCTCCCTGACTCCCCGATATATTACCGGTGGGGCAACGGGCGAAATGGTACTCAAATGATAGGAAATATCAAGAATCAAATTTGGAGGCATAAAAAAGACAAAAAATTTACTAATATTTTTATATGTGATTCAATGGAGTGAATTAATGCATACAAATTCTGTTCTATAGAAAATGTGAATTTTGAAGTTTCTCGGGCTACGTGCATTCGATTAGCGTTTTTTTATGTTGGCACACTTATCTCGAACATACATATGTATGTTCTTAGTTGAGTTTATTTATGTTTAGTTTAGTTTGTTTGTGAGAGACATAACAGTGAGACGTGCTTTGCTTGTTCGGCGATTCGTTTTTTATCTAATCAATCGTCGACTTTTCGGGCAAAAAATTGCAAACATGCGACGGTTTTTTGTTCAATATTCAATAATTATTGAACGAACTTCGCTGAATAATGCTTCATGCTTAAAATTCCCAAAACCGATATGCCGCCATCCTCCGTAACTTCTCTAATATTGATTCGACGATTCTCCATAATAATTTTCTTCTTTTTTTCAACCTTTTCATAGGTTTTTGATGTGATGGATCTTCCATTACGAATTCACATCTTCTCGACCTTCTTTGAAAAGCTTGTACCACTTGTAAACTTTTTCTTACTATTTTTTACAAACAATCTAAACAAGTCCCTCAAAAACCAACTAAACCCAAACAAACTCAACTAAGAAAATATGTTCGAGACAAGTGTCCTAACATAAAAAAGTTAATCGAAAGCAGTTATCGACAGAAATTTCAAAATTCAACATTTCTATTGAACAGACCCCGTACATTAAACAATTGGATTTGAATATTTTAGGCTTCAAATATGTCGTGATGTTTTTTTCTTGTTTTGACATGTGCCGGCTAAAGTGCTTTGCCCATATATATAACGGGTGATCCAAGTAGAGACACTTTTTTCAATAGCCTTTTTTGACAGATCACGTGTGAGTCGTGTCATGCTGTCATGTTATTTTTGTTAAGTATTGTTTGGCATTTCATCAGTGAAGAAAATGTAGCGGCCGTAGCTGAGAGTGTACACGAAGACCATGGAGAGTCGATTCGGCGCCGTTCGCAGCAACTCGGAATTGTATACAATTTTATATGGATGTTATTAGTTTGTGATACCAATATTTGGCCTTATAGGCTTTTGTATTACAATGTATGAAATGAATGACTTGGCGCATTTTACGTCGAGATCTTAAATTGAAAACATACAAAATACAGCTTGTGCAAGAACCGAAGTCGCCCGACCTTCCCAAGCGACATCGCATCGCATCGCTCTATGGGCTCTTGAAAAGTTCCAAGAAGATCCCACGTTTTCGAGCCAAATTTTGTTCAGAGATGAGGTCCATTTCTGGCTCAACGGGTATGTGAACAAGCAAAATTGCCGCATTTGGGGCGAAGAGCTACCTGAAGAGATTCAAGAGCTGCCACTTCATCCAGAAAAAACAACGGTTTGGTGTGGTTTGTGGGCCGGTGGAATCATCGGTCCATATTTCTTCAAAAATGATGACGGTGAGAACGTAACCGTCAATGGCGACCGTTATCGTGCCATGATAACCGACTATTTGAGGCCTGAAATTGAAGCTCGTGATCTCGGCGACATTTGGTTTCAACAAGACGGCGCCACTTCCCACACATCGCATCAATCAATGGATTTTGTTAACCGCGGCCCTCTGATCCGGCCCTGTTGAGGGCAATAGTCTGCTTCCTCTTCACTGCCTGTGCATTGCCTGTTTGTACATATACTCGTTTACTGCATATGACTGCGTTTAAAGCAGAGCTTATATTTTGTTGTAATTTTCTAATGCTGTCTACTGTAAATACAGACATACATACATATGAACGTCGACAGCGTTCATGGTCTGTCTCCCTTTTTCGTATCGTTCTTGCTTATAGATGCACGCACTTTCATACATACATATTTAAATGCCTATTTGCAGAATCATTGCTGCGCAGTCACTTTTTGGCTGTTGGATTTTTGTATGTGGGCATGAATTTGTATGTGCATCTATGTGTCTTTTGTTTACATTATGTTTGGCGCATATCTGGATGCGCACATAGCTGGCTGCGCACATATATGTCGCTAATATGTTTAAGAACTAATTAAATATGTATAAAAAGGAAGCCAATCTAATTATGTAGATTGGAAATTTGATGTTACTTAGCTACAAGTCCTTTAATAAACAAGTTGAATTCTCGGAAATTACAAAATTTCATTTCGCTTTTTTATTTCGCTTATTTTCGCAAATATACTAGCCAGTAAAAACGCTTACTGGTTCAAACATTGGTGACCCCGACGTGATATAAATCGATATCACTTCACTAATATTATCATTCGGATAATACATATTAGCAATAGAATATTATCATTCGGATAATATTAAACTATCAATTCGGGTAGTATTAAACTGTTTCGTGATTTTTGTACAAAGTTCGCAAGTGTTCTAACAAGTGAAAATAATGCCTGGTGATCAAAGTAGCAACACAAGTGATGGAGCAGATAGCCCTAACAATCTGCTTCCATACATGACCAAGGTGGCAGCCATGGTGAAGCAGCTCGAGGCGTTAAAACTGTCCCTCACAACCAAGCAATTGGATGACTATGACGCCGCTGATTTGTCCGTCCGGCTGGATTTCGTGGAGCAAGTGAATGCTACATTCGAGGAGGCGCAGTCAGCACTGGAGCAAAAAGTGACTAGTGAGTTGGAGAGCTGCGAACGAATGAAGTTCGTGTCCCTCTATTTCGATGTGAAGGCGAAGTTAACTAGGCAGTTAAACTTGACCAGGAAGTGCGACACAATGCCTCGTTCGTCAACGATGCGCCAATTTTCTCTTGATGGGGCGCCATTTTCTGATGCGCCATCTTCCTCATACAAACCTAGGCTTCCTGAAATCCAACTGCCCAAGTTTAGTGGAGCATATGCGGACTGGCCGAATTTCTATGCCCTTTTTTCGACGGTCATTGATGACAACACTGGTTTGAGTGACCTCGAAAAGTTCCACCATCTTCGTTCCAATCTGACTGGTACAGCTTTGGATACAATTTCGTCGTTAGAGCTGAATAACACGAATTACACAGAGGCGGTAAAATTGTTGAAAAATAGATTTGATAATAAGCTTCTTAATTTTCAGACACATGTGATGGAGCTTTTCTCGTTGAAGGCTGTGAACGGTGACTCGGCTGTTGGCTTGCGACACCTCAGCGACAAATTGAATTCGCATCTGCGTGCTATGTTGACCATTGCCAAGAAGGAACAAATTGCTGATGGTTTGTTAATATATTTGGCCACGACGAAGATGGATAAGGCATCTCAAATAAAGTTGGAAGAGTCACAAAAAATCAATGAGCTGCCAACGTGGGAGTCATTGTCCGCCTTTCTGGAAAGGAGATGCCAAATGTTGGAGAATTTGGAAAATTCTGTCGTTGGTGTGTCGGCTAGCCAGCAAATCTTCAAAAAGGCAAATCCCAAAAATCGTCATGTACACGTTGCAGCTTCCGGCTCCTCTGCCGTATGTACATTTTGTGACTCTGCAGGCCACTATATAACGAGTTGTGCTTTGTTTTCGAATCTTGCGCCATCTATTCGATACAAAGAGGCCAAAAGACTGATGTTGTGCCTCAACTGTTTGCGCAAGGATCATGTATTGAAGAAATGTACTTCTGGAAGTTGTCGCAAGTGTTCATTAAAACACCATACTATGTTGCACTTAGAGCCTAGCCCGCCCCTCCAGCCTTCAGCGTCACCGTCAGATCCCACTGTTCCACATACATCTCAAACTGTGCTCGTTTCGTCACCATCTAATACATCTGAAACATCAACATCAAATGTAAGTGTTCTGTTGGCTACTGCTGTTGTTTTGGTCAAAACAACAGCAGTCCAAAATTGCCCTGCCGGGCAATTTTGGACTCGGCATCCCAACTGAATCTGATGACTAGTCGCTTCATGAATCGTCTGTCCTTGAAGTGCAGACGTGTTTGTACTACCATATCTGGCATTGGCGATGGAAGTGTTAATGTTGACAAGTCTGTTGAGTTCGTAGTGAAATCCAGATGCAGCGATTTTCTGATATCGCTTGCTGCAATGGTGGTGCCCACTATCACGGATTATCAACCGAACGTGAGCATCAGCACTTCTGGCTGGAATATTCCCAAAAATATTCAACTGGCTGATCCTTCTTTCGATAAAGCTGAACGTATCGATATGCTAATTGGTGCTGAGCATTTCTTCGAGCTGATGTCTGTGGGGCAAATAAAATTAGCTGAAAATTTGCCCATTTTGCAGAAAACTGTTTTCGGCTGGGTGGTTGCTGGCGGTGGTTTGCGTTCTCCAAGGTCCTGGTCATTGGCTATTGCGTGCTCCGAAGTAAAGGATGAAGAGGAGGAGTTGTCAGCCATTGTAAAAGGCTTCTGGGAGGTCGAGAACAACTTCCAATCCGTAGCTGAAATCGATGATGAAGCCATTTTGTGCGAAAACCATTTTGTTCGCAATACCGTTCGCCTTGCTTCTGGAGCATATTCTGTTCGACTGCCGTTGGTAGAGGGCAAAACCACCGCCTCACTCGGAGGCTCTTATGAACGTGCCTTGCAACGTTTTCTTAACTTGGAGAAGAAGTTTAGAAGATATCCCGATATTAAGGCTCAATATTCTAACTTTGTCAGTGAGTATGCCGCACTTAACCATATGTCTTTAATTTCAACGCAGGTATCAGCCTCTAAATACTTTTTGCATTGCGTCCATAAGTTGGATAGTACGTCAACCAAACTTCGAGTAGTTTTTGATGGTTCCGCCAAAACTACAACTGGTCTGTCTCTAAATGATATTTTGTTTGCCGGGCCAACAATACAGCCCAAACTCTTCAACACCCTCCTGAGATATAGATTTTTTGAAGTGGCATTGAGCGGTGACATTTGCAAAATGTACAGGTGTGTTCGAATGTCTCATCCTGATGACTATCTACAATGTATTCTGTGGAGAGAAAATGAGGAGGATGAAATCCAAGTCTATAAGCTCAATACGGTTACTTACGGTACGAAGCCTGCTGCATTTTTAGCAATTCGTGCCATGCACCAACTCGCTGCTGACGAAGAATGTAATTTTCCGTTGGGAGCAAAAATCGTCAGAGGAGATTTTTATGTGGACGATTTAATTTCTGGCGGTGATTCAGTTCAAGATGTATTGGCGATAAGGCAGCAAGTTTCAGCATTACTTCAGAAAGGTGAATTTTCTATACGAAAGTGGTGTTCTAATGTCCCAGCAGTACTGGATGGCTTACCTTCTGATCAATGCGAAACTATGTTGAAGTTTCACGATGGTACTGATGTCACAAAAACACTTGGACTTGTCTGGGATCCAAAGGATGATGTATTCATTTTCGCAATTCAGCCTCTTAGCGATTGGAAAGTTGTCACCAAGCGCTCAATTCTGTCCTCGATAGCTAGACTATACGACCCATTGGGTTTGGTCGGCCCAATCATCACAAAGGCTAAAATTTTCATGCAGCATTTATGGAAAATTAACTTGGACTGGGACGAAAGTCTACCACAGTCATTGCATTCGGCTTGGATTGATTATGTTTCCAAATTTGATGTCATTCGCCGATTCACATTTCCTCGCTACGTTTCTTTGCCGAAATCGATGATCCAACTCCATGCATTTTGCGACGCCAGCTTGGCTGCTTATGGCGCATGTGTTTATGTTCGTGCTGAGTTGGGTGACGTCATCAAAACTTCCTTATTGTGTTCAAAATCGAGGGTGTCTCCATTAAAAACCCTTACTGTGCCAAAGCTCGAGCTTTTAGCTGCCTCTCTGATGGCTGAGTTGGTAGATTCTGTTTTCAAGTCCTTGCAAAACAGCTGTTCTGTTCACTGTTGGTCTGACTCTATGGTGGTACTATCCTGGCTTCGTGAACAGCCATCAAAGTTCAATGTTTTTGTGGCAAACCGAGTTTCCAGTATTCAGTCATACCCAATTCCAATGACATGGCATTATGTACCAACAAATTTGAATCCGGCCGACATCTTATCGAGGGGTGCATCTCCTGAAGAGCTGTTGTGCTCCAAGCTTTGGAATTCTGGTCCACATTTCTTGCTGGGTGATTCGTCATCTTGGCCAGATAATGTGGAATTTCTGACCGAGTTGCCGGAGTGTCGTAAAAATGTTTTGGTGATGACTTCCCTTACCGATTTGTCGATGCAGTGTAAGTATCACAATACATTTCCCAAAATTCAAAGAATTTTCGCTTACGTTTACAAATTCATTTTTTCTAAATTGCGAGGTCAATCCGAAGTGCTAACTCCTGGTGATATCAAGAATGGAACTTATCTGCTAATCAAAAATATCCAGTTAGTTCACTTCTCGGCCGAATATAAAGCCTTGAAGGCAAATCAAAACGTTTCATCTTCAAGCAAGCTGTATTCCCTGTTGCCAATTTTACACGACTTTGGCCTGATTCGAGTAGGCGGCCGACTTCAGCATTCGAGCTTGGACTATGATGCTCAGCACCCCATCATACTTCCCAAACATCATTCATTTACGGCATCTATGGTGATGCATTTTCATAAAACACTGTTGCAAGAGCGCTCGAAATGGCGTGAGCAAAGTGACAATATCAAACCTGGCACTATGGTTATCCTGAAGGAAGAAAACATGCCACCTCTTAAATGGCAACTGGGACGAGTAATAGAAGTCATCTGCGGCGAGGATGGTGTTGTTCGCGTTGTAAACGTTCGAACGAACAATGGAGTTTTCAAGCGTGCTGTCTCTAAGGTCGCAGTTTTACCAATTGAGAAGTCAGTTGAAGGTCCCTACCCTTCAACGGGGGTAGGATGTTAACCGCGGCCCTCTGATCCGGCCCTGTTGAGGGCAATAGTCTGCTTCCTCTTCACTGCCTGTGCATTGCCTGTTTGTACATATACTCGTTTACTGCATATGACTGCGTTTAAAGCAGAGCTTATATTTTGTTGTAATTTTCTAATGCTGTCTACTGTAAATACAGACATACATACATATGAACGTCGACAGCGTTCATGGTCTGTCTCCCTTTTTCGTATCGTTCTTGCTTATAGATGCACGCACTTTCATACATACATATTTAAATGCCTATTTGCAGAATCATTGCTGCGCAGTCACTTTTTGGCTGTTGGATTTTTGTATGTGGGCATGAATTTGTATGTGCATCTATGTGTCTTTTGTTTACATTATGTTTGGCGCATATCTGGATGCGCACATAGCTGGCTGCGCACATATATGTCGCTAATATGTTTAAGAACTAATTAAATATGTATAAAAAGGAAGCCAATCTAATTATGTAGATTGGAAATTTGATGTTACTTAGCTACAAGTCCTTTAATAAACAAGTTGAATTCTCGGAAATTACAAAATTTCATTTCGCTTTTTTATTTCGCTTATTTTCGCAAATATACTAGCCAGTAAAAACGCTTACTGGTTCAAACAGATTTATTGAGAGAACACTTCGGTGGGCAGATAATTTCACGTTTTGGGCCGGTCGATTGGCCACCAAGATCGTGGGATATCACACCGTTTTTCCTGTGGGGATATGTAAAGTCTAAAGTTTATGCGGACAAACCCGCTTCGATTCAGGCTTTGGACCAAAACATCACGCGCGTCTTTCGCCAGTTACCAGTCGAAATGCTCGAACGAGTCATCGAAAATTGGACTCAACGGATGGACCATCTGAGACGTAGCCGCGGCCAAAATTTGATAGACATAATCTTCAAAAAATAAACGAACTTACTTCGAAAAACCCTTTGGGTGTACTGATGTACTAGTGGCGTACTATGATGCCCAATTGGTTTCGTTCGGAAATGATTTTCTTGTTGCACAGCGTTATTTATCTAATTCACTTCTGCTTGAACCACAATAACAAATTGACCAAAATTTCGTTGTAAATAAAATCTCGGGATGTTACCACTCCCAAGATTTAAAATTGTTAAAATTGTTAGTAAATTTATAGTCCTTTTTAGTAAATGTTCGGAGTCAACCTAAGGAATTTTTGCATAATTGGTAAGATATAAATCCCAGTGGGCCAATACAAATTATTAACGTAATATTAAGTTAGGGGACTAATTTGCCATGCGTATTGATATACTGCATTAATTTTACTCAACAATTGGATGCATCGGTCTCTGGACAGAAATTTCTGAGCTCAGTCTGGAAGGCATATACCGACGTACCTATTACGGGCTAATACTGGCCATGGGGGTGTCTCCCCCAACCAATTTATGATTAAACCAAAAAAGACGAAGGAGATTACGGCGCAGGGGAGGGAAAACCCAGTGCCGGCGACAAGCGTTGATTCACTCACGAGTCATGTGTCGTCGTTATCGAACAATCGTGAGCAAGCAACTTCTACGAGCTTTGGTGCCTTGGATCCCGTAGTCGAAAATGAAACAAGATCACATGCAGCCGCAGGCAAAACAAATGATGAGACAGATGAAGCAGAACCCAGCCGGGGCTTTAAGCAACCCCAGCCTTTAAAAGCCAGTGGGGACTCTGACTCTGAATCATCAAATGAAAACAATGTCACTATTGTTGCTAACTCAAAGAGACTGTCAGGGGCACAAAGAAGGAAACTGAATAAGTTGAACCGACAGAACCTATTACGGGATGAACCTGACAATTCTACCTCCAATATAAACATGGAGGCCGCTAAAAGAGTCAGGTCTCCCGAAGAACATAGCGCTGTGAAAGTGACTAAGAAGAAAAAGGGCTCGCCGTCTTCCAGTAATTCGGATAAGCCTAACGTAACCACACAAAAGGAGGTCTCTAGTCTGGGTCCTACGATTGTGGGCGGTAAAGTTGACCCAGTAACGCAGGTCAAGTCAACCAAATCATCCGTTAAGGATGAGGCTTTAACCAAAAAGACTCTACAGACACGGAAAAATCAATTGGCCATAAAGAAGGGTAAGAAGTCAGCGTCTTATTCTAATATAGCTAAACAACATTTTCGAGACGATCTATGCTACGCCATAATTGATAGCAGTAGTGCATCTGGCAGAATCCCCGAAGACCAAAAGAGTAACTTCGAAGATTTGGTCTATACGAGGGCAGCGGAATACGTCCTCGAATCTAAGGATGAACCACCAATCGAAGTAATGAGTTGCAAGTTTGAGAGGGGTTTTTTGATGCTAAGGCTGGCATCACAACGCTGCGAGGGTGTCCTCGTAAAACTTGTGGATAGCTTCCCCTCACCTTGGGACGGCGCAAAGCTAAAATTGGCAAGGAAAAGCGACATTCCTGAACTCATAAAAACGACCCTATATGTTAAGGGATGTCCCAGTAAGTTCTCATCAGAGTACATACTCGACATCATTGGCAAACAGAATTCAAAACTTTCCGTGAGAAAGTGGGAAGTCTTCTATAGGAAGGATGATACCGAGGGTACTCTCCTCGTGTTGGGCATAGACCCAGAATCCAAGAACAATCTTGTCATGGCGAAGGGCATGGCGTACTTCTTGATCTGGACAGTCGTTTTCAAAATTGGAAAGGTCCCGATTGGCAGGACAGATGAATCGAGTCCAAATATACAGTACCGCCACTTTTGCAGGAAGTTCCCAGCAAAGGTGATCAAAATAAAAAGAGCCACAAAACGATTCAAAACAATGAGGAAGCGACAAAAAATAACACCGCCTCCCAAAATTGTCGACTGGAAGATGATGTAATAGGTAGTGAACGAAAGGAGGAGAATGACCCACTACCAAATAATGAGGGGGTGCCACCAGATAGGATAGACTCCCAAAAGAAACATTTACTGGAGGGACAATGATTGAGGTCATCCAGATAAACCTCCACCGGAGCGAGACAGCATCCAACGCTCTGATGGACATCATAAATAAAGGCAGGGTTCATATTGCTTTGATCCAGGAACCATGGACAACTAGCAACAAGGTTACTGGATTAAACCATGTGAACTATAACCTTTTCTACGCTAACACAGGTACTCGTCCAAGGACTTGTATTCTGTGCCATAAAAACATATGTTTTATTTTCTCTCCAGAGTTGTCAACATCGGACGCAACGGTGCTGAGGCAAGGTAATGAAAATATGTACCTGGCGTCAATATATCTGCCATTCGATGCGCCGACTTTGCCACCTACGTCGGAATTACAACGTCTGGTGAGGGAATCCAAACACACAAGTAATGAGTTATTAGCTGGATGTGACGCCAACTCCCATCATATCGCTTGGGGTAGTTCTAACACCAATAAAAGGGGACACGCCCTTATCGAATTTTTGAATACAAATGACCTCATAACTCTTAACATAGGAAACACTGCAACCTTTGTTAACAAAATTAGGGAAGAAGTATTAGATATAACGATATGTTCAGAAAATCTTATTGATGAGATTCATGAGTGGAGGGTTTCTGATGAACACTCCTATTCAGACCACCGTTATATAAGGTTTAAAATTGCACGGCCACCGCCAAACCCCATAAGTTTCCGTAATAAGGCTAAGACCGACTGGACTAAATTCGGAAATCTACTTAGAAATCGATTGGGGCAGCCTACACGCGATTATCTATGTGCAGAAGACATTGATATCAATATGAAGAAGATTACCGAGGCTCTTGTAAAATCATTCGAAGATAGTTGCCCACTTCGAGAAAGGAAATCTGCCTTCGAGAAACCCTGGATGACAGGACAAATTCGCTCGATTGGCAAAGATGTCCGCAGACTTTACAACAGAGCTCGACGTAAAAAACAATCAGTATATTGGGACGACTACCACAGAAGACTCAAAGAATACAATAAAATCGTTAGATCGGCGAAACGTAACTCCTGGAGGCTTTTCTGTGAACAGGTAGACAGCGTTAACAGCATGTCTAAAATGAAAAAGTTCCTCTCAAAAACTCATGTCCAAACCGAAACACTGGTGGATGAAACGGGTAAAAGGATGGAAACTATAGAGGATACCGTAAGGCTCTTGATGAAAACTCATTTTCAGACTGGTAATGCTGAACCGACAGAGGAACAGTTACAGAATGAAAATGTATTGCATCAAGTACCTATTACGGATATAACAGATGGTATGGTTAAAGAAGCGATAAAAAGTTTCTCTCCCTTTAAGGCTGCGGGACCGGATGGAATATTTCCAGCACTTCTGCAGAATGAGGTGGATCTGGTATCAACTCATATGGCTGGAGTGTTCACTGCATGCCTAACCCATTCGTATACCCCAAAAAACCGGCAGGAATCAAGGGTGGTCTTCATACCAAAGCCTGGCAAGGCGAGTTATACGACCCCAAAGGCTTATCGACCCATTAGCCTTACTTCTTTCCTGTTAAAAACAATGGAGCGAATAATTGATAACATGGTCAAAGGTAAAATAGCGGAGGACAGGCTAAAATTCAAACAACACGCCTATGTCAAAGGAAGATCAGTGAAAACAGCTCTGCATGAGGTAGTGCACCACATAGAAGAGTCCTTCAGTAAAGAAATGTATACACTTGCTGTTTGCATAGACATTGAGGGCGCATTTAAAAATGTACAGACCGATACACTTATCCAGTCCTTAGACGAGTTTCAGGATGACCGGGCGCTGAAAAACTGGATCAACAATATGCTAAGGAATAGGTGGATTATTTGTGGGTCATATGACGTAAAAACTAGAGACAAGGTAAATCGTGGTATACCTCAGGGGGGCATTTTGTCGCCTCTTCTATGGGTTACGACGATACACAGTCTCCTAAAAGCCCTCACCAATGAAGGACTTAAACCAGTCTGTTATGCAGACGACGTTGTAATACTTCTGGGGCTTTCATCCAAATCTATTATGCAGAAGAGCTGAAGAGGCACTTAACATAGCATATAACTGGGCACAACCAAGGGGATTAAATGTTAACCCAGACAAAACAGAAATATGTCTATTTACAAGGAAAACGAAGATCCCACGTTTTACCCCGCCTCGATTCCTGAATAAGACAATTGCTATAACTAAAAAGGTAAAATACTTGGGAGTAATCTTGGATCAGAAACTGTACTGGAAAGATCATCTTGAAGAAAGAGTTACAAAGGCACACAGATTTTGGTCGTTGTGCAGAAGAGCTATAGGTTTAAAATGGGGACTACGTCCAAATATGACTCACTGGCTTTACATGAGCCTGATCAGACCAATAATCACCCACGCCTGTGTAGTGTGGTGGACATCAATGGGCAAGAAGTGCAACGTAATACCTTTGCAAAAAATGCAACGTATGTGTTGTCTAGGCATAAGCGGGGCATTTAGAACTGCACCAACAACAGCGTTGGAGACTATACTGCACATCCAACCAATAGACATCCGTATAAAGTATGAGGCAGTCCTCACAGCAAGACGTCTACAAGTGATGGGTGAATGGATAAATCGAGACCACAAGTCGTACCATCAAAAGATTTTAGAATATCTAGTTGGTCACATTCAAACGCCAGAAATCTCGGACCGCATTCCTGAAGTGCGGCTTACAGCTACCTGTGATACGTTTGTGCCAGACAGACGCTCCTGGGAAAATGGATCTTTGGGCCATGTGTCAGTGGGAACCAGCTGCTACACGGATGGGTCCAAGCGAGGAGGAAGGACGGGTCTGGGACTTTTTATTGATGAACCAGAAGTCGAACTTCACTTCCGCCTCCCTGACCATAACACGGTATTTCAAGCACAAATTCGAGCAATCACGGAGTGTGTGAACTGGCTCAGTAACACGACAAAGCCTAAATATGCCAACATCTTCACAGATAGCCAAATGGCGATTAAAGCAATAACATCGGAAAGGGTCAAATCCAGAACTGTGTCAATTGCGTATTTGCTGGGTACCAGAACACAACGGAGTGATTGGAAATGAACGGGCAAACAGCTTGGCTTCAAAGGGCAGAGAACTTCGAGTAATAAACTTGGAGAATTGGAAACCTTTCGAAGCCACGAAGCCATGAGTTGAAGCACTGGGCAGAGATGCCTCACAAAACTGTGTGGAATAGCGCAACAGTAGGAGCAACTGCAAAGATACTGTGGGGTGACCCAAATGAAAAGAAAACAAGAAGTCTTCTGAAACTAAACAAGATCGATATTAATAAGATGATGAGTGTTCTAACGGGACACTCAAGCTTACAAGCACATCTTCGTCGCATAGGACTAGCAGAAAACGACCAATGCAGGGCATGCAGAGAAAACATCGAAACGATGGAACATTTTCTGTGTCACTGCCCGGCTTTCACACATGCAAGATCCCAACATTACGGGTCCGACATATTACCAGACTTGACTCATCTCAGAGAATATGACTGGAAGATACTGAGAAAATTCGTGTCTAGTACCGATTTTCTGTAACTCGTGAGGTATAAAAAGATCATAAATAAGGAGCGCACAACAGGCCGAACCACTGGCTTAAGTGTATGTCCATGGACATGAGACGTTTAATCGTCTCCTCTCTTCAACCTAACCTAACCTACCTCAACAATTTGGTTTTATTCGTGAAATTCTAGCCAGATGATGTTAATGCTACAAAACTGTGAAAATGTCCCACTTTTTGCACTAACTGTACATATTTTTTAATATCAGTTTCTACTAAATTAATTTTTAGCGTCTCGTAAACATTTAACATCCAAATATGAACGTATATTATATAATGTAATTATGTATTATCAAAAGTTTGTCTTAATCAAGAGACCCAAAAATATTAACAACATTATAGGTTTCTTCAGTCTTATGTATTTCTTAGTAGCAACACATTTGAATTACATCATTTTTCTTCTTGTAGTGGGCCCTAAGCCGCTGAAAAAGTCCGCAGTCAATTCCGCCAATAGTTCAATTTTTCGAGACTTCGTTCCGGCATATATCCGATTATCGTGCAACCTTATGTTGTTTTCATATTACTCAATATTGTCCGGATGTTAATTAACATTTGTCTGTCAACTTCAGGGAATGTATGTTTTTGTTGCTATTCTCCACTAGAAGCGCTGCATTTCTGTTAATAGTCGTCATGGTGTTATGTCTATTTTTAGCTTCCCTGTTGATTTGCTTGATCAGATATCGTTGTAGTGGTAGTGCGCCCGGTAAGCTATTTTTAGCTGCAGAAAATAGAATTATGATGAAAACATGAAGTGTTGATGTTAAATTTTGCTAGTGCCCTGGCTGGTAATTGAACCAAGCACCTTCGGGATCCAAATCTAATGCATTAACCACTGAGCAACCGAAGGCCCACCTTGTAGTACCGGCAGCCTTAGGATTGTGAGAGTATGGTCAGAGTTAACTTGAAATGATTGCGGCATTCAACTAATAGACTAGACAATGCTACCATTTTTCTGTGGGTTTGTAACTAACATCAAAGTATGACCCAATAGATCGCAATCGACCAATGCCCTGAAAGTCACTATAATCCGGGTAGTAGAAAATTGTAACTTTGCTACATAAACAACGTTTACGATATTCAAGTAGTTGCCTTTGTAGCGCAGTGGTAAGTGTATTAGACTTGGATTCCAATGGTGCTGGTTTCGATTCACAGTCAGGGCACTGGAAAAATAGAACATCAACAATTAATGCTTTCATCATAATTCGAGTTTCTGCTGCTACTCACAGAACGCACTAGCACTAACAATTTTTTTTTTGACCAAGACAATATTGGAATATAGAAACGGTTAACTCAAATAACGCTCATTCCATTCAAGTCAATTTTTAAAGCCAATATAGTAGCCATTAAATATCAACATATATTCAAAACGAGGTATCCTAAATTGTCCGAAAACGATGTTTTTGATGCAAAACTTGTTCATCGTCATTCATCTATGGTGTAATTTTTTTTTAAATAAAAGTGGATAACTTCCCGTTTTTTCAAGCCACATATATGTTATGTTGTTATATCTTTAACCATATATGGCTTGGTTATACAATAAAATAATAATAATAAAGTTTTATATTGGGAATTTGTTGATTGTACTAGTTTTTTTCAATGTAATAGTTTTTTAACCCTTTTTCTTTGTTTGTTGTTTGCTTTTTATTTAGTCTGCAAATCTGTTTGATTCTAACTGGGATGTTCTCCCGACTTCAAGAACATTTTGTTTCTATATTGTTATAGAGACAAATATTATAAACATTTCTTTTCTCCTAAAAAATGTGGCTTTAGGAGAAATTCGCCTTTGAAAATAAGCCCGCATTGTATTACATTTTTTTATTTATAAATGCCATATTCTCTATCTGAGATTGCAAATTTCCAAACTTTCGACACACTAGTTTGTAGCAAAAACTGCCCCGGGTATCATCTTGAATAAAAACATTTCCTATACTCTAATTTTTTTTAAACTGACGCCACCTTATTGTTCATTTCTTTTATATTTCCTTTGTTTAGTGCAATGTCTAACATCCCCTCTGCAAAGCAACAGGAATTGAAGCATATCGCTTCGATTGTTCGTGCTTTGATCACATCGACAAAGCCACCGTGTTATCTAAGAGACATTTTACGGGAATACCATGAAGTAGAGAGCAAACAACTGCCGTATAAGAGTCTTGGATACAAAACAGCTCAAGAGCTTTTAGAAGATACTGGAGAATTTTTATTCAATGGCAACCGAGGCGGTGGAGATGTAAGTACAATTATTTAAGAACGGAGAATATAGATGCATATACACAATTTACGATAAAGAATTTTTGCCCATGCTCACATGGGAGGATGAGTCGTGTTGTGACTACATTCCACCACTCACCCCATTTTATGTGTGTTTAAATAATTTTCAAGTGTACATCTTTCTTTTCTCGTATCCAAATCGAAAATGCAATTGTTTATGCTTTGTTTTTCATCTTTTACTTCTTCTTTATAAAAATAGATTGCTATTTATATATGTATGTATTGGTACATATTCATGTATGCACGTATACATACATTCATACATATCTCAATGTTAATGTTTATTTTCATTTGGGGGGGTTTCGCGTGAGGAAAGTGAATTGTGTACTGTTATTGTTTTCCTTCAGATATGATCAATTGGTTGTTTTAACATAAACTCTGTTTTCTCGTTTCACCGTTCCCCTGTTTTAACCAAAGACTATAATCACAGCGAAATTTAGTAATAAAACTGCCCATATTGCGTCGATGGTAAGAGCTCAAAAATCTAGCAAAACATCACGTATTGCACCAGTAAAGGCTATGAAACAGCCCCCTCGCATGCCTGCAAATCGTTTGAACGGATTCGGATTTGGTAGTGGTGATCGCAATAATAACAACAGCACCAACTTCAATAATTATAACAATCGAAGCAACAATTCTCACCAGCAGCAGTTGCAACGACAAAAATCAATGGGTAGTAATAGTCAGCCAATGGATTTACGCGACATGCTAAATTCGAAAAAGAATCAGAGAATTCAAACGACGAACCAACATCTACAATCCACTAATGACCAATCTAAATCACAGCAGAAAAATCAACAGAAGGAAAATCAATCCCAACATCAGTCTAGCCCAAGGCCTATATTGGGGGCATCAAAACCAACCGGTCCCAAGGAGTCTCATAGTCAGTCCGAAATAAAAAAGAACATCACTGCCCCTAAGCCACAAGCGACACCTCAACAGTCGCAGCCGCCAAATTCAATCAACAAACAATCGACCGCACCACAGTCCGATACTCAATCAGTGGGTCAAAAAACTCCACAAAGACCTACTGTTAACCAAAATAATCAACAACAGGCACATCCGCCACCAGTAGTAGCACGGCCATCATCGAAGCCTTTGATTCAAGCGCAAAGTACTCCACTCAGTCTGCCTTCGAATAACTTAGCTTCCAGACTGCAGCAGCAACAACAGCAGCAACAGAATAAGCAAATTCCAATTACCCCCCAAGTTGTGAATCAAAGTGAAACAATGAAACCTGCATCGACTGGTGGTATACAAAATAGGCTCAAAGTGGTCTATCAGGAACCGCAATTTTCGAACCAGGTATACAATAATCACCAAACAGTTCTCTTGTAATCAATCTTTATATTTATTGAGCATGTTTTATTTCTCTCTAGCACAAACCCTCATTTCACCAGCAGTTTAATCCGAAAATGGATGCGGTTACTGCACTCATACAGTACTGTCGCTCTAAAAATTTCCCTGCGCCTCGTTTTAATAGCATAAAGGGAAAATTCTCGCGTGGAACTTTTTCGTGTTGTGTCCATGTCAATGATATGATCTTTTCTACATATCCCCATGAATATGAGACTGAATATTTGGCAAAGGAAGCTTGTGCCGGTCGGGCTTTGGAAAAGATCAAGCTGCAGGAAAAGAAACGACCTATGCCTCCCTGCTCGTTTAGCGGCACCGAATTACTGGACAAACTATACACAGAATTATTGAATCATCCACATGGCATTTTTGCCAAAAATCTGCCTGAGTGGTTCGAAAAAACGTTCCAACAATCGTTACCGGACGATTGGTGGATTTTGATACAAACTTCGAGCTTATTTACCACAGAGACTGGGCTCAGCAAGGTTATTATATTCGCCAACAAGGATGCCGACAAAGGTAAATGTTTTTTGTAATATACAAAATTGTGGTTCGTTAATGTTTTCCCACTTTTAGATGTAACACCGCTGGGTGCAGAAGACAAGACTAAAGTTATACAAATTGATCCAATATGTCTCCCTTGGGCAGATGAATATTGGTCCATTTTCATTACACATTGTTGTTCTACCGTTGAGATTTGGGGTCGCTTATTTGGTTCGGATTATAGCGGACGTTATGGTGCTTTAATGAATGATATCGAAGTGTATATGGCAAACAAAAAGGAGCGCCCGGTTTCTATAACGCGCAAAAATATTTACCTTGTCTCTATAAACGACTGTTGGCACCGAATTCGTGTGGAAGAGCTAGATAAATCGAAAGGCAGTGCTCTGTGTTTTTTCATTGATTTTGGGGATGCTGACTGGTTACCCGTAGATCAACTGTTTATATGTGAAACACATTTCATTCGATTGCCCGCGCAGGCGGTTCCATTCTGTTTATATGGTTTGGAGGATTTTGAGGGTAATCCAAATGCTCGCAAATCCTTGGACGACCTTTTGCCTACAAAATCTGTAGTTGGCAAAGTTTTCACAAAAGAATCTGAATTTTATGATACCAACTCGAAATTCCACGGTAAAATACAAGTAGTTCTCTTTGATACATCGACCCAGGAGGATGTTAATCTAAATCACCAGTTGTCCAATACAATGTGTAAAGAATTTTTGGCTCCCGAGATCAATCAAACCACGGTAACAAACATTTTTGTGACACATATTAGCGACAACGGTGATATTTTCGTACAAGTAAAGAGTCCTGAGCTGAAATACGTCCAAGTAAGATATATATTTCTTTAGAATTTCACATTTCGTAGCTGCCAATACTAAATTCTTACAGATGTTGCTTCAACAAACAGTTGAAACACGGTTTAAGCGAGACCAGCACAAGGTGGCATTCGATGACCTTAAACGTTCCAATATGTTCTTGATTTGTGATGATGATGATGCAAATGATGTCAAATGGTATCGTGGATCTTTGGCCGACGCAAAAAATATTAAACCGGACAATGATAAATATCAAATGTATTTAGTCGACCAAGGTCTAACCAAATCAATAGATATTTCCAAAATATTCTTATTGGAAAGTTTGAGCTTAGCTTTGAGTAAATTTCCGGAACAGGCAATTAAAGTTCGATTGCATAATATACCAGATATAACAAAGAATATTGTGGGGCGTATGCGAGGTCTGTTGACCAAAGACTGCGAAGCCTTAGTAAGTACACTTAAGTAGTAGGCACTTTTGAAACGAAGCTATTAATGAATTTTGCTTTGTTTCGTTTAGACAAAAATGGTGGTACCAGGAACTGTGCCACTGGTTACTATTCATACCCGTTTAGAGGGGCCTGGCATTTTGGTTACTATCAACGATGTGATACGAAATGAACACGAACTAATGGGGTATGTATCAAAATCAATGTACTCGTAAGGTTTAAGGTATACATAGATGTTTGAGAAGTAGTCAACAAGTATTTCCAGTGTTTTTTACCTTCATTTCATTTCACTTATTTCATACATTGTAATACAAAAGCCAATAAGGCCAAATATTCGTATTACAAACAAATTACATCCATATAAAATTCCATACAAAATATGAATATAAAGATAACATAATAATAAGTGTAAATATATAAATAAATCTAATATATAAGAATTCTTAACAAAAAAAAAGAATAATATTACTAGAGCATTAAGTGGCTCCCCAGCCGAATACAAAATGGTAATAATATTAACTAAAGTTTATAGGCCCTCACTGATAACGCCTGAAACATATGGACAAATAATACACAGTTCATATACATACGAATATCAGCGGTATTTCAGAAGGTTTCGCATGTTGAAAGATGTATATATAATTTCCACGTAATGAATTCAATATCAGTCCTTTTTGAAGTTTATTCACTTGTTTATGAAGCCCATGGGATAAATACATATATTTCTAATTTGACTATATAGCAAAATTACGTACATTTTATTTTCCTTGGAAAATAGTCCATGTACTTGTTTATATTGGGAGTACTCTTATTTTAAAGTTTTCGGTATAATATATTTTTGGTCTACCTTTAGATGTTCAGATTTACTTCCTGGAGCTACTGGTGGACTGGATGACATCAGCGCTGCTTCGAAATTCACTTTAGACTTTTCGAAGAGCACACAAAGCAATTCTAGTTCAACAAGTCTGGGTTCCCCTACAACACCTACTAGCAATTCTTTCATTGATATTACTCGTGGTCTAACTATGCCTGGGTCACCGCAAAAAGTTAGTGATTTACCAAAGCTAAGCGATTATTGTAATATTCCGGCTATTGGAGATTACTTTGAAGTGCGCGTGACAATGTCAGCTAACCCTTCTAATTTCATTGTAAGTTTAAAGATCTTTCTTTGCAATACATGTTTATATATGCATATTTTTCGCATCGATTGCAGATTCAACCTTATAAAGATTATCCAAATCTAAGGACGTTAATGAAGGAATTACAAGGATTTTGTGAAAATAGCGACGAATTTATACCAACAGATATGGTTGAGATTGGAGAAGCCTATGCAGCGAAAAATGCTGATGGATTTTTCCATAGGTAAACATTCATTAATATGAGACAATAATATTCATTCCTAACAATTTCTACAATTTTTTAGAGTAACGGCTGTTAAGAAATACGGCGATATGATACACGTACGATTTTGCGATTTTGGCGATATTGCCACTGTAGATAGTAGTCATTTAAAGATATTGCCCTGGAAATTCCGTCAATTACCCAAAATGGCCGTTCAAGCCAAGCTTTATGGTAAGGTTTACTTTTAATTTAAATGCACTTCACATCATTCTTTCTTCCTACACCCCGATTTTGTTTTCTTATTCTATTCAAAAGGCATTAAAGCAGTTAATGGTGACTGGACATTGGACGACTGCTTATTTTTCCGGAAGTTAACGGTGGGCCAAACATTTGTTTCCGTTATTAAGAATATAAAATGCGATAAAGACAACCTGCCTACACAAATACTCGAACTGGAATTAATTGATGTTACCACCGATGATGATGTTTTCGTACATGAACTTTTACTTAACGAAAAACGAGCAATTAAAGAAAATTAAATAATCACAAAGAAATGTACACTTCGTTTTGTGTGACGTCGTGTATACGGAGAAGTAACAGCTACGCGTTGATCGTGTAGCATTTTAAAATTGTTGTCTTCAAATTTCTTTGCAAAATTGTTACTGCGAAATTTCCATTTGCGGAAAACTTTCGAGATTTCATCACATTCCGAATGAACACATTTAACTAACTTTTCATTTATATTTTCATTGATTATCAATATTTTGTTTTTGTTTTTAACTAAGAGTATTTATGACCATTTTCATATATTGTTTTTTTTTTATTTAAACGAATTATAGAATTCTATCGATATTATTTAATATTAACTCATTCATATTTTCTATTGTAACAAACAAATCGTTGTTACTTAACGACTACAAATACGTACATACATATATGTATGTATATCTGGATGCTTAAGTTTCATAAAAATGAGAATTATAGACATGAATAGAATATTATTATTAAACTAAAACACGTACTTTAAAAATATGCAACAATTATAAACACAAAAGCTAATAAAAACCTACATAAAAAGCAAGATGTGAATTTATTTCTCAAATACAACAATATTTATCATTGTCTCATTCTAAATAAATAAACCGAAATCAACGATAATGCTAAAACTATTATTATTACTTCATTATTATTTTCATTTTATTATTTATTTATTTTTTATACCCTCCGCCATAGGATGGTGGGTATATTCATTTTGTCACTCCATTTGTAACACCTCTAAATATTGATCCGAGACCCCATATTCTTAATCGTCGTAAAATTCTAAGACGATTTAGCCATGCCCGTCTGTCCGTCCGTCCGTCTGTTGTAATCACGCTACAATTTATAATACTTGACGTAGGTGGCTGAAATTTTGTATAGATACTTCTTATAGCTGCAGGTAATTTGGGATTGAAAATGGGCGATATCGGTCCATATTTAGATATAGCTCCCATATATAGCATCTAACTTGTTATGATTCATACTGTTCTCATCTACCATATTTTTTTGTGTTTTTCGGTGTTATTTTCTTTAGGTTTGAGTTATTTTGTGAGGTCACACGCTATCCATGGTGGAGGGTATATAAGATTCGGCATGGCCGAATTTAACGCTTTTACTTGTTATGTTATGTATTTGTTCGTATCTAAAATCTGAAGCGGTGATGTAATTACCTTGGAAACCATAACAGAATGATATTTTAATCAACGAATTACCATTTTGTGCAGAATTGTGTTCGTCAACCTTATTTTTTGTGCAAAATTTTATTATATTTAAGTACAAAATTTCCATAATCGTAAAAGTTCATTTTTCTTTCTTAGAACACATATATGATGCCAGTGTACCTCTACGACTCACCGACATTACCATCTACCATCTGCTTTGGAATTACAATTGGTGGGGAAGCGCAACAGACAAGTAATAAAGTACTACTAGGTCGCGTTATTAACTAGCTCTCGCCACATTACTCGAAGGACACAATTATTAATATAATATTTGAACAAATAAAGATATTTTCGTTAACATAGTCAAAATTGTATTATATATAGCTATATGTTCAGAACACTTCTTAATAATTTAAGAGTGGATAGTTTCAAAGGAACACTCATTTTCGCAACTGGACAAGTTGCCCACTTCGAGATCGGAATCAGCTCAAGCGATACCATGGATGGATGAAAAGGGAAATTCGCATTTTTGAAATGATGCAGTCCGAAATCAACATGATTTACGAGAAAAAGGGCAATTGACAAATCCGAATCCACCACTTGGGCGATAATTATACGCGGTATCTGATATAGATAATCAGGTCTGACACGGGATGTAAACTATTACTATAAACTGTAAATCCTATCCAAAATACAACATATCTAGTAATAACATGTATGTATATCTAGCAGTAAAAATAAAAAGACTGTATGTAATTTAAATATATTTCAAATATAGATATATATTTTTATTCTTTTCTTTCGGGTTTTTATATAGATTTATATGTATGTATATAATAATATTTTTTGTTTATCTGTTTTTCTTTTGTTTCTTCTGTATGTTTCTTTTTACACAACTTACTAGGTATTTATAATAATTAATAAGTTGTTGTTTTTAGAATTTTTTCCTTATGGAAAATTATTGGGTTTTATTTTTTGTTTGTAATAATCAGAATTAAATTCTAGAGTAATTTTTAAATTTTCTGATTTTATTTATCCCTTTTTGTTTTTTTATACTATTTTTTTTAATTTTAAATATAAAAACATTGTTATATTTTATTTTATATGTATATATCGCTCTCTATTCCATAATACCTTTCTCAGTTTTTATTAACGTCTTTAATGTATCTTTCTGTTTCGTTACAAACCATTTTTGTTGTTGTTTTAAACGTGCACCATTTTCAATTACAAGTTACAGTTAACATACATAAATTTTCAATATTTCATATGATGTGGGGGAGGGGCTTTATTTATCTCACTGTTCTAGACTAATACTTTTAGCTTTAAACTCTAACAATCTCTTTATTTCTCTCTCGCAACATTCTAAATAAATAAATAAAAAAAAATATTTTAATGTCATTAGCAGTTTTACACTGGCACTTTCGATTCATTCTCCTCAAATAGATGAGTTATTTAAAAAAAAAAAAAACATTTGAATTTTTAATTAAAAATGTAATTGCTTTTTTTTATTTATTGAAATTGTATTGGGATTTAATTGAAAATGTAACCAAATCAATTAAAAATTTACTGAATCGTTAAAGACATACAGGCATGTCACAGGTTTTGTACGAAATTGGTTCGTTTTCGTTTTTCATAATAGTATCGTTTTACTTTTGCTTCTACAGCTCTTGTATGTTTTCACGAAACCGAAAGAAAATGAGAACCGAAAAATACTATTAAAATTATGGCAGCACAGAAATCAGAAAGAGTTGTTTCAGCCACCGTCGTCAACAATTTCGGATCGACTCCAGATTCTGATTGGCGGTAGTGAAAATAGTGAAAATAAATAAAACATATTAAAGCCAAAAAAATAAAATTGACCATAATCCTGGCTTGATTAAAGATTCTGTGTTTGCCACTTTAAATATAAAACAATTATTATTATTAAATATAACATTAAAATAAAAACTAACAGAGCGCCCCAGTAGGTGAGTTGGTATCGTGATCGCCTATGAGTTTGGGGGTCGTGGGTTCGATTCGCACTAGATGCTCTGGTCTGTCGCTACAACATTAAGCCACATGGTCTTTGTAACCCTGCTTTTCCCTGGACCGTAAAATTAGATTATAAATTTACATTGTATTGTAATTCATATAAATAAATAATACATTTCATTGATTGAATCTTCTTTTTTGTTGCATGTTGTTTGTTTTTTTTTTATTTCAGGGTTGCAATTTCTCTTATTTTTTTGTTTTATGGTTGCATTAGGGGATAAAGCACTTCGAAGACCAAAAGTATTAACATTTTCGTACGAAAAGTATTTTAATGTAAATGTTATTAAAATTAAATTAAATAGTTTTAAGTTAAATCTTCTTATGTATTTTTTAATGTTATTGTTTTAATCTCTAACTTATATTTTTATATTGTAAAACTTATTAAACGCAGTTGCCTTCAGTAATGCTGTCAAATTGGCCTTATTGGCTTGTGCATTGCAACGTATGAATAAAATGAAATGAAATGAAATGAAATAGTTCTTTTCTTGAAATTAATTCATACTTAAAAACTTTAGTAGATTTTTTTACTTTTCTGGAGTTTAAATTACTAAAAACATAAATTTCATTTCAGATTTTGTGAACGTCTTAAATCGAAATTTATTTTTCGGTTTACGTTTTCTGTAGAAGCTAAAAACGTTTTCGGTTTCAAAAACGAAAATTCTTGTACGATTTTGCACTCTGTGACATGTCTGATAATTTAGACCAATTTTCACAATATACGTTTTGAGCCAACCAACAGACGGGGGATATATATATGTAGCTATCTGTAGAATAATCGGAGATCATAAAAATGACGCTTAAGTCTATTAAATTTATTCACTGAAATTGATAAAATAAAATGAAAAAAGATATCTAATTGTCAGTAATTCAAAAATCAAATGATTGATTAATTTAATTTCAATGACTACAATTAAAAAAATAAACAATTGTTTTATACATGACATGTAATAATTTTTAAATTCAAGATTTTGAACGGCACACATCCATTTATTTTAAATATATATTTTTTAATATGAACTCATCTGTTTGAACGTACGAATCGAAAATTTCTTCGTTTAAACGCCTTTGGTGAGCATCTTTCGAGTAGATACGAGTATAAGGGCCTGTTTCTGCAACTTTTTTTCGTTCGTCTACTGCGAACGATTAAAAATCACTCAATTATTCCGAGAAATCTATAAATCGCAGAAGTTTATAATTCGTTGTGTCTGTAGGAAATCATGTAAAAAGCTTGTTCGTAAAATATTTCTATCCTGCGTTTTATAGAATTCAAGTAATAGCTGAGAGAATTTTGATCGTTCGCCGTAGACGAACGAAAATAAGTTACAGAAACAGGCCCTAATACTTCTTTGGTTTAATATATTTACTTGCTTTCGCCAACTCTTATCTAAATCTCATTCCTGTACTGATTTATTTCAAACTGGGATATTGTTTATCTTATTCATATTATTAAGGAAGGATGGGGGAGGGCGTCATCATATATTTTTCAATTTATTTTTGTTGTTATCATTTTGTTTTGAAATATTTACAGTTGAAACAAAAACTGGGAAATACAATTAAAATTAGATGTGTAAACAAATAACATACTGTGTATGTATTTATGTATTTTAATAAAACTTTTATTTATCTTTCATATATATATAATTGTTTGGTAAGGTGTTATTATTTAGTTTTAATTTTTAACCATTATCGCTTGAAGACATAATACATACATACAGATTTTATACAGATTTTTTTTAATATTGCTATGTGTTTTGCAAAGAGTTTCCGGTACATTTTTGTTGTCGTTTTTTTGTTTATTTTTTGAACGTCCAATCAGGTATCGGTTATTTCTCAAAAAACCTATTTTTGTTTTTTCCTTTATTCCTTTCGTTTTGTGTATTGTTTCTTTTTTAGTTCTTTTATTTCAATTCATTTAGAAAAAGCTTAGTTAGTTATTGATAGCAGCCATTATTTTGTTGTTGTTGTTGTTGCTTTGTGTAAATTTTTCTCATTTGTTTTGTTTTTAACCAAAAAAAATAATGTTTCGCATTTCGTGGCAGTGTAACCATGTTTTTTTATTTAATTTAATGTTAGTATTTTTTTTAATATAATAATAATGGTTTTTCTTTGTTAGGTATTTCTTGTGTAAGATCGTAGCGTTCATTTTTTTATTTTATCGAGTGTTTTAATATTTGGTAAAAGTTCTATTACGGATTGTTGTTAGTTTCTGTACATTACATTTATACATTTTTATTGTTTGTAGTTAATAATTTTCGGTTTGTCTATTATCCCAAAAAAAATACGTATATTTCATAAATGTGTAATAAGTAAATATCGTCTACTTTAAAGTAATATAATTTTTGGGATTATCTTTCCATTATTGTTTTTTTTTTTGAAAAAAGAAAATACTAGAAATGCGTTTGATCAGTTTCTCGTTTTTTTTGGTTTAAGATTTTTTCATTTACAAAAAGTGTGCGTAATTTCTTGTTGCTTTTTAGTACATGCAATGGAATCTCTGCGAAAAACAAAATATGCCCATACTAAAGTTTTTATCAATTTATTTATGCATTATGCGATGGGAAAATAAATATACTATTTTGGCAGTGAAGTGAAAAATAATTAAAAAAAATTGTTTGGAATTGACGTCATGAGTTCTATTGTTCTACGAAGAACAGTGATGTATTGTGCTAACTTTCTCGTTGTCACAGTACGATCGATCAACCATTAAATATGAACAGTTCAAAATATGAACATTTAACGATTTAATTCGCAGAACAGTAGGAATGACTGGTTTTATTTGTGGGTAATTCCTTTCTTCATTCATTCTGATAATGTTCAACCAAATTTGAGCCTAAATTCAAATTTTCTTCGCGAAAGAATTTTAGTATTAATTTAATTTCCCCCTGTGGGGGGAAATCATTTAACAACATTTGAGGAAAAATAATTTTCACATCGCTTTGGTGGATGACAGCGGATTTTTCATTGATCTATATATACTCATAAGTATGTATATACAATTTCAATGTTCTTTGTATATATATACATAGTCATCTTTCCAAGACAAACAAAAATAAAAATATATTTTATGAAATTTTAGGTAAAATGTAAAGCTTATGATTTCAGCAAGTTTTAGTGCATAAATTTGTATTTCAAAATTACCGGGTAAATAAGTTTTTTAATTAATTAATCATTAATTGATATAAAAAAATAATTAAGTTCCATGCTAAATTAATAACCCATTGTAATTTATTTATTGTTTTCATTTCAGGCAAGTGCCGTGACCATTAACGAAAGAAAATTGGGCGAATTTTTATCTGATGATGGAAGGATGAAAAAAATGAAAAATATTCTCGCAATCAGGAACTACTTAGAAATGTTCCTTATTGTATACATTTATATTATAAGCGAGTCATCACGGACCAGAAGTCATTTGAACAAAGTAAATTTAAAATGTATCTATCCGCCATATACCTATCTAGGCTTTATAATTGATCAATCAGTCGTAGTAGTAGGTACCATTAAAATGATTCGACTAAATCAAAAAAACACGAATAAATACTAATATAACTTCAATACTAATTGATGTATTGCCTCTTCAAGGTGGAAAACGAGAACGCCATCGGTGTGAGAAGGTTGAAAAAAACAAACAAAATTACTACTTCTTTCATACGGAAAACTGAAAAAAAAAAAATAGAAAAAAATGGAAGTTTAGAATTTCGAAATATGTATGTTATATGCCAATCGATTCTACAGTTTGTCCTAAATAAGCCCGAAATACTGGAACTACTCTTAGAGTTGCAATATTTCATAAAATATTTAGTTCCAATATTCGAATTAATAAATGATATGAAATGAAATGAAATGAATTGTCTACAACTCACAATAAAGAAAGTAGTAATTATAAAGAAATTTTATTTTTTTCGAATTTTTAAAAGTTTGCAAGATTAAAACAACACCTAAGCCAATAGTTTCCACGTCGTAAGAAACAGGGGACTAATCACGGCATCCGTTAACGAAATCGTTTTCGTGTCGAAAAAGTTATAGCAGCAACGACTTCTTTGGATTACGGGATCGATCGACAAATTTGATTTTTTGTTATCATTTTGTGTGGAATGGCTACGTCAAAGAGTGAAGAAGAAGAATAATATAAACATGTTGTGAACGGCGGAACGAACGACTTAAAGAAATAAGAATAAATATAATTGCAGTGAAGTTTATTTTAGACATTAAATAGATCCAATGTTATTTTGTATTCCTCATCTTTGGATTCAGAGGAGTAATACAAAGCAGAGCCTATTCGCATAGAAATAAGGAACGAAAGTAATCCTTAGTCATTGTCTGAAGTCAAGTAAATACTTCCCAAAAATGTAAATAATGATTAAAAAAATAAAATAAAACTAGACGCCACATAAAATATTCTGGCCGGTGGTGGTTACGATGTTGGAAATGACTATCTTGTTTAAAATAACACGAACTATTCATGTCAATGCCCGGAAAAATGATTGTTCAAAACGACCGAAGAGAGCATACTTTCTATTAGAAGTTGCATTTGTATAACTTTTAGGGAGGCCAATTGCTCGGCCATTAGTGCTCTTTTGCCATTAATTCAACTAACATTAGTTAATAAAACATAATATTTTATACTAAAATGGCACAGAAAACATACAACTGGCATTTTCTAAAAAAAAACCTCCAAATTCCACTCAAAATCAAGAAAAAAATTAGTTTTCGATGGCAATTTTGTTGTCGAGAAATTTCTCGCAATTTTTTTCTCGATAACGGATGCGCCGATCCTGAACATAAAGATTGCGATCGAAACTTGTCGATAACGGATGCCGTGATTAGGACCCAGTTTGATGTAAATTTTGCACAAATATACAGGAATATTTTTTTTAAATTCGAAAATGAAGGATGATAGATGGGGTTTTCCTGAGTTACACTTTCAATTTTCTTCTAGAACTATGGAAGATATGCCATTTTTTTTAAATTAAGATTTTTTGTTTTGAGTTATGTATATCCAAAAAGTATTTCATTACCTAATACCTGTTTGTTATTTTGATTAAATTAATGTCAAACGTATACTGTTTGATTTTTATTATGAAATTTATAAGTGTAATTATTTAAAATTGTACCAATGCCAATAAATACAGATTGTTTTGCAGAATCCTAACAATTTTGCTGCAATTATTTAATTTTACTATGTCAACTTCCAACTGAAGCTTATAATTGTATAAGTTAATTTCAGTTTGTTGAAATTTCAAAAATGCATTTTCATTTTTGACCGAAAGTTATTGGATTTTCATAATATTTTGACAAGCGATAGAGGCCATGACGCTGATGTATATACCACTTTCATTTCATTTTGTATTGAATTTGTCTGACACCATTTGCGGCTAATACTATGAAGATCTTAATATATTACAATTATCGAAAAGTTTATAATTTTATAATACTTAAGCTTTTTATTTGAAAATAATTAGAAACAAATAATGGTAGATATCAAGTAGACGTTTTGATCATTCGTTTGAGCTGTCAATTGTTGCTGTAATTCAATTAGTTTAGAAGTTAAAGTAATTTAAAAAGTATGTTGTACGCAAAATTAGACCAATTTTCAAATGTCTGTAAATTCTAAACCATTGGAGATATTGTCACAACTGATACCTTAAACGAAAGCTTGAAACGTCAGCTTAAACCCCAAAAGAGTTCGCGTCTACTACAAGCCCAAAATATTATTATACAGGGCATTCTGTACCTGTTAATTTTCTACTTAATTTGCGAATACGGGCCATGTTTAAAGCCATTGTGGGCCAAAATTAGCATCAAACGATTTCATTCGGTGAGTACGATCGATTGGTATACGACTTGTTTTGATATTCCAAACTTCGATGTTTAGTGCCATTTTTAAGGGCAAATTCAGGCAAATTCAGGAAAACGGATGGAAAATGGATTTGCATAATATTTTGGCATATGATAGAGGACGTTGCGAGGACTTACCGACATCTTCGATTTTCTTCCAGATTCAAATATTTCATGAGAAAATCGCTTTTTCATAAAACATATTATACCGATTTTAAAATGTCAATACTTACTAAACTAACTGGAGTATCGCTTTAAGTGATACCCTAACTGAAAGGTGTAAACGTCTACTAATATCTAAGGCAATTTGCGGTTTATACGATTGACATAAAATATGCATTAATTAAAATTATAGAATTTCTTCAAAAGTTTAGATTGTTATGATAAACTTATAGCTTTATGTCAAAATTATTAGCCAAAACTTGTCTTATACATTAAATATAAGTTCATACCTTTCATTTCCAGTATCATTTGTAGCAATATTCCTGTTAGTTTAGAATTTATCGTCATTTTGAAATCGGTATAATACATTAATATAATAGGGAATATATCATGAAATATTAGTTTTTTTTAGGAAAAGAAAGTTGTCTGTAAATCAGTGTATCGTCCTCTATCATATGCTCAAATATTATGAAAATCCAATAACTTTCGGTCAAAAATAAAAATCCATTTTTGAGATTTCAAAAAAATGAAATTATATAATTATAAGCTTCAGAGGAATTGAAGTAGACGTTTCAAGCTTTCGTTTAAGGCTTCACTTGTGGCATTACCTCAATTAGTTTAGAAGTTATTGAAATTTTAGTGTCCGTCCAGCAATACCCGCAAAGATCGGTTACTAACTGACAATTGCTTACTAACTGGGTAAACCATAGTATGCAATTACTTAACCCCTAAAGTATGCTGTGAAATTCATCGTACATAGTTTAGCCATCGGTGTCTAAGATAAGTGAATCACCATGTAACCCAGTTATAATTACTGCAAAGCTTAACAATTAAAAATGTCCATAATTTTTAAACTAATTCTCGTATAATAACCAACTATTCCAAATTGAAAGTCTGGAATGTGTAGTTTCTGCCTAGCTTGTTCTTTATCAATTTGCCTGTCCTCCTCACAACCATAAAAAGCCCACTATCTCCTTTATGGGGGTAGATATAGCATATAGCATAGAAATAGTGGCCTAAAATTCGATGTATAATTTGTGCCGATACTCCATTTAGTTTA
Organism: Eudasyphora cyanicolor; assembly: GCA_963930755.1. Classification (NCBI taxonomy): domain Eukaryota; kingdom Metazoa; phylum Arthropoda; class Insecta; order Diptera; family Muscidae; genus Eudasyphora; species Eudasyphora cyanicolor. The sequence goes on along the minus strand of OZ005738.1, from coordinate 5,434,199 downwards.
GAAGTTATGTCCAGTTTTGTCAAGGCATACCTTAGGGGTTGTTTAAATTTTCTCTGTGTTACCCTATTAGTAAGCATTTGCCACGGTTTGCATTTTGGGAATGTCAAAAAGGTGCCAAAATCTGACCCCTTGACAAAATTTTACATAACTTCTAAACTAATTGCAATATCGGCATAAATGAGATATCACATTTTAGGCCACTATCTCTGCTATATTCCTGAATTCAAATTGATTCTATATTGTACTTCGTCGAGGAAGATGTGGTACCTTTTATGGTTGTGAGGAGCACTTCCAAATTAACGAATAGCATGCTAGGCTGAATCTAGACATTCCAGCCTTTCATGTAGGATGTAGTTACTTGTTATGCACCAATTAGTTCAAAAGTTATAGACATTTAAAAATTAATAAATTAATCCAAAGCATTACAGTAATTGTAACTGGATTACATACATGGTGAGGCATTTTCACAAAACACATTAGACAAATATTCAATTAGGAATTTCAAAGCTACTTTAGGGATTAAGTTATAGTAAAATCGGGGTTACCCAGTTAGAAAGAGTACGTGGAGTGATTTCCAATGCAGGTTAGTATAGTTTAAATACCTGTTTATATGTAATGTATATGAATTGTCGATATTCACAAAACTATCTATAACGTCTAAACTAATTAGAGATTGGTACAAATTATACCTTAAATAATTATCAAATTTGATTGAAGAACTCGAAATTGAACATCAATGCGAGATGGGCATAAAGCATAAAGTAGACGTCAAGACCTTTCGTTGTAGGTATCATATAAGGCGATACTCCAACTACCTCTTTGTATTCTAACGGGATTATTTTATGGGTTTGAATACTTGCTTATTGCTGGTGAAAATTCTTCTTTGCTATACACAGTTGCTATTTTTTTAAATGAGTTATTATACCCTCACTTTAGCGATACGAGGGTATATTGCTACGGGCCAAAAGTTTAACACATCGTGACATAAGACCCTAAGTTTGTTCGGCGGATATCCGTTTTAGATCGTTTTAAGTCGAATGAGAAATGCCCGTCGGTCCGTCTGTCTGCTGGCTGGTGCGTACGATAACTCTCGAAAGGAGTAACCGATTGTCTTCAAATTTGGTATGTGGCAATATTTTTTCTATCTCCGGCAAGTTCGAAGATGGGCCATATTGGTTCACTCCTTGTAGTACCTCCCCCACAAAGGGTTAAAATGTTGTGAAATATTGATTCTTTAATAACTGCTATACTAATTATTCGAATCTTCTGAAATTCTACACTTAGTATTAGTTTATAAGTAGCTATCAACTCGAGATAAATGGGCGAAGTTGCCACACAAATGCACCATTTTGCACCAAAATTTAACAGCTTATAACATTAATACCAGTGTATAAAAATACTTGAAATTGTGAAAAGTGTAATGCTTTTATATAGTGCCTACAGTCCAGTGAAAAATGGGCGTTATTGCCACGCCCCTTTTGGTACCTCCCACACAAATTACCATTTTGCACCAACAGTTAACAGCTTATAACACCAGTGTACAAAAATACTTGAAATTTTGTACAGTGCAATGCTTTTATAGTGCCTATAGCTCTGTTAAAAATGGGCGTTATCACCACGCCCCTTTTTGTACCTCCCACACAAAATGGGCAAATCATACCACAATGTAATATCTCATAATGTTAATATACCAGTGCACATAAACGCTTATAATTCGGCACAGTGAAATGTACTTAAAGTATCTACTGTTCATCGAAAAATAGGTGAATTTGTTAAACCCCTTCTGGTACCTCCCACACAAATTGACAGAATAATTCGTATAATATTCAATATTACATTACAAAGTGAGGGTATACCTTAGTCGGTTTACCCGACTGAAACTTTCTTACTTGTTTTTAATATGTTTTTGTCGATTTACTCAATGGAAGAGGTAGCATTTTTTTTTGGTTTCTTATACATAAGACATTTAAAGAATTTATAAATTTTGTGGTTAAAAAATATGGATTTATATTATAAGAAGTAAATAAATTTTGTTTGTTCTTCACCGGCAATTAAATAAACTAAATTTAGAAACATTCAATAACAATTGTTTTAATATTTTCATTTTAGCCCAAATTTTTTATTTATCACCATTGCATCAGTGATGCGAAAACTGTTAGGCGTGTCCGTTAAATAATCTGAATTTAAAATCCTCCACTTACCTGAGTTGGGCTAAATTTTCCGATTTCTACATATCCTTCCATGTTCCCACCTCTTCCCTTCCTAGACTAACACTTTCATGCCAAATTGTATCCGATTAAAACCCGCTACAAAAACCATATTGTTTTAATAACCACCGAACACAACTATACGTTCAACATGAAATCTTTCGCGTGTATATGATTGATATCATGAAAAACTCCGTTTTAAAAACGCTAATAATTTCCTACCCTACCATGGGTGGTAAAAAAATCAATATACTATAGATTCGTCGGAAAATCATACCCAGCCTATTTAAATACTAAGATATCCCCTGGAAATGTCAATTTATGGGAAAGCAAAGTAAATTATTAATCTAGTTGAAGAAGCCAATAAGAAATGCACTTCACCGTATTTCCAATGCAAAATCGAATACCGTCACAAGGCCCGTGAAATTGTAGGTAGCTGCTGTATGATATATGAGGTATGCATCTGGGGTACAAATTTGTATGAGGTTGTTTTTTGTACGTCTATGTATTTTTCCAAAAACCAACATAAACTGTTTAATCACTCCATTCACAAGTAGAACAGGTTAGCCATATTTATAGTGATAATCCAAGGTACATGCAAAACTGAAGAATTATAATTGGATTTCCAAATCATGAATTGTAAACGCTTTACCTTAAGTATGTATATGTACTTCAAAATGTACATTCACTCTAGCCGAATTACTCGTATGATGTGCTAATGCTAATGACTCTCAGTGTGTTTTTGTAATGTTATTATGGGACGTAAGTTCAAAACTAAGAAAGAAAAAACACATTGAAGATATTATTTTTTCATGTAATCATTTTTTTCACTTTTGTATATTTGCTTTTTCAGTTTTTTATGGTAAAATAATATTCACACGAGTTTTTGTTTTCTTGTATTTTGTTTTTCTTTCTCTCTGATTAAATTATATGTAAAATGATAATAAAACAATAAAAAGAAATTATAATATTACCAAACGAAATAAAAATCAAATACAAAATATAATTATGTATATAGTAATGTTGTATAGTATAATAGTAATAATAATCATAATAATAATAATAATAAAACTTGAAAACGGATCTTAAAAAAAGCTGCTTACATATATTTCTTTTGATGTATTTGATATATGTATGTATGTATATGTGGTTTTTCTTTGTTTTGTATGTAATAATCATAATAATTAATTAATGATATATTATTTACGGAGTTGTTATGTGAATCGGTATTATGTGTACATATGTATGTACGTATGAATAAAAAAGCTTCAATTGCATACACACAATAGATAATAATTGATTATTTTTAACATTTTGAAAAACTGATTGATATAAAAAACGATTTAGAAAAAACTTATTAAGATGCTCTTTTAAAGATTTTATTCTTTCTTTTGTTTTAATTATTTTACATTAAATGTTTTGTTTTATCTTCGATTTTTGTGGGTATGTGTAGATGTGTAGATGAGTGGGTGAGAGTGTGTGGTGTGTTTGTGTATTTTAGTTTAAGCTTAATATACAATTTATTGTTTGTTTTTGTTTTTTCATTTATTTAAAATATGAGAAAAAAAGAAATCATTGTGTCTTAAATTTTTAATATTCGTATGTAAAGTTTTTCTTATTTATTTGTTATTTATTCATATCATGGTAATTAATTTTAATTAAAATTTATCTTTTTTTAGTAGTTTATACATTTTTTCATAGTTATATTAAAAAAAACAATTGCACAATTTCGAAATCTGAAATAATTTATTTCACTTATAAGAGAAAAGCAAATTAGATTTAATTAGACTTAAAAAATATATGTACGTAATAAAATTAGAAAAACAAAAGCTTACAAGGAAATTGTTCTAAACAATTTGTTTAAATTAAGATTACTTAGAACAAAATTTAATTATTCTTAAAAATTTTGTGTAAAAAAATTGTAGATTTTGTGTTGGTTTTTGTTTTTCGTTTTTTTTTTCATAAAAAATAAGGCCATACTTGGAAAAAATTTATTTTAGAAAAAAGTAAATTGCCAAAAGAAATGCCAAAATTATTTTGGACTTATGTATATATGGTAGTAGATAGATATTACAAATTAATAATTAACATAAACTATAAAAATAGATTTATTTGCATACTTAAAACAAAAAGTCAAAGTCTTTTTTTCCAAAAATATAAAATTTTAACGTTTTTTCGGGCTTTTGTTTGTGTTCTTTTGTTCTACTTCTTGAATAAAATACATATATACATATGTAACTAAAGAAAGCAAAATATTTAGAAATCATAATAACTTACTATCACTTTTTTGTTTGTTTGTTTTTTGTTTTATAAAAAATTATATGTATGTGTTTAATTGCCGCCAAATATGTTGAAGTTTACTTTTTGTTTTGCTTGGTTTTGTTATCTTATTTTCTTTTTCGCAAATATATAAAATTTATAAAAATTTCAAGGGAGGGAATTCTAAAAATGAATATTTTTTGTTTTGTTTTCCATTTCATGGTTGCTTATTGTGTAACTCGTAGATCTAAAAAATGTGAGAAATCAGTCCAAGTTGTTTTTCGTATTTATCAATAAAAAATAAAAAAATATTTATATTAATTATTAATCATATTTATAACATTATTGTAGTATGTATGTATAGTAATGTAGTTGATGTTTAGTTTTAATTTGTTTTCTTTTTGTTGGTTTAGCTAAAATCTTAAGAAACGTAAATAAAGAAAGCCAAAAAATGTGAAAGAATGTATTTTATGCTTAATTTTTTCTCTTCTTCATCAGTTTTACTCTTTTTGTTTTGTTTTTTATGTAAGTATACATATAAATATAATTTATTTTTTTCTGGATTTTTGTTTTGGGTATTACTCTTAGTTTTCACCGGGTGGGAAGGGGGGTGTAGGGGAGGAGAATTGGGTTTATGAGGTCGTGTCCGGGAGAAGAGGTTGTACACAAAGTTTCTTTTTATATATACACACGTATATATACATATATATATATATATATATACTAAAAGTATATTTTAAATATTTGTTTCAATTTATTTTAATTAAATACATCATCGTAATTTGAAGTTATTAACATTTTCGCTCAACCTAAATACTATGGTATAAGTAATAGATAATAAACACATTTTGTTGTAACAATCTTTACTCTCAGTTTTTGTTTGTATTGTGTGTGTGTGTGTGTGTGTGTGAAGTATTGTTTTATAAGTATAATTCTTAGTTTTATTATTGAAAATGAATGAATTCAACGATTCTGAAAAGTGGGTTGAAAAGAGACGAAATGATCGATTTTGTATAAACAATATGAAATGGAAATATTTGAAAAAATCTTTGCATGTTTACAGAAAATAATTTCGAGCAATATTCTCTTTGAGTCATGAGAAGTTGAGCACAAAAACAAAACTTTTCTTCTGACTATTCAAACCAAACATTATAGAGGAAAACAACTTTCGGAAGGTATTGAGATGTATAGAATGGATGTGACAAATATATGGGATTATACTGCTATATATGCAAATACTATCTTAAAAGTGTTTGGCTGATTAAGCTTTTTAAACAATTTGTTGCATGATCCAATTACACAGTACATTTTTCGGCTCATTGATTTGGGACTAAATTCTGAGAATTGGACGTGAATGTAGCTCCAAAAATAAGAACTTCTGCATCATTCGTTTAGTCAAGTTGGCTCAATTAATAATTTAATGGCCATACTAATTTATTTGCTCAAAGTGGATTTTTAGCACTTTTTCTATATTTTTTTCTCGGTATGCCATACGGAATAAACAAACCAGAACAGAACATTTTTGCGATTTTTAAGGCACTGGATGCACTTTTTTCGGGTAGGTTTGTTCCGCATTTTTCTCCTATCCGATATCTACAACTTTGCTTCAGACACAAAAGAGATATTCCGTACGATATATCGAGAAACAATTCGTATGGCCATTAAATTATTAATTGAGCCAACTTGACTAACGAATGATGCAGAAGTTCTTATTATTGGGGCTAATTTCACGTCCAATTCTCAGAATTGAGTCCCAAAATCATGTGTTGTAATGTGTTATATAAGATTGTGTTACGAGCATTTGGTCTATCGTTTTTTTTTCTAATTGATAGTAGTTGAAATGTCTAGTCTAGCAGTTATTTGTCACAAAACAAAAACGGGGAAAGGATTTCCATCATGCGTTCAACGCACGATGTATTGGTAAAACTGTCATGATTACTGCAATAGCATGTCATTGTAGTAAATGAGATACGGACCCTCATTCCTTCATTCCAATAAATTCTAGCGCAGCAGGTAAATAACAACTTCCCAATTGGCAATTTAGGTGTCAGGAAGTTTGTCATAAAATCGATAATATTTGTGATTACCACAATGCACCCTTTTTTATAGACAGACACGTTATTCGTTAAATTCAGTTTACTTCGAATGGAATATGTACAATTCTAGATTGCTCTCTTAATTCCTTTGACTCATCTTTGATTCCAATGAATTGATTATTTTAGCTTCATATCTTGAAGAATGAATCGACTGATTGAATGTTGAGGCAATCTAGCACGATTACTTTCTCGATTCCTTCAATTTCACATTCTTTCTGGGTTGAGTTGGCGATGTTAGAATGAATTCAGATTATAACATTTACTGAATGAAGCAACCATGTAATTTCGTTCTATATTCTCTTCTCAGCTGTTATGGGTTGTTGCCTCTTTTTATGACAACACGAATGTAGGATTCTACCAAAAAAAACCCTTTTGTATATTCGCAATCATTTTTCACAGCGACTTCATTGAACTCATTTCATTCAGATTCTTTTAAAAGCGGCTGAATTAAACTGGTGGTCTACTGGACGTATATGAGCTGGTGAATGAAAGAGAGCTGATGTACGAAATTGAGCTGGTGAGCTAAATGAAGGAACTAGTTCACTCAATTGAACAGAAATGAGCGATCACTTAATATAACTGATGCATTTCCCAACGACTATCGTAACGTTAAAGAATTATACCTCGCCATACATTGTCGCGAAGCCCTCCCGATTTGGGGATCTGAAACGAATATATTCATTATATATTCTTGGAATCAAGCAACTTGGAATGTTATAGCTACAACGTACCACAACAATACGATGACACACAAAAAGGAAAATTTATTATTCCAAATGTCTACTAAAGGCATAAAGGCAATATAGAAATAAGATAAAACTCCTTGTAGTAGTTGTTGTTCTAGTAGCACTACCTGTGATAATAATTGTATCATGACACGGAATATTATCAAAAAGTCAAACTTCAAGGACGACAATACACTGCTCTTTCATAACTGATCACATAATAACATTTAAAAAACGATGCTGACTGTTTTAAATTGTATTATTAAAATTCTTTTCTAATAGGACGTCGTATTCTGAACAACAAAAAATATCTGGCAAATTCTCATTGCACCCGTCTCATAATGGCGTGAAAAGATGTATGTACATACATATGTATGTATGGATATGTAAATTTGAATTGTTCATGCAAACATTTTCAGTTGACTATAAAGGCGATTAGTAACCTATGTATGCAAAATGGGATTTTTCTTTATCGCTGGACAAAACAATAACAACACATCATGCAAATATATCAATAAATTCGGTTATAATTTTTTTATCGGTTACTAAATGTTCACATCGTCTAATTTCTATACGCAACTTTTCATTATCCCATCCAAAACACTGTTCAGTTTAATCATTTAAAGTTAGAAGATAAATACAAAAATGGGGGGGGGGTGGGGTTTATGACAAGAAAAACGAATGTCTCAATCCAAATGTACGGATGTATCTACATATATTGTGCGTACACATATCCAATGTGTATTCGCACATATCCAAATATCCAAAATCGTTCAGTTTGTTTTCTGGTATTTGCAGCTTTGCAAACTTCTTTCCAGTTCCAATTGCAATTCTCTAGTCGTTGACGTCGTTCATTTTCCAACAACAACACAAAGCAAAAAAGATAGGGAACTAAACATCAGTTTTGTTTTTGTTTAATTACAAGGAATCGAAAAAAGAAAACCCAAATAAATAAGTATATATGTATGTATGTATATGTATAGTTTATGTATGTACAAATGGAGGTGTATGTGCCCAAGAGTGAACTGATGATACATAATGATGCTTCTCTGTAAACTCAAAACAACTCTAGAACTCGGATAGACGTTTTCAACGCCTATTGCAATTCGTGGTCGGCAAATGCAACGGCTGCAGCTGTTTCTAGTAGTACGACGCCCTCATCGTCATCGATTAAAAGCTATTGCTATGCGCTATCGGGTTGGCCCAGTGTCAGACTCATATCGGTACCGAATTCGCCACCGTTGGGCGTGGAAGCGGCTGTGGCAGGTGATGTTGATGAGGTGGCCAGCGCTGTGTTGATGGAGGACGATGAGGTGGCGGCTACTTGTTGTATTGCTGTGGCTATCCCCGACGTGGAGGCTAGCGCTTCCTGGGCCGCCTTTTCGGCCTGGGTGGCCTGTATGTGGGATTGCACGGAGGGTGGAATGGCGTGAACGTCCCAGATCTCTTCGAGGAATTTTGGCAGTTTGCGATTCTTCAGCTTGAGCGAGAAGCACATTTCTGCATTCTGATTGCCCAATGTCCGCAGTTCGGTTAAGATGGATAACAGTTTAGCAAAGAATACGAGACTCATGGGATCGCCGCAATGGCGATTAAGTATGTAAATGCGGAGTGTATCGATGTAGTAACTTTGTATCGCTTCGACTAGTTCGGCTTCTTCGAGACCCGGCCGATCGGAAAAGATCACAATGGCAGTGAGTAAAGCATATTCGACGTTATCCACTTTCATGGCGTACATCTGTCGACAGAAATGCAGCAAGTCCTCAATATTATCAGCCATGCCGGCCATTTTATACGAATCACGGGTATACGATCGATTATTGGCAAAGAATATCGAATCTGAATTGTGATCGTAACGACGGGCCATACGCAACATCATAACTTCGGATGAGCAGGCCTGTATAATCAAAAAGATGGAGAGAGAGAGAGAGAGACGGTGAGTTAAAAAACGAAACATAGAATGCGCCGGCCGGCCATCTTAGTTACCTTTAACAGAGTTATTTGATCTTCTTGTGGTATTTTGGTAAACGCTGGCAAACCCTTGGCAAATTCCACAATTAATTGTACTGTGAGTATAGTGATTTCAGTTATATGACGAAAACTCACATCCGTTTGGCTTTCATTTTCATCGGGTGAACTCTGTCATTGTAGAAGAAAGAAATAAATAAATGTCTCTCAGAGACTAAACCGGCACTTTCCCTATATCTTACCATTATACGCTTGAGATCTTCCTCGGATGGCTGTTCATAGCCATCTTGATACCATATTAATTTATATATAACTGCCAATTGATTGTACGTTAGAGGAGGTATATTTCGAGCCTGACATTTCGCCAAAATTTCTTCAGGTAACAACTGCAAAGATATAATGAAAATGATTATATGGTACTTTTGGATTAATCGCACTAGTCATTGCTCGCTTACCGGACATGTTGGATGCGTGGGTGGTTCACAAGTCATCAAATCGAGTATTTCTTTTTTGATAACATCTGTGGCACACACACTCGTCTGCATCTTATCCTTTTCCTTCTGGGCCTTCTTTTCGCGTCTCTTCATTGCACACTGGTTCTCGGGCACAACACATTCCGGTCGCATGCCCACCGCCAGACACTTTTTCAGTCTGCACTCCTGGCATTTGCGACGCATGTACATGTCCATCTCACACGCATGACCGAATTTACAGCAATACACTGCATTTTTGGTAACACTCCGTCGAAAGAAGCCCTTGCAGCCCTCACAGGTAAGTGCATTATAGTGATAGCCCGACGCCCGATCGCCGCAGACCAAACACAGTTCCTCCTGCAAACGGGGTGCTGGACCTTTTTTGATTTTCTTAACATCACTAGCATCGCTGGTGGAGAAGCCGTTGAGACTACTCGAAGGTGAGAGATCATCACGACCTGCAAAAGAAATGAAGAGAAATATATACTCATTTAGTACAAGTTATCAACACACATTTAAAAGGCTAGTTTATTTTCAAAAATAAAAATTTTCTTCATGATTTGGTATATGTACATACATACATATGTATGTAAATGTGAAAGTTTACTCTTCAACACGTTTAACGATATTTCCTTTGGTCCAGCGATTTTAGTGTTTGAAGGTTTCCAAAATGATTAGAATTACAAATTAACTTTGATCTACTACATATGTACTCGTATATACTCGTATGAATCTACATATATATGTACACAGTATGTGCGGAATGGTTAAACGTTACCCAACCCCAAAAATGACGTCAAAATTGCGACTGCTTTTTAAACTCTTATCTGTTTTCGATTCTCAAATTATTTTGCATACAATTTGAATTGCTGAAATGATGTTACTTTGCTTTACTTTTTGTTACAATACTATGTCCCATTCGAGGAATAAATGCATTAATTTTCCATTGGAGAACAAAAAAAGAAACTATGACTGTCTTTCAGTTGGTCTGCATTTGAGTGTAATTTATAAAATAAATTGTATAAATATGTTCACATAATAAAAATCGAAAAATATAAAGTATTCTATATTTTAAAGAAGTATGTATGTGTACATTCTTTCCAAAGTACAGTCAGTTTAAATGACGTTATGATGATGCGTATACGCTATGTTGAGCTTTAAAAAATAAATCATACGTTATACGGGACAAGAGTCAAACATCTGTGATTCTCTGGAATAATCGCTTATCTCAAAAAAATACAGTATGGAAAGACTAAAATCTAAAATCTAATAATACCATCCAGCATTCTTTGACAAGCAATGCACGGAGAAATATGTATGGGCTATATCAAACCATTATTATTGTAAATTGTTGGAGGTTAAGTAAAGTACATTTCAGAATTCAAGGCACATCGGTTAAAAGCGTAGGATTTACGCCGCTAATAAGTTAAATTCGTCTGTGACCTTCATAAGAAACATGGACCGTTATACTCAATTTTCACTAGGGACGATTTAATGCAACAGCAATGCGCCCATAGAGCATCAAGAAGTCTAATCGGAAGAGATCCAATTTTTACTAGGGACGATTAAGAGCAATATAAACAAGTTACGATAGTTCAGTCGGGTAAACCGACTATGGTATACCCTCACTTTGTGAGTAGTGTAATATATAAAATTACACAAATTAATCTGTCAATTTGTGTGGGAGGTATCAGAAGGGGTTTAACAAATACACCTATTTTTCGGTGAACAGTAGATTCTTTAAATATATTGCATTGTGCAATATTGGATCTCGGAAGAGATCCAATTTTTACTAGGGACGATTAAGAGCAATATAAACAAGTTACGATAGTTCAGTCGGGTAAACCGACTATGGTATACCCTCACTTTGTGAGTAGTTTAATATATAAAATTACACAAATTAATCTGTCAATTTGTGTGGGAGGTATCAGAAGGGGTTTAACAAATACACCTATTTTTCGGTGAACAGTAGATTCTTTAAATATATTGCATTGTGCACTATAAGCGTTTATGTGCATTGGTATATTAAAGTTACAAGCTATTCAATTTTGGTATGATTTGATCATTTTGTGTGGGAGGTACAAAAAGGGGCGTGGTGATAAAGCCCAATTTTCACAGGATTGTGGGCACTATAACAGCATTACACTGTACAAAATTGAAAGTATTTGTATACACTGGTATTAAAGTTATAAGCCGTTAACTTTTGGTATAAAACGGTCCATTTGTGTGGGAGGTACCAAAAGGGGCTTTAAATAATGCCCATTTTTACCGGACTTTAGGCGCTACAAAAATTTTATACTGTATAAAATGTCAAGAATTTTTATGCGCTTGTATTAAGGTTATAAGCAGTTAAATTTTGATGCAAAATGGTCCATTTGTGTGGGAGGTACCAAAAGGGGCGCGGCAACTTCGCCCTCTCGAGGTGCTAGCGACTAATAAAATAAAACAATGTGTGGAATTTCAGAAGATTCTAGTAAGTAGTATAGAAGTTATTAAAGAATCAATATTTCACTAAATGTTCACCCTTTGTGTAGGGGGTACCAGAAGGTGTGGACCAATATGGCCCATTTTCGAAACTAGCCGGAGATAGAAAATGATATTACCGCATACCAAATTTGAAGTCAATCGGTTACTCCATTCGGGAGTTATCGTGCGCACCATCCAGCAGACATACAGACAGACAGACGGACGGACGGATATTTCTCATTCGACTTAAAACGACCTAAAACGGATATCCGCCGAACATACTTAGGATCTTAGATCACTCCTTCGATGTGTTACACTTTTGGCCGTAGCAAATGATATGTACCCTCGTACGAGTATCACTAAAGTGAGGGTATAACAATAAATGCTTCAATTTGAAAAATGTGTTCTCTAGAGCATTACGAAATTATATTTGGGCCTATATCAAAACATGGATCGATGTGCCCCATTTTCTATAGAGATCTTCCCTAGCCTTAGCAATACTTATGTACCAATTATCGTAAATATCGCTTCATATTTGAGACCTGCACCTTGCTCACACGAAGTAACTTTAATTCGTTCCAAAAAATTCACATTTTTGAGAATTTTTTGTGGCGACACAGTTAACATCTTTTTATTAACAATGGTATATTAAAGAATAACCTCAATTCAATTCATAAGGAATATTAAAAAATATTGCAATGACAGCAATTATTTGGAAGTGTCTGGGAAAAAGGTAGAACTACGATGTCCATCATACTTCGGTGATGGATCGTCTGAAATCAAAATTATTTCGTTAGATAATCATTTTCCCCAGTCAACGCTGGGAGGGTTTTTCGAAATTTCTATTTTTAAACTTTGGCAACACTTTGAACTGAAAAATTCGATTTAAAAAAAAGGCTAATTTGTTATACTCGTAGTAAAATAAAACAAGTAAGAAAGTTTCAGTCGGGTAAACCGACTAAGGTATACCCTCACTTTGTGAGTAATGTAATATTGAATATTACTCGCATTATTCTGTCAATTTGTGTGGGAGGTACCAGAAGGGGTTTATCAAATACATCTATTTTTCGCTGAACATTAGATACTTTAAATTCATTGCACCGTGTCGAATTATAAGCATTTATGTGCACTGGAAAAAACGTTATGAGATATTAAATTGTGGTATGATTTGGCATTTTGTGGGGGAGGTACAAAAAGGGGTGTGGCGATAACGCCCATTTTTCACAGGGCTATAGGCACTATAAAAACATTACACTGTACAAAATTTCAAGTATTTTTATACACTGGTTTTAAAGTTATAAGCTGTTAACTTTTGGTGCAAAAAGGTACCCATTTTTCCCTGGACTGTAGGAAATATAAAAGCATAATACTGTACACAATTTCAAGTATTTTTATACACTGTTATTAATGTTATAAACTGTTGACTTTTTGTGCAAAATGGTGCCTTTGTGTGGGAGGTACCAAAAGGGACGTGGCGACTTCGCCCATTTTTCTCGAGTTGATAGCGACTAATAAGCTAATACTATGTGTGGAATTTCAAAAGATTCGGATAAGTAGTATAGCAGTTATTAAAGAATCAATATTTCATAACATTTAACCATTTGTGGGGGAGGTACTAGAAGGAGTGGACCAATATGGCCCATCTTCGAACTTAGCCGGAGATAGAAAAAAATATTACCACATACCAAATTTGAGGTCAATCGGTTACTCCTTTCGAGAGTTATCGTGCGCACCAGCCAGCAGACACACAGACAGACAGACAGACGGACGGACATTGCTCATTCGACTTAAAATTACCCAAAACGGATTTCCTCCGAACATACTTGGGGTCTTAGGTCACTCCTTCGACGTGTTACACTTTTTTTCCGTAGCAAATGATATATACCCTCGTATCACTAAAGTGAGGGTATAAATATTAACAAATTTGAGAAAAACTCTCCAGCGTTACTTTATAATTTATGTACAGAAATACTGTTCAAAACTATCGGTGCAGTAGTTTTGAAGTTATGATGGACACCGACTTTGAAAACGTGGGGTGTGGGAAGAACGCTTTATAATTTATTCTGATGCACTGAGTCACGTATGAGGCTTGGTTGCTTAGGCTGCTGTATCTTCGTTAATTTTACTCCGATTCATCTGAAATTGTCACACAATATTCTTAGAAGTTTCTCCATTCAAAAAATAAAATAAAGAAAAAACGTTTACAATGTTACCTCCCCCTTAAGTCCACGCAAAGGCCGGGTAAACATTTCTCTAAGTATTGAATCATAATCTTGAAGATTGATAATTCAGAAAAGCTTCAAAAAAGCAGTTGCAAGAGAGAACTTATTGTTTGTGTCAATTCTATTCATAAGAAATGAGTCATTAAACCTGACCGTAAGCCGGGACACAGTTAGAATTTTCTTCATATACCAAATTATAGACATGTCCATAAAAATGTCAATGTAAACACAGCTTTGGGTCTGTTTTTATATTTTATTTTGGTTATTTAAATTTTTTTTTGTTCATAGGAAAATAGTCATTAAATCTGGCCGTAAGCCAGGACACAGTTAGAATTTTCTTCATATACCAAATAATAGACATGTCCATAAAAATGACAATTTAAACTCGGCTTTGGGTCTGTTTTTATATTTTATTTAGGTTATTTTAATTTTTTTTGCCTGTTCCTCATTATTTTGTTGGGTCATTTTTCTTTGGATAGTTTTTCATACCGCCGCTAAAAGAATTATCAACAGACGAAAATAATCGACAATCGAAGCCATAGCGGAAACGTACTGCTAAATTATGTTCCTATCCTTATGAGTTTTTGTAAATTAATTTTACTCATTGTATTTTTATTTCTAAGAGATTTTTATGCTACTGTTTCTCAGAGATAAAGTGTATTTTCTAACCCTCTCGCAAAGCGTATGTGACAGTCAGAGTTGTCTTTTATATATTGAAATGGAAATAGTCAGAGTTACAACGCCATGGGATGTTAATATGCTACATTTGACAATCAAATTTTTTGGACGTCCCGCGTTTTGTTACATATAAAATACGCGTTTTACACAAAATACAAAAGCCGGCAGATTTGTTCCTTGCCCTTATGACTTAATTTGTTCTCCAATTGGGGCTATGTATGTGTAATAAAATGATATACATATGTATTATGAGAATACATTGAGAAGAGTAAAAGGGCTCAATTATGTAGGTATGTATGTTTGTATATTTTGATACCTCCATTCTAACACATGCTAAGTCGACTTAGCATAGTTTTAGGGCGATTGCATATATAATTTCTAAATATTCCAAATTATATTCAGTCAAAATTTGGTGTTTATCCGTCAACCCAATCAAAAGTTTTTCACAAAACAGTACAGGTCATTCGATTTGCATTATAAAGGAATTCCACACAAATTTAAAAAAAATAATCAAACTGATCGCCTTTCCTGAAAAACTACCTTTTTGCACTTAGCATAGTTTAGAATGGAGGTATCGATATATATAATTATCTAGTTGTAGATCAAACCAATTTATAAAGTACATATACATATAAATATATACATATAGTACATATGTATATTTACACAATGCATAGACGTACTAATATGTATCTATGTATGTACATACATATATATGTATATATTTTCATTATATTTTACTCTCATCTTTCGGCAGATTGTTTGCTATACTTTGATTCTCCACAGAGCGCAGCATAGCATAAATACCAACAGACAAAACTATGTTGGGGATGTTGTACATAAATAGTTGCTGTGGCAGCTTTTGCTCTGCCGCTGCTTCTGGTTGACGAGTTGATATAGTATATGCACTTGAACTGCATTCACATCTATAAATATGTACATACATACATACATATATATATAGGGGTATGTGTAAATGTGTGACGTACATACATATGTATTTATGTACATATGTACATATCAGATACCGAGTACAAATTGTATTTTCTATAGAGTGAACATCCAAACATGGTCGTGAATGTAAGTATATGGAGTGTGTCTCTATGTACTGTGTGCTGTGCTCTGCGGAGAGTGTTTCGTCATCGGTGGTTGCACTTGAAGACAAACTACGACCGACAACTCTCGTGCAAATGTCAGCCAAAAGCCATCCAGCCAGCCAGTCTTAGCTATTTGTATTACATATATCTATATGTACATATGCATATTTACGTATGTATGTCATGCTGCTATTGCTCTAGCACCCAAATGCCCTTCACCTCTGTAGTCTTGTGATGTTCTTCTTCTACCTTTCATCCTTTTTTTGCTTGCTCTCTCTATATTTTACTCTATACTTTTTGCATTTTCCCATTTAGTTGTTAAACTGTGTATAAGTATGCTGTTGGTCTGTCAGTCTGTGTTGTTGTCGTTTTGTTGTTGTGCGAATAATGCACGTGCATGCATGCAGTGTTGCTGTTGTGTGCTATGAAAAGTTTATTGACGTACATTTTTGCCTCCAAAGTGTGTTTGTATGTATATAGTATGTTGTTTGGCACCATACAACCGACGACCGAAAGACCAACAAACCCACCGAACGAATGGCAGCAGCAGCAACAACGACAACAACAGCAACAATCATCAACCACTTTTGAAAACAAACTCACACTGCATTTACCCTCTCTGCAACTCACACCCTTTCTCCCATCTCACTCTCTACAGAAGAAGAAAAATTCAGTGTGGAAAACATGAAAACGTGAAAAAAGTGGGAAAACTTGGCTTAAGCACGTTTTTCATTTTGGTATGTGTGCATAGCTGCTGACTGCATGGGCTGGTTGGCTGAATGGCTGGTTGGATGGATGGATGGATAGATGGCCATTATGCCACTTTCCATTCCATGACTTACAATGCAGAAAATGAAAAACCCAAGCAACCAGCCAACCGACATTAAAAAACACCAACAAACAAAATAAAATGAAATGAAATGAAAAAGAAGAAAATTGCAACACCAACAACGACAACAACAAAAATGGAAAGCAAAGTGAATGAGAAGCAAGCAACTCCGCCAGCAGCGGCAACTACGAATTGCGGTGGCATACAACAACTTTGCCACGTTGCCTTATTTCACATTTTCATTTATAATAATGTGGTGGGTTAATGGAGCGGCGATGGTGCTCCACCTCCCCCAGGAGTAAAGCCAACGTTTCGCTGGTGGGAAAGGCAACGGGCGTTAAATAAGCTTAAACATGAATCTTCTTGGCCAACACACACACCAGCTATGCGGCCTGCATCTTGCAGGCCGTATGGAGGCATAAATAAGCCGTATTATGTTTGTATATTGTATGAAGAGATTTTCCTCACCTTAACTTTTTCACTTCACACTCTTTGGCTTTGGTGGTTTCAGTTTTCCTTTTATGAGACTCGCTTGTGCATACATAGGTGTGAGAAGATGTGGCATTGTGGCAGACGCGCATTCATGTGTGCAACATAATACACAACAACTTTCTCTTCGCAACCCAAACCGATATTGTTTAACAACAACAACAACAGCAAAAAACAACAATAATAATAACAAAGGCCACAAAGCGCTGCTAAAGAAGAAATCAAGTTTTTCCTTTTTCAGTTTTCTTGGTTGATTTTTGTTGTTGTCACAAATAACCATCCACCAAACCAGTACCATGGAGTATCATTACCATTACCATTACCAATATTATCATCATTATCTGCTTCACCTTCACCGCAAGCAACATCATTCTGCATCATTATGGTGGGGCATTGTGTTGCTGATAATGATGATCTTCATTATTAGTTTACCCAACTACCATTAGGTGAGTTTCCAATGCATTTACAGCAGTTGCTAATCTAGTGTTGTATCAGCTGATGAAGTGCCAAGGATCTTAACTACGTTTCTCGCAAAATTCTAATGATCGGGATTCTACAGCGATCATGCAGATCATTACAATTGTCCACCCATTTAGCAGTAAAATATAGAGAAATTAAATTCTTTATCTACGCCATACTTAAATTAAAGTAATTAATGATCTTTGAATAGATCACTGTAATCAGCTGTACTTTCAAATATGTTAGTTTGCTAGTTGAAGATCACAGCCAAATTAAAAATATAAATATACCTATTAAAAGTATTAAGGAGGGGCTAAAGTCAGGCCGAGCTGACTATATGATACCCTACAACACCCCATCGGAGGAGAATAAGTAGAAATATTGTCAAGATTTATCAATATTGTTTTCCTAATGATAATGATACAAAGGATCAGTTCAGTAGTTTTTGAGTTATGAGGAGCACCGTCTGTGGGAAAATCGCTTTCAAGTTTTTCAGATGTACTGAGTCAAACATGAGACGCGGTTGCTTAGACTGCTGTATCTTCGTTAGTTTTGCTCCGATTCACCTCAAATTTTCACACAATATTCTTGAAAGGTTCTCTATTCAGAAAAAAATTTTAAATAATTGCAAAAAAAGCTTATATACGTCACCCCACCTTAAAAAACTGTTATTTTTTAAAGTATGAAATGTCCTTATATTAATGCTTTATTGTCCTTGGTGCCAAATCAATGCCATTTTCATTAATATTAGGACGCTTTATTTAAATACACTCAATTACACTAAAGTAAAACTTTAATATGAGGACATTTCATACTTAAGCTAAAGAAAATTTACTTAATACCAATTACATTATCTAAAATTTAATCACAAATTGACTTATTTTAATGTTTTATTGTATTTGGCGTCGTGTTAAAGCCAACGTTTCTCAGTGTATCTATTTATAAGGTTTATTTAAGTTTATGCAGTACTTATATTAAATATTAAAAGAACTAGATACAAAGCAAGCTTTTTCCAATTCTTCTTTAAAGACATAAAACGAAGAATGTTAGTACCAGCTAAGCAGGTACATATACATACATACATATGTAGTATACGTATTAAAACCAACGTTTTTCAGTGTGTCTATTTATAAGGTTTATTTAAGAAAACCTCAAAATAAGTCAATTTTGTATTTAAATTTAAGATAATATAATAGGTATGAAGTAAATTTTCTTTTGGTTAAGTATAAAATGTGCTTATATTAATGTTTTATTGTCTTTGGCGCCAAATCAATACCATTTTCGTTAATATTAGGACACTTTTTTCAAATGCTCTCAATTACACTAAAGTATAGCCCAACATCTACCATTATACCCAAGAAAGTGTCCTGATATTAAAGAAAATGGCATTGATCTGGTGCCAACGACAATAAAATGTTAATTAAAGGACATTTCATACTTAAGCTAAAGAAAATACATTATCTTAAATTTAATCACAATATTGGGTTATTTTAATGTTTTATAGTATTTTGCGTCATATTCCTATACATTGTCAACGTTTTTCAGTGTATCTGGCATATAAGGTTTATTTAAGTTTTTCCAATACTTCTATTCGATATTGAAAGAACTAGGCACAAAGCAAGCTTTTTCCAATTCTCCTTTAAAGACATAAAACCAAGAATGTTAGTTACATTTATTTGCGTGTCAGAAGCAACTAAGCATGTACATATACATACATGTGTATATAAGTATGTAGGCATGGGAGATTGTTGTGCCTAGAAAGAGTTTCACTTGCGCTTTGTTGGTTGCCTGCAACTCGTTCGTAACTACTGATCTCATGCCCCCTTAAGTTTACAAAACAAAACGATGCATATCGACACACATGTACACATACTAGCATACATACATATATACTTATGTATGTATGTACATATGTACAAGTATTTGCTGACATTGTCTGGGATGGGGGAACATACATACTAAGTCGTCCTAGGCATGTTTACGGACGGCTGACGGGCCTGGGGACTGGCTGGCATGACTGCCTGCATAATTTTACAGAGTTACCTATTTTTTCTGTTATACTTTTTTTTTGTTAGATTTTCTTTCGTGTTTTTTAATGAATGTCAAATCAAGTCAATAACAAGGTTTAGAGAGAAACTTGTATTAGATTGCATATATAGGGGTATATATTGTATGTATGCAGACTTGTATTGTCCATGTATAGCATATTTATTTATAGGAATGCAAGTGAGTGATTGTGTGTGTAGATTTCTGCATTTTAAATTCAAAAGTCAAAGTTGTTTGTTGGCTTTATTTAGTATGTTTCTTGCACAAAATATGGGTTGGATGGTTGGATTTTGTTGTTGTTATTGCTGCTGCTGCTGCAGCCGCTATCAACCGCCAAATTAATTGCACTCTTTCAAATGTTTAAATAGCTCTACGACCCCTCCCTACTATGTACATACATATTTTTTTAAAATGTTTCTTTTAAGGGTTTATAATGGAAACCTATTGTGTCAATGGTGACTTCAGTACAAGGTAAGAGGGCAGGAGCAGAATAGAGTAAATAATACCATGCAATATACATACATACTTATGTATGTATGTATCTAACCATACATTCTCCTATACAAAATGTATGCAGGTTGTAATTACCATAAACATTCTAAATAAGTTTTAAATTGTACATAAATACCTAGTTTAGGGCTGTTTTGGTTGTTTATAATACGACTTATTCAGAACTTTTGGTGAAAAGAAAACAAAACAGAAATCCATTACATTTTTACCCCCCACAACATTGAACAAAAGATATCCAAAATGGTTTTGATAATTTGTTATATGAAAATATTTGTATTTTCAATTATAAACCGCAATGGGATTTAGAACAGCTGATTTTGACACATTGAAAAGAATATCAGATAATTATATACTTTTTGGAAAATAATAGTTTACTTAATTAAATATTTAGTTAAAATCTTCAGTAAAAAACCTAAATTATTATATTTTAAAAATTATTAATTATTATATTTTAATAATCAATCCCGGGATTTTTTGGGATCGGGAAATCCCGGGATTGATGGGATCGGGATTTCCCGATCGATATTCCTACTACATACATATTTGGATAGAACATCTAGGAAGAACAATTAAGGAGCATGTTATCGACATCTCGTTTAGTTATCGAGTTAACGGACTTTAAAGTTTGAAAGAATCTTTTTTTGTTGCCTCAGGGTCAAAATGGAAAATTATAAGAAAAAATAATCGATAACTTTTTTAGCTATCGATAACTGGCTTAAAAATTTATAAATTCCATAATTATCTATTCAACGCAAAGACACTTTGGTCCCCTTTGTCCAAAGTTATCGAAACATTTTATTTAAGTTTTTAGTATTTTTTATTTAGAGCTAATTTTACAAATAAATTATTTTTTTTTTGATTTTTCCAAACTTTAACGCCCTATAACTAAGCGAAGTATCGATAACAAGGCTCTTAATTTCTTTTCTGATTTAGAGCTGTTCTATGTGGTCAGATCACGGGGCCTCGGAGGGATACTATGGATAATAATACTGCCATTTTTTTCATCGTAATTTCAATTCGAGTTATAACAAGTCTATAGGATTTGTTATTAATTGTTTCTTCAATAAATTAAAGAATATGTGAGACTATATACATTGAAAGAAACTACTGTAATTACATCGGTCCGATTTATAGCGTAGAATAAGGCATTACATTTCGATAGTAAAGTTGATCGATTATAGACTTGATTAGTATATTCTCTATGCCGACTGGATGATAATTGTGCTACGCTAAAGTGATAACTATATATCTTTAATAAAATATATATTTTACAAATAAATTATTTTTTTGCATTTTTCCAAACTTTAACGTCCGATAACTAAGCGAAGTATCGATAAAATGCCTCTTAATTTCTCTTCTTATTTTGAGGTGTTCTATGTGGTCAGATCACGGGGCTTCGGGTGGATACTATGAATAATAACACTGCCATTTTGTTTATCGAAATGTCAATTCGAATTATAACAAGTCTATCGAATTTTTTATGAATTTTTCTTCAATGAATTACAGAATATGTGAGACTATATACATTGAAAGAAGCTACTGTAAATTTATCGGTTCAATTTATAGCTTAAAATACGGCTTTACATTTCGATAACAAAGTTTATCGATTATGAACTTGATTAGTTTATTCCCTATGCCGACTGGATGATAATTGTGCTACGCTAAAGTAATAATAAAATATCTATAGTGATAGAAATATTTTTTACAGAGAAATGCAGAATCATATCGCTCATTTAGGGCAAGAGGGTCACATCTAGGGTAATCAAAAACCGCACCGGTTAACCGGTTAATCGGTTTCTCTTTAAAAACCGCCTATCGGTTTCCGGTTTTTCTGCTTTTTCGAATAACTCGAACCGTCGGTTTTTTCAACTCGGTTTATTCGACTTTTCGGTTTTTTGAAACTATTATAAAATAATAAAGAAAATATTTTTGAAACAGGAACCTACCTAAAATTTTGAAAACATCAATATAAAAACCGTTGACATCATTTGTGCATATCCATCGATTTCAAAATTCAGTTTTATATGTATTTATACTGTTTACATTGCTAACTTCTCTATTGACTTCGTCTGTATATTTTATCAAGGGTCTTATTGCGGTATAGAAATTAATTAACAATCCTTTCTAATTGAAATGTAGGTATAAATAAAATACATATGTTCAGTTTCACATTTCGACAAGTTTTCATCTCTATAGTATGCTCAAGGCAGAATCCGCTACTTCTGATAATATATGTATATAATCGGTTTGCCATTTATATGATGCTAAAAGCTAAGATTTTGCCGATCTTCACTATTAGTCAAGTTTTATAAAAATCATAATCAATTTTTTTGAAAGAAGTCTCTTTCAAAATTGAACATAAATATTACAAATATTGCAGAGATTATAATATTATATCATAAATGAAATTGGAACAATTACCTATTATAAATAAAAATATGAAGTGTTTAAAATAAAATTTCTTAATCTTAATTTAATTGGAATATGGTTACATATTGAATTTGCACTACGCTTATTTTACGTCATCTAACAAAATGTTGAGCATTATTTATGCATTTTTATTAAAAAAGAAAAACCGAAAACAACCGGTTCACCGGTTTTTTATTTTCGGTTAAACAGAAAACCGGTTTTAGAGTTAACTTAATTTTCGAAGAAACCGAAAACCGTATTTTCAAAATAACCGGTTTTTTGATCACCCTAGTCACATCTCAAAAAAATATTTTTTTTAAGTGATCGAACCAAATTGTCCTTCATTTCATCGATATCTAGAAACGTATCCATTATTGGGCAGATTTCTGAGGAAGACAACAATATTTAGTATACTTCACATGTTCACATGTCATACCATTCTGTGAAATAGTTATTTTTGAATAGAGTAATTAAAATTTTCCAATTTATAGCGTACAACACAGCTTTGGATAACAAAGTCTATCGAACATTTACTTAATTAGTTTATTCTCTACGCTGAGCGCTAGGCTTTAGTGGAAATGAAATGTACATATATCTATCGCCATCAGAAATGAATGAAAGACAAACAACTAATTCAAAAAAAAAATTTGTGAATCGAAAAAAACGGGATACTTTTACATTTCTGAAGACGAAGGCTATTAGGAGAGGAACTGGACTCTACAAAATTAAATAATTTCTTAAGTTATTATAATCCAGAATGTCTATTACAATTTTCGATACTTCACTTATTCTTACTAGATCTGTAATAGCAGTTACTACATTTATTCCTATTTGTTTGATTTCCTCCATATCTCCATAATTATAGGATAATTTCAGGCCCATTTAAAAGTTTCTTAAAATTGGAAAACACTATTCCTTTTTGAACTTAATGGAATTCTTTATGATATTTACTCTACATGCCTCCTGTTGAGTACATATGTACATAGATATGTGCCTGTATAGCGTTGTAGCTTGCCTTGAGTTGTCACCGAGGAAAAAACATCCCTTTCTATGGTTTGCTGGCTAAGATGAATGAATCTCAGCTAGCAATGAATGGGAATGGGGCATGGGAAAAATGCACTAGTTCAATGTGTATGTGTGTGATATATGAATGTATGTATGTATGTAGATGTCCTTTGCCACGCCATAACCATGGCATTTGTATTGTGTCGCTGTGTGACATTATGGCCAACATACTTACATACATATATGATATGTATGTAAGTATTGGTGTTGTTTTCCGTCCGACATTGAGCGAGTGTGAGTGAGCCTAGGTTAACATTTCCTACTTTTTGCATTGTTATAGAACGCATGCGCATACTTACCCTGCATACCCCAACAAATCAATATTTTTATTATTGCAAAAAGAATACACGCTGCCGCCGCCGCCATTCGCTTGAATAGAAGAGAAATGCAAAAGAAACTGCCATAAAAGCGGCTTAGCAGCAAAAAACAAAACGAAAAAACTTCACTTATATACACATGGATACAATAAATGAAAGCCTATAAGGGGAAAAAATAGAAGCTGACCATAAAACAGAGACCAAACAAATAATAATTTACAAGTTTGGTTTAAATTGAGCAAAGAAATCATGTGATTGGAATTTAATTGAATGTAGTAGGCTGGAATTTAAAATTGACTTTAAATTTTGTAAAAAATTCAAACCCACAGGTCTCAATTTCAAATTTCGGCTTTCAATTTGTTTTTGCTACTTTCATTCCAAAATCGATGACATTAGACCATTTGGCAATCTATTGATCAACTACCACAATATATTATGGCAACAAATTCAAATTATAAACACAATTGATTCATAAACTTTCTCATTAAGTGCGTCAAAAAGTGAGGGAGCGAGTGTGATGGACAAGTGCCGGTATCTGTTAAATAGCACAGCTCCAATAGTGGCACTTCTATAACCAGTCAACCAGTCATGAATCCATCCATCTCCACACCCACAACCGCGCGATCGATTGCTTGGCGTTTACCTTCGACAAAACCTCATTCACTAACCACAAAATAAATTTCATTTTTAAATTGTTAAATATTTTTGCAGTCGTTTTTTTTGTGTGTTAAAATTAAAGTGTGTCAAGAAGTCAATTTTGCAATATGCCGACAAACATCATACTTCAGTTGTTGTTCAAGTATTTTGTGAGTGTGTTTCATATCACAAACTTTTGATCTTTTATAAATTTATTTTTTAAAAATATGTTCGTTAGTATTTCCAAGAAGTTGCACAAGGTTTTAGCTAAATGCTAACAGATCAAGCTTAAAATTAAATTGATAAAAAAAAACAGTAAAGAAGGACGAAGCCTATGATACCCTAAAAATATGTTCGTTAGTATTTCCAAGAAGTTGCACAAGGTTTTAGCTAAATGCTAACAGATCAAGCCAAAAATTAAATTAATAAATACAATTTTAAAGAAGGACGAAGCCTATGATACTCTACACCACCTTGATGGAGCATAATAGGCTCACATACAGTTTCTCTAATTCTCTATTGGACCAAGAAACTACTTTCAATCAAGCTTCCCAGAAATTGGTTAAAAAATTTGGCCTTAAGTTGGATGAATGAACATACATATATGTATATGGGGACTATATCTAAATATAGACGGATTTCCTTCCAATTCTAAATAGCGATAATTTTCGGGTTAATAAACTCCTCTGTACAAAATGCCACAATGATCGTGTGTAAAATACAGCTGGGAAGAAACATATTGACCTACTGGAGCCTAACTAGATATGAACCTTATTCTCAACTAAATGAACCTATTGTGCGAATCAGACACGACTCGCTCAGGTTGTTTTGTAACTGATCGATGACTACACGTACACATTAATTTTATACATCGTGGATCTAGCATAATCTGATTAAGTCCGTTACGATAAATATTTTTCTTATCGAAATTTAAATTCGAATTTTTGCATGTTTACCGAAAAGCTTCAGCAGGTGAACAGTGTTTTTTGCGATATAAATGTAACTTTTTGTTTAATTAAAATCCCTGAAGATGACCAGCGATGTTGGTCAAAATATTGGAGAAGAATAAAAAAAATATTGCTTTTATTTGAATGACCTACAGCCTAACTAAATACAACAACATAAATAACATAGAAGGTCTACGATACTCAAATCAACGTTTATTGATATTTTTACATTTTTTTTGCTAATTTATAGAAGCTTTCTACCTCCATAAATTAAAAGAAACCCATATGGCCCGATTTGTCGTATAAATTATGGCTTTCAATTTCGGTTACAGCATTTATCGAAAATGGGCTTGATAAGTTTATGCAGTATACCGACGATATCAAGAAAATATATCGAGGGTATACTGCAGAAAACTAACTGATCAAGTCCATTTTTATATATTAAAATTTCAATTGGAATTTTTGCAAGTTTATCAAAATTTTTATTAATTTTTTCTCTACTAATTTAAATAAGATCTCCTCCTCTACCATTTAAAAGAAAATTATTTAATTATACAAACCTATTTACAGTGTAAATCATGGCTTTAAATATCGATAACAACAAATATCCAGAATGTCGACTATATACTGTATATATTGGCACATTCATAGATTAGCATAAAAAAGACGATCATTGTCTGTATGCTTGGATGTGTGTTTTAATGTTTTTCGTTCTAAAGAAGTATAAATTTCTGTTTCAATTCGATTTTGCAAGTTTCCATGTTTTCTTGTCTTTAGTTACACCACAAGCGAATATAAAACGTATTTTCAAGGTTTTAATCCAGTACATGAAACCTCTCTATACAGACGTACATATGCATACATACATATAAATATATTCGCATATTCATATTCATAAGTATCTATGATACATACATACATACATATAAAGAAGTTGAATGCAGTCAGAATGATAAAATTGGGAAGAAAATGAGAGTATTATATCTGAGGCCCCCGCAATCTGATCATTAGGATAGGGCGCCTCAAAATAAGAAGAAAATTAAGTGACATGTTATCGGTAGCTCTCTTAGTTATCGGACGTTAAAGTTTGATAAAATCGAATAAATTGTAATATGAAATGGCTCAATATGAGAAAAAAAACGGAAAAAATAAAATTTTTCGATAACTACTTGATTTATTGAAATATTGATTGACAAAATAGATTTTATTTATATATTTATATGAATTACAATACAATGTAAATTAATATGATATTTTGTCGGTCCAGGGAATAGCCGCATTACAAAGATCATGTGGCTAGATTTTTGCAGCGACAGACCAGAGACTCCCGTGGGAATCGAACCCATGATTCACAAACTCATAGGTGAGCAAGCTACCTTCTTGCGCTCAGATTTTATTTATATATATTTTTATTATTTTGAGCTCATTTTAATGAAGAAATCTGAAAAAATTGATTGATTACAGTTATTGAACGTTATAGTTTGATAAAATCGAACAAATATTTAATTTTTTGTAATATGAGCTCAATAGGAAAAAAACGAGAAAAAAATAAAAATTTTCGATAATATTTCGATTTATCGTTATTACGACTGAAAAAAAAACGAATTTGTTTACCTCAAAATAAGAAGAAAAATAAAGTGGCATATTATCGATATCTCGCTTAGTTATTGCATTTTCGGACGTTAAAGTTAGATAAAAACGAAAAAATATTGAATTCGGACGTTAAGGTTTGATAAATTGGAAAAATTTTGATTTGTTTGTAGTATGAGGTCAATATAAACAAAAACAAGGAAAAATAAAAAAATCGATAACTACTTGATTTATCGTAATTTCGAGAAAAAATGAATTTTTATTTTTTTTAATTTTTTGATCTCATTTATTAATGAAATTGGGTTAAAAATATTGATTTTTTTTGTAACATGAACTCAATATAAACAAAAACAAGAAAAAAATAAAAATGTTCGATAACTACTTGATTTATAGTAATTTCTATAAAAAATGATTTTTCATTTTTTTATTATTTTGAGCTCATTTGAATGATGAAATTGGGTAAAACATATCGATAACTTAGTCATTGATTTATCGGTTGTAAACTTTGATAAAATCGAACAAATATTGCATTTTTTGTAATATGAGCTCAATATAAAAAAACGAGTAAAAATAAAAAAAAATAGTTTACTAGTTATCGAAATTGAAAAAACACTATTTTCTGATTTTTTTATTATTTTGAGCTCATCTGAATGAAAAAATCGAAAAAAATCATCAATACTGCGTTATCGGACATTATAAAATCGAAAACATTTTTTTTTTGTAATATGAGCTCGATATAAAAAACGGAAAAAATAAACTTTCTCGACAACTAAAGTAGTTATCGAAAAAGTTAAAAAAAGAAAAAAGAAATGATCATTTTTCGTTAACTACTTGGGTTATCGCCATCTAAAGTAGTTATCGAAAAGTAAAAAAAAAGAAAAAATAATATATAATTTTTCGTTCTCTTGGATTATCGAAATTGAAAAAAATCTTTTTTTTTGTAATTTTTTATTATTTTGAGCTCATTTGAATGAAGAAATCGGGAAAATGTATCGATAACGTAGTCATCGAATTATCGGACGTTAAAGTTTGATAAAATCGAAAAAAATTGCTTTTTTTTGTAATAAGAAAAAAAACGAGAAAAAATGAAATAAAGTTTATTTATGAAAAACTGACTTATTCAAACTTTAAAGTCCGATAACTCGCTAACTTTATCGATTTTTTTTATGGATTGAAAAAACGATTTTTTACTTTTTTTATTATTTTGAGAATTGAAAAGCTGTATTTTTTGAAATTATTTTGAGCTTATTTGAATGAAAAATAGGAAAAAATGTATCAATGACTAATTAACCGAGTGTTGGAATCCGCCAACTTTTGAGCTTTTTAAAGCAATCAAATTATTTCAACGGGAGGGGCTAGGGATTTCTTATAATTTCCCTTACGTCCCTGATGTAACACAATGGACTGGATAGTCTAAGTGAGTTTGTTTTACAGGCTGCCACTCAACCTAACCTACTAACCGAGTTATCGGACATTAAAGTTTGATAAAAATCTAAAAATAAAGTTTTTTATAGTTTTTAATATGAGCCCAATATAAAAAAAGCTGACAAAAAATAAACTTTCTCGATAACTAAAGTAGTTATCGAAAAAGTTAAAAAAGAGAAACAATTAATTAAAATGTTCGTTACCTACTTGAGTTATCGAAATAGAAAAAAAAACTATTTGTTGTAATTTTTTATTATTTTGAACTCATTTGAATGGAGAAGTCGGGAATAAAGTATCGATAACTTAGTCATCGAGTTATCGGACGTTAAAGTAAGATGACATCGAAAAAATATTGCATTTTTTGCAATATGTGCTCAATATGAAAAAACGAGAAAAAATAAAATAAACTTTTCGATAACTACATTGTGAAAATTAAAAAAAAAACTATTTTTACTAAAAACTTATAGAAAATTTTCGTTTCTAATCCCAGTGGATAGAATAAAAAATAATTATTTCAAACTTTAAAGTCCGATAACTTGATAACTTTATAGATTTTTTTAAATTTAACGACATATCGATTAAAAAACTATTTTTTTACTATATTTATTATTTTGAGCTCATGAAGAAATCAGGTAAAATTAATCGATAAACCTTAATGTCCAAAGCCGGCTACAAGAACCGAATTATAAAAGATTTTAACATCTGGAATATCAAAAGCGGACCACAGTTAATTTGCATTGAATCGATATCTATGGAAGTTATCAATTGTTGAGGTAATTATCAAACACAGAAAAGTTATCGACATTTGTTTGATTCTGTACCCACTGGAACGATAGAAATATATTTTTTCAAACTTTAACGTCCAATAACTTGATACCTAAGCGAGATATCGATAACATGCCCTTTAATTTTTATTGCTCTCTCGAAATATGTGGTCAGATAGCGGGGCCTCGGATATCATACACTCTTCCGATTTACAGTGTAAGTCATGGTTTTAAATGTTGATAACAAAATTTATCGAAAATGGACTTGGATCAGTTTATGCAGTGTGCCAAAGATATTTTGTACATAAATCTCGATTGGTATTACTAAACAATCAACTGTATATACAGCATTTTGATAAATATTAAATTTTTTTAAACTTTTTATTTTGAATTTTTGTATGTCCATCGAAATTTTTATTAAGATTTTTCGATAACAAAATAAATCGGAAATTGATTTCAGTCCAATTTATCGAGTACACAGACGATATTTTGCATACAACTCTTCTTTGGTATTAGCAAAACTAAAGCTATTCGTATGTACGTTTGAAATATCGAGGGTTTATAGAATAAACTGACTAATGGCGATTTCGTTTCATTGCCCTTTTCCCGAAAACTGGACTTTTATACCAAATTTTGGAATTTTGAAATAGGAGATCAATTTAAATCGAGAGACTATATCAGTTTTCACCTATACGAGTAAAGTGCAAATATTTTTCTGAATCTCGCATCGACGGGGAAACACTTTTTTCAGAATCGAAATCACCATAAGTCTATTTTGATAAATTGTTTTAATCGAAATTTCCAATTCCAATTTTTACATGCCTATCGTTTAAAATATGCCCTTCTCTATACATTGAAAAACAACTCTTCAATTATATGACCCGATTTTCAGAGTAAGTCATGGCTTTAAAGTTCGATAACAAAATGTATCGAACATGAACTATTAGCCAGAACCATCTACGTTTAAAATATCGAGGATATAAACTGACTGAAGTCCATTTTGTTAATTTTTTTTTTTGCAATTTTAATTCGACAATATTTTTCTTTCAAATAATTTCGATAAATTCTCTTAAACTTTAATTTAACTATTGTCAGCTTCTTTTAGAGACATAATGTATCATCTATGCGAATGGATATTATTCTTACAAAGTCAGTCCATTGAGGAGATTTCTGGTTCTAGGCATACCACCCTCATATGCATTGTACTTGTATTTAACAATGTTGATATTTGTTTATGCACCGCCAAGATGGGCGGACGGACGGACAGCGTTTCGAGCGTAATAAAAGTTCTCACATTTTCTAACTGAGGTAAGAAGCGCAAAAAAAACACAGCAAAAAACGAAGAAGAAGTCTAAAATGGGAAAATGGAGAATATAAACTAATGGCAGCAGTGGCAAAGGCAAAGTCAAAACTTATATCAAGTCCACATATGTTAAGTCTCCGTTGTTGTAGTCGTCGCCAACGTCCAACGTCATCATCGTAATCATAGTATTCGCCGACTAAGAAGACGACGACGATGAAAATTGTTGTTGTTGTTGTAGTTAACTTAAAGTTTATCTTTGTACAAATCATTTGTTGTATTATTATGTTCGGTTCTCATGTTGTTGCCGCTTATGATGATACTCGTATGCTGTTCTGCTTCCTGGTAGGTAATAAATACTACGTACGATACGAGTATCTTTTGGATACAGATGGACGGAGACGACAACGCACAGACGAATGGGCGAACGGACAGAGTTACGTACTTTTAAGCGCTGTTAGCCGAGAACAGTGAAACGGCCAAAGTACCTCATTATTGTTAACCTGGTTGTTTTCTGTTTCCAGATTTCAGATTTCATTGCCTGTCGTTTTGAAATGGCCTACCTCTTTGGTATTTTGAGTAAACTCTAACATGTGCGTGTGTTTGCTAAAATTTCAGTTTCGCTGGATGTTTTCTCTCCAATTTTTTGATAGTACATATTTTCCATTATAAATGGGGAAGTTGTAGAGCGGCCTATAGTTGGCTCGGTTTGTGGGGCTCATCATTATCAGAGCCACCAGTTTTTTTTTGGCCCAGTCATTGTAATTAAGCTTCTTTTTTCTGTTGCCCGACTCAGTTGGTCCCAGAATATGATCTCAATGTAGTTGAGGTTGGCCGGTCGCTTGGTAAGGGAGGGGGGCTATATTTGTGTGTTTTTGTTAAATGTAGGAACCTTATTAAATGTTATGATTAATTATGAAGTTCTTGTTTTTATTGTTCACATGAATGGAGGGGAGTCGAATGGCTGACTTGACTTGGCTTGGCGCGCTTGGCTTGGTTTGTTTGGCTTGGATGAATGAAGAACGAACAGCCATGCTTAGATGTTGGCATAAAATTAATGTGTTTTTTGTCTTATTTTATACATATGTATATTTTTAGATTTTTTGACTGTAGTATAGTACATTTAGTAGGTTTGTGCTATTAGATTATGATGATCTTTTTTTTTCTTACCAAAGTCAAAGCCATATCCATATCCGAAGAAGACAAATATTGTGTCTAATTTAGATGATGTCATAAAAAGTTAAATATTTTACACAATTCTGGTTAATTAAATAAGCAAATGACTTAATTATAATTATATTAAAAGTACTACAACGGTTTTCGCTCAGCTGAGATCACCTTTAATTCGATGTTTTATTCAAATACCAGTTGTACCAAGGGCCTGGAATTCTAGCCGATTACTTATTGTAGTTTCACTAAAATTACTATGCAACAAAAATTTTTTTTGTGTCCAAGACCTAAAATCTTTTTTTCGTGTAGATTGAGGCATAATATTATGGTAAAGTTTTTTTAAAAAATTGTTTCTTTAAACTCCAATTTTCATGGAAAGAACCTTTAGTATTTGGAACATATTTTTTTGACCCTTTAAATTAAAAAGAATTATGAGGACTACAAATGTGGGGAATATTACTTCCACGAATATACAGCGGTTTAGTAATTGTCGTTAAAACAATTAGAATTTTTTTTTTTTAATATCAGTTTTTGATGTCACCTAAATTCTTCTATTGGATATACGATATATAGCAGTAGTTCGTCCAAACTGTTATATGGCATTGTGGTATGTTGGGCGGCAACTGACAAACTAACCATCACCAACCTTACTATCAAACTTCAGAGAACTGCCTGCCTGTGCATAAGCGGAGCCTTAAGGACTACAGCGACTGAGTCTCTACAAGCCCTACTCCATATAATGCCGATTAATATTGTGGCGAGAAAAGTTGTAACCAGAGCGGCACTTAGATTAAACTGCCTATCAATGTGGAGGTACAAGAACTACGGTCACATGACGATATCAAAGTGTAGTGCTATGGTAACCGACCGAGTGGACTATATACCAACTGTGTACACCTTCGAGAGGAACTACATCACTATGATACCAATCAGAGACGAATGGGTTGGCAGAATGCCAGGTAATAGAAACCATCTCCACTTTTATATGGATGGTTCGAAGCTTGGTGAAAAGTTTGGCCTCGGAGTACGCTGTGAAGAACTTAGTTTGGATATAGCTCACAGACTACCAGATACCTGCAGTGTCTATCAAGCCGAAATAATGGCAATATGGGAAGTCTCCTAGTGGCTGAGTCGCAACATAGTAACCAACACTGGCGTTGTCATTTACTCGGACAGCCAGGCTGCCATCAATTCTCTGGAGGCCAAATCCCTTAATTCACAAACAGCCCTCGACTGCCGCAGATCTCTCAACGAGATGGCTGAGCAGTTTAATATACACCTCATATGGGTGCCTGGGCATGGAGATATCCCGGGGAATTGCAAATCCGATGGACTTGTCAGGAAAGGTCCGACATTACAAATTCTCGAAGAATTTGCATATATTGGTGCGCCACTATCCACGTGCAAGCTTTGGCTTAGGCATGATGCAATCAGGCAGTCCAACGAAAGATGGAAAGAAATCGACACATGCATGGTAGCTAGACAAATCTGGCCAAGGTATGAACTGAGAAGGTCAAAATATCTCCTCGCACTAGAGAGGAAACGATTGTCTACGTTGGTATCAGTTCTGACGGAAAACTGCCCGAAAATTGGGTATTGACTTCAATGACATCTGCAGAAGCTGTGGAAAAAGTGTAGAGCATTGATCACTTGCTATGTGACTGTTCCGCTTTGAATAAACGACGGCTGGACATACTGGGGTCGGCCTTTCTAGGCAGTCTATTAGATCTTTCCAGTACCGATATTGATACTATCGATAAATTTGTATATCAAAGAGTTGGTTTCGATGAGGGGCATTTCAGCCTGTGGTAACACTAGGGACCTAAATTGGTCTATGTGAGGCAAAAAGCGGCTGCCTCCTTAAAAAAAAACCTACAATACGTCGTGCGTTGGCATAATTATTAGGTGCACTCGTAAGGTTTTTTTAATTCTCCACTCTAGAGCAGAGGGGGTATATACCCGTATTCCTTGCTAGAGCCCAATCGAATCGAAGGAGTGACCTAAGACCATACGTATGTTTGACGAAAATCCATTTTAGGACAATTTAAGACATTTGAACAAGGTCCGTCCGTATATCTCTCTGTCTGGTTGGTGGGCATGATAACTCTCGGAAGGAGTGACGGATTTACTTCAAATTTGATATGTGTTCATATTTATTTCTATTTCAGCCTTAGTTTGAAGGTGGGCCATATTGGTCCACTCCTTGGAGTACCTCGCCAACAAACGAATAAAATCTAGTGAAATATTGATTCTCTAATAACATCTGCACTACCTATCCGAATGATCTGCAATACCGCGAACAGACAATGAAGCCGACCAAAATTTTCGGCGGCGGCGGAGCATGGAAAAATATTGATAGGCGGCGGCGGCTGATCGGCTGAGCCGATCAATTTTTAACAATCGGCTGAGCCGGTAAATTTTCCACAATCGAAAGCGCACGAATACGAATGTAATTCTCCTGTAAAAGTGGCTTTTTTTTTGATATTTAGCGTTAGAGGAAAAAACTTAAAATTAACAAAAAGTTATGGAAGTTTGATATAATATTGAAAATCGGTTTAATAAATCTTCAATGGTTGATACATTTGTTATTAAGTTGACAATCCATGGCCAAAAGGAATTGGGTCGTTCCGGAGTTTTGATCCGATGGTTTTGGGCCTCAGTATTTTTAAAAGTTATGGACGAAATACTAAGATTGGTCTCTTAATTTTGGCGCTTTTCTTCTATTTCTGCACATATGAATTTTAAACGCCCTTGCGAATATTCTGTGAAAATTTGAAAAAAAATCGAGGGAAACAATTTTTTGGAACTCAAACTTTTTTAAACGTAGACTTTGACAAAATCGGTTCAGCTGTAATTTTCGTTTTTTTAATAAAAGATAGCCATATCTTATATTAACATTAGCAACTTTTTATAAACTTTGTACGCTACGCTTTGTACTTAACTCTAAATATTGCAAATTCCGAACCTAAGGTATCACTACGTAGTCGCTTTCTAAATTTTCATGGTTGCAAAAATAAAATCTTCTTGACTCACCAAATAAAATTCGGCGGCTGAGTTTCAGCCGATATGAGCCGCTAAAATCGGCGGCGGCGACGGCTTGT
Organism: Eudasyphora cyanicolor; assembly: GCA_963930755.1. Taxonomy (NCBI): domain Eukaryota; kingdom Metazoa; phylum Arthropoda; class Insecta; order Diptera; family Muscidae; genus Eudasyphora; species Eudasyphora cyanicolor. The sequence goes on along the minus strand of OZ005738.1, from coordinate 5,398,951 downwards.
AAAAAATCATCGGCGATGGCGCGCCGCCGGTTTGCGCCGCGTCGGCTTCATAGCCTGACCGCGAATAGTTATTGTTGATATGTCGCTATCACCTTGAGAAAAATGGTCAAAGTGACCTAGCCCCTTTTGATACCTCACACTCAAAGGGACCATTTGTATAAAAATTTAACAGCTTATAACTTTAAAACCAGTGAAAATATGTAAATACTTGCAAGTTCGTGTAGTGTACTAATTTTACAGTACCTATGGTTCCGTAAAAAGTAGGCCTTGCTTTCAAGCTCCCTTGTTTGGCAGCTCCCACACATAAAGATTGAATGGCTCATAACTTTAATGCCAGTGCACATAAACACTTCCAGTAAAATGTCTTTGAAGTAACTACCCTAAGAAAAAAAATATTTGGGAAAAATTACATTGATAAGAGAGATATTCCAACTATTTTCCGGTATGTAAATATAAAATATTTGCTCCAAAGTATATTTTATTTAAATTTTGATCCCAAGCATATTTTGTTTCCTGTTTTTTTCTCCGTGTACTGTTCAGGTCAAAAAAGTTTAACTCACGTATAACTTCCCAAAAGTTCTATAGGAATCATCTAAATGTCTTTATACCCTCACTTTAGTGGGGGAGGGTATATCATTTGCTACGGACCAAAAGTGTAACACATCTAAGGAGTGACATAAGACCCCAAGTATGTTCGGCGGAAATCCGTTTTAGCAAATTTTAAGCCATTTGAGTGCGCACAGTTGGTATGTGATAATATTTTTTTTCTATCTCAGGCTAAGTTCAAAGATGTGCAATATTGGTCAACTCCTTCTAGTACCTCCATCACAAAGGGTTAAAATTTAGAGAAAATATTGATTCTCAAGTAACTTCTATACTACTTATCCGAATTTTCTGTAATTCTACACATAGCAATAATTTATATGTCGCTTTCAACTTCAAAAAAAATTGGGCGAAGTGGCCCCGCCATTTTGCTACTTTTTGACAATACGTCGTACGTCGCCCTATGAATTAGGAATACGACTTATATTCACAATAGTATTTCAAAGACAGAGTTGTTTGCAAATCAGCTGTGATCACGATTTAAGCTAAAGACTCTTAAACAAACTAATTCAAATCTGGATTTTTGCAGTTTAGATACTAAATAAAAAGAATTTTGATTTATCAATCGGAATGTTTTTAGACAAAGCCACTGGAGAGCAACTGGTGTTACTCTATTTAATCAAAAAAAAAAACACAAACCCCCGCTCCACCTTCCTCCCTCCTCTTTAACTATGCGAATCACAAAACATGAACGGTGTCATTTCCTATTTCCGGTTTCAAATGTTTCAAAAACGTTATGCATACAAATTAAGTCATTCAATTTCGAATATATTTTCATTCATAAGTCATTGGCGGGGGACAGTGATTAATTTTAAAAATGCCAATAATTTTAATATGCAGGAAAACAAACAAAAAAACTCCTTTGAAAAGAATGACGAAAATTCATTGAAAAAAAATAAGCAAAGTAAGGAAGGTCTTGCTCTAAGCCACAAATGTACTCATCATTATTGTATGTAGGTCGAATTAACAATAAAAATCTTACTGCCAATTTGGTTTTATGCATTAGTTAAAACCTCCCTATTTGTAAGTTTCTTCAAATTGGTTCTAAAAAAAAATAATTTATTGCAACAAACCAAAACCGTTGTTTTTTTGGTTTTACTTTTTTTCTATAGATATTTATGTTAATCTTAACATGTCTCGCCATTAATAAAAATTGGTTAAAGCCAAAAGAGCATCTATTCAAAATAGAAAAAAACCAAACTGGTTACCGATTAATTTAGTTACTGCTGCTAGTTGCTATTGTATTTTGATTATTGTTTTTTTTCTTTGGTTGTTGTTGCCGTTTTGTAGTGCTCGTTTTTAATTTCCGCAAAATTTTACATAATTTTGCATGTTTCGCCTGTTGTTTTGGTTCCAAACACATCATCTGCTGCCGTTTCTTCGACACGGTTAACCTTCATGCGATTTGCGCGAAAAACAAAAAGAAAAACACCAAAAATAAAGTTCATGAACTCGAGAGTGTGTATATTACGTTGTATTCGAATTTTTTCGTTCATCAAAACGAACCGAAAGAAGCAGAGACTGATTATTTTCGAGGGGTATCAACTAACAGAAAACGCAAACGAAAAAAAACAGCAAGCCGAAGCTTGAATGCGGAGGTAGACGAGGCAAGAAATTCAAGTTCAGGGATATATCAGCTGCATATAGACTGACTATACATATGTATATATATAATATAGTGCATTGCCAATACACTTAAGAAAATTTGTGGTAGAATGGTCGGTCATACATTTGGACTCGATTGGAGCACTCTAAATGGGTCAAAGTGGGATTTTTTCCGGGACATCAGAATTAGTTTTAGAGGTATGGTTCCTTCGGCAAAGTTTCTTATTTTGATGCCTAGAATACGATTTTCACTGAGCAATGGGCGATTTTTAAATCGACCCGCCCTAGTAAAGATATTCCACAAAAATGTTCCTCGTTGTGTTTTAAGTAATACTACAGGGTGGCTGATGAATATTGCTACATTAAAAAACTCAAATAACTTTTCAGTGTATGGAATTCAGTTTTCTTTTATTCATGTTAAAGCTCATTAAATTTAATTAAATATAGCCTAATTAGTTTTAAAAATAATGGAATTTAAATGCCCCCCCCTGCTCGTTGATGCATGTGCGGCATCTTACCAAAAAGTTGTTCATTACTGCTTGGAGAGTTGAGACGGGAATAGCCGCAATTGTTTCTCGAATGGATTGCTTTAGTTCATTCAAATTTGTTGGTTTTGCTTTGTAGACTTCCTGTTTGCAATAACCCCACAAGAAAAAGTCAGGTGCAGTAAGGTCATGCGACCTGGGGGGCCAACGGAATGTGGAGTTTCTGGATATCAGCTTATTGGGAAATTTTCGCCGCAATTCTGTCATAACAGGCCGGGCTATGTGAGGAGTTGCACCATCTTGCTGAAACCACACAGAGTTGAAAGAAATTCTCATTCGGCGTAATTCTGGATAGAAAAACTCTCTCAACATGCTCAAGTAACGGCCTCCCGTAACTGTAACGGTGTGACCGTTTTCTTCGAAGAAGTAGGGCCCGACAATGCAGCGTGATGAAACTGCACAACACACTGTGACACGAAGTGGATGCAATTCCGTCTCATGGAGTATCTGTGGGTTGGAAGCACTCCATATTCGACAATTTTGTTTGTTTATGTTGCCGTTTAAATCGAAATGGGCCTCGTCAGACATGAAAATACAGTTCAACATGTTTCCGTCCTTTTCCACCATCTGAAGCATCTTCTGGCAAAATTCCAAGCGAATCGGGAAGTCTGCTGAGTTCACTTTGTTGGCCATTTGAATTTTATATAGGGGAGTAACTCCAAATCTTTGTGCATAATTGACTGCAATGACTGTCTGCTTATACCCATTTGAGCAGATAAGGTTCTTGTCGAAACTCTTGGATTGTTTTGTATGGCATCAGCTACAGCAGCGATTGTTTCCTCCGTCCGAACTGAAGGGTTTCGATGGTAAGGTCTTCTGTTGACTGTCCCATGCTCGGAAAAATTTTTAACATGTCTCTTTATGGTCCATCTGCTCGGTGGATTGCCGCCAAACGTGCCCCTATACTCTCTTTGGACCGAAACTACGGAGTTCAGTGCGTAGTAGCGGCGGACAATCCAAATTCTTGTTTCAATGTTCCAGTTATCCATTTTTGTTAAATCTAAAAATCAATCTGCAAAATAAAAAAAAATTGACCAGATTCATTAAATAGAAAAAAAGTTATTAAATTTTTTTTTTGGTAGCAGCTTTCATCATCCACCCTGTATGTGTGGAATTGCGGAAGATTCCAATACGTAGTATAGAAGATATTAAGGAATACCTTTTAATTAAATTTTAACCCTTTATGGGCGAGGTGCTCGAGGAATTGGACAGATATGGCCAACCTTCAAACTTAGAGCGAGATAGAAAAAATATGACCACATACCAAATTTGAAGTCAGTTGGTTACTCTTTGCTAGAGTTATCGTGCGCACCAACCAGGACGGAGGGATGGACGGACATTATTCAAATAACTTAAAATGGACCAAAACGGATTTCCGCCTAATATACCTGAGGTCTTTGGTCATTACATCCATGTGTTACATTTTTGGCCTGCAGCAAATGATAAATGTATACCATTTCACAATAGTGAGGGTATAAGAAAAGGATTTTTTAAAAATCTCTTTCTACGAGTACTATCAAAAGTGTTTGTTTCTGTTTTCAACTTGGTTTTATTTTCTCCTTAAGGAGGCTGGCCTTTAAAAAAATGGAATAAGATTAGGTTTAGGTTAGGGTGTCAGCCAGCTTTGCCAGCTCATATATACTAATGTAAGTCCCTAGTGATACCACGGGCACAGATGCCCGTCATCGAAACAAACCTGTTTAATAAATAAAGTTATCAATAGTACGAATATCGGTACCTATAAGATCTGTCAGACTTCCTAGAAAGGCCGACCCGAGTATATCTAGACGTCGTTGACTTAATGAGGTACAGTAGCAAAGTAGATGCTCAATGATTTCCACTTCCTCCGCATCACCAAATCTGTAGGAGTGCAGAAGTCATTGGACTCAATACCTAACACGCCAGTTCGTCGATGAGGCACTGTCTCATCAGAACTGACACTAACGTAGGCAGTCTTTGTCCCTTTAGTGCGAGGAGACATTTTGACCTTTTCAGTTCGTATCTTGCCCAGATTTCTCTAGGTACCCTGCAGGTGCCTGATTGCTTTTTGCCTAAGCCAAAGCTTGTAAAACTGCAACGTGTCGCACCAATATATGCAAATTCTTCGGGAATTTGTAATGTCGTCCCTTTCCTAGAAAGTTCATCGGCTTGGCAGTTTCCCGGGATATCACCATGTCCAGGTACCCATATGAGGTGCATGTAAAACTGCTCTGCTATCTCGTTAAGAGTTCTGCGGCAGTCGAGGGCTGGTTGTGAATTTAGGGATGTGGCCTCCAGAGAATTGATGCCAGTCTGACTGTTGGAGTAAATGACAAACTTTGCAACTAAGCTACTTTGCAACGAAGCCACTTGGCGACTTCCCTTATTGCCATTATTTCGGCTTGATAGACACATTAGGTGTCTCGTTCTTTACCGAGTTCTTTGCAATGCACTCCGAAGCCAACCTTATCATCAAGCTTCGGTCCATATGTGTAGAAGTGCAGATTTTTCTATTTCTAGGTATTCTGCCAACCCAACTGCTTGGCAGGTATCTTATTGATGAAATTCCTCCTGAAGGTGTACAGCGTTGTTATATAGTCCACTAGGTCGGTTATAATAGCTCTACATTGTGATATCCTCATGTGGCCGTAGTTCTTATGTCTTCGCATTGATAGACAGTTCAATCGTAATGTCGCTCTGGAGACAACTTCTCTCGCCACAGTATCAATGGGCTGTAGATGGAGTAGGGTTTGTGATAATTGGAATGAGAAAAGATATTTTTTTTTGTATTTTTCCTATTTTTTATGGATATTTTTTTTTGTGACGATTGTTAGTAAACCACTGTTTCTACACAGAAAAAATGTTGTCATAAAATTAAAGATTGGGTCAAAGACGTCTTTAACCTCTGAAGTACTAAAACCAATGAAATTACCAATATTTTAAGTACAAAATGTACTTATTTAAAAGACTAAGGACGTCTTTGGAGCCATCCTTTAATAGTATGACAACATTTTTTTCAGGGTACGTGAAAAAGAATTTCCAACATTCCGGCTCTAACGCATTTATACTATACTATACTATATAACATTTTTACGTTGAAAATCGTTTCAATAAACCGCCCATAACATTTTATGAATAAGGCCCATAATATATAAATATAGTCAAAATTCTAAAGATAGATCCCATGAAAATTGGAATATTTTTTTTGCAAAAAGGTTACGAAGGAGTATTTTATTAAAGAAAAGCTGCATAATATTCTACTTTTTCGCTGAAGTGCAGTTATATATCGATGCATCCATCCTAAAGTATGCCAAGTTGAAACAGGTAAATTATCTCAGGAGAGGCTATCAAAGTTCTATGAAATTTTTAAATTTGTATGGAATTCCTTGGTAATGCAAATCGAGTGACCTCTACTGTTTTATGCATAACTCTGGGATTGGGTTAACTGATAAACACCCAATTTTGTTTGAATATAATTTGGAATATTTAGAATTCCCTTAAAACAAGCTAAGTCAACTTGGCATACTATCGATATTAAAGATATGTGACTCAATTCATTTTTTCCAATGACTGTATAAGAATTTTAAATGTCTATTTTGGCGGTAATTCATAACCTATATTCGTTAAGTCATCCCCTTAAATTAACTATGTACTCGTATTATGTTAAAGTCAAATTTCAATGGCGAACACAATAATTTGCAGTATTAAACTCATATAGTTAATAAATAAATGTCTGTCTATTCTGTTTTTTTTCTTCTTCTTCTTCGAACACACCCAACCTATGTTTTGAACAAATAGGTTTTTGTGAAAACCACGTATCGCGTCTGGCGTTATGAATAAAAAAAAAACAGCGTCAAAACAACGCACTTTTAAACAATGCAAAATGAATTGATTTTTTGCGTTTTTTTTGCAAGTATGTACTCGAAACAAACAGACGGACGGGTGGTCGGTCGGACGGATAGAAGGAGGTATGCATGTTTTTTTTTCTGTGACTGAGGTACAAGTAAAAAGACCTAGACCTACCTTTTCTGAGTGTGGCATTTTTTTGGTGTACTAACCTTGTAAAAAACATGCATACAAGTACGAGTACAAAACAAAAAAAAAGGTAAATACTATGATTTTTTATTTTTATTATTTATATTGAAATCAGCGCATGTATAACCAGTATGCACTGAGCGACAGGAAATCTTCGGCAGGCTTTGAACTTTTTAGAGTTTCAACAAAAGAGATATTCCGTACGGTGTAACAAGAAAAAATATAGATAAAGTGCAAAAATCCACCTTGGGCAAAAAAATTGTATGGCCATTAAATTATTAATTGAGCCAACTTGACTAAACGAATGATGCAGAAGTTCTTATTTTTGGGGCTACTTTCACGTCCAATTATAAAAAAACCATGTGTTGTACACATGCCAAACACAACAACAAAAAACACAAACACAAACAAAAAAACTCGTTAAATTCCAGCAAAAGCCCCCTTTGGCCTGTTCGAGACACTAGGTTGAATGAATTACATTACTTATACGACATGGTGTTCGAAGCAATAACGATACCAGTAAAGAGGACTTTGACTAGAATTTGATGTTATATTTTTGGTTTTGGTGTGTTCTGACAAATTTAGTAAAATTTTATAACCTACTTTTTGTAGAACATTTCACCACCGCCCTCCCCATTTTAAGGCTTGTTTTTTATGATTTATTAAAATAGATCCAAAAATTACCGTTATGTGGAGGAGCTAGAGGTTTCCTATGCCTATTCATCATAAGAATGTGAAAAAGGGGGAAATATTGAAATCGCTCTAAAATGAAGTACATACGTAAACTTTCAAACGCCGATACACGTGTTTTCTTTTTATACCCCCTCTATCAGAATGCTTAAAATCTTAAATACTTAAAAAATTTAACAAATTGCGTATTACTTAGTTGGTTGTGGGCCATAACAGTCCCAAAATCTTCAACATTACACTTGATCGTCCTATTTGATATTATTTTTTAATTAACCTGTATCTTCTTCTGTATCTGCAGGCTGTCTCCAAAATTTGTTAAGCTGAGCTTATCAACTATTTATTAGTTATAAAAGTACTGGAAATCTCATAGATATGTTTGATAAAACGGAACTGAAATAGTCTCTGAAGTTGTTTGGTTCACAACCTATTAACATCCAAAAAAATCACGGTGATATTTATGCCTTAGGAGCGTATGAATAATTTAATTTTTCAAAGCATTCACACGTTGTTCAGTGGACAATGCTTAGTTGTGGGTAGCCATATCAGAAAATATTTTTTGATATTAGTTTTTGACATAAACAGGGTAAATTTTTTGCACCTACCCCACAAATGCCCAAAAGGCTGAGCACTTTAAAATATCTCAAGAGTAATAATTTCATAGTTTGTACCAATGTATCCTTTCTTTTTACCCATTTGGTACCTCCCACATATGTGCAAAATAACCAAGAAATAAATGCCCCATTAATTTGAAATTCCATATAACGGAATATTTCCAATTCCAATTTTCATATAACTAAATCCCAGTACTTTGAACAAAATTATCATAAAATTAAACAATGGCTCCAAAGAAGTCATTATCCTTGGAAATAAGTACATTTTGTACTTAAAATATAGATAATTTAATTAATATTAATTAAATGTTCTTAATTTTAAGTAAAAAAGGTACTTATTTCAAAGATGAATGGAGTCTTTGAAGCCATTCTTTAATTTTATGAAATTTTTTTAGATATACATATATGGATAATTTAATTAATATTAATTAAATTTTCTTAATCCTAAGTAAAAAACCTACTTATTTTAAAGATTAATAACGACTTTGAAGCCATTCTTTAATTTTATGACAAAATGTTTTTCACTGCAAGTTTACCCCATCCGAAATTCTTTGCCATGAGTATGATTGCCTCCACATCACAACAATAGAAATTCCGACTACAAATGCCAAAAATATTACTTTCATTTGAAATTGAGGGTTTTTTTTTCTTCGACTATAAATGAATAAATTTGTTGTGTTTCAGTTTACTTCTATTAAAGACATTTAGCTTTGAATACCACCCTCTAACGCACATTAGGAAGCCCTCCTGATTCCCACCACACCACTCGCACCTTCCGCCGTTGAGTGTCATAGAAATAAGTGTCAACTACTACCACAACTACTGTACGATGGGCTGTCTAATTGAATTCATAGCGGGGGTGGTGCTGGTGGTGGTTGGACGACAATCATTAACTTTCGCCAAAAATGTACTCGACTTGAGATTTGTGGTTAAATGTAGCTGTCAGACCACGATGACCAACCAACCAACACGACCACCACCGCCAACACCACAACCGCCATTGCCATTACAAGCGGCAGCAATACATTTCTCTATTTGCCTTTTCATTTGTTTTCTGTGAAATACTTAAATATACACATGTATCTGACACTGGGCTACAGAAAGGTTTAAAATTAAGGTAAATTAAGGTTATACAGGAAAAGCTTTGCAATATTTGTACTTTTTTCCTTTAGTTCCCAACTTTAGATCAAGGATTGTAAGCGTATACATAACATATGTTGTCTTTAAATATCACTTATGCGCCCCAATGTCAACAATGCTGAACAATCACTTCAGAATTTCACAAAATGATGAATTTGAAGCGAAAAACTTAAAAATTATTAAAATTTTTTCAAAAAAATTTTTTTTTTCGGAATGTACATCTGAAACCGCTGATGGGATGAAAATAGGTGAAATGATACTAGAAGAAGATGAGGGCTGCATAATTAGGATTCTTTAAGGCTTTTCTGAAACAATTACGTTAAATGGTTCTCCAGTTATGCTAAAATACATATATGGTTGAACCTCAATTTTTTTTAGAGGTATATCTTTATTTTGATTGATAAACAAGTCCCACCCCACTAATAAACCACAAAGCTCTTAAAGGGAATTACCTAAGCTTTTTTGAGCAAAAAAATATAACCAATGCTTTTTTTTACAAAAATTTCAAAACAAGGTTTAATTTCGAAAAAAATCACAGTAAATTTTTGACGATTTTTTTATTATCTTAAAAAGATTAAAGGAAAAACTATCGAAAACACTAGGCAAAATTTTCTAAATACAATAGGATTATTAGTTATATGGATGGAAAAAAAGGTCCGTTTGAGTAAAATTTGAAAATTCAACACCCTTTAACTCTGACAGTCCTTAACCGATCTCGTTGAAATGTTGTGTCATAACTACTATCCAATAGAACTAAACATGGTGCAAGTTTCATCGCTATCAGAAGACATCGCTTTTAAAAATTGACTTACTTGACATGTATGTATTCCCCATATTCTTAATCGTCGTAAAATTCTAAGACAATTTAGTCATGTCCTTCTGTCCGTCCGAAAATAACATTGTACAACAATTGCGAACTTTTTCCAAAATAACGGGGTTCTGACAATGAATACAAAGATAACGTGTATTGGCATTTTGAAAGATCACAACCGAATTTTACTTTTTGTCTGTTCGTGCAGAATATCGGTATATGAAACTATGTGTTCTTACATCTGAGGTCTGACGTATGTTCAGCCATTTTGTGGAAAACATTAAGGCCACTATTTTTGTGGAACATATTAACCCTCTAGCTACCACATAACGGTAATTTTTTGCTCTATTTTAAAAAATCGTAAAAAACACCCCTAAAAAATGGGGAAGGTGGGTATGAAATGTTCTACAAACACACCAAAGCCCCAAACTTATCACAAACACCAATAAAAAGTCAAATTCCAGACAAAAGCATCCTTTTTGAATATTCGTCAGCAATGTTATTCATACGCTCCATTGGTCGAGGCAATAATTTAACTGATTTTAGGTGTTTGTGTTAAGTTTCGGGATTTGATGAGTTCTGACATATATAGTAACATTTTATGGCAAACTTTTTTGTAGAACATTTCTTCCCCGCCCCTTTATTTTTTGTGTAATTGAGCTAGATGACTGAAATTTAGTACAGATACTTCTTATAGCTACACGTAATTTGGGATTGAAAATGGACATTACCGGTTAATTTTTTGATATAGTCCTCATTTATAGCATCTGTCCGATTTGACTTCTTAACGCCATAGAGACAACAAATTTCCACTGGTCGACATGGTGTTCGAAGCAATAAAGATACTACTAAAGAGGTATTTGACTAGAATTTGATTTTTTTGGTGTTTGTGTTAAATATTGCGCTTTAGAGTGATCTGACACATAAGTAAAATTTTGTGGCCAACATTTTTGTACAACATTTCATATATACTGTGGAATACAATCCACCGTAGAGGGTATATAAGATTTGACATGGCCGAACTGAACTCGTGTTTACTTGTTTTGTACTTCACTTTCTTGAGGATCTATGACTGTAGGCTTAATACATAGAACTACAGCCACTCACTATTAGGTCCTTAGATTTCAACAGAAAAGTCTGAATTTTTTTACATTAATTCTCTTTAATTTTTTGTAGTTTAGTGTATTACAATGAAATTCATAAATAGGCCGAACGAGCGTATTTACTTTAATACTTTTTTTGTGGACAATTCTAACCTACGGCATTTTTGCTCGGCCTTCGCTATTTAGACGTGATCGCTACACCAAAAAAAAAAGAAAAGAAATTGCAAACCATTTCTGTTCAAGTTTATTTTTGATATATTTTCAATACGTTATTGAAACATTGTGGCTGGTGATGGTGTGTCTAAATGGCAAAGCAGAAAAAACACATCAATACAAATTGTTGGGAATCGGAAATTTTTAACATTGAATTATGATTATTTTTGGTTTCAATTGTTGTGGTGGCGGCAAAAAAATTAGAAAAAAACACTCGCGCACCGACACCAAAATTTGTTTGGCCATAGAAAAATAATGATGACTGTGGCGGTGGCGGCGGCCGGCTTCATGGCACAAGCAAGCAGCATTACTTTGCAAAAAACAATCCCCTCCAAAAAATAACAAAAGCAAAAAAACTAAACATTATTGTGTTGTACTTAAATAAATGATAGGTGCTGGAATTGTATGGCCCATGTTGGCTGGCAACAACAAAACATGGATGATGATGATGAGAATGCTGAGGATGGATGGTGGTTATACCAAAAGCTTTGCCTCCAACACCACCACCACTACTACTACTGGTGGCTACAACAATCAAAATAAAAAATAATAACAATAATAATAAAAATAATGAAATATAATAATGCATTCATTATTAAAAATCATTTCAAGTACATTTTGTATTTGTGGATTTTTTCTCTTCTTTTTTGACAATAAATTCGTAAATTTTCAAGTACACGCTCGCTCGTTTAACACAAAACACCATCCCGCCGCCGCCGTATCCAAATGAAATTTTCGTGCAAAAATCACAATGAAAAAAAAAACAAACAAAAATAAACACACAAAAATTCGACAACAACAAAATCTGGGTACTTGAATTTGAAACAAAACAAGACAAGCCAAGCAAAGCAACAACAACTACAACAACAGCAAATTTTTATGAAGCTACCTTGAATAATAAATATACGATACACCACAACACGGCACGATATGACGATACGAAACGATATTGAAGTTAAGTCTAGCATTTAAGTAGTTTTTAATTCACTTTTCCTCCTGGGAACTATTAGGGGGCGGAAAAATTAATGGCAACATCTAACTTTGAAATTGATCATTTGTGAGTTGTAAAGTTCTCATAAAACATAAAGAAATTGAGTGTAAAATATATCAGCTAAACATTTTAATTATTTCTGGGTATTATAATGCTTAAAATATATTCTATAACATAAAACATCCGTCTGTCCCATTTCAGTCTGTAAATATCATTTACAATTTCTTTATCAACATTTAAAATGGTTTGTCATATACTTTACGTTACGTTACGCCAACTCAATAATTGCAGCTGTACGTAAGCCCTGATTCACACTCGTCAATTTTTTCCAAGCAAATGTCAATGTTTGTAGGTGGGAGAGGCAGAGAGCTCTTTCCGCCTGCCTCTCTCTCCAACAAACTTTGACACTTGCTTGGAAAAAATTGCCGAGTGTGAATCAGGACTTAGGTATATGATTTGGCTACACTTAGAGCATATTTTTACGATATTTTCTATTAGTGTGGGAACAAAAAGTGGTAATAAGCGTATTTTCGTTATATGCTGGCGTTTTGCAGTTTGCAAATAAAACAACTTACATATTTGCAGTAACTTACTTGTTTTCACTAACTGACCCATTTCCTGTAACTGACACATTTTGACTAACTGGTAACAAAAGCGTTGTGACTCGCAAAAGTTCTAGCATGAAACTTCTCTCTGCCAAATTTCATAAAACTCGGATTTTAAATAAATCTTCTATAGCACTTTAATGCAGGATCGGATGGAATGCATATATTGGGCTATATATAAATCTGAACCGGTTTCCTTCAATTACAAAGTTTGAAGGAAATCGTTTGTGTGTCAAGAAACTTTACTCTACCAAATTTAATTTAATATCTAAATCTGAATGAAATCTGACTAAAATGATCAGCTTTCTGCTCTATTTGTTGAAATTTGTGTTTTCTATGGCAATAAGAAGTCAAATGGGGAAGGACTTTCGTATAGTAGCTATATAAAAATATGGACCTATGACGACCGTTGTTCATGTGAAGGGTTCTGGGTTCCAGGTCAATTAATTTGAATTTTTGCCTTTTGTCACGTTAAAAGGTGAAATAGGAAGGGACCTGTGTAAAGAAGGTATATCAAAATATGAACCTATGGCGACCATTGTTCTGGGTATAAATACATCCAAAATACAATTTTTCTGTCCGATCAATTGAAATGTGTGGTATCCATCTATGTCTTTACAAAGTCAAATCGGGGAGATGCTTCCTATGAGGGCTATATGGGAAAAATGAGCCGATTTTGGGCATTTTCCATACCAAGTTACTCCCAGCTATAATAAGTATCTGTAACAAAGTTGTGTCATAAAGCTCAATTATTGTTGATTGTAGCGTGTGCTACAACGGACGGACGGACAGATAAGAATATGGGGGGTTTAATGTCAAACCGATGTCTTCCGATGGGGATGAAATTTGCACCAAGTTTAATCCTATTGGATAGTAGGTATGAATATAATTTCAACGAGATCGGTTAAGGACTGTCCGAGTTGACATTTAAAATTTTGATCAAACGACCCTTTTTTCACATCCATATAACTAATTAGCTATTGTATTTAGAAAATGTTGCCTAAAATGTTTTCGATAGGTTTTTCTTCATTCTTTTTAAGAAAATAAAAAAAATTTGAAACAAAAAGTTTGTTATTTTTTTGCGAAATTAAAACTTGTTTTGACATTTTTGTAAAAACCCATATTTTAATTTTGATTTTTTTCTCAAAAGAAAGATGAGGTCATTTCCTTTAAGAGTCTTGTGGTCTATTAGGTGGATGGGACCTGTTTATCTATTAAAATAAAGATAAAGATCTAAAGAAATCAACCATATCGAGCCTTAACCGCCAAAAAGACGTAAGCGCCACCATGATTTATTTTAATTTTTTGAGGGAGATCGTTCATTTATGACAAATGCCATCATGTTTCAGAATTGTATAGCTATAAAATATACCGCTATACTACAATTCACATTAATATAAGCAGATGTATGCATTAGATTAGAAACATTCTCTTCTAAAATTTGGGATAGACGCTTACGTCTTTTTGGCGGTTAGGGCTCGATATGGTTGATTTCTTTAGATGTTTATCTTTATTTTGATAGATAAACAGGTCCCATCCACCTAATATACCACAAGACTCTTAAATGAAACCACCTCAGCTTTCTTTTGAGCAAAAAAAATCAAAATTAAAATATGGGTTTTTACACAAACCGTAATTATTGTAATTGGTTCTGGAAATCTTTAAATAATGCAAAATTAAGTAGCCTTCATATTCTTCTAAATTAATTTCTTCATCCCATCAGCGGTTTCAAAGATATCTAACAAGATATTGCGCAAAAATCCATTTTTTGAGAAAATTTTAATATTTTTCTAATTAAAACTTCTCGTAAAAACATCGAAAAATTCACAATTATTATATTTTTAGTATTTTATCGTAGTCTAATCGGTCATAAATAAAACGAGACCAATCTGAATAAAATCGATGCATGATTTAAAAAGTGACCTCATGTGATTCTGAAATGTATAACTGCGGAAAGTTCTTTTTCCATAGATGTGCATAATTATATCTATACAATTTATTAGAAAACTTTTTAGGAGATTAATGTAATTTCAGATATATTAAAAAATTCATATAATTTCATTTGATATATTAAAAAAGAAAAATTATGTCTTTACTAAATATTACAAGCTATTTCATGCTAACAAAGTTTTCCTTTCCATTTCGTTGATTTCATATGCAGAGAAAAAGTCTGCATATGAAATGTGACCGAAACAATTTTAGTGAATGAAATTACATATGTAATTGTGATTTACAAAGTAAGTCCAACATATCTTTCCAAAATCTATTTATCTGTTAAAATAATTTCTATTTCTTTAGACTTCAGTGGAAACCGGAAGTTTAAAACTTTGTGGCATTGTTCAAAGATCTTGATCTTGAACCACACTCCCGGTTTGAAAACAAAAAAAAAAATACTAATTTCCTAAATCCCCGGGTTTGATCTTTGTATGAATACAATTGAGGTCCCCCGCCCGTTAAAGAACAAAACAAAAAGAGTTTGCCTTTCCCTTTGCAAGTTAAGCTAAGTTGAATCAAAAGATTCAAGCAACAAACTTTATTTTGATAACATTTGGTCTCGGCGTTGGAGAAGAAGAAGGAAAAGAACAACAACAAAACTTGTGAATGTTATTTTTCGAATTGAGGGTTAATTATATATTTTTGTTGTTGTGTTTTTTTCAGACATTTATCTTTTTTTTAATGTTGTTACTTTTCAAACACAATAACTACAACAACACCGACATTTAAGCCAACATAAACGGCGTCATCATCATGATGATCATCATCACTACTATTGCCGTCATTTTCATTGTCGCTTTTTTGGTAATTTGTGGCGGTAGAGCGGGACGTCCGCCCTGAGTGTGCACGGGTGTGTGGTTGTCTTAGAAAAACATACGCACAATTTGTTATTTTTTTGTTTCAACGGTGATTATAATTTCTACCGACAGAAACTGAAAAATTGAAATAAAGTCCGACACGTACTACAACAAAGCGTTCCATTTGTTTTGCCTCCAATGTTTGTGGGCTTTTGCCATATTCTGCCCGTGTACGCATTTGTATTGGTAGGGCTTTTACTTTGTGTCGCTTCCCAACTAATTTTAATAATAAAAACATTTTTGCCAAAACGTTCATTGCTCCTAAAGTTAAGTCAAGGTTATCACATGTGTTAAGAACGTGAAACCCAAAAGAATTCCGAAAAAAAACAAGACGAAACGAACGAAGCAGAAAAAACAATGAAATTGTAACACAACAAAAAAAATGAGGGGAATAAATTAACACAACAACATTTGCCCGCATTTGAAATTAAAGCCAAGCAAAAATTAACCAACGAAATTGGATAATTTTTCGAAAGTCTATCGAAATTGTATGAGTTTGCAAAAATAAACACCCAAACTTGTAAATAAAGTAAAACAAAAATATAAAAACGAAAAACAAATTAAGCAATTGTTATAGGTAAAAAATTAACACCCTTCGCATAGCTGGCAAAAGCAGAGTGAAAACAGAACAAAACAAACAAATATACAAAATAATATCTTCCACTGGCATTTACAACTATGTAGAATATCCACACCCACTAGTACTACCTTGCGAATATGACAATAAACAACAAAAGAAAAATTTGTCTAAAATCCTTGGAATTCCACATTAATTGAAAATTCATGGTATGGGAAATTTTCATCGACATATTGCATAAATGGGCCAAATCCAAATATTATATACGGGTCAGAATTTTTAATATTAACCTATGAATTTTAATTTTGTCCAAAAAGTTTATAAAAAGTTGCTAAATAGTAAAATAATATCTCGCTAACATTTATTTTTTGAAGAAAATGTTTTCAGAAATTTTATGGGGATTTGAAATTTCCAAAATTTGAAAATTTTACGAAAATTTTAATTTCTCCTGAACGGCTGAACAGATTTTTCTAAAGTTTACGTCGCTTGAAAGAGAATATGTATAACGAATATAAAAAAAACCTAAATTTTTTTCGAATTTTTTTTAAACTACAACAGAATTTGAAATTTTTAGAAAAAAATTATTAATTATTTTTTTTCGATTTTTTCAACTTGTCATTTTGAAAAATTGCTCCCCCTTAGATTATTCTTAATATTGCACAGAATATGCACCAAACACTCACAAATCTAAAACAACCTAAGAAAAAAACTGCTTCTGTATATTTGCTGAAAACATATTATTTTGGAAAAATTAACTATTTTTCTATAAGCCAGAAAAAATACTGCAACATATTTAAGTATTTCCCAGTTATTTAAGATAATCTGCGCCGATAATTCAAAAAATAATATTGATAAAAGATATATTCCAACGTATTTTTCGTTACGCAGTATTTGTAAAATGTATGGGCTTGCAATTTTAGACATCTTGAACGGCTGAACCGATTTTTCCAAAGTTTTTTATAAAAAGTTATTTCCATATTTTTAAACTTGATTTAATAAATTTCTCTTCCTCCGTTTTTTTAATTTTACACAGAATACACTCACAAATCCGGAACAGTAATTGGATGTTTGGAGACTCAATGTATGTAAAAGTTATGGGCGAAATACTACGGCAGGGTCTGGTAATTTTGGGCATTTTTCTTTTGTTTCTACAGAAAACAGCGTGTAAAGTTTCATACAAAGAGATTTTAAAATTCATATGTTCAGAAAGAAACAGAAGAAAAATGTCCAAAATTGCCAGACCTGTCTTAGTATTTTGCCCATAACTATTACAAATTTGGTACTTTGTGTGGCAGATGTCCTACAAACCCCCATTTCTTATACAAACTATAGCTATGATAGCAGAAGTGGGCCGATATGGCGCATTTTCGATCTTAGCTAGAAGAGAGAGAAGAAAAAATATTGTCCTATGCTAAATTGGAAGTGAATCGATATCTCCTTTCGAGAGTTATTCTGCACACCTGCCAGACGGACGGACATTGTTCAAACGATTTAAAATATCCTGAAAACACATATAGCTCGTAGATCACTCCACTCACTTTTTGTCCGTATCAAATGATGTATATCCTTTTTTCGCTAAAGCGAGTGAATAGAAAGTGTACCAACAAGAAGCATAATCCTTTTAATATAAATATGACTATGTATATGATTCCACACATGTTCTACAGTCATGCATTTTTAATTATAATTTGAAGTTGCTAAATACCCTTAATGTTAACCACAAGGTAGAAGATGGGTCATTCCCATTTAAAGCCTGGGTTAGCAACGTAACCGTAACGCTTCTGTAGCCTAATGAATCAGCTGATTCAATCTGACATATGGAAATCACTGTAAACTATTAGCCAACGAAAACGGACGGCTAAATCTGATGAAATTTGTATTGGACAGTACGTTTACCTGCATTTGTAAACAAAATCAGCAAAACAACAAAAAAAGAAGACATTTATGCGAAACTTTTGAAGCGGAATGATAAATAATTAATAAAAAGTTAAAATAAGAGCAATTAAATAAAGATGTTGCCATTTTTGTTGTGAATATCTGAGTCGTATAGCACGGTTTTCAAGTTTGGGTAATTGCTCCAGCGGGCAACGTTACGGCTGCGGTAAAGTTAATTTACGGGCTCGTTTGCCTAACCCGGCCTTAAGATTTATTGTACGATTATGATCATCGTATGGCAACGACAATTTTTCAACATTACGCCTGTCCTAATTCGTATGTCAAAGCATGACATGAAAATCAATATTTTTACCGGACACAACACTGTGACACTGTGTATTTGTTTGTTACGCTAAAAAAAATTAAGAGATAGACTCATAGTTTATTATACCAATCGGACCATGCTTCGACCACACAAAGGTGCCTTCCGAATAGACTTCTTGATGCTCTAGAGAACATTTTTCTCAAACGAATTGATTGAAATTTAAGCATTTACACTTTATGTTGCATTAAATCGTCCCTACTGATAGGCATATATTAATATATTAGAACGTAATATATTGGCGAACTGATTTTCACACATAAAATATGTGGTTACACACAATCAAACTTATTTTTTAAGAAGTTTTCCAAAAATATTTTATTTAAAAAAGATATTTATAACTATGCTGACTTTTTCGAATTTATTTTAACTTTTCCAAGATTTCGTGTTATACTTTATAGTTAATAATGTCATGAGCAGCATTAGCTTTTGTTTTTCTTCATTAATTTTTAATTTATAAATATTCCAACGCATCACTTTTTGTCAATTCACCACTGCTATTTATAGTTACGAAAGGTTATAGGATTTAAATTTTAATTGCATTTTGCAAATATAAAAAAATTCGCTTTGAACTTCTGAAAAACAGAAAACTTGACTTTAAATTAAGGCATTGATGGATTGCCCAAATACTTAAATAGAAATTAATCTTTGTTTCGGAAATATTAGTTCCAAATAAAAAACATTAGTATGGGGACTTGTTTAGAACAATATCCTCCCAAACGTATAATATTTGTGTATGTCAAATATTAAATATTCGGAGTGTACCCTAAACATATGTATATTTCAAGCAGAATATGTTTGGGACAATAGACTACAGAAGCGATTTCTTTCAGCGTGTAGTTTTAAAATGAAGTTTTGACAGTTTTTGACAGTACGTTGTACGTCGAAGTATTAATTAGGAATTTGATTTTAATTTCAATGTAGAAAAAAGTTATATTAAGTCTACTAATCTCTGCAAAACGCATTTTCTTCCATTCAAGATCGTTGCATTGATAGTTTCCAAGGGTTTTCAACGATCTCATAGGTACACCCTAATGTTCTACGCGGGTGACTATTGACGTTTTACGTGTTTCAATTGAATTTTATTTTATTGGAATGAATTTGCATCCCAAAATACCCGTATTTAGGTCATCGTTACGAGAAATGTGAAAAACATTACACGAATGACGAATGCGGTTGAAGTAAGCAAACCTCAACAGAAAACCAAAAAACAAATGTGGATGGAAATCAACCAAGAAATTTGAGAAGTGTCGGGAGGATAATGGAAGCATACAAATACGCACTCACATTCTCACAACGAGTAAGTGTTTGAGAGTAATGGTAATGGTCATGAAATTATGAAAGTTTGTACGTCAAAACTACTTTTGTTTTTTTTTGCTCTCATCTCTCACTTAAGTGAAATACAATTCACAGAGTAGTTTGGCTGTATGGAAGCATTATTGTTGTTGCCGCCACCGAATGTGTATTTTTTCATTGTTGAGTTTTTTTTTGTGGCAGTTGTATTGATTGCACAATGACCCCATTTCTTTTTGGGCACGAGTTAATGTAAATGTTTGTTTGGTATATACATGTATGTGTGTGAGTATGTGCTTAACTGCGGGCCGAGATGAACAGCCATGTGCATTACTCCTCCTCTTGCCGACCGAGCCACGACATCAATTAATGAATAATGACTGTATGGTCTAGTTCTAGAATACGATACAAGATCAGGGTAAAGAAAGTAAAACTGATGAGATGTGTTTAACTTTCACGAGAATCGAAGAGCGGAAAGGCCTAAAGCTAAGGAGTGTTATAAGAGAACAAAATCTTAATGTTTGTGATGGTAAAAAAGAGTCTGTATGGGGGGATCAGTAAAATAAAGTTGTTGGCATGGTATGTACAATTAAAGGTGTTCTGTTCAATTTTTGGTTGTGACCTAAAAACGAATACCACAGTAAACAACAACAACATCAACAGAAACTATAAACACAAAATGCTGCAACCCATTTAGTAGCCAACCAAAGAGACCAGTGCGAGAAACGATGAGAAAACCCACTTCTGCCCCCACCAAACTCCCTATTTCCTTTTCACCACTCTCTCCCACCCACGTGAGTGTAAGAGTAGTACTAATAAGACACATTTAATTTTTTTTTGATAGTCATACGCACTCACACTACAATATGCATACATACAAACAAACTGATTGACTGGCTGACATACATATCCCCACTGCGATGGAGGCGGCGGGCGGCGTTAGCGTCACTACACTGCGCTAACAATGATAGTTTATAGACGCATATGGACGAAGAACTTCTCGCTGTACAATTTTAGTATTTTTAGAATATTTGTGACGTTTGTTTAGATAACAGCGCGCCACGCTCTAACCTAAATACGGCCGAGTAAGAGCGAATGGAATGAGAACCAATTCCAATTGGATTGCTGCCCTGTTGGATTGGATTTGTTTTGTTTTCACAACAGCGAAAGGTGCATTTGAAGCGCTGCTAACGCCGCTGCTGTTGCTGCCTTCTTTTGTTATCAGTTTAAAATTCTTACTTTGTACACACATTGTTTGGAATATATTTGAGGCAATAGAAAAAAAACGAATGCTCAGCGGTATTATTTTGTCAGCAAATACACTCGAGAAAAAAGTCTATTTAACATTCAATAACAAATGTAGTTTTCGTCAGGTAACATACGTTTAATAGGAACAGTAAGAAATACACTGTTCAGCATAAACTCTCAATTAACCATTTCGATAAATATTTTTTTTATTAAAATTACAAATAGATTATTTATAAATTAATCAAAGTTATTGTTAATATTTTAGTTACTAATTTGTAGAAGAAGTTTAACTTAATAAATTGAAGGAAAAGCTAAAGCGATACATCCAAGTTTTCTGTGAAAATCAAAACATGGACCTATGACTACCGTTTTTTCCTGTGAAATATTCCGTGTATATAACTAAACTCCAGTTACTAATTTTCTGCCCGATCAGTTGGCATTTGTGGTCTGTATGACCTTTAGGTTTTTTAGGTTTAGGGTATAAAAAGTAGAAAAATAAATGTCTTTCCCCACAAAAAGAACAATTTCTCCCCAGTGTATAATGGGAGAACAAGAGATCGCATCTAAAATAAAATATTTCACAATAGGTGAGCGAATTTTCCACATTCTCTTAGCTTTCATTGTTTGTTCATCTCAATGCTGTTGTTGTTATTGTTTTTGTCTCAAGTCTCCATAACTAATAAGTGAGAAATGTTCGGAAGATTACTCAACTCTCCCCATTTCTGTCCAAAAACAAGAACAACAACAGCACTGCCAATACAAACAAACTAAATAATATTCCCCACATATCTACGATAACAATGTGTCCTACTTTTTGTTGTTATATTCTACTGTTGTATACTTTTTATTTTTGTTTTGTTTAAATGGAAACAAAGTAAAAATAATAATCTCAAAAGTGAATTAGAGAGCTTGGACGCGCATCGACAAACATTTCTATTTAATTCCCGCATGTGAAATAAATGTAAATATTTTTAGAAAGAAGAAATTATCAAATGAAACAATCTCAGAATACATTTGTTGTGGGTTCTGAGATGGATGGAATGAGGGGGAGGGTGGATGGGAGAGCAAAGAGAGAGTGGGCGAGTAGATGCAGGCTATTCACGTTTGGCTGGGTGGTGGTGGTGGTGTTGTTGGGCACTGATGATCCTCACATTTATGACAACAGAGAGGGAGAGTGTAGAGCAGACGTACGTGATAGCAAATAAAATATTTAATAATTAATTATCGTATAACACTCGCATTTTTTATTATTACTTGTGTTCGTTCGAGAAGTGGAGGAGAGGACAAAATGATTTAATGTACTTTTGCAAGCAATAACGATACATACTGACGGCAGTAGTAGTGGCAGCGACAGTGGCAGTATATAACGCCACCAAATGTGAGTCAGGCTAATTGATCTAGAATAAAATTGACAGTGGCTCAAGTGGTTGACCCAAATTCATCATATTTTGAAATTGGAACAAACAGAAACGATTTGCATTTGCAGAATAGTTTAATTTGTAGAACAAATAATACCAAATGAAAAGACTCAATATGTCTTCAAATTAAAAAAAATGATAGTGGGTCAGAATTTTTAATATTAATTAATATAAATTATTTGTGGATATGTGGATTTAAAATTTTCATAATTTAAAATAATGTATTTTTGGATTTTACGAAACTTTTAATTGCTCTTAAACGGCTGAACCGATTTTTACTAAGTTTACGCTGTTTGAAAGAGAAAATAGCGGATTTTTTTATTTTATTTTTTTAATTACAAATATTTTTGTCTCGAATTTTTTGTAAAAACTTTAATTACAGAATATGCAGAAAAATTTCAAATATTGCCAGACCCGCTTTAGTATTTCGCCTAGACCCGCCTAGTTTCACAAATATTGAGTCCCCAAAAATCTAATTACGGTTTTGGATTTGTGAGAGTTAAAATTCTGTGTAAATTTGAAAAAATCTACCAGGATTTTTTTTTTAAATTTCAATGTCGGCACATTTTTGTGACGACGCAGTTAAAATCTTTTGATTAAAACCAATGGTATATTATAGTATAAGTTTCGAAGTATATTGTGTAAAAATTTCACGAAGAAATATTAACAAATATGGTAATGGCAGCACTTATTAGGAAGTGTCTCGGAAAAAGGTAAATTTGCGGTGATGGATCATTTGAAATCAAAATACCAAAATTATTTCGTTAGATAACCGTTTTCCCCAGTAAACGCTGGGAGGTTTTTTCCAAATTTATCTTTTTCAATTTCTGGGAAACTTCGAAGTGAAAAAAGCGATTTTAGCAAAAAAAAAAAATTCGGCTATTTTGTTATTGAAAAAAAACTCTCCAGCCTTACCTAGTTATTTATGTACAGAAATATTGTTCACAATTTCTGAACGATCTATGCACTAGTTTGAAGTTGTGAAGGAAGCCGACCTTTTAAAGTTTTTCTGATGTACTGAGTCACGTATGAGGAGCGGTTGCTTACTGCTGTGTCTTCGTTAGTTTTGCTCCGATTCATCTCTCCATTCAAAATAAAAAATATAAAAAAAAAGTTTACAAAAGTTACCCCACCCCTCCCCTAAAAAAACAAAAAGGTCCTTTAATTTATCTTTTAAACAATGCAAACTTTGTAAAAATCGGTTCAGCCATTCAAGAGCAATTAAAAATTTCGTAAAACATATTAATACATTCTTTTCAAATTTTGATAATGATTTTTGATTCGTAAAACATATTAATACATTCTTTTCAAATTTTGATAATTTCAAATCCAATTTTATGTGGATTTTTTTTTTCAAAAAATAAATGACTTTTTTACCTTTTAGCAACATTTTATAAACTATTTAGGCAAATGTAAGCTTTTTAAATCGGTTCAGCCATTTAAGGAAAATTAAAAATTCCGTAGAACCCAAAAATGTATTTTATTTAAATTAAAATCCCCATTAAATTTTGGGAAAAAAAAATTTAAAAAAATAAATGATACCGAGATTTTATTTTAGCATTTATCAACTTTTTAATCAAAAATACAATTCATAGGTTATTATTAAAAAATCTGACCCTAGTAAAACTTCTGGGACCAAATTTTTGCTGTTCTTAAATTATAATATCCTTGCTAGAGTGAAATTATCCAAGCTATGAAACTAAAACGTGACATAAAAGATTTTACAACCCACTTATATATTAGTCTGATATATCAAGACAGGGCAATTATCGTGTCAGTCAGGATGGAGCACTGTTTATTAGACTGCACTGCTTATCTTAAGAAATGACTTTTGCCGGAGCTGCGAGAGTGTTTTTGACCCACTCTCTAGAAAGCGACAGGGTACACTAGGATCACATTTTTGGATGAGTTAGCAACCACATTGGAAAATAACATAGTCTAAGTAAGCTTCATTAACTAATATGAGCGTTTAACAAATTGGCAGGGAAATAGTTGCTAAAATCGCCATAGCATTATAATTTTCAAAATATACAGTACGTCAAGAAAGTTTTTTGACATTATAATTTTTCAGATTAAAAAACTACCCTTTAATTTTATTTGCATTTTTTAAATTGCATTATGTAGTCAACAAGTTAGGCATAAGAATAGTATCAATAAATTGTCCAGATCGGAGCATGGGCTCGTCAAAAAAGTGTAAAAAGACTTTCTAGACACCAACTTTTGTGAGGAAATTAATTTTTATTGTTGTTTTTGGTTAACTTATTTATAGAGAATAATTGATTTATTTAGAAATATTGAAAGCAAAACTTTTAAAAATAATACAAAATTTTGTTTCTCCAAAAAAGTGTATCAGAAGGTATTTTTTTTGATGTAAAAACACTATCTTGACATGCTGTATATACCTAAAAAACTTTTTATAGTTACGAGTATATTGTTCTTAATCGCCCTTATTCCAGTTGGCGTCGTCGACGTCGATTCTTAGTCGACACTGTTTAGATTGACAACTTCATAAATTTTGAATTTTTTTTAAATATTTTTAAATAAGTTATAAAAAGGGTTTTTGTTAGTTCATGGATACCAAACGCATTCGTTTTGGCGTAAAGATGACAAAGCTAGAACTTCATAGATATGACGAAAATTATGTGACGACGTCGACGACGCCAGCTGGAATAAGGGCGATTTATTTCTGTTTTTTGTCATTTTGTTGCATGTTATTATTATTATTTGCTCTCACATTTGGTCCTTCGAGCAGGATGATGAGTGCAAAAATCTTGTGCATCAAATCTTTTGCGTGTTGTTTTGATGCTATGGAAGAGATTATCTTTTTGAGATAATTATAAATATGAATAATACATTATTTTTGCAAACAATTAATCTTAGATTAACTACGGTCAACAGTCGTCACCCTATACGCTATCTCGGTAATTTTGTAATGGTTTAAAATAAACTCGTAGACTTGTCATTTAATGATTGATGAGATATACTGCTGCTGTTGTTGCTTTGTTAGTGCATACACATTATTTATGACAAAGCCGTGGGCGGCAGTTGGTGTTTGTCCCAAAAATTCTCACAATAGCCATAACCCTCAGCCCCCACCCACCCACTCTCTGACACTTACGGTTCCACCGTGTGTAAAACAAATCGAAAAAACGACATTACTCAGACCACTGTGTTCCGAATGAAACAAACAGATTTCCGAATGAATACCGAGTACAAATGTAGTTACGTACGCACATATGTACATCCTGGTATTTATATATAGTAAATCGTTTGTATATAATCCAGAAAAGTAGGTCTAGGTCTAGTTGTTCCGTTTCGCTCGGCTTCCCTTGCAATGAGCAATGAGGGTAATTGTAGTTGTCGATGTCGATGTCATTATGGTTTAATGGATAAACTCATTAAACAACTTTCAATACCGCCAAGTGCTATTGTTTGAACAATAAAATGAAAGTGTCAGAAAAATATATAAAATAAATAATTTTTTGCAAAACAAATATTTATTGCTTTGTTTTTTTTTTTGCTGATTTTGCTTACCACAATTTTTGGTTGCTTACTGTGTCGCGGTTTTTGTTTGTTTTTTGCTTACACCCTGTGTTGTATTTTAACTTTTTTTTAATACAAATCGTAGTAAACACATACCTGCAAAGAAAAGAAAAGAGAGGAACAAATTAATATTGAGATCAGCTGAAGGTAATGGGAGGGAGAGTTTATCTCGCCTACATTTTGTCTACAAAGTTGAATTGATTTATTACACTTTGTATTTTACATTGTGCTAAATATATGTATAATAATTTAAGAATGTTTATTATAGAACTACAAACTTGAAATAACTTTGTAAGATTTTTGAATATAAAATTATTTTTCACAGGAGACAAAATCTGATATTTATAAAAAATTACATTATTAAAGAACGTTTTAATTTTTGGGCAATTTAGTTTAGTCGTCTTATTATTTAGAAAAGTATAAAAATGAAATACAGGGTGGCCCAAAATGACTGAAGGGGTTTGAGTTTATTATAACTTTTTATTTAAGACATAATTATTATTTTATTTAAATACAGTATATAATGGAGAATATTTTTTTCTTATATATATATACAGGGTGGCCCAAAATGGTCGAAAGAGTTTAAGTTCCTTATAATTTGTATAATATATATTTTATTTATTTCTTTTCAGTATTTGGTAAAAAATACTTGGGGAATTTAAAATGAAACAATACACAACTGAACAACGCGCAAAAAAAAATAAAAACAAAAATAATCTCCGTTAATATATGTACTAAATTTAAAAAAATAAAAAAAAAATTATGGGGTATTTGAAACAGAATTGTCAGACCTGCTTAGTATTTCGTCCATAACTTTTACAAATACATATTAAGGTTCAAATAATATTTGGATTTGTTAGAGCGCGTCGAATATTCTGTGTGAATTTGAAGAAAATCGAGGGGCAGCAAACTTTTTTTAATTCAAAATTTAAAAAAAAATATATAAATTTAAAAAAAAAAATAATTTAAAAAAAAAATTCCCGTTGTGTTCTCTTTGAAACGGCGTAGACTTTGTAAAAATCGATTCAGCCGATCAAGATCTATTGCAAATTCCGTAAAACCCATTTTTTTATATCCTCCACCATAGGATGGGGGTATATTCATTTTGTCACTCCGTTTGTAACACCTCTAAATATTGATCGGAGACCCCATAAAGTATATATAAAATTCTAAGACGATTTAGCCATGTCCGTCCGTCTGTGGTAATCACGATACAGTCCGCAATAATAGAGCTAGGTTGATCAAATTTGGTACAAATACATCTTATAGTTGCAGGTTGTTTGGGATTGCAAATGGGCCATATCGGTCCATATTTAGGTATAGCTCCCATATATAGCATCTAACTTCTTGTGATTCCTACTGTTCTCATCTACTATATTTTTTGTGTTTTCGGAGTTATTTTCTTTAGGTTTGAGTTATTTTGTGAGGTCACATGCTATCCATGGTGGAGGGTATATAAGATTCGGCATGGCCGAACTTAACGCTTTTACTTGTTTAATTTCAAATCCTCATAAAATTTTTGGAATTTTTTTCAAAACATAAATGATAGCGAGATTTCATCCCATAAATACATTTTCGTAAACATTTCCACGGTTATGACGAAGGATTATAACAGGTGGCGCAAAAGTAATCCTCCTATCAGAAAATGCTATAAATTTTGCGATTGGCCCCTAATGCCTAATGTTGACATTTGTGTAGTAAACACATGTGAAATACACGTTAATAAACACTGCTCCAGAACGCGGAATATTGCTGACTATTTATTTGACCAATAATCGGTCGGTGACTTTGGCACAAAAAACATCGAAAGGTTACTTTTGCGCCACCTTGTATGATTATAAATTTTTATAGAACAAAGAAATATTAGAGAGACGTAATATTTTTTCGCTGAGAATCTTTTTTTTTCGAAATCAAATTTATGTTTGTAAAAATTCGGGTTCAATAGAAATGTTTTTTTATAATGTATATTTTAAGGAAATATGCAGTGAATTGTTTTTTTTAAGTCTTTTAAATACCTTGGATATAAAGAACTTTATATTTTAAAAGTTTAATTCAAAAAAATTTTAGTTAAATGCGATGCAAGACAAACAAATCGTACGGCCAATCTCAAAGTGTTAATAATCAATTACAATATTTCTAGATCATATATTTACTTGATTACAATTAAAAATACTCGGCATTATTTTTTTATCCTTAAACATGTTTATCAATTTAGATTTGTTCTATTTAAAATGACAGAGGATAAAGTATTTTATATAGGTAATAATAGAAAATGAAAGTATTTCTCACATGAACAACAAAATGCGTCAGAAACCTTTTTTATTTTTGACAATAAAAAGTTTTCAAATATTCGCTTAAATCGATTTCTTAAATAACTGTAATGTTTTTGCTCTAAGTTGGCAACACTTTTTTCCGGTCTGAGCACACAATAATGCCTGATATACGAAGAACTTTTTTGTTTGTGTACATTGTGAGAGTGAGATTATCATTTAGCATGGGAACAGATGTTATGGGTGTAGCCTCATCATCAACTGCATTACAAATGCAGAATGTGTGTCTGTGTGAGTGTATGTGTGTGTGTCGGAGAGGAAATAACCTTTAACGAAAGAGAATCGCACAATACGCCATAATTCTTGAGGAAACAAGAAGGAAAGCATGTGCTTTCTTAGGCATTAAAGAGGATTTCCAACAAACAATGAAGCTATAAAAAATATTCTATATACATATTCCAACGGAGGACGAGGTCATCATTTCATTCTGTCCCCAACATGCATTCCCTGTATATACCAGTTATACGTAAGAAATCACAATCCCCACTCTTTTCGTTTCGGGTCATTATTGGCTGGTTGTAACGGTGATATGTCACAGAGTATAAAATGAGAGTGAGAGGAATGAGTTGCCATTTCAAATACGAACTTGCTACTCTACCGTTAGTGGGGAGGTGAGTAGACGTCTAATCTCTATTTGCTATAGTTTGTGGGGATTATGTATGTGTAGTGATGATTCAACAAACATTGCGCTGCGGCACCGGCCTGAACAAGAGAGCAAAAAAGCAACGAGAACAAAAACAATTGAATTGAATGTCGGCGACGGTATAGGCAATGGAACGGAACGAGACGAGCCAACACAAAACTGCAGCAGCGCCCCCTCCCCCCATATTAGCACACGTTTTATAGGTTAATGACACAAAACCAAATGAAATAATAATAACAACAAATCATTTTGAACTGTAAACTAACGAAAAGAAAACGAAGGAAAACAAAAACAACAAACAGCACATCGCCGTAGTGGTGGTGAACTCGAATGAAATCAAATAGTTTTGCACTTTTGCTAATGCTAACCGTTGACTGCAATGTTTATAAGAGTGCATGTACTACTAGTATGTTTGTGTGATTTTTTTTATACACATGATACTATTCTAGAGATTCTCGGAACACTCATACATACTCACAGTACTCTCACTCACCTATACTTGCACTTGTACTTGCACTCATGCACACGAGACCGAATAAAATAGCGGCACGGTTTCGTTGTAGCAGTTGTAATTCTTTTTTCAATTTATTTATAAGACGGGCATTTAGTTCAAGTGCACGTGTGAATTTAATTGGTAAGAGAAAAACTAACTTAAACACAAAATTCCTATAAATAGTTGACGTAGTGCGAACTCGTTCGTTCACCATAAATAAATGACAAATTCCAATTAAACTGAAACGTTCGATGACGGAGTAGTGGTTTACGGAGAGCAAAGAATGTCGCAATGTAAGAGAACTCAAGAGGGGATAAAAGGTCAGTTAACTGCATGCTACAGAAGAAGGTTGCAGTTCCACAATATTTTCTAAAAACAATAAAGAAAAAAATAAGTACAACTAAATTTATAATTCTAGAGTAGATACATAGTTGGTTGAAGGACCAAATCTCCCTAGAACTGGCGATACAAGTTAAATACAAGAAATATGAACAACATTGTGAAATTGTGTATTATATAGCGGCAATTCTGAAGTTCATACACTGAAAAACAATTGTCATTAAATTAAAGAATGGCTCCAAAGATGTCATTAGTTTTTACAATAAGTACACTTTGTGCTTAAAATATAGATAATTTCATTAATATTAAGTAATTTATTTAATTTTAAGTAAATTTTCTTAATTTTAAGTACAAAATGTACTTATTTTGAAGACTAAGGACGTCTTTGGAGCAATTCTTTAATTTTATGACAAATTTTTTTCAGTGTAGGAGAGAAATGCAGGAAGAATAGAAAGGGATGATTTCCCCTTTGCCGAAACTAAAGTTGCATCGTGTGAATCGATACAGATGGCTCTAATCCGGACTTAATGTTTAAAATTAAAAAGTTTGCACACAGAGTCCTATATATTTAGCAACGGTATATATACAAGTCCTTCGGAGAAATATTATATGAAATAGTCTTATTTGCCTGGGGGAATGTTGCGACTGAACATTTTATAACTTCTATCATGGATTGTGAACGACAGGACAGACTTGTTGGATTGTCCAGACCCAATGGATATAATGACTTTCGGGATCAAGAATTACTGAATATTCCAGAGATACGTCGTTAAGAATTTACGATTGTATGATGGTATAAATAAATAAAACAGCAAAAAATTTAAAATATTGCATTTTTGAAGTACATATCTAAATTGATGTTTAGGTCTTCATGTAGCTCTTTTTTTTTTGGCAGAGCGAGCGACGGCCACGATTGAATTCATTAAACCAGTTTTTCACAGTGCTATAGGATGGTGCTTCATCGCCATACAAAGATTTAAGTTCATCGATGCACTCTTGTCGTGATAATCCACGTCGAAAGTTGTGGAAAATGATCGCAAGAAAATGTTCACGAGTTAATTCCATTTTTTTGCAAATTGATTTTTTCAAGTCACTGTAAACAACACAAAAGATGGTCGTACGTCAAAACGTTCTGAGTACGTTTATGCTAAAAAATTTCAAACTTTCCAATCGAAATGTCAGATGGCGCAAGGTAACACTTAGTGTTGCCTAGGTGTCTTTACATGTCTCTGTTGGGATTTGTATCTATCAAAATTCCAATTCAGAAAGTGAACTTTGACATTGTTACAGAATGTAAGTAATAGAGGAATCCTCTTTTAACAACTTAATAATTGTCTTTAAATGACATTAAATATACTCCGTGTTTCAATTTATTTTTATAGATTTTGTCACCATTGCAAGTAACGCAAATTCAGACACGCGAGAACATTTCGGTTTTTTGGGGTTTTTGTTTGTTTATTTATTTTTTGTTTTCATTTCGTGTTTTGGTGTAAGAAACCACAAGGGGGCCACACATCGAAGAAGGCAAAGAGAAGAAATGATTAACTTTCTCCGTGTTCAGAAAAAAAAACAAAATCCAACACGTTTAACCCACAGTGTTCAGAAGAAAGGTAGAAAGAAAATAGTGAGTGATAACAACAACAACAGTAGAAACAACAGTTACAGCTAACGACAGGCGGACGGACGGACGTATGGACAGACAAACAGGCAATCCTATAGACCGCACACTAATCATACAGAAATTGAGCTACGATATTGTACTTGTCTTGTCGTACTTCACAAGTACGCGATTGAGAATAGTGGTGAATGGGTTTTGGTTGTGGTTTTCAATAAAAGAGAAGGTTTGGATATAGTGCTGCCAGTTGAAAAATTGTATTATGACGTATTGACGTACTTGTACGCAGTATGAGAACACTTTCAGTGCATCAGTAGTTTATTTCTTTTGAGTTAGACCAAAAGCACGCTACATTAGTTAAAAAGTTAGTATTGTCCTTCAGTTTTCTTTTTTGTTTGGTTTCTTTCTCCATCTCGATTTTAAGCTTTGTTGTTAAACGTATCTGCAGAAGAAAAAGTAATTTTCGATGTGCAGTGACTGAATTGGCCATGGCCTATCTACGAGTACCACAAGAAGAAAGTGATATTACTACATGCTCGTTACTCGTACTCGAACTCGTATTCGTATTCGTACTCCGCATTAGGCGTTAGACAAGAAAGTTTTAAGCCACCAACAAACGAATGGAGAATTGAGATTGAGCCGGGCACCGTGACGTTAGTGAGAGTCTAAAGAAATGTGAATGAAAGTTGTTTGGAACACCACACCATAACCACCACAAAAAAACCCGAAGAAAACTAAACCGGCGAGCAATAATAGTTGTTACTGGTTGTAGGTTTATTTGCTCGCGAGTGGGGCCGATTGGGGGGTTTGTTTGTGATGAGAAGGCAGATTTTTTAGAATTTCTACAGAAATGCCAACAACAATCTCTGTGCTGTGCTCTCAGCTCAGATGTTGTTTGGTGTTTCTTGTAATCGGAATAAACCCGTTTTCTTTGAATGTCATGGATGTTGACTCCGTAATTGTTTTTGTTGGTTGGATTGTAGAAACCAAAAACAAAAAAGAATTCTGTATGTCTTGTGGAAAAAAAATCTCGTTTGAGGTGAAAGTGTTATGGGAGTGTATGTGTAAATGCAGATACAGATAACAGCAATTTAGGTAGAAGGGTTGCGAGAGAATCAGATCAGAAAGAATAGATATTAAAACACCTCATGAAGAAATAGTTAGAAAAATACGATATCTTTTGTGGAAAAACATAGTTAAATACTTTTGCATAAAATTATTATTGATGGTGTTTCTATAAGATAATACAATTGTTAATTAGCTTTCTTTAAAAAAAAATAGTCATTGATGATTTTTCTATTTTTTTTATTTAAGAAAAGAGTTTAATAACAAGAACAGAGTTCCCTATGTAAAGATCATTGACTTTTTTAAGAAAAATATCATTACTTTTGACTTTCCTAACGAAATTACTTTTCTATGTGAAATGATCATCGTAGGAAATTTTTCTATAGGAAAAAACGTCAGTTTTCCATAAGAAATGATAACAACACAATAACATCACTTATGACATTTCTATCGAAAACATGCTGATTAATGAGTTAACTATGGGAAAATATCATCATCGGAAATTTTTCTGTGGGAAAACATGGGAGTTAATCATTTTGGTATAGGAAAACATTGCAGTTGACGTATTTTGCACTGGAAAAAAAATAACTTTGATGACTTTTCTATAGCAAACACATTTTCACAGACGATTTTCCTGCACGAAAAAATTTAATTTTCTTTATGAAACGACAATGAATGATCTTGTACATAGAAAAATAATATGATTAAGATAATTTTCCTATTAAAAAAGATCATGATAGATAATTTTTATAAAGGCAAAAAAACATTGTTGTTTTTCCTATGTCTTTTTATATTCTATTGGATTTTTTTCCAAGAAAATGTCATGATTGATGGCTTTTTTATAGGAAAAGATCGCCTCTGAAAAATTTTACAGTTTTTGCTATAAGAAAAATATCCTATTTCATATAAAAAATCACAGGTGATGACTTTTTCATAGGCAAACATCATCTTTGAAAAAGCCTTCAATGGTGACTTTCCTAAACAAAAAAATATTTTTTAATATGAAATGACAATGAATAACGATTAATAATTTTTATACGGGAAAACATAATTTTTAAAATGAAAGCGATGAATAATTGTTTATAATTTTTATATAGAAAAACATTATCATTGATGACACTCCTATTGGGAAAGATTATGATATATATTTTTTAAATAGAAAAAGAACTTTATTGCAGATTTTCCTATAGGAAACTTTGAATTTTCTATATAAAGGAAAATATCATCAGTGAATACTTTTCAATTGGACTTTTTATAAGAAAATGTCATGATTGATGGCTTTTTTGTAGAAAAAGTTATTCACTGACAAATTTCAACGTTTTTTTTTTCTATAAGAAAAATATAATTTGAAACAAATTGTTAAATGAAAGTCGAACTCGAGGTCTTGATTTTTTATTTTATTTAAATCAAGACCGTCTGTTGTCATACAGTGTTGTCAGTATGACAACAGACGGCAACGGCGTCAGATCAGTACTCAGTAAATGTACTTTCGAGAAAAGGCGAAATATCGAAAATAAATAAAATAAAAAATCAAGACCTCGAGCTCGGCTTTCATTTAACAATTTGTTTCAAATAACAATACAGGTCGAATAAAAGAATATTACCCAAATTTAAAAAAAATACCAGTAAGGAAAGGCTAAAGTCGGGCGGTGCCGACTATATAATACCCTACACCACTCTCGTAATATTGAATAACTCTGATATATAAATTTTGTAATTCATGTATAAATTGTTTACATAAATTTACTTTTGGGACATTTTATACTTAAATAATTCCCTGAACCACAGTGTGGTGTAGGGTATAAAAACGATTGGATCTAAAGAACCAAATCGGATGAAACATATATATGGGAGCTATAGCTAAATCTTTACCGATTTTCTTCAAATTCGGCAATGTTGGTTCATGGATCAAGAAACTCTACCATTCTAAATTTCAAAACGATTGGATGTAAAATATAGCTTCTATAGAACTAAAGGGCCAAATCGGACGAAACATATATATGGGAGCTACACTCAAAAAAATGTATTTCCTAAATTTTAGTAAAATCCATACTCCAACTTAGTTCAATGTTTTTATTCATATTGAGTTAATTTTTTCTTAAAACTGGGAAATTTTATTTAGTACTACAAAATTTTATTTTTTGGGGGGATATGCAGAATAGTTCGTTAACTACAAATGAGGACATATTTTTACTAAAATAATATTTCTTGAAAAAAGTTCGAATATTCATATATTTATGAAATTTAAACATATGCGGTGGACACCCAACATAGACATAAGGAAATTATGAACTAATAATGGAAAGCACGATTTTTAGGAAATTTTAACTAAAAATAATCATGAATCCTTATTTCGAGTCCATGAATTTGAACTCAAAATTAGGAAAACATACTAAAATCAAGGAAAAATTAACTATTTTCGGACTATGTTGTAGACCTAAAAACACAAAAAATTCTGTCCTTTTTCGTTCCGCAATTTTTATTTTTTCGCAAATCGTTACTTGCAGAAGCTTAAATTTATGGAGAAACATTAAAAATGTTACGCCCGGAAAGAGAGTCGAACCGACAACCTTATGATAGTGAGCCAGACGCACTATATATCGAGCTACGAAACTCTTTTGGGATTGATATGAAAATGTCATTCATAATAAAATTTCTTCTTCGCCTATAAATATAGTATATGGCAACTCTATTTATCATTCAATGATGGCAATCCTTTTATCAAATTCAAGTGTACATAACAGTACATTGTTTCGAAAATTTTGGGATATATAAAAACAAATTTTTCATAAAAATTTAAGTGTCTACGTAGTTCAATTGGTAAACATGTGGTTCAGAAAACGGAAGGTTCTGGGATCGAATCGCATTCGGAGGTAAAATTTTATATACATAATGTTTAATAAAATAAATTTCAATTCCTAAAATAAAGTAGAATAGAGAAATCCAAAGAGGAAGTGGTAATAGAGAGATTCCAACATATAAAAAATGGAGGAGGAAGGTAGGTGATGAAGTAGGATTGAAAATCGCAACAAATCATGAACAAAAAGTCCAAGAAAAATTTTAATTTTTCTTTTCTTTTTGCATAAATTTAATTAAATTTTCCTAAATTTGAGTAAAAATTTACTTGCAATAAGGACAAAAGTATGCTGAATTTGCATAATTTCAAGTCAGAATTTGCTAGTATTGAGTTAATTTTCCCTATTTTAATTTCAATAGTTACTTAAAGGAAGTACGAGTTAACTAGAAATAAGTTAAAAATATTTCATAATTGTGAGGAAATGTATGAACTTGATATAAGGAAAAATAGCTTTAGCGAAATACGAAGTTCAATATTCCTACAGTTAAGTTCATTTTAACTTGTTCTAGGGTTCACTTTTTTTTGAGTGTATAGGTAAATCTTAACCGATTTTCTTCAAATTCGGTAGTGTTGGTTCATGGATCAAGAAACTCTACCATTCTAAATTTCAAAATGATTGGATGTAAAATACAGCTTCTACAGGACTAAAGAGCAAAATCGGACGAAACATATATATGGGAGCCAAATCGGACGAAACATATATATGGGAGCTATAGCTAAATCTTAACCGATTTTCTTCAAATTCGGTAGTGTTGGTTCATGGATCAAGAAACTCTACCATTCTAAATTCCAAAACGATTGGATGTAAAATACAGCTTTTATAGGACTAAAGGGCTAAATCGGACGAAACATATATATGGGAGCTATAGCTAAATCTTAACCGATTTCCTTCAAATTCGGCAATGTTGGTTCATGGATCAAGAAACTCCACCATTCTAAATTTCAAAACAATCGGATGTAAAATACAGCTTCTATAGGACTAAAGGGCCAAATCGGACGAAACATATATATGGGAGCTATATCTAAATCTGAACCGATTTCAACCAAATTCAATAGCGATCTTAACAGCCGCGAAATACTCTAAAC
This sequence comes from Eudasyphora cyanicolor, assembly GCA_963930755.1. Lineage (NCBI taxonomy): Eukaryota > Metazoa > Arthropoda > Insecta > Diptera > Muscidae > Eudasyphora > Eudasyphora cyanicolor. The sequence goes on along the minus strand of OZ005738.1, from coordinate 5,362,404 downwards.
TGCAAAATTTCAGAACGATCGGAGTGAAATTGCGACCTGTAGTCGACGAACAACTTTACATGGACAGACGGACGGACGGATTCGACTCAGCTAGTGATTCTGAGTCGATCGGTATACTTTAAGGTGGGTCTAGCTGTGTTATTTTCAGGTGTTACAAACATCTGCCGTGAAACAAACTTATAATACCCTGTACCACAGTGTGGTGTAGGGTATACTAATATTTAACGATTTGATGTAAAAAAAAATCACAGTTGATGACTTTTTACATAGGAAAACATCATCAGTTGATGACTGTTCTGTAAGGAAAAAGGCTTCAATGATGAACGAAACGACAACAAAATAATTTTTAATATGAAACGACAATTTTTTTTAAAGAAAAATATCATATTGGACGATTTTATATAAGAAAAAAATCACAGTTGATGACTTTTTCAAATGAAATTATCATCTTTGATGACTGTTCTATAAGGAAACAGCCTTCAATGATGACTTTACTGAAAGAAAAAATTAATTTTCAATATGAAACGACAATAAATAATTATTTATAATTTTTTTTATAGAAAAACATTATCATTGATGATTTTCCTATTAGGAAAGATAATATATACATATGTTTTTAAAATAGAAAAACAACAGTTGATGAATATTATATAAGAAACGATCACACAAAATGTCATCACTTACGACTTTTTTTATAGAAAAGATTATGACATTTTTAGAAGAAAAGGTCGCACTTGATGATTTTTCTATAAGAAAAGTTCATCGTTGATGACTTTTCTATAAGAAAAGTTCAACGGTAATGACTTTTCTATAAGAAAATTTCATCGTTAATCACTTTTCTATAAGAAAATTTCATCGTTAATGACTTTTATATAAGAAAATTTCATCGTTGATGACTTTTCTACAAGAAATTATGACTTTTCTATAAGAAAAGTTCATCGTTGTTGATTTTTCTATAAGAAAAATTAATCGTTGATGACTTTTCTATAAGAAAAGTTCATCGTTGATGACTTTTCTATAAGAAAAGTTCATCGTTGATGACTTTTCTATAAGAAAAGTTCATCGTTGATGACTTTTCGATAAGAAAAGTTCATCGTTGATGACTTTTCTATACGAAAAGTTCATCGTTGATGACTTTTCTATAAGAAAAGTTCATCGTTGATGACTTTTCTATAAGAAAAGTTCATCGTTGATGACTTTTCTATAAGGAAAGTTCATCGTTGATTACTTTTCTATAAGAAAAGTTCATCGTTGATGACTTTTCTATAAGAAATGTTAATCGTTGATGACTTTTCTATAAGAAAAGTTCATCGTTGATGAAATTTTTTACAAGGAAAGTTCATCGTTAATGACTTTTTTATAGGAAAAATTTGTTATTGTAGACTTTTCTACAAGAAAGGTAAGTTTTTGAAGACTTTATACGAAAACATCGTGAGTGATGACGATGTTCTGTAAGAACATATCAAGGATTATGATTTTTCTGTAAGACATATATCGCAGCTTATGACATTTCCATAGGAAATGCAGACTTTTTATGCGAAATCGTTATAATAGAAAAACATTATGATTAATGTCTGTTTTGTAAGAAAATGTCAGTTTATGACATTACTATAAGAATTAAGAAAATTTCGCCGTTGATGATTTTTCTATAAGAAAGTCTTGAAAAAAATAGCGTGAAACTACGTTATTCCTTTAGAAAAGAAATATAATTGTCTTATGACTGGTTTAACGGGCTCTACTTGATGTCGTTTTTCCCATATTCCATTCTACTTCCCATGCCCAAAAGATGATCTCAATAATTGTTGCATTGCCATACGCACAACACATACATACATACAGAATTCCTGTTGTCTTGTCTTAACTATGGGAAAGAGAATGCAATTTGCAGTAGTGAGTTTTTGTTATAATTCCTTGAGTTCGGCTATTATGTGTGCGTTATTGTTGTTCTACTCGTTAAGTATGCACCCCTATCTATTCATCATAGTTTACAACAACAAAACATTAACGAGGCATAGTTGTTTTTGTACTAAGCGGTTATTGCATTTCGTATGGATGAGTGTAGTATTGTGATGGTGGTGTGGTGTTGGTGTAGAACTTATCACTCCACCCGTATGACGACAGTAAAGTACAACTACCATTTAGTCAGAGCGAAAGAGAGAACGTGTGACACACAGGCATCTACACCACACAGTAATGACATAATAATAATAAAATGCAAAAAAGTGATATAAAATGAAATGCAAAAAAACAAACTGCAACTAAAAAAGTTCTTGGGGTAGGTTTGGATTTTTTTCTACCCGCTGGTTGGTGTTTTTGCACACAATCACCACTATACGTAAATACTTAATAATGGTGGTGCTGTGACTGGCAGCGACGACGACGACAGCGCCGATGCAATTGTTGTAATTGCAGTAAAGCAACATCTTGACAAGCATGACAGACAGTGCTGCACCCAGAGAGACAGCGAAAGAGAGAGGACAAAAACAAAACCGTTGAAATGAACCGAAACTACATGACAGAGGAAGACGACCAAGCAGAACACAACAAACCATAAACAACATTAAATGCAATTGCAAATGTTGTCGGTTGGTTTGTTTGTGTCTCTGAACCATGCTTCCATCCATCTATCCGTCATCCATCCAATAGTTGGCAAGTTCATGTGTGCTTTATTTTAAAATATACAAGTTACAGACATACTCGTATGCTTATAAAATTGCATTCACAAGTGTAAATGTGTGTGTGTGTGCACATATGTGAAGAAGCATCTGAAAATGCCATGTGCATGAGAGTGCAATGACTACAACAACATCAAAACAGCCGTTGAACATTTGGGGGGTTTAGTGCATATTTGTGAGTGCGTGTGTGTGCATAACTGAATGGAGGTAAATAGTTCGTCCACCCCTGGCGCACAGTGAGGAAATTTTTAAACAGATTGTATTTTATTTTACCATCCAATTTCACCAAAACTTTACAAGTTTTTAGCAGTGGTATTTATTGTCAATCAATATGATTAAAAACTAGTTATTATTGGAATATTAAGCATTTTCCTGGAATATTAAACATTTTCCAAAGAAAACAAAGTATAGCCAATGCAGATCTACGTAGTTATAGACAAATCAATTAGTTGTGACCAAACTAATGACGGCGCTTTGGATCTAAGTCTTTACTTCACTCTTTTGTGGTAAAAAAATTCCATACAAAAATTAAAAACGTTGATTGCCTCTTCTGAAAACCGCCTGTTTCCACCTGTCATTCTATGGAATCGAGATATCGATATCTATACTCCCTATGTGTTTTGAAGCCCTGTGGTGGTGGCAGGACTAGAAGTTCCAAATTACAGTCTTACAACTTGGAAATACCTCTGCTATAAATATCTGATATTCAACACAGGAAAAAAATTATCCTAAAATTAAAGATTGGCGTCAAAGACGTCATTAATCTTTGAAATAAGTACGATTTGGTGCTTAAATTAAGAAAATTTACCTAATATTATTGACATTATCTACATTTATTTTAAGTACAAAAAGCAATTATTTTAAAGAATAAGGACGTCTTTGGCTCCATTCTTTAATTTTATGACAACATTTTTTTCAATGAATGAAATCAATTAGTTTTTTTAAAGTCGCTAATATGTAGCCCCCTTTTTTTCGAAATTCACCCACTGTTCTCTAGTGGTGCATGTCAATTTACTTTGTTGTTGTTGTTGTAATGTAATCATGATAATACCAGAAAAAACACTTTTCTGTAATTATTTTTTTTGTATTTGCTGCCGTTGTACGTTTTACTTTTTGATTTTTTTGTTTTGTACTTTAGGCCTTTGACGGCGGCTTTAAGAGGCCCAAAAGTATCTCCGTTTATAAATGTAAATATACACACGCGCTTACCCAACATTGCACACACTCATATACTCGTATATACGTTCAGCCATAGGTATGAGTGTCGGTGCCAAGTGCGAAAAAGTGTCCTTCATGCAATGCTATGCACTTACCGCAACACACGATGACTTTGACCGACCGACCGACCGCTTGTTGGTCGTACGCAAAGCTCATTGTATTGCAATGTTTGGGTTTTTTCTCTTCGTCGTTTTGCTGTTGTGAATGAGATACGAATGCACTTCGTGACAAAAAAAACTGTTTTCGGCTGTTTGGCTGATGCATTTCATTTTTATTAATATCGGCAGCATAACAGCAAATAACAACAACCAGAGTTTATTGATGCAAGCACAATTGTTTAGCTGACATTGCAGCAGTCGCTCTCATACCACTACTACATTTTGCAGTGCTTTTAAGCAGTCTCTCTCTCTCTTTCTCTTTTACTGGCTCTCGCTCTGAAGAGAATATCATTGAATTGTGAATTTAGGTTACGAGTGTAATATTTGACCTAACGTAACGTACATAAAAGTGCATCATTGTACGGAGGACAAGGTAATGACAGCAACAACAAAAATCAGCAACGAACTTTTGCATATACTCAGAATGTCAAAAACAACAACAAACCAAATTGAAATGAATAAAAACTTATGAATTTCAATAAAGAATAATACCGAGAAATACCTACAATTCAGAGATATTGAAAACATTGCATTGCATTTAAACATTTATGTACTTTTTTTTGGTTTTGCATCAAAAACAACAACAACAACTGCGACTACATCGTATCGAATTGGTTGACCCTGTCCTAAATTTCGCATATATGCACAAGTACTCGGTATGTACACGACGAACCGAACGCGTGTAGTAACTTGCTGCGTAACCGACTGCACTGCACTGCATTGCATGTGACATAGTCGACGACGTACGTACATACATACATACGTATGCACGTCGTGTGTTTATGCGGCTCTGCTTGCTTCACTTCACAGAATCTGGGTAAAGTGCATTTGTTCATCAGGCCAAGGACTGCCTCAAGGTTAGCTTAAATCGTATTGAAATGCTGGGTAAAGGTTACCAGAAACATGTGTATGCTCAAAAAAATCCTTGGATGCTGCTGGGCCCATAAAGTCAAAGTAATTTTACGGAAATTCAGCAAACAGATAGAATTTCTTAGATACGACCAATTGTCTAAAGAAGGATGATAGAGAGTGGGCACTTTAGAAATTCAGCTAAATTGTTCCTTTTTTGTTCTCACATAAAGAGTCGCTTTTTGAGTACAGAAAAGCAAAAATGACGTTTTCTAAAGGAATTGTCTTTGATGGCATTTTTATATGAACATATTATCTGTGTAGACTTTTCTATAAGAAATATAATCGTCTATGGTTACTATAAAATCGTTCATCGTTGAAGACTTTTCTATAAGACTAATGCATCGTTTATGACTATTCTATAAGAAAAGTTCAACGTTGATAACTTTTCTGTAAGAAAAGTTCAAAGTTGATAATTTTTCTATAAGAAAAGTTCAACGTTGACAAATTTTCTATAAGAAATGTTTATTGTTGATGAATTTTCTATAAGAAAAGTTCATCGTTTCTATAAGAAAAGCTCATCGTTGATGACTTTTCTATAAGAATAGCTCATCGTTGATGACTTTTCTATAATAAAAGCTCATCGTTGATGACTTTTCTATAAGAAAAGCTCATCGTTGATGACTTTTCTATAAGAAAAGCTCATCGTTGATGACTTTTCTATAAGAAAAGTTCATCGTTTGTCACTTTTCTATGTTCAACGTTAATTACTTTTCAGTTTGAAAATTTCTTGGTTGATGACTTTTATAAGGGAATTTCATCGCTGATGATGTCTGTAAGATAGGAGTTGTCGATAAGAGTTATCGATAAATTTAAATAAATATAAACATGTATTTTGAATTCATCAGTGTCATTTTTGGTTCACTTTTTTCAATTACAACTTACCTGATGAAATGGAATTCACCGATTCCGAACGCGGTGTATGATGCATCATGCCATTGCTGCCATTATTCATGTGATGATGCTGCAGACCATTACTCAGGATATGCAAACCATTGTTGTTCATCTGCATGGAATGGCCATTCTGTAGTGACTGATGTATGGCGGCCGACAGCTGATGCTGGGTCAGACCCGTAGCTCCAACGGGACCACCGCCTCCGCCGCCACCTCCAAGTCCCCCACCATTGCCATTCATATGATGCGAGTTACTGTGATGGCTGTTGTGGCCATTCAGATTGGTCATGCCGGGCACAACACCATTACCCGCCGTGACAATATTTGAATTGTTGTGGCCATTCGTATAGTTTTGCGGTGTCGAACTATTCGAATTGGAATTGGGCAGAGCGGGTAAAGGTATTATCGTGGTTTGTGCCGGCAGCGATGAGCAGCCGTGTATGGAGGTAATAACACTGTGCTGGTGACTGTTATAGTTGGAGGCCGAGTCGTTGCACATCCATAAATCTTGTTCGCCGTAGACGGGCGAATCCAATGAGGAGGGTGACATATTTAATTCCGTTGATAAGACGAGGCCGTTGGATGATGATGTGACTTCAGAAGAGGATTCTTCGAGCATTCTCAAGGCGGTGAAACCACCATTATTAGACCAACGTCGTTTCATCATTTGGAAGGCGAAATTGTGAGAAATCCTAGGCAACGCTTGCGAGAGCGTTTCTGGAGATTTCCTTTTGTGGGAAGGGTGGAGGGCGAGGACTTTTGTAAATGCTAAATGGGGGGTAAGGTAAGGAGGAGGTAAAATTAAGTTGTGTAGACTCCGAGAGAAGAAATGGAATTCTAAATTCGGCAAATACACACACACGCTTATACTCATCCGTATGGAAGTTATGACAAACCTTTTTGTGGTTGTCATTACCAACAAAATTTATCTAGAGTTTGTTTGTTTTTTTATAGAAGAGTTCTTCATTGATGACTTCTCTATAAAAACAAAACATTGTTCATAACTTTTATATAAATAAATGGACTAATGAAGCTTTCGATATAGCCCCTAGATAGATATTCCTCCGAGACTTGCTTGACAAATAATGTAGGACGGCATTATAAAGTCGGTTCCGCCTGTTTTATTTGTTCTTATTATAACCTACACCAAAATGTGGTACACGTTTGGTATTAGTTTGTTGTGGGTCAGATGTTTGTAGCTCCCTAAAATATTGGAGCTAGACCCACCTTAACCGCCTTGCCGATCCACTCAGAATCACTACATCAGTCTAATGGTGTTTTCTTTTGTGCCCAAAAATGCTACATTTTTTATACCTTTCGGCCCAAAAATGCCTTTTTGTCTTCGATTGTAAAATAAATGCTGCACTGTGAAAGGTTTTCGTTTTCTTTTGTGAAAAATGTCGCACTTGCACGGGGCAAAAATTCAACATTTCAGCCCTGTATTTAATCGAAGGGGTGGACGCTGCCCTACAAAACAGATGTTTTTTCGGCGTCGGACGAATAGCCTAAATAACCGCGTGTGTCCGTGCGTGCTTTTTTATAATGAAGTTTGGTCAGATGCTTTATTTAGGCGGCGCCGTGGAGTATTCTTTGTTTTTAGTTTACTTTTCGTGAGTTAAAAGGCTAGTTTTTTGCATTTTTGTTATCGATTCTGACCATAAAAAATGCAGCAGTACAAGAGGGTGTAGGCAACATTATTAAAATTCTGCTCTCTGACAGGGCAACATCTTTTTTTAGAAAAGAAAACACCATAACTATCTTTGCTCGTAAAGTAAGTCTCGCACTTTAACCCCGATCTTGATGAAATTTGACACGGAGCATTTTCTTGCCTCAATGACAAAGTCTATTGAAATTTGTGAAAATCGGTTAAGATTCAGATATAGTCCCCTTATAAATGTACATCCCGATTTGCCATTTAAGCTTTTTCTATTTGGCATTAATTACCTCTGACAAATTTCATGAAAATCGATTCAGATTTGCATATAGCTCCCATATATACTATGTACGTCCCAATTCGACATCTACTAATATAGCTATTCATCCCATCAGCGCTTTTAAAGATATCGTACAAAATTTGCGAAAAAATTCAATTTTTGGAGAAAATTTAAAAATTGTTTAGTTAAAACCAGTTAAAACATCGAAAAATTTTTATATTTGTATTATTTTGTCGTTTTGTACAGGGTTTTCCAATAAGTGATATGATTTCTTTGAAAAAAAAAAAACACTTATCGTTAAGGAAATTCAAAAGTTTTTTATTTAATGTGAAGTACAATCTATACAATTAAGTTCTAAATAAAACGTCATTCAAATGGCCTCCACGACTTCTTCTGCAGGAACGAATTCGATGAATCAAATTCTCAAGCCCTTATTCCAATAAATCAAGTCGTATGTGCTGAATGGCATGTTCAATATTGGCTTGTAAAGCTTGGAGAGAGTCTGGTTTATTTCGTAAGGCCAATGACTTCAAATAACCCCACAAGAAATAGGCTAATGGTGTTAAATTACAACTTCTTGGAGGCCATTCAATATCACAATTTCTTGAAATAATCGAATCTCCAAACTTTTCTCGCAGCAATTCAATTGTTTCATTTGCTGTGTGGCACGTAGCCACAATAGCTCTTAACGAGAGCTAAAATATTGCTCATGGGTGTTAAGGTCGTAGGTCGACCGGAAAGTGTTTTTTTTTTTTATTTAAAAAAATGGACTTAGCATCATTTTCAAATGTGAACGGAATGATTATTTTTGCTCTAGCTCCTTAACGGTACGTCGGATCGGGAATCGGTCAATGGCAAAAAGATAGCTCTTAACGAGAGCTAAAATATTGCTCATGGGCGTCAAGGTCGTAGGTCGACTGGAAAGTGTTTTTTTTTATTTAAAAAAATGGACTTAGCGCCGTTGGAGAAAGATTATTTTGATAACTGTACAAAATTTTAGGTGTATTTATGCGCATGAGTGGTATTATAAGCCTTTGACTGTTTGTGCAATATGGTCTATTTGTATGGAAGGTATCAAAAGGGGAGTGGCAATAACGACAATTTTCATGGGACTCTAGGTAATATAAAACCTGGCAATAACCCCCATTTTTTACGGGACTATAGTTAAGGTAAAGCATTACATTATAAATAACGCCCATTTACCATTTGTTGTTATAGTTTTTCGTGTTAAGGACACCATATGAACCACCAGAAAATGTTATGCATACATTGGAAAAAATTTGTGAAATAGTTTTATTAATATTTTTAAACAAGACAAAGAATGATAGCTTGAGAATATGTGATATTGCCCTCCAAAAAGAGGCCAAATGAGTTGAAGAGCTAAGCTAATATGAGCAAGCAAGATTTAAAAAGACGGATGTTAAAAACGAGTATGAAAAGTTCAGTCTGGTAAATCGACTAAGATATACCCTCACTTTGTAAGTCATGTAAAGTGGTACGTCAGGTGGGAGATGCCAAAACGGTGAAAAAAGTTGTTCATTATTTGTCAGTCTACAGTCACTGGAAATGTTGTCTAGAATACAAAATATGAAAACATTTAGACGATTGCTGCAAAACCCAGCAAAATAAATAGGGAAGTTATTCCCTAGGAACAACATTTTAAGTACTTCCAAAGAAGCAGTTAGCTAATTTTCACTACCAAATATGTTCATTCGCAGTAGTTATGAAAATATTTAGTATATGTTATGAAAAATATAAAATATTAAAATGTTGTTAAAAATATAAAAAATAAAATTTGAAAGAGAAAACCAACCCGAATAATAATACTGAGATACAGAGAGCATCCTAAATAAGTAAATAAGAGTAAATAAGATCAAATTTTGCACAACTTTGCTAAAAAGTACTCATACGCTAAAGTGTTCTTATATATCTCTGGACAGCGGCAATTCGAATTCGTTTGTGGCCGTGCGCTCTGAGGTGTGATGTTATGCTGATGCCGCGCTAGGAGAGCCAGGTTCAAATCAAACCTTGATTTTGTAACTGCAAGGCCATTCCAAATATTAATTTATTTTTGTTATTAGCACAATGATAGGATTTTTTTTTTTTTTCAAAAAAGACCTGTTAACTAATGTTTTTTTTTTATAATTCTCATTTTTAGTTTTTTTCTTTTTTAAAGAATTAAAATCATTTTTCTTTGGAATTGTTTTTTGTTGGTATTTTTTAAAGCTATACGAGAATATATACCAAAAGCTATCAAAAATTTCATTTTATTCGCTTAAGCGTTTTGTGTGTCTTCAAAACGATGATTAAGCTAAACCTTTTTCTAAAACAGAGAAGAGAGGGAAAAAACAAAAACGATCAAAATGAATATCAGAATATTTTGTGTGTGTGTGTCTGTTTTTTTCACTTCACATCGTTTTCAGGCTTTTGTTCGAAAAATGAGTTAGTAATACTCGTAATAATCAGAATACGAGAATATGAGGAGAATACAATAAACCGGTCTTAAAAGTCATACAGGTTGGCTGACTGGTTGACTGACTGACTGACTGGATGGCTGGCTAGCAGACTGACTGTTTGGCTGGACGTCAGTGTTTTTATTTTGGCTATAATAACAACAGCGGCAAAGCCGCCTGCGGCCGCACAAATTATTTAAAGCGCGATTTCTTGGTCTCGAATTCTTTGTGCGACTCAGAAAGCAAAAAAAAGCAACGCTCAAATATCAACTTGGGTTGAATAAAATCCAAGTACAACAAAAAAATCCAACTTTAATGCGGGACAAAAACAACAAGTTGTTAACACTCACTCACTACTCATTCATTTACACTCACACATAGTCGCAAAAAGACGTAAAGATCTACACCTGAACGTCTTTCGAAAAAAATCCATATAAAAACCCACATAGCCATCGATTCCATTCGATACGATCCATCTATCTATCCAGCTAGCCAGTCAGCCCTCCGCATACACTGACAGCAGAACAGACGCTGCGAACATGGAATGAAAGAGAAATTTTCGCAGCTAAACGAGAAAAAAATCGAAAACATTCTAAGCGCAAATTTTTACGAGCAACAACAAGTTTTCACATTTCAACGAAATCAAATTATGGCTTAAAATTGACTTGACTTGAATATGTAGAGAGAATGAATGTATGTAGGTACATACATATCGGTATCGTTAGTTATTTAGTTTATTTTTGTTTTGCTATCCAACATGAAATCTCGGTATGAAAGTATGTAAATGTGATTACCAAACCAACGGCAGAGGCATGGCTATGTACTTCAGCAAAAAAGAAAGGACGGACAGGAAAAGAGCTGACAGACACAGGAATGGACAGACAGACGGACGGACTGACGAACAAACACTTGGTTAGATGGTAGTTAAAGACATGTTATCGTCAATCAAAAGTGAACAGCAGCAACTGAGATTCTGTCTAACAGTCAGTCATTCAGTCAGCCAACCAAAAAATTATAACTCATACAATATATGTATGTGTATAGAAAATAACAAAATAGGCGTATGTATGGTAAATTTGCAAATAACACATCTACATATCTCGATTGGTACTTCAACTTGTTTAAAAGTGAAACAACTTCCCTAAGGACTGTCTTTGAAAATGGTAGACACATCTCTTGTATATCCCTTCATAAGCTTGAGAATATGTAATATTGCCCTACAAAGAAACTCCAACTGAGTTGAAGAGCTAAGCTAATATACGAGGACGGTCCCAGATAGGTAGTATAGAAGTTATTAGGGAATCAATTGTTCACTAAATTTGAACCCTTTGTGAGGGAGGTAATAGATGAAGTGGACTATTACAACATACCAAATTTGACGTCAGTCCGCTGCTCTTTTCGCGAGTTATCGTGCGCTTCAGCCAGCCAGACAGACGGACTGTGAAACGACTTAAAATGTCCTAAACCATATTTCCAAGGAACATACTTACGAGGGCGGCCCCAAAATTGCCCGACCTGACATATAGCTGGCGATAGTAGTTTGAATAAAAATACTTTCGTAAAAAGTGGCAACCTTCTAAAACATATGTTTTAAGATTCAAGGCGCCACGTTGTTTACTTTTTTTAGCACTCTAAAATAAACTATCTCAACAAATTTGTTAACATGGAAAATTGGTCACCGAAATGTAAAACAATACCTTCATTTGAGGGGTTTCAGTCCAACCAAAATTGTGGGAAATCTGCTCCTTCGTTTATAACTATAAAATATATTAATGGGAGAGTTTAAACGGGCAGTACGAGCTGACAATACGAACACCGTAGTCGTAGACCGATTGAGGTGTCCACACCAGAAATTTTTAAACAAATCCACAAAATGGTAATGGTATTGGATGACCGTCGGTTGAAGGTTTGTGAGCTAACTGAAGTCATAGGTATTTCAAAAAGTGCTATAAATCGCATTTTGATGGAAAATTTGATTAAAAAAACACATAGTGATGAGAAAGCTCATTGATAATGAGAAAGCTGTGCGCAAGATGAGTGCCGCGTTTGCTCACAATCAAGACAATGCACCAGTTCACACATCCACTATTGCTATGGCCAAAATCCATGAATTAAGGTTCAAATTGCTTCAGTACACACCTTATTTGCCCGATTTAGCCCCCTTTTTTGATTTCAAACTTTGCCAACAAGTGGTGAAGATGTAATTATTGCGATCCAGAAGAACTTCTATATGGGGTCTTCACCGATGATTTAACAATTTAATGAATTTCGCACCAGTGCTCATAAAGTAATACAAATGCATTTCTATATTTGCTCAAAAAATAATAAAAAAAATGTTTCTTTATTTTTTTTTATAACATTTTTATGATTTTTTTTTATTTTTCAATGTGAAATTTTTGGTCTTGTCGTGAGTTGAACTTGGATCTCCTGCGCTGTAGCCGCATAACATCGCATGCTAACGCGCATGGTCACAAACGAGTTTAAATTATCACTGTGCTGAGATATGCAGTATGTCATTCACTTTTTTGGAAAAACAAAATTTTGTATTATTTATTATTTATAAAATGCGGAACAAACCTACCCGAAAAAAGTGCATCCAGTACCGCAAAAATGCCCACAAAGTCATAAAATATCTGTCAGTAAAATAATGAAAAATACGTATACGTAATATGCATACGTATAAAACAGAATATTATAAAACAGAACAGAACATTTTTTCGTCCAATTCTCAGAATTGAGTCCCAAATCAATGTTCTGAAGAATGTTATACTGTATAAGTTAGCCAAAAACAACAATAAAAATTAATTTCCTCACAAAAGTTGGTGTCAAGAGTCTTTTTACACTTTTTTAATGGACCCATACTTCGATCTGCAGTACTCTTATGGAAAATTTTTGGTACTATCCTGCTGTCTAACTTGTCGACTACACAATGCTATTTAAAAATTCAAATAAAATAAAAATAAAGGGTAGTTGTCATAAATTATAAATATATTCACAACTTCTGCAAAATAAATTATTTCCGATTGAAAAAAATTTCACTTCTTAGGAAGGACTTTCGAGGGGATAGCCCTTATTCACATTCGAGATGCCAGACATGTGTACCTGCATATGAATGTACGTACATATGTAAGTGAACGAATATGTTCGGCACGGTAAGTATTCAGAACAGCCAAATAACCACTAACCGACAATAGCAGAGCGAACAACGAACATCGAACGACAAAGCAGACGAGAGACAATTTCAAACAAGTTATTCAGGCGGCAAATCACGTCACGTCAGGTTGCGTTCGCTGTGTTCTACTCAAAATTCAAAGACGTACGTACGGCTCAAGCCACTCACACAGATACACCTGAAGAAAAGACAGGCAGCAGCATTTATTTAGACTTGTTTAGTCAAAAAGAAAATAATAATAACAATAACAACAACCAGAACACAAAGGTAGCACTCCAAAAAGGTATGTAGTAGTAATAAATAAATTGAATTGTAGCAGAAGCTGAAGCAGAAGATTTTTATATGAACTTTGGAAATAATAATACACATATGAGTACATATACATTCACGTACACCTATCTAAACGCATGAGAGAATTATCTCTCTTTGTGTGAGTATAACCTAAAATGATGAAATGATTTTCGAGATATCAAAACTGAAGCGAACCAAACAAAGAAACCCCCCCCCCCCCAAAAAAAAAGTGGCAGCTAAAGATAGACAGACAGTCATGGCGACGACTACGAAGAAAAAAAAACTTCCAAATCGTTTAAAAGTCAAATGAACGATCAATCAAAAGGAGTCTTAAGAAAAAAATCCTACCAAAGGATTGTTTGAAGCCTACCTTCTCATAATTGTCAAGAATTCTAAAGCGAAGCAAACAAAGTACAAATTATTTTTGGAAAAAAACTCTTTTAAAATAAATTCCTTGAAATATTTTGATCAGAGTGGGAATAACAATTATGTATTGGCATTCCTTGCAAAGTTCTGAGTGATAGATGGCTTTTTAGAAGAAATACTGTTTTAGAGTCGTTCAGAAAATTCGAAGAAACATTCAAGGATTAGTTTTAGGAAATGAATAAGAAAACTATTCGAGTGAACTGATTGTATTTTACCCTAACCTTGAGAGCAGGACGTCTCAGCTTTTTTTGTTTGGCTCTGCGGCTCACTTGAAGACGTGCGAACAGGTTAAGCAAACATAGAAATGGGTAAATTTTAATTCTCATATATTATGAAATTAACATTATCAATACTAAGCGGTTCCTCTGAATTAGGAGAAAGGATCGGTAGGGGGCTCAGTGCTTTAGAGAAATGCCTATATGGAATTTGGAAGATAGTCGGCAGCTGCCACAACGGGACGAACAATTTTACCCATTGTTGCCAAAATATATTAGAATTTACTAATTTTAAGGCGTTGGAATCATTGTTACAATGTCGTCTGAATTTCCCTAATTTTATATTCTTGACATAGGAACCAAATTTTATTGTGTTTCCTGAAGAAGATGTTTATTTAGCTAATAAAAATCTTTTTTTTTTTTTTGAGAAACAATATTCAGATTCAAAAAATTTATTTTCAATTCCAGCAAACTCCGCATTTGTTATCTAAAACATCGTTGCTGTTGAAAGAAATTTTTTTCCCTGCTGGTAGGTTACGGCTAATATTCCATTTTTAGCTGAGCTCGAATTTCAAGAGACCATAATATTCCCGATGTTGATAGAGACTATAAAGTTTTTATCACTAGCAAATCTACAGAGCCTAGATTCGGTCAATGCATTCGAAAGTTATAGTGCTGACCTACCAACCAGAAGGACCAAGAATTGCATTAAAAAATCTATATTTCGCTGAACTTGAATTTAAAGATTTTATCTTCATTCGATCAATTTGTGTGTTAGTGGTATGTCTAAAAGGGCCCATAGTCCGGTTACTAAACTATTGTCCTAAAATGACAATAGGACCAGTTTGATTCCGATCTAAAATGATGGTGATGAACTAATTTAATGTATGTTCCCAAGTGTTTAGCATCAAGTTCATATCTGAAATGACTAACACTTTAAGCTATGATAAATTGGAATCAACATATGGAGGTCCTATATTTAAATATAAAATGATTTTCCTCAGACTTGGCAGTGTCTATGGATAAAATAACTTTTCTTGACGAAGAAGCTTATATATATGTCAAAATATGAATAGAATTTTTTCCTCTCGACTAAATTTCATAATTATCGGATGTAAAATTAAGCTTTTGTAGCATTTATAGGCCAAATTGGACGAAACGTATATAGGGAGGTCTATATAAATCTGTACCGATTTACTTTAAATACGAACGTGTTTGGAATTTCAATAATCTCAGCAAGAAACTCATCTTCGCCACATATTATATTGATTGGATGTAAAATACAAGTTCTATAGGGCTTAGATTCCATTTAGTTTGTTTGTGAGAAACACAACAGTTAGACGTATTCTGCTTGTTCGCAGATTTTCTGCTGTGGAAAATAATGGATGAAAGAAATTGCTACAAATTTTGTGTAAAAAATAAAGGGCTCAAAAGCACTTGAAATGTTGAGAATGGCATATGGCGATTGAGCTCGGAGTCAGAAAAATGTTTACAAGTGGTACGAGCTTTTCAAAGAAGGTCGGGAAGACGAAGCTCGTCCTGGAAGATCCATAACATCAAAAACCGATGAAAATGTTGAGAAAGTGAAGAAAATGTTTATGGAGAATCGTCGAATCACTATTAGAGAAGTTGCAGAGAATGTCGGCATATCGGTTGGCCCATGCCATACATTTTTTTTTTTGGAAATTTTAGGCATGAAGCGTGTGGAAGCGAAGTTCATTGAAAAAATTGCTGAATTTTGAACAAAAAAATCGTCGCAAGTTCGTAATTGTTTGGCCAAAGAGAATACCATATTCATGCCTCAACCAGCGTATTCACCAGATTTGGCCCCTCTGCGGCTTTTTCCTGTTCCCAAAATTGAAGAGGACGGCGTTTTGCTACGATTGAGGAGATTAAAACCGAATTACCAAATAAGCAAACTGTTATGTCTCTCACAAACTAAACTAAACACAAACAAAATAAACTAAGAACATATGCTCGAGACAAGTGTGCCAAATAAAAAACCCGAGAAATTAAAAAAAATCACCTTTTCTATTGAACAGACCTCGTATATTGTATATCTTATAATACCTAATGTCTTGTGCATAACATATCGCCCACTCACTGCAAGGGTGACATAAATCCAAAATTTAAAATTGTTGAGGTTGCCTTACATAAATGCGAATTTTTTTTTTGTTCATAAATTAATCTCAGCGAAATTTGGTCTATAAGTAAACAACCATATTTCGGATTATTCAAGCGTATTTAAAAATCTTATTTTATGTTACTTATCTGTTTATAGGGACTTAAAGTTACACATCTTGGCAATTTTCAATTTTGAGTTATGTCACTCTTGAAGTGAGTGAGCGATATGTTGACGGTTTATTACTAAATTTGCACTGAAAATAAAATGTAATATAAGGAATTTAATAATGCAACCTTCCTCAGAAAAATATAGCTAGACCGACTTACGATGGCGGACCCAAAATTAGCCCACCTGACATATAGATGGCGGTAGTAGCTTGAAAAAAAATACTTTCGTAAAAAGTGGCAACCTTCTAAAACATATGTTTTAAGTTTCTTTAGTTTTTTTTTTAATACAATAAAATATTTTCGTTTGAAAGGTCTCAATCCAACCAATATTAAAACCGAACTAGATTCTACTTTGGGGTAGCCTGCTCCTTCGTTTACAGCTATAAAATATTGGGTGGCAGAGCTTACACGGGGCCGCACGAGCTGCCAAGTCGAACACCGAAGTGGTCAAAGAATTTGTGTATCCATGCCAGAAATGGTTTAAAAAATCCAAAAAATGCTGTTGGATGACCTTCGGTTGAAGGTTTGTGAGCTAGCTGAAGTCAAAGCCATTCCAAACAGTGCTATACATCGCAGATTGATGGAAAATTTGAGGATGATACAGCTGTTCGCAATATGGGTGCCGCGTTTGCTCACAATCAATACAATGCAGCAGTTAACTTTTTAGGGCATCGGCCGATTGTTACGTATTGGCATGGATCTGCGGCTTCAGAAAGCCCTGCAATTCCCAAATGTCTAGTAAAAAAAGTGAATTCTCTGGGTTTTAGTGGCTAATTGAATTCCAAACTTTTCGAAAACACAGTTAGCAAAAAAACGATGTTGTCCATAATTTTGATGATAACAAATTCGTATCATTCAGATGTAGTGAGCAACTGTGTACTTTGACATGAAGATTTGGCATCCGTGTCCCAATAATAAACAAAAAGTTTAATACATGTCTTTAACAGACTTTCAAAATCGACCCCTCCTAATTAGAAAAATCCTTTATCACAAAAGTATTACATGATCGATGTAAATAAAAAATATTGTTCCATTTAAAGCAAAGCGATACTTGGAACTTTTATTCTATGCATCATCCACTTCGTTCGCACTTATAGTATAAGTTCAAATTTCAATATTTTTGTAAGAAATATTTTCAGTTCACTCTAATGTACATAATAATACACCTAGGTATGTATGTTTATTTATAAATATGCATGCGTTTCAGTGGTGTTCCTATTCAAATCATTGACCATCAAAAGACTATCGGACACATTCATATGAAACACAAAAAAAACACAAAACCGTTAGAAACGGCAAAGATAGAGAGTGAGTTTTTTCAACTCGACGACCAGCCGCGCATAGCTACCCGCAATCTTGTTTGCAATTTTGCATAGCCCCCATTCCATCTCCACCAAAAAAAATGATATCTTTATTTGTTTAAACCGAAAACTGATGGAGAGACGGGTGTGGGGGGACAACGACAACAAATTTCATGTTAAACAAATTCAAAGAATAAAAAAAACAAAATCGCTACGATTTGTTTCACAAAACGGAAAAAATGGCGTTGTCCGCCGACCGTCGTTGCAGTAGCCGAAGTCGAAGCCCGTCGCCCGCCACCGCCGTTCAAAGAGCAACACTGCGGCACAAACCAAACCCAACACACACACACACACTACACAGTTGAATGACATTTTTAATTTTTGTTTTTTAATTGTTTTTATTTTTGCTGTTTTGTTTCAAATTTGTTGCTGTTGTTGTTGCTATTTATTTGCTTGGTTTTGACATACTCACACACATATGCACAGAGTATGAAGAAAAAAAAACGTCATTTGCATGAAATGTGAATTCTGCGAGAGTATGTGTGTGTCTGAGTCGCTGTCGGAGCACAGTGTAGAGTGCAAGGGTGTGTGCTTTATTTTATTTTATTTCTTTTTTGATAATTAATTATAAGAAATTTGTTTTTTAAGGCTGAGTGTGCGTGTGTGTGTTTTGTGAATTTTCTCCTTTGTTTTTTTTTTGGCAATTTAATTATTTTTTAAAACAGTCAAAGAAATTAAAAAATATTAATGATAATAATGAGTCGCACACGTTTTAATTTTTAATGATGTTTATACACTTGTTGCTTTTGCAGTTGCGGTTGTTGTTGTTGTTACTGCTGCGCTGCACCGCTGCCGTTCATTGTTCGAGTGACTTTATCTATAAAAGCAGCGACCGGCGGACCGACCTTGATTTGCTTGAAAATAAAAGTGCAAAAAAAAATAATGAAATAAAAACACTTTGCAAATTTATCAGGAGCAAACCAACAACAACCATTGACTACAACGACAGCAGAACATTGACAGCAATCAACCATAAACAACACTGACAAGAGCAGCAGTAGCAGCACCAACACAGCAATAACAACAGCAATAATAGCCATGAGTTAATGTGCAATATTTTGCAATTTTGTTTCGTGTTATAATGAAACATTGCTGTGACGCATTAACAATCGAAAAATCCTCCATTCGCTCGAAAATTAAAGCTAAAAACATAAATTATAATAGCCACACACACGCATATAAACATTCCACAGATTTTAGGGTGTCCTGAAAGAAAATGCTACAAATGTGGGGAAACCCCATCTCAATTTGTAAATATTTCTTTAAAAAAATAAGAAAATCATATGTACTATGTGCAATGCATGAATAAATAAATAAAGGACATAGCGCCCCAGTAGGTGAGTTGGTAGCGAGCTCGCCTATGAGTTTGAGGGTCGTGGGTTCGATTCCCACCAGATGCTCTGGTCTGTCGCTGTAAAATCTAGCCATATGGTCTTTGTAACCCGGCTTTTCCTTGGACCGTACAATTAAAATATAAATTTACTTTTTATTGTAATTCATAAAAATAAATAAATAAATAATAAATTAATAAAGGACACATATATATGTATAAGGCTAAAGGGAATTTATAGAGACTATTTTACCAGAGTAGCTGGGGATCGAGATTGTCCATTTTCGGAGAGATCATCTGTAACTATGTGTGAAATTAAAGAAGATTCGGATAAGTAGTATAGTAGTTATAAGGGAAACAATATTTCACAAAATTGGATCCCTTTGGAAATTTGGAGTCAATCGGTTACTCCTTTCTAGAGTTATTTTGCACACCAGCCAGACAGACGGACGGAAGCTACTTGTGATTTTTCGGTCGAGCGATTCATGTATTCCAGTTTTCGAGATATCGGCGTATCTGGTATATATAGCCGATATCTGAGTACCCATATATCTCAAAACCTGTATGATATTCTCACTATCAGTTATTAGTTCGCTGAACAGATTCATGTATCCTTGTTTTCAAAATATCGGCTATGTAATATCTGATATATATACTGCCGATATCTGAGTACTCATATATCTCAAATCCTAGATGAGCTCACTAAATAGGACTTTTTTCCCCATTTATAGTCTCACTATCAGCTACTTGTGGTTTTCATGTATTATAGTTTTCCACCGATTCATGTATTATAGTTTTCGAGATATCGGCGTTGCAATATATGGTATATATAGCCGATATTGGGTACCCATATATCTCCGATACTAGATGAGATGGTCATATGGGCCTTTTTTCAATGAATCTACTCTTTAAGGGCTACCTCTAGTCTTTCGCTTGACCGATTCTTGTATTGCAGTTTTGGAGTTATAAGCCGTTCAATGTCTCAAATTTGTACAGGCGATAATAGACTGTTTTCTCAAATTTTTTGTAAGGAAAATTAATATTTGCACTCGAATTGCTTAAAACTATTTTATTATTTAAACAAAAGTGTTAAAATTTATAAATTGTTACTACAGTCTTTTGACAAAAAAAGTCATTTTTATATATTCCACATCGCACATACGTTCCATATGATTTGTGTCTTCGGTGTGGGGCAAATTTAAATCAGGAATTTATCTTCACACCTTTTTTAGTACCAATGTTTAATTTTAAGACAATTTTTTTCTGTGTGTGTAGCTCGATGGAGTAGTCTAAGTGAGTCTGTTATATAGACTGCCACTCTTAACCTAAACTATGTCCGTGGATGTTATGTTCATACTCTCCGTTTTATTTCCAGCAATTTTTTATATTGAACTCAGCGTATCTATTCCTGTCCCTTCTATTAAAAACTGATTTAAATGACTAATTTTTTTTTGCAATTGTCTGCGGGACATCCCAATATACAACATATGTACTACTCGCATGAGTTGGACTTTCCGAAATTGTATGCACAACAAGAAAAGAAGTTTTGTCAATTTAGTCAGTCAGGCGAGAGTTGAGAGGCTTTTGTTGTTAGTATTATGTGCTGTTGTTGTTGCTATTGCTGTTGTTAATGATGACAAATCGCATTTTCAAACTACCTGAACCAGCGGCGGCCACGGTAGTTAACGTATGTATCTCTGTCTGTATAGTTGTGCGAGAGTGAGAGAGGTCATTGTCACCTGCATGTGTAGTATATACATATGAGTGTGAGTGTTTGTATTTATACTGCAGTTTAAGTACAACAGTGCTTTTTTGTGCGGCTCAATAAAATATATACTCGTATATCTTCAATGATCTAAAGAAAAATGATTTTATTTCAAAGCTTTCTTTGAGCGGTTGGCCCAATGGTGAAATATTAGCCATTTTTATGGCCTTATTCACACCCTATATTGCTCCAGCAGGATTTTTGTTAAAACATTTTGGGAGTGGAGTCGAATTAAAAAACAACAACAAGGAACTTTTCTGACTTTTTTGTTCTTTTTAATTCTTTGTAAATATTCATGAATTTGTGTTTAGTGATTAATTTTAAGTTTTGTTTATGGGGGGATCTTCTTTCATTTTTTTTTGTTTTTATATTCCAAAGAATTTTAAAAGGAAATTTACTTAAGGTGCGCTGGTGAGCTGGCAGCAAAGAGACAAGAGTATTTAAAGGATTTACTATCAAAGACTTATGTATATTCAGGTGACATTTCGATAAGAAATTTTGCGAAAACATTAACAATGTAGTATATAATGGGGTTCCCTATTTCTGTGGGTTTCTAGAATAACGACAGATGTCAAAAATTTCAGATTTTTGGAATTTTTACAAAAATGTATTTAGCTAATCATTATCTATCAATCCATCGATTTGTAACAAATTAAAATAATTCCATTTTGTACTGCAATTAAAGATATTATTATTAATATTAAGTATATTGTCTAGTTTAAGTATGAAATGTCCTTATATTAATGTTTTGGAGCCAAATCAATTAAATTTTCTTTAATATTAGTAAACTTTTTTCAGTGTAAATCTATGTTTTGGTAGCTTTTTCCGAAGCACAACCACAAATCTAATTTTACTGTATTCCAAAGAAACATTTCTTTAAGAAATGTTCTTTGCTACAAGCTTTCATCAACCGTTATTTACAAAAGCTTTATAAAATATTCTTGCTGAATATCATCTCGAACATAGACCTGGAGGAATGACGCCTATCTCAGTTGAAATCACTAAAATAAAGTGGAGCTGGATTGGCCATGTTTTGAGAAGAGCCCTTGGAGACGTAGCTAAGATAGCAATTGAATGGAAGCTACAAAGCAGTGGAAGAAGTAGCAAACCCGCTAAAACCTGGAGAAGGCGAACTGAATAGGAAAGACCTAGGTCCAAGTGCAGCTAATAGCATAGAACAGATCACAATTGAATTTTATGGCGTCTCTTTGTTCAACCCTGGAACCATAGGAATCAATATATGTTCCACATTTTATATAATATTTTTCTATGTGTACTATTTTCCTAGAATACATATAAATCGATAGAATGTAATAGAATAGGCTCTGAATTCTAATAGTTGGTTGCGTTACTTGTCGAGTAACGTCCCTCAATTTGTCTACGGCAGCGACAGGGGTAAACCTCTCATTATATTTCACTTCTCTAAATAAATTCTCAGCTTATAACGTTTACCGAAACTTCCAACCGACTTATTAATTCCTTATCTTTTCTCATCCTTTTTAGGTGAAAATTATTGTTGAATTACTTCTCAATGCAAGTGAAATAATTCACTAAAAATTAAGTATTACCTCATACAGTCCACTTTGCATTTAATTAGCTCATTCGACTTTTTCAGAGCAAAAAACTACCCTTCATTTTTATTTTATTTGAATTTTTCAATTGCATTATATGGTCGAAAATTATACAACAAAATTGTGTGAAAAATTTTTCATAAATTTACTCCTCATCGGAGTATGGGCCCGACAAAAAAGTGCAAAAAGTCTCTCTTGGCAACAACTATTGGGAGGAAATAATTTTTATTGCTGTTTTTGTCTAAAATAATTAAATTTTTAGAGATATCGAAAGAAAATTATTTTATAAATAATGCAAAGGTTTTTAATTTTCTAAAAAAGTGCATCAGAAGTTAAGTTGTTTGCGATGTAAAAACACTTTCTTGACATAATTATGCTATATGTGGGGAATTTATGTCAAGTGAGAGTATTTTCTGACCGCAAAGAAACTTGCACCAATTTTAGTCCTATGGGATAGTAGTTACGACACAAAATTTCGACGGGATCGGTTAAGGACAGTCCAAATAGGAGGGTGTTGAATTTTTGGTCAAACGTAATATCCTATTGTATGTTGAACATTTTGACCAAAGTGTTTTAGAAAGCTTTTTCTTTAATCTGTAAACAAAATAAAAGAAAAACAAAAATATGTTTGCAATTTTTTTGGGCGAATTAAAACATTTTGTCTTTTTTATCGTAAATCATATATTTCTTTATTTTTTGCGCAAACGAAAGCTAGTTCATATCCATTAAGAGCTTTGTGGTCTACTAGTGGGATAGCATTTTTTAATCTATTAAAATAAAGAAAACATTTAAAAAATAGAGGTTTTAGCATAACTCGAGAACCAATTTTCAGAATTTGTTCAGGAAACCTTTACGGAATACTAAATTAAGTAGCCAACAACTTCATCAGCGGTTTCAAATATCGAAGATTCAGCGAAAAATCAAATTTTTTTTAATCAAAGATATCACAAGATATATCGAAAAATAATTTTTTTCAGGAAATTTTAGCAATTTTTTAGAACAGAAACAATTTGAAGTTGTTGTATTTGTATTATTTTATAGTAAAGTCTGATCGGTCATGAAGAAAACAAGACCATTCTGAAATAAATCGATGAATAATTTAAAAATGTGTAGCTAATTAATTAATGCTTTCCTGAACCAATAGGATATATGTTTCTCGAGTTATGCTAAAATATGTGAAAACAATCTCTTTTTTTTTAGATGTTTAACTTAATTTTTTTTACAAAATGTCAAAACATGTTTTAATTCGCAAAAAATGCAATCATTTTTTATATTATTTTATAAACATTGAAGAAAATGCCTTCAAATACACTTTGGGCAGAATTGTTAAAATACAATAGGTAATTAGTTATATGGATGGGAAATAGGGCCGCTTGAAAAAAAATGTCAAAATTCAACACCCTCCTACCCGGTCAGTCCTTAACCGACCTAGTTGAAATTTTGTGTCATAACTACTATCCAATAGGACTAAACTTGGTACAAGTTTTATCACGATTAGAAAATCCCTCCGAGTATTGACTGTATATTATTTTATGTTTTCCAATTGGATTTCTCACTCGTATACAAATAAGAAAGAGTATACATAATGAAATGGGAGATTGCATTAAATGTATGACAACGCTACTAAAACCCTTTTGTATTAGGTTGCTATAAACAGCTGATATGTTTGTTATGAAGAAATCTTTTTTATGTGAAACATGTGATTGGAGGGATTTTTCGTACAAAAAGAAGACCATGCCAATATCGATTTGATAAAAAATATTCTGTTAACAAATCGTTGCGTTGGATGAGGAAGGACAATTTAAAAAAATGGAAAACTGAAGAATACTCCGAGAAACTGAAGAATTCCGAGAGCAGATTGAATTTGTCCATAACCTTCTGTTTGAAGATTATTTGTAAACACAGATTGCCTTAATATTCTCAATTATTAAGACATTTTTGCTGGAATAACCGCCTATCTCAGAAATTTGTGGTTTCGGGATTTTAGCAAAAATGTTTTTCAGCTAATTATAATCTATCGATCCATATACGACTCTCCTAGGTTTGTCCAATTTTTGATATTTTCAAACCTCAACTTTGCACACTGGGAGAAAAAAAGTATTTTGGCTCTGCAGTAGAAACATATTACAGTAGAAACATATTTGGGTCGAAAGAAAAAGATTTAGAAACTTGGTTTTTGATGGATTCAAGCGAATTCTGAGTACAAAACAGGGGCGATAAAATCGTTTAAAAAGAGTTTTGTTAGACTAGATTAGGATTCGATATTAATTTGTAATTTATAACATTTACCCCGGCTTTCACGAAGCTCCGTTAAGGCTTCGTTAGAGCTAAACAACAGTTATTGCTGTAATTTTGTGTGGTGTTTGACATCTATAATGGCCCATTAGCCTTAAGGTTAAACTAGTTTTGCTAAAAAATTAAATAAACCCATTTTTGTTAAGCCATAAATTTTTTTTATTTTAGTTAACGTTTTTTTATTTTACATAAAAAATATTGTTAATACTAGGGCTGTGGAGTCGAAGTCGGTGTTGTTTTTTGCTGCTTTCATGAAATTATACTTTCCAATAAATACATTGTATATTTTTAAAATATTTTGTATAAAAATATGAGAGGACGCACATATAAATGAATATATTTGCTCCGGAATTTAGTAAATTTTATATAATCGATCTAGGAGTCGTAGCCGGAGTCGACTTTCGATTTCGATTGATATGTATGTACATAAACATATTTATACAAAATATGTAAAAAAATAATGCAATTTATGCATTTGAAAGTATAATTTCATGAAATTTGCAAAAAACAAAGCCGACTCCACAGCCCTGGTTAAAACATAGGATCTTCTAGCAAAGCCAATAAATCTTGTCCGTTTTTCTTTGTGTAGTTTCGTATCGTAGTATATTTTTACACTCCGGCTTATCGGGCCAAGAAGTAAACCCCATTTGAGTTGGAGGACCACTTAAAAGCGAGCATTTCTTCTACGCAGGTTTTGGGGTTATACCGCCCATGTTCGGCCGCCATCGATATAATATAGAATATTTATAAGCTGCAGCACAACAGACATCTATTTTTAAAAGTTATTTTCTTTTTAAAAGTTATTTCCAAAATCGAAAGCTAATAAACATTTACTTCTAAATTTCTTGCTTTACTATCTTTAATTCCATATGAATGAGTATTCGTGTGCGTGTATTTGTATTCGCCTAGAATTCTTAAAAAAAGAGTTACATTTCAAAATATTCACCTTAATAAATATAGATTTTATGTTGATTTTCTTGTTTAATTTTGTGAATAATTCCAATTCCAAAAAAGTAAACAGCAGCAGCAGCTTTAATCCATTTGTTGTTTTCTAAAGGTTTGAGGTTAAGGTTGAGGTTGAGAGGCTTAAAATCTTGTTGAGGTTTGCAGTTGGCTAAAGATGAGGTTTTGCTGAGTTTTGCTTCTGTTTTTCTTTTGTTTAATCCAATTTATAGGTTATTGTTCTATTTATTTATATATGTATATGTATGTATGTTTGTAGGTATATCACAATATATATTTTTTTATTTTAATTTATGCAGGTCATTTTATTCCGATCAACAGGTTATCATTAACGGTAACAAAAAGCTTGTTTTGGTCTGGAGAGGGAGAGGAGTGTGTGTGTGTGTTTGTGTGAGTAACAGAGATGATATTGGTAAGGCGGGTTTTGGGGTTTGCTTTGCTTTGATTTTCCCAAATTTTGGGGTTTAAAACTTTTTCACTAATTGTTTAACTTTTGCACTTGGTTTCATTTGTTTTTCATCACAATTCTTAGAAATTTAAGTTGTTTTTGATTTCTTATTTTCTCATTTCATTATTTTGTTATGAGTTATGTTGTTATTATGTGTCTGTCGGTGGTTGTGGATGCCAGACGCCGCTTTTGACACCAACACCATGCTCGCTCACTCACCCGTCAGACAAAAGGTGTAAATCCCAATAAAAAGCACAGACCTTGACTGTGTGGTTGTGTGACGACAACGACGGTGACGGTGTGTTATTTAAATTGTGGAGCGAAGGACGACTAACATAACAAATAACAGTCATAAAAACAACAGCAGACGCATAAAATTATAACCAGCCAGAGATAGTTGTTGTAGTTGAATATTCCTTAAGGATTCTCGTACACTATATACAATACGGCACGGACGGTCTGTCTGTCAAACTCTCGCACGTACGCACTCACTCACTCACATTCGTACGCACGTACTTTTCTCTTCGTATTTCTTGGCAAAATACGAAAACCGTAACGAAGAAAATAACCATAAGAACGTAGAGAACAAAGAACGAAAAGTCTCATATGCCCTTTACATTCCTTCTACTCCTACTCCTTCTTCACCACTTTGCTGTTATTGGCAAATGTTTTGGTCATTTACTCTCTCAAAAGTGGAACGCACTTTGTTTGAACGTCAATAGATCCACTGATAAACGGACAAACAGCAGCAGGATGTTCAGTGGTAAGAGAGAGAGAGAGAATTTGACGAGAGCGACTCCTTTTGTTTAATAAGATTTGCAAGTTTTTTTCTTTGCTGCTGCAAAATTTAATGCAATTCTTTTTATCAAAACACTGATTTCGGTACTATTTTATTTTCTTTTTTTCATGAAAAAACACACTTTTCTTTCTTTTTAAAAACGTTTGTCTTATTTTTTTATACTATGTACATATATTTTTTTATTTTGTACGATTTCTTATCATTGAATTTTTGGGAGTTTTATTTGTTCACATCTTTGGGGGGGACACCAACAACAACAAGACATTTGTCATTGACAATTTTGGGGGCAATTAACAGCATTTTGATAATTATAAACAAAGTGTGAATAATAACAACATATTTATGTATGTATGTATGTTAGATTTTGTAAACTGTATAGATATTTTACAAAACTCTTCACTTTTTTCTTTCAATATACATATTTCTATATAACAATCACTTGATCTTGAAAATTATCCAAACGGTTAGATTTTGTTTTGTTTCGCTTACAAATAATACTCGGCAATATCCACAACATCCGTTAGTTAAAACTTTACCCCCGGCGCGCGGTATTCTTTTTTAATTTGATTTCCTTTTTCTGGTGATCATTCTCTGTGTTGTTGTTTCATATGATTTTGATTTGTTGGTTGGATTTGGTGGTTTCGATCGGAAATGTTGTTGGAAAAAGAAATGAATTCGTTTGTTGTTGTTTTTTGTTTGCTTGCACTTCGTTTATTCTAAATACATGCATATGTGTGCGTGCATTTTTACGTATGTATGTGTGTGTGTTTTGTTGAAAACGTAGAACAGTAAAAGCGAATTATTTACTTTGTGTTCACTGCACGTACAAAGACGTAGACGTCGTTCGATGTCTTCTACAATGTATTTATTCCATACAAAATAAAATGTGTTGTTGATATTCGTTAGCTGGTTTATTCTTCTTTTTCTTTTTTTATACTACAATCTGAATTGAATTCTTATTTAATTTTATTTTTAATTTCTTTTTTGTATTTGATTTCAAGCCAAATCAAAATACCACCGAAGAACACAACCGAAAAATTGTTTTAACGCAGCGCGTTTCTTGTTTAGAATGTCAGAAAAACACGACGACGCGCTACTCCGGCACTGATGATGACGACGACGACGGACAAGAGCCGCGACGTTTTACTGTGTGGTACGTTTAACTACAACGGCGACGACGGCGGCAATGCGTTTAAAATCCTCCGCTAACAACGATGTCCAAACAAATACTAAATCAATGATTGCCAGTCATTGCCAGAGTCATGAACTCGCTTCGACGACGACAACGACGACTATAGACGACCATACGAACAACCAGAAAAAAACACAACAAACTCTACTCTCACTGTGCACACTCACTCTCATTTCTTCTTTTTTTGCTTCTGTGGGTTTTGTTGTTGAGGCTCGCTCTCCCAACGTTACACACACAGATACTTACGGTACACATTCACTCACAGATACTAGAACTGTGCGCACAATTTAGCGGTTTTTAACGTTTCTGAAGTGAAAAAAATACTTAGAATAATGAAACTCAGATTTAGGTATTTGTGGTAGAAATTTGTTTAATTAAGGGAGCTTGAGAATTAATTATTAATACATTTTGCTAAATGTATGGAATTTGTTATCCGTTGCAAATTGAATTACATTTTTGCATTGATATAGTCATGCAATACCATATGATTCATTGCGTATGCAAGGGTGTGACATCTCCAAATAGGAATTTTTATTTGAGAGTAATTTAAATGCCAAAAGTAACTATTGGCGAAATATAGTTGTATTTCTCCGCCACTTAATAGATAAGCTTGTAGATATCGAAATGTAGCACATTTTTGTACGACCACCTCAATTAGAAGTGACGTTCTTGTATGAATTGAGCCATGTGACATTTACTTGAGACACCCTGGGTTCAAAAAAAATTAATGTTTACAGCTAATATGTATATATGTCATACTTCATGTCAAGTGAGTAAATTTTTAAAAGTACTATCCTATTGGATAGTAGTTTTGACACAAAATTTCAACTTGATCGGTTAAGGACTGTCCGAGTTGGAGGCTGTTGAATTTTGAACATTTTGTTAAACGACCCTTTCCCATCCATAAAACTAATTATGTACCTATTGTACTTAGAAAATGTTGCCCAAAGTGTTATCGATAGCTTTTTCTTTTTAAGAAAATAAAAAAATCGGAAAAATATTTTTAAATTTTTTTTGCGAAATTAAAGCTTCATTAGACATTTTGTCAAAAAGCTATTTTTTTTTGCTCAAAAGAATTTTCTTTTAACCCAAATATGTCCGATGACCTATAGGTATGTAGTACACCAAAATTCTTGTTTACATGATACGTCACCTTTATCAAAGTACAGTTTTTTGTTCACACATTCAGTAGGTACCCCTCAATACCTCGTGGGAGTTTGTTTGATCGCACAATTGATATGACAATTTTTTCAAAATGGAATCATGATAACATTTTCACTGCCTCTGTTTTAATACCCGTATACCGCAATTTTTGGAAATTATGTTCGCTTCAGGCATCCAGTTTGTTCGTTAGTTATTGTACTCTACACCACACTATGGTACGTTTTTTTACAATTTTGTTTTTTTTTTGGCAGATTTGTAAAAAATCGGACTCAGAATCACTAGCAGTGCGTCTGTCTGTCCATCTTAAGTTGTTCGTTGAGCACAGGTCAAAATTTCACTCCGATCCTGCTGTAATTTGACAACAAAACTCTTTCACAACAGGGAGAAAACCAATTGCAATTGGTCAAAATCGGTTCACATCGATATTGCACCCAGATATAAATGTTTCCTTAAATTTGGCCTTGTGGCGCTATGGGAGCTGTATTACACATTCAATCATTTTGAAATTTAGTAGGGTAGAGTTTATTAATGCAAGAACGCATATTGTCGAATTTGAACAAATTCAGTTTAGATTTAGTTTTATAATTACTATATCTGAGCTTAATCTGCTCTAACCAGGTGGTGTACGATATCATATAGCTTGCTTCGTCAGTCATTGGTCTTTCTCAACTGTTTTTTTACTCGCTTAGGAATAGCGTATAGTCTTGCAAACTTATTATTTTGTTAGCAGCATATTCATCTTGCTAAATAGATCACATATATAAACAGAACTTTCTTAAAACTGCCTTTACATAAAAAGTCGATAATTTGGTTGACTTTATAGATATTTTGGACAAACAACAATATTTGGTTGAAAGCTTGAAGTGTTTATCCTTCTTTTGTACCAGGATTGTTTTCCCAACAATTTTGAGTGCATACATTTTTTTTTGGCATAAATGGTACATTTTGCACAATCCATCTCGGAGTCGTCCATAATTTTTCGACTACGACTCCGGGCAAATTTCCCCGACTCCGACTCCACAGCCCTGGACATAACACAAAATAAATTTTGATAGTGATTGGGATACAGAGGATGATATCCCTATTTCTCAGATTAGAGAAAACTCGTCTAAAAACCCGAAGAAATTGAAGAAAAATAAAAACTAAGAGAAGACAACCTTGTCACCAAAGATGCTATTTTTAAAAAACCAAAGGATGGCGTCGACATATATGAGCGTAATCCTACTTCTGTTTTTTGCCCTATATTCGACGATGAGCTAGTAGTAGTAGTAGAAATTACGGATGAGACAAATCGGTACGCATCACAAAAAAATGTTATGATCGATTGGACCATTGGTTAAAAATCAAAAAAGATGTGGAGTCTGTCATCAAAAAACCTTAAGTACTTTGTGGTCTATGGGACATGTTACCTATAAAAACAAGTAAAGGCACATTAAGTTCGACCATGCCGAATCTTATATAGCCTCCACAATATTCGGGTACAAATAAACTCATTATACCAAATTTCAGCACAATTCGTTGAAATTTAAGTTTTCTGTTGCGTTACGAAGTCAAATATATGGGGACCTTTGTATGGGGGCTATATCAAAACATGGACCTATGACTACCGTTGTTCGTATATAAATAAACCTGTTACAAATTTTCAGCCCGATTAGTTGACATTTGTGGTCTCAGATCAATATTTAGTTACAAACGGAGTGACAAAATGAATATACCCCCATTCTATGGCGGTGGGTATAATAGAGGTTGAACCATATATATTTGAGCATAACCTGAGAACCATTTATCATAATTGTTTCAGGAAAGCTTTAAATAATCCTATCATCTTCTTCCAATCGTCCAATTATTCGTTTTTATAAATTTTATCATCCAAAAGAGTTGATCTTGAACCCTGAGATTTATTCGTCGCAGAGATAGAATACTGCAGGTTTTATTGGTACTTAAAAAAAGCAAAGAGTTGTTAACTGTCTTCTATATACAATTGGCAACATCTGCACTAAATCTACCCTTGCTGTCAATAATGCTAGCAGAAGCGGTCAACATCATCTATATCAGTGTTTCTGCCTTGAATGGCTTGTCTGTATTCGCAACGATTTTGTTTTTCCAATACACATTTTTATGTCGGCTTTCACTGTTTCCAAATCTTAGAGTATTTTGTGGCATGTCGTTGAAGGTTGGCGGAACAAGGCAGATATAATCCCCATTGGATACCCCTGGAAGGATTTCTCGAAACACCCCTCATTACAACATAGAGAAGGAGACAGCAAGCATGCCTGTCTTACAGTTTTCACTTCAATTCGTTTGTCTAATGCCTTTTCGAAAGCAGCGAAAAGTATAACGGGGCTAGATTCAAATTTTTGCTGAATTGTAGGTACAGCAAAATCAAATCTGGTACCGGATTTCACATATGATAATTCCCTCCTCCCTGTAAAGTGAAGGTATAAAAATAATGCTCAGACACAATATCTCCCAAATGACATTAGGGTTTCCATGCCAGCATATTGACACCACTGTCCTATCGAACGAAATATCATCTTCACACCATAAACATTCTGTTTAATTTCTATTTTTTTTTGTACATTCTCTACAAAAACTTCTTTCAAGCATTTTTCTCATAAGTTTTTATGACCAAATAATATAGAATCCAGTAGTAGTAGACAAAGATTCACTCTCTTCTCTTGAGGCGTAGAACGTTTTGCACTGCCTCTCTTTACTGTGTTTTATGTCTTATTTT
Organism: Eudasyphora cyanicolor; assembly: GCA_963930755.1. Taxonomy (NCBI): domain Eukaryota; kingdom Metazoa; phylum Arthropoda; class Insecta; order Diptera; family Muscidae; genus Eudasyphora; species Eudasyphora cyanicolor. The sequence goes on along the minus strand of OZ005738.1, from coordinate 5,330,145 downwards.
ATGGGTGGCGAAGGGAAGAACGGGTGTGTGTTTTTTCAGGAATATAAGTAAATAATTGTTTGCTTTGCAATGTTAATGGTCTTACACGAGACACAACGAGAACAAGACGACGATGTGCATACGTTGTGTAGGGACATTTGGCCGGCCACCACACAAAAATGTCCGTCCAACTATCTCATAAATACTTGTTCGTGTTCCATTACGGCGCTGCTGTCGCTGTTTAGCATGACTAACCCACATACAAACGAACACTCTGACAAAAGTAAGCAAAACACACGAAAAACCCGAGTCGATGACGGTGTCAGCGATGATATATAAAAACATGTTTACCTTCTTTGGCTGCTCTCACTGCGTTTTATTTGTTCTGTGAGAATTAGACAATGAACTAGAATGTGTTTGTGTTGTTTATGGGAGAGATATTGAGAGAGAGTCGCGTCAATTGGAGTAACTACAAAAATACCGGCGAGAGTGCGAGTGTCATGACATTGCCCGTGCACCGTACAGATTGTGTGTGTTTTTTTTATCTAACAGATACAGAATTTTTTCAAATGAAATTTCCATTTATGTTTTTTTATTAGACTCACTGACTGACGTACTTACGTACGTTGCCGCCGTATGCCGATGAATGAAAATACCGATGCATTTTTTTTAATTTTTATGTGGTGTCGTCGTTCGAGTGTGTATGAGATTGAGAGAGTGAGTGTCAGTGTTTGTATTCGTTCGCTTCAAAAGAGTACAAGGTCCGCGAGGAGCAAGTAGTCGTACCACTCTCCCTCTCTGTACATCACGACGAACATAGTTGATGGCGTTTTATATCTATCCCCACAACAAAATATTCAGAGAATGCAAGTGCAAATAGAGATACAAATGCACATACACCCATCGGTATATGTATGAACGTATAAATGTAGTGCATGGTTGTTTGTGCACTGCTACAAATGAAAATTGATATGATTGTGTCAAGGGAAGAATTTCCACACAAAAGGGAAAATTAATGAAATTGAAAAAGTTTCAATAATGAGTCCACATCTGGAGGGCATTCAAAAATAACCCAGCAAGTCTTTAGAAAATGGATTGTTTTTTTTTGGAGTAAAATTAATATTTCCCCAATTAATAGACAATAAGAGCTATGAGTTAATTTAATTATTTTTTTATGGGACAACTGATATAACCGCTCATTAGCCCCTACTCAGTTTATTTTTTTGGCGGTCTTTGCGGGTCTGTAAAAACTCATCGATCAAATATGGTACAGAGGAAAACTCCAGTGGTTGACTCTAGTGCAGAGTATGACATCGTCGAGCGATTTTCGTATAGTCTCTAGTGGTCGGACGACTGCAGTGTAGAGAAAGACCTCAGTCGTCAATGCTAATATAAATTATGTTCTTATTGGTCGACTCTAGTATAGAAGATGATTTCTGTGTTAAAACGGCAAGTTTCCATTTTGGGCGTTGGCAAAATAGACGAATGTCTACGAAATCAAAGGAATTATTGCATTTGGACGAACTCTGGAAGAATTGTTTCTTCTAAAAAGGATGACTTAAAACAGTATTTTGATATCAACGAAAAAGTATGAACTAGACCTACACTAGAAATCCCAATATCTCCAAATACTGCAGAGATAAAATGTCTAAAAACTGCACTCTTTGTGTGTTCTGTGAAAAAACGAAAAAGGTAGATAAATGACTGCGGCAATTGATTAACAATGAAAAGAAACCCAGACATCGTTTATTTAACATAATAAAATATACAAAATAAATAAACATTGCAAAAAAACATCTTGCATAAAACCCAAGAAGACATGCTCCGGTGCAAAGAAATTGACGAGAAAGGAAACGTGAAACGTCAACAACAACGACTTCGAGCAAGATGCAGAAGAAGAGCTTTAGCAGAAAGCAAGAAGAAGAAAACGACCAGATAAACTTCATTGTCATTCAAAGTGCGCTTAGATGAACAAGTTCAAGTGTATGAAAATACAACAAATTCATAAACAGGGCTCCGCTCTCTCTCACACATTCACACGCGCGCAGCCACACACACACACACACAAATTAAAAAGCTTCGAAGCAAAAAATGCACACTCACAGATACTCACACTCTCACCCGGCTTTTTGTTCATTCTCGTTGAGAGCAAAAAATGACAAGAGAACGGTTTTGCATTCAGTTAAGAGAGGGAGCGAAAATTCATGATGAAAATATTTAGAGAACCATTTGTGGGTAAAAGAAAAATAAACAAAACTTTTATAAACATTGAAAAAGAAAATCCAAACAAAAAAGATATGATAACAAGAGAGCGAGAGCCTGACAAATGCAACGAAACTAACCATACACTAACAGAGGGGGCTGGCTTGGCTGACTGGATACTCTGCTATCAACCCAACCAACATATGAGTCAAAGTCAAGAGAAAATGTGTACACATACGGCGACGCACCATTTATTTCACTGTGCCTGTGTGTGGGGACGTGTGATATCACGCAGTCGTTTGCAATGTTGTGGCGGAGGGGTCGCCACCAACATTTTTGCCTAAAGCTGTTTGTGTGCATGTGTGGATCTGTGTGCAGTGCCCGGTGCTGTATATTTCTCACAGACTGACTGGCTGACTAACTGGGTAACTGAATGACTGACTGACTGACTAGCTGGCTGACTGCCTGCTACAAGTCGCTGTATAAATAAATACAAAGTATTAAATTGTTGTGGAGAAAAATATATACACTCCTCAGAAACACACAGCCAAACACTCAGTGGAACAGAAAATGAAAACAAAACAAAAGAAAAATGTACGAGTACTCGAATAATTGAGTGAGTGCGGTGTGGTGCATCCATATGAACCGCCCGACCGACCCACCGAACGACCGGCCAACCAACCAACCTACTGACGAACGAATATTGTTCCTACACACATTGCCATGACTGTAAGAATATCATCGTCGTCTTCGCCGATATACTATGTATGTACATTTGTGTGAAAATGATGATGATGTTGTTGTCATCATTGTTGCTGTTGTTTATTTGTACGAACGAACAGCATAACACGACGGACCCGAACCGATTATTTTTCTTTAGTGGCAGCGGTTTATGTGGGTAACAGGCGAAAATGCTTTGTGGGACATGGGATGGGTGATGGGTGGTTGGATTCTATTGAATGGGGTTGGGTTGTTGTGTTGCATGGCTGTGCAGAGGGACGTTTGGGGGTGCCAGCTACACTACGCTACATAGTTGGGTTGGAGGTGCACGCAGCGTTGTAAATAATGTCCAGATTGATTACATTTTGCTTTGTTTCGTTTTCGGAAACTTTCATCTGAACGCAAAACAAAAACCAAGGTATGTATTAGAGCATTATAAACATAATGAATGGAAATTTTTTGAAAATGCGTCCTTCACGAGAGGTGAGGCTGGGAGGAGAGAATGTTGTGAATTTGTATTACCCCTTCAAAAACATGTTTTATATATAAACTTGAGTTCTGCGAATAACGACAGAAGACCAAACTACTATTCTGTAAACGTGCTGTTCTTAAATTATTTTAACTTATTGTCGACTATTGCAGAAATTGTCGAATATTATGATCTAACAAATTTAGACTAAAGGGCATGCTAAGATTTGAATTTTATCTCAAGAAAAAATAGAGCCAACATGGTTCAATTTTAATTCGGAAGATTCTTGAAGGATATCCTGCGTCATATTGACTTACTATTTCAAAAATTGATCTGTTGAGTCATAACTATTACACAGTACAACACATGATTTTGGGACTCAATTCTGAGAATTGGAAGTGAAAGTAGCCCCAAATATGAAAACTTCTGCAACATTCGTTTAGTCAAGTTGGCTCAATTAAATATTTAATGGCCATAAGAATTTTTTTTGCTCAAGTGGATATTTTGAACTTTTTCTATATTTTTTCTCGGTATACCGTACGAAATATCTCTTTTTTGTCTGAAGCAAAGTTGTAGATATTGAATAGGAGAAAAAAATTTGGAACAAACCTACCCGATGCATTCAGTGCCTTAAAAATCACAGTGAAATGAAAATTTAAAAAAATATATGAGCTACAGAGAATGTCATGCCATCTTCTTCAATAATCATGAAGCACCCTTAACGAGACACAAGCAATTTAATATACACAAATTTACTGAAATTCATCGACATTTTAAAATGTTAATTGTCAATATCTCGAAAACCAAGAAAATCGGAACCACTTTGAAAATTTGGCCAATGACTTGGCATGGAATGACTCATGTGCACCATCCGATTTGACTTTTTCCACTGCAGAAGCTATATTTTGAGCTTTACTAAATTTTCCACAAAGGAATTGTTTGATCCAAGAATACACATTGTTTAAGCAAATCGGTTTAGATCAAAGTATAGCCTCCCTATATATGTACATTCGTTTCGATTTTGAATGAAAGTGCTTTGACGTTTTATTTTACATCCTATCATTACGCAATTTGGCAGAGGATGTTGAAAAAATCGGTTCAGATTTATATATAATGTTAATATTTTTTATTATGATAGATGAATCTATGACAATTATGTGTGAAACAAAATATGGGCCAAAGGCGAAAAACGTGACGTTAAGGTGTGACTCACAATGAACATCGTGCATTATGGTTGAACCAGCCTTTATGTACAAATAGTGACCCAAAATGAGTATTTTTTACTCCTCCAATAACCATCTTCAATTCATTGATTCCACAGAAAGATCACGTGATATATCTTGGAATTCACTTAGATCGTCGTTTGACATGGACTCACCACATAGGTTCTAAGACAAACACAAATAAAACTCAAAAAGAATCAACTTCAATGGCTCATTGCTCTAGACCTTAAGTATAAAGTCTTTTTATACAAATCTATAATAAAGCCAATTTGGACATATGGTATCCATTTCTGGGGTACAGCGTGCGCTTCAAACATATGCAAATTACAAAGAAGACAGTCGAGTATTCTTCATTTAATTACAGGTGCAACTTGATATATAAGAAACGCAAATATCCATAAAGACCTCAACATTCCAACTGTCGCTGAGGAAATCCGAGAATACTGCCGAAGCTATGTGGACAAACTCTCCGAGCACCCAAATATCCTGGCCAGTCAAATTCTAAACAATGAAAGAAACACTCGCCTTAGAAGAAGAAATACACTGGACTTACTATAACACATTGAAGATTACATTGTAGTAGAAATTTGATAAATTGATATTCCATTGAATTCCATTATTATTTAAACTTTGCAAATTCTCAAAGGGTTTATTGCACTGGCAACAATCCCCAGATTAATGTATTTAGGTTAAGATTTGAAAAATTATTGTTATTTTCATTCTATTATGAAAGATCCAATAAACAAATGTAATGAATTTAAAAAAATATATATATAAATTACGTCGATTTATATGCGTGTGTTTTTCATTTTGCTTCAGCCAAAATCAACCACTTACATGAGAGGGTGATTTTTATTGTGCTCTATAATTGTTCTGCCTCCCAGTCATTAAAGTAAGCATTTTCTTCTTACTTTAAGGCTTATTTTTCCTTTTTAAGAAATGTTTACTTGATTTTTCAATGTAGGTCGTTTTATACTTGGTTTAAGAAAAACTTAGTACGAACGTACTTAAATTTTTAAGTACGATTTCGGCTTAAAATAATAAGATTTGTTACTTGAATTTACTATGGCATTTTTCTTTCTGTGTAGTTATCAAAAACGCCGGTCTGGCAAGGCTGTCTGCTGTCAAATATATGTCAGTCCAGGTTTGCTATTTACAAATATTGATCGTTTAACAGCCGAATAACGCGTTATTGGGTGCTAGGGCAACAGACTTTCATTGCTGTTTTTTCGAACAAACTTGTCTTCAGAGATTAAGCTCATTTCTTACATATATTTTCATATTTTTAATTCAGAGCGTTGTGGCCGTATGATAACCGACATAAACGAGATACAAATAAAAGTTTCATTGAAATCATAGCTTCATGTGTGCATTATTTAACACTACTTTTGATCCTGAATAATAAATAACTCTTTATTTTACATCTGATCATTATAAAATTTTGAATCTATTATTTAAAAAAAATCTAACCGGATGTAGGATATTATATAGTCAATATCCTACACCATCGATATTATACAACGGTCGTTGCAGGTCCATGTTTTAATATAGCTCCCATTCAAATGTTCCTACCGATTTCACTTCTTATTGACATAGAAAACAAAAAATTCAACGAATCGGATTAAAAATTGGTAATTTGGGTTAATTTATTCCGGAAGATAGTTTTGATAAAGCGCCCAAAGATCCCTTTGGATACAATTATTTTACTTAATATTTATTTATGATCCGTGGTGGAAGGTATATACGATTCGATATGACCGAATTTAATGCCACTTTTATTTGTTTTAATTTTAAATTAAAAACTAATAACTTTAACATTACTGAATAATAACATAAAAGTTACAGATTGACACAGGTACAGTTAATGACTCATTGAAATAGCAAACTTTTGGAAATTCCCTTACTATAAACATTTAATTTAGATATTCGTGCCATAAACTCTTATATTTATGACCCAATTTACACGGTGCAAATTGTTCCTGCGACTTGCTTTAATTCTCTTTTGAAATCCTTGAGTAAAATCATGCTCATTTAGACGGTGAGGCTTTAGTTTCAGCAACCAGGAGACAAATGTATGTTTTTTATTCGTTCACTCACATTTATTTTATTGACTTTGTTTTTCGTTTTCAGTCACTCATAAAATGAAATGTCAATTTGTCCCTTGTATTTTCATTTCGAGCAACTTTTTCTACCCCGGAAGCTTCTCTACACTTTTCGTCTACAAGCTCGAGTTGCAAGTCTCATGTCTATTTCTCATAAATTGGGTCTATTTCTTGAATAAAGCATCTTCATATGACAAAAAAAATTCTTATCTGATTTTTGTTAATAAAAAAATGAAAAGTGTACATTTTAATTCTGAAACGCGCCACATGAGCGCTTTTTGATTAGGTTGCAACACTAATCAGCTGTTTAAGAGCTATGTTTATGTTTCGATTATATCCCCCGAAAGAGAGACTTCATATTTGACAATATTTACTTGAAGTGTTATACATTAGTAGTTTTGAAATCGAAAAAAACGAGAAAAGCGGGAATAGGTAAATTTCTCTCTTTTAAAATTTAAAATAACAGATAGTTGTAGTTATCTGTGTATTTCAAAAAACATTCTTAAACAAAAAATGCTCTCAGAAATCATCAGAAAGGATAAACCCTTCAAAGATATTACCTCCTTAAGGACGTGGCTTTAATGCATATCGTCGGCTTAATGCTATTTTGGTCCATACGCCATTTTTGTGTTTTTTGAGTTAGGAGTTGATAATATGGGCTCCAAGCATCATCATTCAGAATCTGCAATCATTTTTTTCCTATCTCGCCTAGTTTTCGAGATGGTAGGGTAAATTTGTTTTACTCTGAATAACAGGAAATAATTTCGATATTTTTGTTCTATGTCTCAATTTTTCTATCGCCCTATATTTTTCACTCAGTATTTTACGTTCTTTCGATCATAATATGTAAAATAGTGTCCTTCCATACCGACCCTTTTTGTGGCCCATGTAATACAAATACGAAAAAATATTAAAATAAAAGTGGATATGGACCAAAATGCCAAGTACAAAAATTGTTATAACTTGCTTATTTTTGGATGTAATGGCATAGAAATGCATGAGAATCATACAAACACTGTTGCGTTTTTCTCTGATCATACAAAATGGCGTATGGAACAAAATAGCATTGAGCCGACGATATGTCTCGCTAATAAAAGTTACAGTGTACCCTAATATCAAATAACGTATGAGATACTAGATGAATTTTATTTAGGGATTGTATTTCCTAATAAATGGAGCACTATATGCAGCAGTAGTTTCTTTCAGAACCAATGGTTCGATACACCAGTTCTATCTTTTGACAAAGTTGGGGGCTGCTTTCCAAGCCGAACAAAGGCGTCATTGAAAAGTACAGAAATATATTTCAATTCTCAACAAAGCAAATATTAACGAAGGAGTCCGCGGGAGGGGAAGTGGAAGGATGCGGCCGGGAAAAAGAATTACTGACCGGCTAAATGTGGAGAAATAAAACAACAGCGATAAAACCCTAAAAAAGAGTAAAAAATAACTTCGAAAGTGAGACAGCACAGAGGCAGTGGCAGTGTTGTGTATTTGTTAAGTCTAACTCTTATATGTGTATATCTATGTCTGTATGTGCGTATACGAGTATGTACATATATTGTATGGCCCACAACAAAAAGCAGACGTCTCTGGGCTATTAATAAAACAACAGCAATGGCAAAAAAGCACAAAAGAAAAAATAATAAAATTGCACATAAACACAAATACACATAGCTACGTACATATGTACATACATACATACATATATAGAGAGGCTTACTAACACCCATTCTCACACCATAAACATAGATCCAACACACATGAATTCAGCCAGACAGCCTGACGGACAGACAAACAGCCGATTAGACTGTCCGACCGTCTCAAACGAATGGCATAAACGAAGCAATGAACGAACGAACGAACGGGCTAACGAACAAAAAAAACACATGTACAACATGTTGTTATTATTATTAGCGAGTATCTGCATTCATATTTGTAGGCGTCTGTGTGTTTGTGAGCGCTTGTAAGTCATGCAGTAGCCTGGTTGAGAGGGGATCCCTTAGATCCAACATTACAGACACACATTAGATATCCAACAACAACCAACGCGACATGCACAAGTACGAACGTACGAAATAATGTCCGTCTGCAGACAACGACAACACGTTCGCAGAAATGTATCCCCACATAGCCATCACCATCGCCGCCATTACCATCGGCATCCACCATTGCCACTGCCACTGTCATCGTTGTAGGCCACCTCCTCGTCCTCGCCGTCTTTGAATGCGACGACGCCTTCGTCATCATCGACGCCAACTGGTTGTTGTTTGTTCGCTTCACTTTGGCTGACTGACAGACTGACTGACTAACTGACTGAGGGACACGGCAGACAATTTATGCGAAGGCCCACAAATCCACTGAACGAGTCTTGGAATAGTGGTGTATCCAGTCATACCATTCCGCCGCCGTCATCCAAGTGTATCCCATGCATGTGGGGTACACTTTGGCAACAAAGAGAGTATTTGAACAAAAACAAAAAAAACGAAATCGACCACAACAACTAAAACTTGTTTTTTTCCACTTTTAATGTTGACAAACAAAGAATAATAGACCCACACACTCTCATACTCTCAGGGCTGCTCCAAAGAGACCAGAAAATCTCCGACAATCCCTATGAATAAAAATTGCCAGAGATATGCTTTTGAAGGCACTGAAGACAGAGACCGTTCAGGTGGATTTTGCAAAGGATTAAAAGGGATGCCGACCATACCGTCCAGCGTTTTTTATTTTTGTTTTTCAAATTAAAGAGCTTCAGACAAAGCTTTAAAAAGAATAAAAAATGTGAAGGATTTATGGTTGACATTTTTACGAATTACCAGAATAAACATTAGACATTCACAATTATTCCCGAAAAATGGAAAATAAATATTTTAGAATCTTTAGGGAGTAAATATTCCAGTGGAATATTAGAGAAAATGCGGCTTTCCTTGCAAAAAAGATAGTGAAATTTTTTCTGAACAATACTTTAGTGAAGTGACCTAAGGTCAGTGAAGGAGTTACCTAAAACTCTAATTAAAACTCTTAACGAGATGGCTGAGCAGTTTAACATACACCTCATATGGGTAACTGGGTATAGGGATATCCCGGGAAACTGCAAAGCTGATCAACTTTCTAGGAAAGGGACGTTATTACAAATTCGCGAAGCATTTGAATAAATTGGTGCGCCGCTCTGCATGTGCAGAAGCTGTGGCTTAGGCAAGAGACAATCAGGCAGTCCAATGAAAGATTGTCAAAAATCGGCACCAGCAGTGTCGCTAGACAAATATGGCCAATATACTAACTGATAAAGTCAAAATGTCTTCTCGCACTCGAGAGGAAGATTCTGCCTACATTAGTGTCAGTTCTGACGGGACAATGCCTTTTCGGCACTACGGCAGAAGATTGGGTATTGACTCCAATGATTTCTGCAGAAGCTGTGGAGAAATGGATGATAGGCATCTGTGCCCGTGGTATCACTAGGGACCTACATTGTCCTATGTGAACTGGCAAAGCTGGATGCCACCCCAAAAAAAATCGGTACCAAATACCAATTTCCTCAGTATCTTCCAGTCATATCCTCTCAGATGAGTCAGATTTCTGTGTCGGACCAAAAGTATTGGTATCTTGCATGTGCGAAAGCTGGGCATTGGCACAGAAAATGTTAGTTCGTTTCGATGTTTTCTGTATGCCCTGCTTGTCCTAAGCGATGCAGGCGTGCTTGTAAGCTTGAGTACCCTCACTGTTTCCAGATGAATGACAACTAAAACTAAGTATACACGATTGCCAGATCGGACAACGTTATCAACCCTGTTAAAGTGCTGGAAATGTTCGGATAAGGACAGATTGCTAGGCAAAGGTGAATTGACAGTTCAGACGATTGCTAGAAAACCTTAAAATTTCATATATTTTGTAAATAGTTATATGCAGGATTGCCAATAAAAATATTTTATTGACAGTGTTGCCAATAAAATGTTTTTCTCACAATGGCGCCCTTGTCACATGCATAAACTTACTTCGCACATCTAACAATCTGCAAATTATCTCGCAATGACTTTTCTGCTAACGTTGCAAGATGGTTGCACATGGTTGCAAATTCACAGGGTTGCATTTTTCCGCCGTTTTTCTGGCAATATTGTCCGATCTGCAAGTCGTATAAACCATCAGAAGTACGTACACCCCACCCCAAAGGAATTTTGTCTGTAGGTTCAGTTAAGTAAACCATCCGACATTTAACATTTTGTCAGTAGGTTCCAGAAGTGATGGTCCTTTCATTGACATACTACACTTGACAAGAGACTGTGGTCACCGCAAATATTTTCTAAGAGTTTAAAAACAATATTTGTTGATTTTGACGATCATCACGATAACCACTACCTTGATTTCACTCCTGTGATGTGGTACTCCCCCTAATCAATCACTGCCGTGAATAAGATGATCATGTGATTTGGTCTCATGTACATACATATGTATGTATGTACAAAATACTGACTAATAAAATATAAGTCGATAAAAATTGAATTTTAATTTTCAAAATGTTAAACTTGTTTCGGATATTAAATACTGTTTAAAAATCAAATTTGCAATGTATGTAAATGGCTAATGTGAAAGCAAAGCAACAAGTATGTATGTAGGTAGTGGTAAGTACATTTGGGAGGCGCAGAGTGCAAACTGGTTCGTGGTATCGGTATAAGCAGGGCAGAGTTTTTGAGTAATGATTTTGTAGATTTTCAATAGATTCAAAAAAAATATTCTCTACTCTAACTTCAGGTAAAATAACTATAACAATAACTGGAATAATATCCGACTAGAAATTTTATTTTTTCTAAAGAACATATGCAAAATTGAGAGATTTGTGGCCTACGAGTATATGGGGGCTTAAATGTGGCCTGTATCAAAATGGGAATGGATCTTTATCGATTTTAGCGATTGTCGCGAATATAGCAAATTAGGACTTTTTAGAGCTTATATTCCAAGCTGACAGGAATATATGTGGGGCTACGTGATAATCGTTACTAATTTTCTTCAATCTTGGCAGTATGCGTACTGCCTTCTACCAAATTTTTAAATGATAAAATAGAAAATAATGCTTTTATAGTACCTAAATGCCAAACTGTGAGGGATATATACATACATATACGAGTATGCACAATAAATTATTTTTGTGAAAACACTTTGTGCAAAATTTTGTAAATAGAATACGTAATTAGTTATATGGATTGGAAAATATTTCAAATTTCAACACCAACGGGCAGTCCTTAACCGATCAGGTTGAAATGCAAGTTTCATCCCGATCAGAAGACATAGGTTTTAAAAAGTCAATCACTTGACATGATATAGAGCCTTAACCGTCGAAAAGACGTAAGCGCCACCATGATTTATTTTAATTTTTTCAGGGAAATAGCTTGCTTACGACAAATGGCATCATGTGTCAGAATTTTATAGTTGTAAAATATACCGTTATACTAAACTCCACAGTAATATAAACAGATGTATGCATTATATATTCATTTAAACAAAAAATAATCGCTAAAAAACCTTCTCCTCTAAATTTTTGTGAATGTCGCTTACGACTTTTTGGCGGTTAAGGCCCGATATCCCCATATATTTTGTCGAAAACATTTTTTGGAAACGTGTGTGTGTGTCAGTGTGGTAGAAAAATCTAATTTCAGCAGGTTCATCCTCCCGTTTACATTTTGTTGGCTAATGGCTAACACTGATTTCCAGACGACAGATTAGGATAAGCTGATTCGCTACGTTATGGCGACGTTACGTTTACCTAACCCAGCCTTAAGTAAGATGCTGTATACTCTCGTAACATCGCTATTTTCGTTACCATAGCATATCTAATATATGTACATACGAGTACATAATTTGAATATATTTTTTCGAGAATATCTTTTTGGAAATGCGTGTTGTGTTAAGAGTGTTAGACAAAAGTATGGTATGAAAAAGACAACGAAAAAAAGAAGAACCACATCCGCCTTTGTTTGCATACGTTGTTATGACATTTTACCACTGATATAATAATAATCTTATGCGATTGTATTTCAACAATTTAATGAAATGGATTCCAAAAAAAAGTACACGTGTTAGTTGTTTTACGTTCATTCGACCATACGCCCTCTCTCACGACGGCTTGCTTACATTTTTATACATTGTAAATGGTTAGAAATTTTCCTACGCCGGTGTGTACGGTGTGTATATATATAGACATCTGCCCGTAAATCGTTGTTTCTTAAAATGTTCAGTTTATTTACAATTACTCGGTGGTACTTTGTTTTATTTTATATTTTCTTCATTCTCGTGGCGTGCAGTAAATGCGTTTTAGAAGCTTTTGCACGCTCCCACTTACAGAAGACAGACATAGATACAAACGGCCACTCGGTCATTTGGTTGGTTGTTCCGTTGCTACGTCTGAACAATCGGCGGTTAGTCGGTACGTTATGACGGACACTCAGAACGTACTATCAGTGTACGTAGTACGTAAATATGTACTTAGCGTAGGTAGAACGGACGACTGTGTATTCAGACGCCAGCGTTTATTTCAATGGCTTTTCTTTAACAGCTGAACGAACACATTTCATTGCATTGTTGTTCACTTGTTAGTATTTATTGTAGAATGGTGTGCGTCTGGCTGTTGTTCGTTTTTTTGTATTTATTTAATATTTTATTGAATCAAATTATACTAATAAAACAAACTTGCATGCACACATACATATGCATCTACACACTCACACACATAATATGAATAACGATTTGTATGCACCGAATAACAAATAACCGAGTCCAATATGTCGTACGATTCGCAACGAGGAGTACATTGAACCGTTTTGAATACGACGACGACTACGACGACTATGAATGAAATCAAAATTCAATTAAATTACATGCATTAGACTGACTAAATGAACTAAACACTAACGACAATGGCAATGGCGATGGCTATGCCGATGATAGCGAGACAGTGGCCACTTTGTAAATGTTCTCACTAATTAAATGTAATTAATTCAATTTAATTCATTACGTTGGTTTGGTCCCGACGGCAGGGCGTAAGGGAAAATGTGGAAAACGTGATGAAATTAGAAAACTTAGATATAAATTAAATAATAAAATTAAAATTTTCAGTTGAGTAGGACGGCAGACAGGCAGCAAAGGTTTATTTTTTAATTACATTGCGGTCCTGTCAATGAAATTTGGAAAATGCAATATTTAAAATAATGGGATTTAATTACATTTATTATATGAGCAAATCCGAAAAGCTGTATACCAAAAATGTGGTCACTTATATTGATCCTACCATAAAGGCTTTAAAATATAAAATACAGCATTAATATTTCCATATAATACATATTGTTGTTTTAAGGTATTGAAATTGTTGTGTAACGTTCGCAAAAGACGAATTTAAATTTTTTGGATTAACCAATAAATGTTTAATTCTTCTGAGAGATATTTTCATATCCTTCAAAATACCTCTTTATTTTATGTATTTCGATATTTCTGATTTCTATTCAATAGACATGTTTTTCGTTACAAGCTAGCGATTTGAGTTTAGCTCTTTGCAACGAAAACAACAGACTTCCACTAAATGGCGCATAAGCAGTAAGTGGCGGATTTCCACTATCTGGTAGCAATGGTGTCATGAGTTGCGAAGAAAGACAGTGGGAAACAGACAAAAAATTCGTGAAATGTATTTATAAAACATAAATTTACTATTCTGTGTTCAATTGTTTGCACTCTTTTGCAAATATTAAAATAATTTTCCATTTTTTTCTTCTTCTTCCCGTCAAATCACAATAATTGACAACAATCTCTCCAAAAATAATATGCCATACTGCGAAATATAAGATGCCCAATCTGGCAACACCATACTCGATTAAGACAGGAACACAAGCACCAAACTTCATCGGGAACTAATAATGCTTAAAAGTGCTTAGCTCCCCATACAAATTAAGCACCTATGGTGTAACGAAAACACGCCTAATATTAGTTAAAAAAGATCCAAAGTAACGGTAACCTCCAAACCTACTTCCATTTATTGTAACGCCCGCAACGGAACTTTCGCAACGAATATTGCATTCCTCGAAAATATTTAGGTAAATATTTAAATGTCATTTCAAAGCACTCTCAAATAGTTGTTAAAATATTGCATTCAGAACGCCAAAGGGATTAAAATGAGTAAAAAGAAATGCGTACGAATGTAACGTCCGCAACACAGGATTTACCCATATAATAACTAGGATATTCTCCGGGCTTCAAGACTATTTTGTTTCTATATTACTATAGAAACAAGTATTTTATACATGGCGGTGTATAAATATGTATTATTTATACACCTAGTTAGAATCACAATGATTTGCAGACCGAATAAACGCAAGCAAACATAATAGCAAAAAATTTATGTATGTACTATTTATTTTATTTGCAGACATATAACTTTTAAGAGAGTTACGTAGAAAAATTTAAATAACATCAAATGACGAATGATAAATGCTTTAATGATTTCTAAAGTCATTTAAAAGCAAATTCTTCCGTTGTATAAAAACGTCATTTATTGATAGCGACAGTCATCAACTGACAGCCTTTAAAGTCTTCTCATCTTGTGTCATTTTTAATTTTGTTAAGAGAGCGACATTTGTTCATTTAGCTAATATTTTCTTTTAATTCCCTGAACAGAAATGATTGATGGTTTTTTCTTTCATTTGCTGTAAAAAATTACATTGTCGTTGTTCATTGCAGCAAAGGACATTCCAGTCCATATGCATATTTTTCCTTTTATTAATTTTCTGGTAAATTTGAGATTTTTGTAGCGTGAATTTTCTGGCAAATTGTATTGCATGAGTGAATACATAATATTTATTGACGGCTTCCTTGCAATTTCTCTTTGTTTTTAATTGATTCATTAAATTCCTTGCATCAAATGCTTGAGTGAGTGAGTGTCTCCCTCAGACTGTGTGCGAAACAGAAATTTTTTCTATCTAAATTAATATGAAATATGAAGAAAACTGATGAATTTTGTCTGTGCCTGTTCGTGTCGAAAATGTCATATTTTTTTCGGGGGCAATGAATGATTCAAAATTTCTTTAAATGACAATCGTCATCTGCAGTTATTTCTCATCGTTTTTCTTATACTATACCTACATATATTTGTGGCATATTTATAGCTACAGTCTGAGTGTACAAATGCTTGGACATTGCACATGGACAGACAGACGAATGTATATTTATCATATAAATAATTAATATTTATTATATATTAGTTGTTAGAGATATATCGAATTGTGTCGTAATTAGAAAAAATATAAATTCATTCATAGATATATGAGAGTGTATTAGATTGAACTGAACATTTGTTTTGCGAACCTGGGACTGAATAAATCAGGACCTATTATCGCTCTTATCCCGTATAGATTGAATTGTGGGCGTGGTAACTTGGCCCTTGTTTCTGAAAGTGATAGGGACTAATAAACTAATACTATGTGTGGTATTCCAAAAAATTTCCAATAAGTAATATAGAAGTTATTAGGAATCAATATTTCATTTAATTTTATTCTTATGTGGGGGAGGTTCTCGAAGGAGTGAGATAGGAAAAAAATCCATATACCAAATTTGAACTCAGTCGGTTACTCCTTTCGAGAGTTATTGTGCGCACCAACCAGACAGTCGGACGGGCATTGCTGAAATGACTTAAAATGTTTCAAAACTGATTTTCGCCGAACATACTTAGGGTCTTAGGCCACTCCTTCGCTGTGTTATACGTTTGGGCCGTAGCAAATGGGCCCTCCTCCACTAAAGTGGGGGAATAAAAAATATCGCTTAAAATTGAAAACGCGCCTAATGACAGAATCCTGTTAGATCTATAACGTTGTGGCTGCAAAGTCGTGGCATATGCGGATGACGTGACAATCGCAGAACCCGGCAAATTCGAAAACGTCCTCAGAGACATCCCACATGTGGCCGTGAACAAATTGGCTAGATGGGCCAGAAGCAATAATAATGTAACTAGGAATAATTCGAACGTAACGAATTCGTTTCAGTTCCGCTTATTCGCTGCTAAGGCCTTTATTTCAGCCCATGCTTTGTTCGCCTCAATGTCGAGCTATCTGCGCCATGTGTGACTCGGTCTCCCTCTTCTGCGGCCTCCTTGGGGATTCCAATCTGGGGCGTTTCTTGTGATGTCAGCAAAATATCTTCGCAGCGCGTACGCTACCCTTCGCTATTTTCGCTTTCTTATTTCGGTTTCGATAATTCTATATAGGAAATTGTTATTCAGATTTATTGTACTGGAACGTATAAGGAAATCCAACGTCGCATTATATTCCTGCAGGAAAGCTGTACAGTCGCGTTGGGATATATCTCCTAAAATCGCCCATTGAATATATATAGCAGTAGTTCGTCCAATACTATTGTACGGCATTGTAGTGTGATGGACGACAACTAATAAACTATCCATTACAAACCAAATATCAAAGTTTCAAAGAACCGCCTGCCTATGTATAAGCGGAGCTTATACATAGGAGGACTAGAGCGAATGAGACCTACTTCATCTACTGCCCATTGATATTGTGGCGAGAGAAGTTTGCCACCAGTGCGGCATTACGAATTAACTGTCTATCAATGTGGAGGTGTAAGAACTACGACCACATGAAGATATCACAATATAGTGCTATGGTAACCGACCGAGTGTACCCAAGGAGTACACCTTCGGGAGGAACTTCACATCTAAGATACCTGCCTCAGAGGAATGGGTTAGCAGAACACCAGGATATATAAAAAATTTCTAGTTCTACACAGAAGGTTCGAAGCTTAATGATGAGGTTGGCTTCGGAGTGCGCTGTACAGAACACGGTCTTCAAGTAGCTCTAGACTACCAGATACCTGTAGTGTCTATCAAGTCGAAATAATGACAAACAGGGAGGTCGCCAAGTGGCTGAGTCGCAACGTAGTTACCAACAATGGCGTTGTCATTTACTCGGAGGAATGGGTTAGCAGAACACCAGGATATATAAAAAATTTCTAGTTCTACACAGAAGGTTCGAAGCTTAATGATGAGGTTGGCTTCGGAGTGCGCTGTACAGAACACGGTCTTCAAGTAGCTCTAGACTACCAGATACCTGTAGTGTCTATCAAGTCGAAATAATGACAAACAGGGAGGTCGCCAAGTGGCTGAGTCGCAACGTAGTTACCAACAATGGCGTTGTCATTTACTCGGACAGCCATCAATTCTCTCAGTGCCTGGGCATAGGGATATCCCAGACAACTGCAAAGTTGATTAACTTTCTAGGAAAGAGAAGACATTACAAATGCTCGAAAAATTTGCATATATTAGTGCGACACTGTCCAGAAACAAGATTTGACTTAACCAAGAGCCAATCAGGCAGTCCAATGAAAGATGAAAAAAATCGGCACCTACATGGTAGATACACAAATCTGGATAAGATACGAACTGAGAATGTAACATGTCTCCTCGCACTAGAGAGAAAAAGACTGTCTAAGTCAGTGTCAGTTCTGACGGGACCCTCTCTGACCGGCGATCACGCCAGAAGGATAGGCATTGAGTCCAACGTCTAATGTAGGATCTATGGTGATGAGGAAGAAGTGGAGAGCATTGAGGACCTGCTTTGCTACTGTCCCTCAATAAGTAAACGACGTCTGGATATACTAGGGTCGGCCTTTCCAGAAAGTCTGACAGATCTTTCTGTTACCAATATTCCATTAATATATGTTTATCAAACAGGTTGTTTTCACTATGAAAGTACCTTGGTCTTATGTGATCGGACAAAGCTGGCTGCCACCCAAACCTAAGTCCAAATGATATAAAATGTATCTTAGATATATTATAAGGTGTCAGTGCACCACATAAAATGGTAACACTATTATCGGTAGTTTTTAGATAAAAATTATTATTGGTTGTTTTAAATAAATGTTATCCTTGAGGGACCCCATATCACGATTGTGATTTTGTACTGGTCAAGTTTTCCAGAGGTTATAAAACAAATATTTATTTTTCTATGAAGGGACCTCAGGCTATTTACTTTTAATTTGTACTGCTGAAGAGATGTGCGATTGATATAAAAAATAAATCACATGTGACAGCTAATCAGCTGTCATGCTCAAAGACGGCTACCGTAAAAAACGTAGTTTTCAACAACAACAAATCCTCTCGGAGTAATATACCATTTCCAACGAAGTGTATGCAAAATTCCTCCCATGTGTACAGATTTCCAGTTTTTCCCAGTACACCCTAATGTACATACATGTACATACATACTTATATAGATATTTATGAATGTGCATATACATATATTATCTAATGATAAATAGAAACGCAAACTATTGCTACTATAATTGTCCCTCTCTCCGTGATTTGCCGGCATTCTGCCAGACTCGGCCAGACAAGTAAATCGTTCGTAACCGCCATTCTAAGTTTTGCGCCACAATGTTTGTGCTTGTCCGTCCGTCTGTCTGTCCCTCTGACTGTCTGTAATCGCATGAGTACGTAATTTGTTGTTTTTGTTTGGCACTTTCTTTCTGTCTTTCTTGTATTTGTTGAGAGAAGATAGGTGAAAACTATTTCAAGTAATAAAGCAAAATGCTGACGCTAATAAGTCGTTGACGTTTATCGAAATGAAAATTCAGCGCACCAGAGAACCAACAACAACAGCAGCAGCGAACAGCGACAAACCAACGACAACACAAAACAAATTGGGGTCAGGGTTCCCCCACAACTTACACACAGACATACAATTACTCTCACACAAAGAGAATAGAATTAGTAAAGTAGTTCAACGTTGATAGCTGTCGTTGTCAGTGGTCGTTGTCGTCGTCATCGCCGCTGTCGAATATCGTTGTTGATGTGATTGTGGTTGATGTCGATGATGGGTGATGGTCTGATGACAATTTGAAGTGGTGTTGGCTGCTGCTTTGGTTATCCTGACGCATGTTCATTGCTGCTAACTGTGTCAGTGCCTTTTATTTTGCACCAGAGCTCTTCTGGAATTTTTAGATTTGTTTATTGCTTATACATATATGTATGTATGTATGTAGACACTCTCTACACAGATATACGCACATCTCATTCGCACTCCCACTCTCACATGCATTTAGCTAACAAAGACAGGGCACGTTTGGGCTAAGAAAAAGCTTTCAATTTGATGAAGCCACTAACCACACCATTCATCATCATCATCATCTACAGAAATTTGTCATGCAGGCGACAAATTTTTTAGGCACCACCAAACAAAGACCCACACCTTGAATGATCTTGCCTCCCACTTTTTAAGCTTTTTTTAACGATTCTCTCGTTTTTCGTCTTTGAAGGAAAAAAAAGAACTTTGACGTGTGTGTGGCATATGATTTTCTTTTCTAAAAAATGTGAACACTTATTTATCATCTCAAAGGCCAAAAACCTTATGAGGCAGACATTTGTATAAACAGAAGACCCACACAGTTGTACGTCTCCTCACCCCCCGACGAACAGACATCAAAAATGCAATTGGAAAACGAAAGTGAAAAAGTAATGTACATACATACATGCATATATATCAATTTAATTGAAAATTTTATTCCAAGAATTTTTTCGATATGTGTGCAAAAAACAAATTAGTGAAATGAAAAATTTTGCATACTGCAAAATGTATTTTGAATGAAAATAGGTAATCAGCAGCATTTGAATAAGCTTAAAGGAATATTTTATATGATTAACATCGAAAAGGATGACAATGTTTGGAAGAATCTCTATAGAAAGCAGTATTGCCATATGTTCTCTGAAAAGACAAATGAAGTGTCATATGTGATATTAAGGTTGTTCATCATGACATTGACAGCATCTTTTACGACTTCTATGTGAAAAACAGCTGATTTGCGACCTACAAAAAGGCATCAGAAAAACAAAGCGAACGGCAACATACTACCTGATGTTGGTCGCAAATTAGCTGTTAGTCATGCGAATGTTATCGTTCGACATCCTGGAACAGGCTGTGAAGGGTGGGCCATTTAAAATTTGAACTACCAATTACTTTGACTTGTGATTTGAGACCTTTGGATTATTTTCTGTAGGGAGCCATTAAGGATAAATGTTACGCAAAGCATCCAGAGACATTTGAAGCGTTGAAACATTAAATCAAACTTGCCATTGAAGATATTCGAGCCGTAACAATCGAAAATTTACTGACAAATTGGGTTGATGGGATAAGGTACTGCCGAGACAGTCAGAAATTTTAAAAAATTATCAATACTTTTTTATAGCTGATTCAAATTTAAAATTTCGATGGCCCACCCGTACCTGAGTCCATCCCTAAAATTCTCAATTGCCGAGCCAGTCGTGGTAGTCATAAGAATGATATTGTGTTCCATTATTAAATGACAAAGTTCAACCTTTCCAATAAAACCAGAAATTTGGAAAAATTATCAGAACTTTTTTTATAGCCGATTAAAATTTAAAATTTTAAATCGCCCATCATTTATATTGATTCCACACATATGGTTGCGGAACATATGTTTTAAGTTTGAAATTAAATAAAAGGGTCCATTGACCTCATTACCATAGCTGTCCTAGTTATTTGATTTTGTTTAAAATTCTTTCCAAAGTGTGTTCCAAGTCAATAATAGATGCACCTAGGGCATATTTTATATGATTTACAGCAAAACGGAAATAATCTCTGAAAGAAGAAGCATTGCCTTCAGTTTTATAATGATGATGACCGATCGGCATAGCATCACTTTTTAAATGGATTTAGCTATATAGTATGTTCGTGTGTCTGTCCATATATTCTTGTGATAAAAGTGCAGGTCGCAAATATTAAGCGATTTTTCCGACAGTTCGTACAGAGGCATTTCTGGAGACTAGGAACGATCCCTATGTACAAATGAAGCATATCGGTCCACCTTTTTGATATAGCCACCATATAACGAACCCTTGCGATTTCAGGTCTTGTTGTTCTAGAAAACATATTTTTCAACAGATCAGAAGCATTTAGACTTTATACTGCACTAAATCGTTCCTAATGAAAAAAGGGTACATCAGTCCCTATTTTGATATAAACAGCCCTTCCGATTAGGTTTTTTGACGCTCTTCAGGATGCACAATTTAACCGATCATACTGAAATTTTAACGTTTATAATGTATATTGCATTAAATCAACCCTTGGAATCTTTTTGTATTCAAAAATCCATCGATAAATATGACTTTAATATATCAATATTTTTGGTAGGAGATTATCAGGGGTAAGAGGATGAGAAGGGGCGCAGGGTTTTTTGGTTTTTCAAAGCTTTTATGTTAGAGAATTAATAGAAGTTTAAAATCGCAAAAATCGGACACATAACTTGAAAAATAGCACACAAAAAAAATTGTAATTTTCTTTTATATTTTTTTCTAAAAGTATGGAAAAAACAAACATTACAAAAAAAGATTACAAATCGGTCCATGACTGAAGAAGTTATGACCAAAAACCCGATACACAAAGTTATATTTTAACGATTTTGTAAATATCGATATCTTCTGAACGGGTTATTGGAAAAATCTCAAAAAATTCCACGAAGCGTTTCTTCAAGTGTATTAACAAATATAGGGTGATCCAAGTAGAGATACATTTTTCAATAGACTTTTTTTGACAGATCACGTGTGAGTCGTGTCATGCTGTCATGTTATTATTGTTAAGTATTGTTTGGCATTTCGTCATGGAAAGACTTACGCCTGAACAACGTTTACGCGTGTCATTCGCCAGTTACCAGTGGAAATGCTCGAACGAGCAATCGAAAATTGGACTCAACGGATGGACCATCTGAGACGTAGCCGCGGCCAACATTTGATAGACATAATCTTCAAAAAATAAATGCCAAAGAATGTTCTTTCAAATGATAATAAACATTCCCCATTCAATTTGAAATGTCTGCGTTTTTTTTTTCTTTAACAAAGTAGGGAACCTCGAAAAAACAAAATATAAAAGGGAGTTTTTTGAACCGTCCGATTGGTCGTGGATTTCCCATATATATATAATTCCGTGAAAGGTGAATATTTCTATAGTTTGGCATTCCTAGATATAATTTTTTCCACTCTGTGGTCCTAATTATTGCTATGTATATGTGCATACATATATTTCAGCTACAGGGTTTCTGTGTATATATTTAGAAATATTTATAACCACTCTAAAAACCTAGGCATAACTAACAGCGAGAACAATAAATGACGAATACATAGAAAAGAAGAAAGAAAAAACTCATTATAAAAAACAACTCCCTGACCCACCACAATATATTTTTTTTATTTTAGCAAATATAGTTTGTTTAATTCTGCTATGCTTAGAGTGCTTCGTATTTGCAGCAATCGTGGCTGAATTATTCAAAATAACACAATATGTGTTTGTGTGTCCGTGTGCGTAAGGGTGCGTGTATAATACGAGTGATACACACATTCGGTATCTGAGTTTTTGTTATTTCATTGTCTAGTTTTTTTCTAAATCAATGATTGTGTTTTTTTTATTCCTTAAAACATATCGCACACAGAAATATTTGCAAGCAGTTTGTGTGTGTCTTTGTTACTGTATGACGCGTCGGTACGATAACGCACTTTTCCCAACGCACAATGCTTCGGCGAAACGCCGACGCTGCCGGCGAAAATCACGCAAGTGCTGCTTTTGCGTTTTTTTTAACGGTGAAGGAAAGAGAGGACTGGGGATAAAAGAGGGGATTTGTTTGTTGATAATGTTTTTGTTTTTTTTCTCAACCCCACACTCCCCCTCAAATAACGTACGCCCGTCCGTCCGCCACACCTTCTAAATATTTACTACTCCTACATCATGAATCTGTAGACGCAAAATGTTTTATAGAATTTGCTTTATGTGTAAAGACAAAGTGACTCACGCGACTCGAGCCACCAACAACAACAATAACAGCAGCGGCAACGGCAGTCTTCATGCTAGACATAGAGTCTAGAATACTAGACAGTAACAAGAACAACAAACAACAATGAAATAGTGTTCTTTTCTTAATGAATAAAAATAGTTGAATGCTCGTTGATATCAAACAAAAAATAATAATTATTATTATAATAATGTGTGCAATTATTAATGTGAATATTTTATCTCGAAACAATTGTTTCTACGAGTATTTTGGTTTGTGCTTGCCGATTAAGATTTTTTATGTTTATTGTATTTGCCACTCGGCTTCTTGTATTGCACTTTCATCGGTGCCCACACTCGAGTCGAGAAAGGCGCAAAGTCAATTTATTGCCTTGATTGACAGCTGTCAGTTTTTTTTTTCGCAGTGAAAAATGTTCTGGATTTATTTTTATTTTCTATACAATCCGGTATGTATGCATACTTTTGTTGTTGTATAAATTGATTCATCCATTGCTAACGAGGTGTGAATTGATGGAATGAAAGTGGATGACCATTTGGGGGAGGCGAGGAGATACTGTTGAAAAGTATTTTCCATCATTCGTATGTATGAGTATTTCAAAGAGATGTGTGTGATTGATTGCAATATCTTGAAGTTGTCTCTTAAAAGCAAGTAAGGATATGAACTGAACCTGAACTTGCAGAAGCGCTCATTGTTTACAATGACAAATGACATTAGTAGATGTTGCGAAAAACTATTTATCTTCTTTTGAATGATGATGATGATATCTTAATATAGTGGCCCAAAATTCATGCAAGATTTAAATTTGACACTATATAAGCCATAAAGTGTTGCCAACCAAAACAAGAACAAATTTTGACAGCTGTTTAGGGTAAGTCATAATGGACCACACATATACACATCAATTTTGCAATTTTGCTTATTGACGTAGCCATTTAACCAGAAATGAGCTTTATCACTAAACTTTTCTAAACTAAACAATTCTTTGATTTGAACTTTGGAATCGATTTACTTTTCTCAAAGTAAATTTCCACAATTTGGAAGCGTTGTTCTGGCGGTAAACTATTCTTTATGACTTGCCAAACCTTTCTGAACAGAAATGTAAACACGATTTGACATTACCAGCTGTCAAACCATAGTTATCGATATCGAAAGTTCTCATGCAGCTAAAAAAACAAATACTTATATATACGAAATATTTCTGCCAAATTTGATCAACCTAGCTCTATTATTATGGATTGTAGCGTGATTTCATCAGACAGACACACAGAGGAACATGGCTACTGGAATTTTACAACGATCAAAAATATATATTCTTTATAGGGTCTCCGATCAGTATTTCGAGGTGTTGCAAAGTGAATGACCATGTTAGTAAAACCCCATCCTATGGTGGAGGGTATAAAGATGGTGGTCCCAAATTCTGTAAAAACTTGAATTTAGCACCATTTTATTTGTATAAATTTCGGTCGCATTTAGGCAACATGTTTCTGGAAAATTTCGAAAAAGGGTGCATATATGCCAGGAAAGCTGTGAAGGTTCTATTTGTTTCCGATGTGCTATTCTACTTATATAATCTTTCTCTACAAATCGCCTATCCTATCCTATCCAATAATTTTAAATACATTTCTACATAATTTCTACATTTCTTTTAAATTAAATTCTTGCACACAATATGGGACACCTATATTCCATAAACTGAGTTGTCGCAGAAGTTCTTTTTTGGAATTTCCTTTTGAAAACACATGTCACTGAGAGTAATTGCCAGAAATGTCACATTTATGATGCTAGTTAGTAGCCAACGTATCGTAAGCTCATGCTAAATGTAGGAATGTTTGCCAACGATTATCGCCACAAAGACCGAGCAATAGCGATGAATCAATCAACTTTCGGTTCGCTTTGGGTTGTTGACATATAATGATTAGTCGTCACCAAGTCAATTGTTAAACGACAAATCTAAAATTGGCAATACCCTAAATCAATGGCACGAGTTGTATTTTGTTTATACCAGACTTATCATACCACATGCATGGAAAAAAACCAAATCGCATTTTTGGTAGGGGTTGGTTGGAGGGACAACGGATGGAGTTCTCAGTTCTCATATCAAATCTACCACCTCTGAAATATTATAGACACTGACGTATATTCGTGAATGCATACATATGCACATATATATACTAATACAGACGGACATACATACTCGTATTAATATCTATGTCAGTATGCACACTTGTTACTTGTTCACTTGCGTACCGTATGCGAGTGTATTTATATTTATATTCGTAGTATATGTGTCCATCCGTCGGTCTGCGGTCTGTTTGTCCGTCGTTAACCTATAAATATATGTCAGAATGTTTGGATATCATTGTTGTGATGTGTCTACGTTTTCAATTTCATTTTTATTGTGTTAATGGGTCTCTGACCTGATTTGATAAATGAAAAAAAAAATTATATACATATGTACATATATAAATAAATAATATAAAACATTTTTGCTGCTGCTGGTTCTGGTGTTTAGTTCATCGCATATGGATTGTTGTGCTTTTTTGTCATTCTCTCTTCTCTCAGCTTTTCCCTCTTCCGTTCTATCACTTTCGGGCACATTGCAGTTAAGGCGCATTTTTAACAAAAAAAAAATAATAAAAAAAACTTCATTTGAAAGTTGCAATCAAATTAAATTAGTCTAATGACTTTACTGCTTAAGTATTGGGGTGCTTTTGTACATATTTATGGATATGTACTCGCATATGTATGTCTGTCTGTACATATGTTTAAGAGTTGATGCACTTTTTTCATGAGGGGCATACATTTTAATATAAAACAATTCTCATGTCTTCCTAAATGGATTGATCATTAATTTTGACAGTCATACATTGTTTCATTCGTAATGACAGATCAGCAGTCAAAGAAATGTTTATTGAAATCATAGAAAGTAGCATTAGCAAAAAAATTTCCGTTTGCAAGTATCATTAATATATAAAATTTGGCCTTTTGTTTTGTAATTGTTAAATTCTAGTTCATAATTTATTAACTACCTGAACCACGATTTCGAACGTTTACGTTCGCTTGCCTTATATGCGATAAACATCTGATTTGCGATCTACCAAAATGCATCAGAACGACAAAGCGAATGAACTGTAGGGTCTGATAACCGCAAATCAGCTGTTTGCCGCACAGATGGCAAGTGAACATTAACGTTTAACATCGTGGATCAGGCATTTACTATATTTTCTCCCAAGAGAAAATTCCATTACTTTTTGTCGTTTTCCATTAGTTTTATGTACGTAATGTACCCAGAAGAGATAATACTATACATAGATCGTATTAGTAATACATATATAGATTACATTAGAGTACAGCGTGTTGTATACGCAACATCAATCAATCATACCACCCATCGTTTTCGCTGAGGTAACTATTGGAATGCGAATTTTTATTCAATAATGGTTTATTTTGTGTTATACATGATAAACTGAAGGAAAAAAGTGTCATACTCTCATAAAAACAGTTTTGTGTTATCGATAAAAAAAAAACAAAATTATCATGTCTAGAGACAGGCGAAGAAAAAAGTATTTATGAGCAAAAATGGTAAATTACACAAAACTAGTTTTTTACTATTCAATAAATATAATCTTTTTGCATATATCAATTTTAAAATTACTACATATTTTAAGATATATTACAAACTATCACATGCGTTTTTGTATATAGAATGTCAAGATTTTGTTTTGACAGTCCATTTGTTTAGAGTAGAAAATTACGTTTTATTGTTGTTTTATTTGATTTTCTAAAATTACATTATGTAGTCGACAAGTTGGACAACAGTTCGACAAAGAATATCTATACAAAATAATTAAATTTTTTACAAATATTTAAAGAAACAATTTTTAAAATAATACAATATTTTTTTTTTCCTAAAAAGTGTATCAGAAGGTAAATTTCTTCTGATGTAATAGTACTTTCTTGAGATGCTGTACGCAAATTCTCACTCGCATTTAAGTAGCAGCCTAACTGTTATATCGATACCTCCATTCTAAAACATGCTAAGTCGACTTTCTAATTTATAAATATTCCAAATTATATTCAGTCAAAATTTGGTGTTTATCCGTCAACTCAATCAAAAGTTATTCACCAAACAGTACAGGTCATTCGATTTTCAATATGCAAAAGGAATTGCACACAAATCTCTCCTGAAAACCACCTTTTTGCACTTATCATTGGTTAGAATGAAGTTATCGATAAACAATCTGAGTGTGTGTTTTAAATAACTGAACAATTAATTGTTACTTATTTATTACAATGGATAAAGTGAAGGTCATGGAATGCATTAGATACTTACTCAATGCCAATTGTTTCGTTATTAATGATGACATGCGTGGTTTATAATAATAAAGGAAAATTTATGGAATTTTTTTGAAACAAAAGATTTTTGTTTTTTTCGACAATACCAGTTATACGAAAACATCACCGAAATAAATCTACCCAAAAAATTTGCCAATGAAATATAATAAAGAAAAAAAAATCGTTAACTGGCCGCGACAAGGAACATCGGACGTAAAAAGATGAAGAAAAAACAAAACGAAATCAAAAAAATCTACAAAGTGTTTAATTAAAAAAAGTGTTTTGCGTGATTGTGTTTTATTTTTTGGTATAAACAGCAACACCAACAACAATTGTTTTTTTTCGCATTATCTCAACGATGAAACGAAATTAAATGAAGACAGTAAAACAAAAAAACACGATGAAATTTTGTACAATCCATGTGTATGTACTAAGTACTCGTACTGTATACATACTCGTACGTAATGTGTGCGGACGTTTTTTTAGAGTGTATTGTTTTTTTCTTATTGTTTCGTGGCGAATTGTTGTTTTTGTATGGGTGGCCTTGAATGCAAACAGTGACCTTTAACTTTGAATTGAGAAAAGCAGCAAAAACAACAACAACGGCATTGCAAAGTTTATCGTACAAATTTCGAATGAAAATAAAACGTCAACAGCAACAACGACTACAACAACAACAAGAAAATCATCAGCAATAGCACCAGCAATTAAATACACAATCATTTTCGCAGCAAAAATTGACAGCAATGCTGGCACGAGAGATACTACTTTCTTTTTTGTGTTGCTGTTTCTGCTGCTGCTGCGCGGCTGCTGAGAGGAGTCTTCTTATTGATTGTGTGCACTTGGAGTTGATGGCGCACCAGGCTGTGTAAATGGTGCGGCGCATTTACGCGGGTTGTATACAATTACTACATACATACATACATCCATATATAGGTGGTAAGCCTGTAATGTATCTGGTTGTGTGTTTGCATGTTTATGCGTTGTTATGTTTGTATGTATGCATGTCTGTGCTATGAAATCCATCCACTCTCAGAGTTAAATATTTGATTTGATATTAATGTCTGCTGATTGGGGCTGGAAGGGAGGCCGAGTTTTACGCCCAGACATTCGGTGTTCATTGTTCATGCTTGGGGTGGCATCGTCTTCGCTGACGTTTTCGCTGCCGCTGTAGTTTAAGTCGATGCGGCTTTTGTTTGTAAATAAGCTGTCATATTTTGTGTGAATTTTCACATCATACCTAGCATTTGGTTCTCATTTTTCTCCTTCTCTGGCTTCCCTTTTGCTGTTTTTTTATTTTATAGATAGGTAATACCTCTATGTAATTGATTTTCGTGGAGTTCGCTGTTATTGTTGCTATGTTATGTTTTAATTTCACTTTAATCTATAATGGCTTTGACTACAATAAATCCCTCTAATCAATTAAACGATGAGGATGATGATTTTGTTGCGATTTTTGCAAACCTCTTTGTATGGTATTTAACTCTGCGCTCTCATTCACTTTGCACAATTTTGATGTGAGCCTAATAAAAACAAATGTGGATGATTTGCTAGCTAATGTTGTTACTCTTCCCACTTTTTTCTTTTTTTCGAGGGATTTAAACAAAAAAATGAGTACATTGAATTTGTGGGTACACTGTGTGTTGTTTTTTTGCAAATCGCTCAACCGGCTGCTTATCTCCACCTCTCTCCCCACAAACCACCCAATTCATCATACCACCCCATTCCACCAGTTCACGCTTTGTTTGTGCTAAACCTCTGCCTCTGTCTGCTGTAGGCTGCATGCGAGTGAGAGTGTAGTATGTGTATAAGTATAAAAAAGTGAAATAAAAATAAAGAATTAATAAAGTGAAGCAGCAACCGCATTCAAGGTCATGTGATAATTTCGCTTTTTTCTTCAATATTTACTCAACAGTGAAAAAAATGTAGCAGCTATTTCATATTTTTCTTTCTGGATTTTTACTTTTTACGGCTTTTATATTCCCCCACTATATGCCTACAGACATACAAAGGAATGAATGTGAGAGCGAAAGAAAGAGAGAGCGAGAGTGCATCATAATACAATTCGTTCATAACAGCAAATCGACAAATGGGTGTTGTGGCGGTTCGGTTGACTGGCTGTTTGTTGCTTGCTTTCCTTTCTTCATTAATGACCATAATTTCAGACAACAATAACAACAACCACCATCTCCACGCCACACCATGTCATTAGATTTGTGTATGCGTTTCTGCACCCAAAATATACTTTCCTGCAAAATATAAGTGGAATTAAATTTCCCCTCTGCAGTCTGACGAAGTTGAATGGTTTTGTCAGCGATTTTTTCTTTAAGTGCCACCAAATTTTGTAAAAAATGTCGGGGAAATTTTTCAATAGGTAACTTATAACTGTAGGAAACAAATTAAAACTACAATTCGATAAATGTTTTTATACAAATTTCAATTACAATTTTAAGAAGTTTATAGAGATTTCCAATAATTTTTCCTTTACCTAAATATTTTTTAGAGAATTTCCATGATCCACTTTACTTTATATCATTCTCAGAAATAATTCGATCTGCCAGATTATATGTATTAAGGAATTTATTAAGAAATGTTAAAGTCAATGACTTTCTTATTTATCATAAATTAAATAATAATTTTATTATGTTGATATAGTTCCGCAAAATACGGTTTTGGTTAGTAGTTCTTGTTAAATTCAATTTACTGCTTCCATAAGTATTTCAGCTGATTTAAGTTAAAGACATACAATATTGCTATTGAATTCTGAAGATGATAGAGTGGTGTCTATCGAAACTGCAGTCAATTCTACCATAATAAATAACAACAACTATAAACATTACCTAATGAAGGTCCACAATTTTTGATGAAAAGATATTTGTTTATTCACTCACCTGAAAATAAAGGAAAGCAAACATTTATTAGAATAAATTTTAAGTTGAAATAGAATAAAAATTTTATAAAAGTAATGAAAAATATTACACAAAAAAAATTAATGCAGAAAACCCCTTTATTCAGAAAGTTAGATTAATATATCCCATGATAAGTCTGGTGATCTGTTTGAAACGTCACAACTCAAACTTCAATTCACAAAATCATGTGATTTTGAATTTGAATTGAATTAAGTTCAATTGGCCTTAATTTTTTGTTGACTTAGGAATTTTTAAAGTGCTTCTTCACATCAATAAAATAAATCGAAATTGCAACTAGTTCATAGGTAATTTACTGTTTGGTTATGTTATGTTAGTTTAGTTTAGTTCAGGTTAGGTTAGGTTAGGTTAGGTTAGGTTAGGTTAGGTTAGGTTAGGTTAGGTTAGGTTAGGTTAGGTTAGGTTAGGTTAGGTTAGGTTAGGTTAGGTTAGGTTAGGTTAGGTTAGGTTAGGTTAGGTTAGGTTAGGTTAGGTTAGGTTAGGTTAGGTTAGGTTAGGTTAGGTTAGGTTAGGTTAGGTTAGCTTAGGTTAGGTTAGGTTAGGTTAGGTTAGGTTAGGTTAGGTTAGGTTAGGTTAGGTTAGGTTAGGTTAGGTTAGGTTAGGTTAGGTTAGGTTAGGTTAGGTTAGGTTAGGTTAGGTTAGGTTAGGTTAGGTTAGGTTAGGTTAGGTTAGGTTAGGTTAGGTTAGGTTAGGTTAGGTTAGGTTAGGTTAGGTTAGGTTAGGTTAGGTTAGGTTAGGTTAGGTTAGGTTAGGTTAGGTTAGGTTAGGTTAGGTTAGGTTAGGTTAGGTTAGGTTAGGTTAGGTTAGGTTAGGTTAGGTTAGGTTAGGTTAGGTTAGGTTTGGTTAGGTTAGGTTAGGTTAGGTTAGGTTAGGTTAGGTTAGGTTAGGTTAGGTTAGGTTAGGTTAGGTTAGGTTAGGTTAGGTTAGGTTAGGTTAGGTTAGGTTAGGTTAGGTTAGGTTAGGTTAGGTTAGGTTAGGTTAGGTTAGGTTAGGTTAGGTTAGGTTAGGTTAGGTTAGGTTAGGTTAGGTTAGGTTAGGTTAGGTTAGGTTAGGTTAGGTTAGGTTAGGTTAGGTTAGGTTAGGTTAGGTTAGGTTGGGTTAGGTTAGGTTAGTAAATTTTGACCGTTGAGTGACGTCCGATTAGACAGTGACTAGTCACGACAGACACTATAATTTAAGACGTCCGATTACTATAACAACAGCAGGGTGTTGGTACGTTTGGAGTTTAGGCAGGCCACATCAACCTTAATGTATGCAGTTCCTGACTAGTGGACACCTGTCATTTGTTGCCGTAAGGGTACTATCTCTGAAGAAGAGCTGGAAGGTCTAGAGGCATGTCCACATATTCCAGTTCCCCTGGAGCGTGTAAGGTAGTAGTTTACAGTCTTGCAAGTCCATCTGCCTAATAGTTCCATGGTATGTTACTGAGGCCAGCACCCGAAATAAGGGGAATATTGTGCTGTTCTGTGATCTCGTTAAGAGACCTGCAACAGTCGAGGGTAGTATTCGAATTCCAGGGTCTTTATAGCAGTCTGACTTTCAGAGAACATATTGATACCGACTTTAATCAGAACATTAATTTCGAGTCATTCTGCTATCTCACTAATATATAAGATGTCTGCCCTGCAAACACTACTGTGTTCAGGCAGACTTTTGTTAACGGATAGCTCAAGTTCCTTAGAAAAGATACCAAAGCCCACTTGGTTTTTGAGTTTGGGATACGACCATTCCATCCTGATCTATTAAATAAAAAAGAGTGAGATACTTCTTCTCACAAAAATTCAGACATTGTATAATCACAATGTTCGCAAAGTCAGGCATTGCGTCCAGAATGGTACCATGTCCGTCCAGCTACGTAGGAAAAAAATTTGCCCCTTCGACGTGAAAATCTAGAAAATGGCTCCTGTAGTAATGTAGTCCCTCGTATTTAACTTAAATCTAGTATTCAAACTTCAAAAATGTGTTAGAAAAGTCAAATTTTCAGGAAAAGAACAAAGAAAATGCTGCACGTTTTCCAGAAAGGAAATCTCCATAAGTCTAATAGCAGCAGATGCGGCATATGGCCTTGCTATAATGTCTATAGGCATTAACTGTATAACATTTAGTACTCTGTTGGCTGCTATGGATATCACTGATGACGTTACGAAACTCATAGCAGCCGTTCGCTGAACTTTGTTTAATATCGCGTAGGTGAATTTCTGCAGAGCCGTCCACCAAACGAACGAAGGTAATGCCGTACAGCATTTACGTTTTGTCTACTGACGTATACAACATATAAACTATACGCGAATTCAGGACGCCATCGTTTTCCTATTGCCCTGTTACAGGTATTTAGCGCTACAACAGCATTTTTTGCTCTTTCCAGAATGTTGGATTTGAAGTATAACTTCTTGTCTAAGAAAATACCTAATATGCACTTTCAGAGAAGGGAATTTATATATCTCCAATGATACAGGTACAACAGTTGGTAACTTATAGCTGCTGCTGAAAATAACTAGTTCTGTCTTGGTTGGGTTCATACCAAGACCATTATCTCAAGCACATCTTGCGGTTGTATGAAGGTTCTGCTATAGGATGTCTCGGAACTACCCTTTAACCGATATTGCCCCGTCACCTTTACACTCATCTTCTCCAACGAAATCAGAATATTGTTCATGGCGATTTTCCATAGCAGAGGACACAGAACGCCCCCTTGGTTCGCTTACAGTATGTAGTCCATTGTAATACCACATGGAGGAGAGGAAAAAAAGGTGATTTCCTAGTCCATCGCGTTGTAACTTTTTTTTTACTTTTTTTGCGTTTGAAGTAGGGAATTTGCAGGACATGAGGTGTGTTAAAGGTATTTGAGTGGGTTCATTCAAAAAAATTCTGTTCTTTCGAAATTATGTTTCCAATTCCTCATTCTATACAATATTTTCGCTAACCATAAGGATTTCTTTCAATCAAAAATGGCTTTTTATCTCTTCTCGCCAAGAATTATAAGTTTTAAATTATCCTGTATTGTTAAAAGTATTTACTCTTTTATTTAAATGTAGATGTCATTGCTCCCTACAAATTCATCGACTTAAGTTACAAACCGTAATTATGTTCTTCTATGTTTTGTATTTCTTAACAATTATTTTTTCCCTCTTTTATTGAAGCCTTTAAAAAGTTTTCCATAATTTCTCATTATTTTTAAGGCTGAAAAAAATTGCAGAACACAAACTTCCAAAACAATGTTCTAACTAAAATATTTGCGTTTTAAGTGTCAAATGACTCATTATAAGGATGTAGGAAAAGGATAAAACCCCAAAAAAGTAGGAAAAATTTCTTTAAAATGGGGAAGAAATTCAAGAAAAGGTTTATTCAAAAACTATGGTAATTAACAACATGTGTCATTCCATATAAGGTAACAAGTAAAGTTTTTCGTGTATTTGAAGTCCCATTTTTCATGTTTTTTGAAAACAATTGACAGGTGCAAAATATGTTCAAGTCTACCGAAACTATTTTTTCGCATTTGAAGTTCGCCCGGACGGGTTATCTTCATACTCTATGATTTCTGGGTGGGATGACGGAAGGAACAAAAATTAGTGTCAGATGCGCGCTCTCTCTAAAATGGCGAATGCTACCCTAGAGCCAAGTTAGTTAGGCTGACGTTATAAACCGCCATTTTTGGAGCTTCCTAAGGTAATCAAATTGGTTCGGCATAATGGGCTTGGAAAAAACTTATGTTTTCCCTTACGTCCCTGAGGTAGCAAAATGGACTATACAGTCTAAGTGAGACTGCCACTCTTAACCTATACCTACTCCATAGTAAGTAGGTATAAGTTTCCTTTGGGACTGTTTGCAAAAATCTAGCTACCCTGAGAGAACATCTATGTCATATGAATTTTATATATTTAGCAGCTTTTTTAATTATAAATCAAAGTCCAAAGTTCATAAAAGTCATTTACCTGTACGGGCAGTAAATTTAAAGCACAAATATGGAATATTTAGTACAATTTATTTGTTTTCAGTCAACCAAAATGAAATTAACGTGAGCTTTTACTGTCTTTAATGAATATAACTCAGAAAAAAAGAGTAATAAAATTAAAAAAAATAACAGGAACAAAGATTCCAATTAATTGTTGTGTGTATAAGTATTTATTACAACAGGTTTAACAATTTAAATTTAACAACTTTTAAAGATAGCTTTTGTAAAAAAAACTTTTCCATCAATACGTGGGATAAACCGAACTTGCCTATTTTCTTTAAATTGTGTAATGGTTCTCGACATAAATCGGGTCATAAAATTTTATGTATGAGTACTTCTTTTGTAGATTAGTGAAGACAAATTTTGCTAAAATCTTGCCACAAATTAACTGTCTAACCCACCATATCGAACGTTTACATTCGCTTGCCTTCTATGCGACAATCAGCTGATTCGCGACCCACTAAGTAGCATCAGGCAGTATGTTTTCATTCGCTTTGCCTTTTGGTAAGTCACATATCAGCTGTTTGTCACATAGAAAATAAACGAAAGTTAATGTTCGACATTGTGGCCGAGGCTGTAATAGAACTTTCGATATATATACTTATCGAAATGTTCAGTTCATCTCACACACCCTCAATATGTACATCTGAACCAAAAGCCTCTTATTAGAGTTATGGAGAAAAGGACCTACTGGTATCATTATGGCAATGCAACATTATGATTTCACCTAATCAGACTGTTCCTCCCTCATTTCGGTTCTCTGTATAAACCTAGAGGCGAGACTGTGAAATTGTTACTGTAAATATTGAAATATTGATACTTGTCGGTTGCATTCGAAAACAGACTAAGAAAAACAAAAAAATATTAAATATCATTGGCAGCTTCGTTCCTGATAAATATTATTTTTTATGTCTCGCATATTTGGTGGCGTTTCGTTTCATGCAGCAAAGTGAGAACAAGAAAAAATATTCTAAAGTTTCATTTACATATTTTCTTTCGGGGGGATTGCGTGCGTCTGCAAATTTGAGTATGCCAAAAGATAATTAGATACTTTTGGCACACACATTCGGTCGGTCGGTTGGTCAGTCAGCCGGCCAGCCAGTCAGACATCCAGCACACACCGTCTAGACAGAAGTGACGGACAAACATAAGTACTCGAATATCCATAAACAAAATTACTGGTTCTTACCTACTACAGACTATCTTAGTGTCTGTCTGATATGTATCTGCCTTAAAAAGGATCAATTTATTAAATTTCCAATGCCTTAGTTTTTGCGTATATAATTAGTTTACCACGGAAATTTTAAATTCTTTACACTGGAGGGGTACAGTGTTACGGAATTATATTAACAAGAACAAAATATGAAAAAATAAATCCCCGCCACCCCATATATATTTTCAAGGGAGTAGAAGATAACCCTACAACGTCCATTTCGACAAATATTTTATATTTTTGTTTATGTATTTATATTTTTATCGAAGTTTCAGTTAAAATTTGTTCCCACTACCACTTCAATTATGACCACTCACTGAACTGATCACTTGGGGATCGACTAGGGTAAAATGCATCAAGCAATATTGCTGAATGTGGTATGTCATCATATGACTGCATGAGAGATATATAATTCTTCGTAGACGATCAGTTGGGTTATATACCCCTAGTAGGAGACCAGCTGGGTCATATATTCCTTAGTTGACAACCAGTTTGGTAATATACATACTCCTTACTTGACGACCAGTTGGGTTATCTAATCCTTAGTTGACGCCTAGTTGGGTTATCTACTCCTTATTTGAAGACCAATTCGGTTATCTACTGCCTAGTTACCTTATTTGACGACCAATTGGGTTTTCTACTACTTATTTTCCGACTAGTTGAGTAATCTACTCCTCATTTAACGACCAGTTGGGTTATCTACTCCCTATTTGACATCCAGTTGCGGTATCTACTCTTTATTTCACAACTAGTAGGGTTATATACTCCCTAGTTGACGACCTGTTGGGGTTTCTACTTCTTATTTTCCGACTAGTTGGGTAATCTACTCCTTATTTCACGACCAGTTGGGTTATCTACTTCCTATTTGACGACCAGTTGCGGTATCTACCACTTATTAAAATGACAATTGGGTTATCTACTCCTCAGTTGGATTATGTACTTCTTATTTGACGACCAGCTGGGTTATCTATCCCCTTGTTGACAACCAGTTGGATTATCTATTCATTATTTTGTGACCAGTTGGGTTATCTACTCTTTAGTTGACGACCAGTGGGGCTACATACTCCTTAGTTGACGACTCGTTGAGTTTTATACTTCTTAATAAACGACCCGTTGTGCTATCTACTCCTTATTATACGTCAAGTTTTCAAAATTCAATGATAAGGACCACTCAGTAGACAATATTTTTGGTTATCTACTCTAGGTGAATAGTAGATAACGCCAGGTGCTTTATCTTCTATTTTGAAAATTACCAATAGGTTTATCTACTCTTTAGTTGGGTTATATACTCCTTATTTGACGACCAGTTGAGTTATCTACCCTCTAGCTGACGACTAGTTGGGTTATGAACTCCTTATTTGACAACCAATTGGGTTATCTACTCTTTAGTTGACGACCAATTGGGTATCTACTCCCTAGTTGCCTTATCTACTACTTAGTAAAATAACAATTGGTTTATCTACTCCTCAGTTGGGTTGTCTACTCCTTATTATATATTTCATATTTGATGATGGACAGTTTATCCTATATAGCATAATATATAACATGTAAGCCGCAAAGACGCCACAGATCTTTAGATATGTTGACAAAAGTGAAGTTTCTTTGACAAAAATTATCAACCTGCCGCTTTTGAAAAATCATTTCGATCTCAAACAACGTATGTTGCAAATGTGCAATAAATTAAAAATAATAATAAAACCAAAACCAAAGACGATAAGAATTCATGTTCGTTTAACATACGAGTAGTTCAGAGTTTGGCGGTAATTCCAATCTAGTCTTATAGCTAATCAGTTTTCAACATCCTCGATAGTATAGTGGTCAGTATCCCCGCCTGTCACGCGGGAGACCGGGGTTCAATTCCCCGTCGGGGAGAACAGTTAATTTTTTTTATGTACAGGAATTTTTGATAGTGCTGTACGACATTGTCGTCTGGTGGACAGCTCTGCAGAAATCCACCTTCTGTGCTATATTAAACAAAGTTCAGTGAATGGCTGCTACATATGTCTATCATTGGTGCATTGAGAACGACACCAACTGGGGACTAACTGCATACATTGAGGCCCTGCCTAAACTCGAAACGCACCAACATCATAATGCGTGATTCATTTCGAGGTTCCCTACTTTTTTAAAGAAAAAACACAGAAAATTCAAATTGAATGGGGAATGTTTATTATCATTTGAAAGAACATTCTTTGGCATTTATTTTTTGAAGATTATGTTTGTCTATCAAATGTTTTCCGCGGCTACGTCTCAGATGGTCCATCCGTTGAGTCCAATTTTCGTTGACTCGTTCGAGCATTTCGAATGGTAACTGGGGAATAACACACGTGATGTTTTGCTCCAAGGCCGGAATCGAAGCGGTTTTGTCCGCATAAACTTTAGACTTCACATATACAGGAAAAAGTCTAACGGTGTGATATCACACGATCTTGGTGGCCAATCGACCGGCCCAAAACTTGAAATTATCTGCTCACCGAAGTATTCTCTCAATAAAACCATTGATTTATGCGATGTGTGGGAAGTGGCGCCGTCTTGTTGAAACCAAATGTCGCCGAGATCTCGAGCTTCAATTTCAGGCATCAAACAGTCGGTTATCATGGCACGATAACGGTCGCATTGACGGTTACGCTTTCACCGGCATCATTTTTGAGGAAATATGGACCGATAATTCCGGTACGTCAGATCGGGAATCGGTCAATGGCAAAAAGATAGCTCTTAACGAGTGCTCAAATATTGCTCATGGGTGTCAAGGTCGTGGGTCGACTGGAAAGTGTTTTTTTTGGTTTTAAAAAAAATGGACTAAGCGCAATTGGCGAACAATTATTTTGATAATAAAACTGAATAATTTGTAAACGTTGTTCAGGCGTAATGCCAAACAATACTTAACAAAAATAACATGACAGCATGACACGACTCACACGTGATCTGTCAAAAAAAAAGGCTATTGAAAAAAGTATCTGTACTTAGATCACCCTATACCTTTGTTATCAAGACAGGATGTTTGACATGACGTATCACTGCCTTATTGGACCGCCCGCATAGGGATTGAAAGACTTGCAAAATGACTTATGCAGAAGCTGTAGAACTGCAAAACCGATGAACTTGCTAGGAAAGGGGCAACATTACAAATTCTCGAAGAATTTGCATACATTGGTTCACCACTGTCCACTTGCAAGCTTTAGCTTAAGCAAGAGGCAATCAAGCAGTCCAATGAAAGATGTTTAGAAATCGACACATTCAGGGTAGTTAGACAAATCTGGCCAATATATGACCTGAGAAGGCTAAAATATCTCATCGCTGATGGAACACTTGCTATACCAGCGTCCCGATTTAAGTAAACGACGTCTGGACACTCTGGGGTCGCCTTTTCTATGTAGTTTAACAGATCTTTCGTACTATCGCTAACTTTGTATATCAAACAGGTTGGTTTTGATGAGGGGCATTTCAACCCGTGGTAACACTAGGGACCTAAACTGGTCTAGGTGAGCTGGTGAAAAAGGCTGACACCCTAACCTAAACCTCCCGTAAGTGGCACTCTTAATCTAACCTTAGGGTTCACTGAAGTACAACACTGGATTCCATAAATAAAAATCATATGTTTTTATGTGAAAATCTCTGCCGAAATAGTTTAAACTAGATTACTGAATAAAACACGAGTAATACTTGGATATATATTCTAAAGATGTCATTAATTGCAAATTTGCTGCTATTGATTTAAACACCACTGTGTGTGTGCTCCTATGCGTGGCGTGGAAGTATGCTTGACGTGTGTGTGCTCTTTTATGAACGCATCCTTTGCCTGCAGTTCGGTTCATATCTCTGTGAATCCAAAGGGTTTAGAGTATATATATGTACATACAAGTACATACAACGGAATGGCAATATGTCAGTCAAACTTTTGTGCATTTGTTATTAGCTGTTATTTATTGGACATTCGACGGTCAGACGATTTGCAATTTGCTTTGTTCTCCTCAAAGCAGCAGCAGCAGCAACAGTGCAAAATGCAACAACACATTACCGAGAGAACAAAAAAAAAAAACAACAACACCAATAACTCCAACTTGTTTGTGCAGTTTTCGTTTGGTGTGATGATTCTGTTGTTATTGTTTTTTTTTTTAATTTAATGAAAGCACAACATGTGCCGGTCGGTGTTGACCTTGATCTTGAAAATATACTCACACACATACACACCCAAACCTCTGTCTGCGCACTCACAAACTGCCATTCGAAGGAGCTTCGGTGAACTTTTTTTTGGGGGTATATATGTATACACACTAACCCTCAAAAACAGCGAGTTTTTAGGGTAGACATACACACACCCAAACATCCCAAAAAACACGTACTCGACGCCGCCAGACAGACCTGTGTTCGAAAGCAGCTTGCTTGCATGCATATACATACATATATGTATGTGCGAGTATGTTTGTGTGTATCCTGGCATTTTGTATGGCTACTCTGGCCTGGCTGGGTTTTTGAGACCATAAGAAACAAATTTGCGAGAAAAAAGTTCGTTCTATCGAATGCTCTGCTGTCTCCGCTCTGCCACTCTGAGACTCGATGGACGATGACAACAACAGCTGCTTTTGACAAACGAAATTTATTAAGGGTTAAAACCATAAAAAGCATCAGCAGCGACGCTCTAACTCCAACTTGGACTCTGGTCACTGCCTAATTTTGAGGGACGCTTTGTCTGTCCATAACGACTAATGGCAGTCTCTGCCCCTGTGTGTGAGACATTTGGGAAATTAAGTTTACCTGGAATCGTATATAGGCCAAATGCCATTATTCGAAAATTTGTTCTTTTTACGGTCTTCTTCTGCTGTTCT
Source organism: Eudasyphora cyanicolor (assembly GCA_963930755.1). Taxonomy (NCBI): domain Eukaryota; kingdom Metazoa; phylum Arthropoda; class Insecta; order Diptera; family Muscidae; genus Eudasyphora; species Eudasyphora cyanicolor. The sequence goes on along the minus strand of OZ005738.1, from coordinate 5,289,361 downwards.
TGTTGTTGTTGTTTATGATTTCAGTCCCTCCCGAGAACTGGTTTCCGTAATAAGAGTAGCTCTCGTCCAAAAATGAATTAGTTGTCCTTGAAATTACATGCACTTTAAACGAGTGTGTTTTGCGACCGTCTGTCCGGCCGATCGAAATGCCCGTCAGTTGTTGTACGGGCAAAAACAAGTAAACTTGACTTGAGAGAAATTATAAACATCCTGTTGATAATCATTATTAGAAAAATTGCAAATAATGAACTCACATTTTATCTAATTTGGCATATCTCTTTTTTTGGGAAAGAGACGGACGGCCGGACACATGACTTGCACTTGAACTGAGTCAGCTCAGCTCTAATGAGCAAAAACAAATGCTGGTTAAATGCAACTCTGCATTCCTTAAACATTTATCGTTATCGTTCACAACGAATGTCTGCCGAAAATGAATACATTTTTGTTTCCAATTAAAAATTCAATTTATTTGGTGGAAAAGAAACAAAAGCAATTAAATATTGATTGGATACTTTTTTTTAATAAAAAAAAGAAGACTTAAAGGAACAAGTTCTGACAAGCATGGTTTATTTTTTACGGTGACATTATTTGTTGAAAAGACGAAATGGGAAAAAAGAGTCATAAACAAATTAGAAAACGATTATGGAAATGTTTTCCGATATTTATGAAACATTTATAGAGGGTCATTAAAATTAGGAAGAATATTTTAGGATATTACGGAAACATAACCTTCCTTTAATTTCACACCATGGGAAATTTAAAGAAGATTAAAAATCCATGATCGTTTCACGCTAGGCTTTGAGAAAATAGGCTTCAAAAATATTCCTAAGGGTGTAAAAAAGTGATTGTGTACGTCGGTAGTGTCATGATCAACGATTAGAATATAATGTATGACTATGTGAAATGGGACGGTAAATAGTGCAACAACGATGGCTTCTTATAGTGATTTCGACTCTTGCCAGGGGCCATCATCAGTGAAGATTCTAGACTGCATCACAAGGTACAGGATATTATAAGTTTGTTACATGGCAGATGTTTGTAATACCTGTAAATACTTAAAGTATACCGATCAACTCAGAATCACTAGCTGAGACGATTTAAACATGTCGGTTCGTCTGTCTGTCCATCTTATGTTGTTCTTTGACAACAGGTCGCAATTCCACTCCGATCGTCCTGAAATTTTGTAGTTAGGAGTCTTTCGCATCTGAAAATAACCCTATTGAAATTGGTTGAAATCGTTTCCGTTTTAGCTATAGCCCCCATATATGTTTCGCCCGATTTGGCCCTTATGCAGCCCTATGGAAGCTGTATTTTACATCCAATTATTTTGAAATTTAGTATGGTAGAGTTTCTTGATCCATGGATCAACATTGCCGAATTTGAAGAAAATTGGTTCAGATTTAGCTATAGCTCCCATATATGAACTGTTTATTTTGAAAGTGGCGTAAACGCCATTCTGTTTTTGAACCAAAAGTAGTATCGTTAATAGGCTATGTGAGTAAAAGATATATATTATGTACATGGAGTTCATCTCAAGGCTTCAATGTTTATATATTAAGTGGAAATTTTCGCATTCTTGTCTTATTAATCCCCTTTTCTATGGTTGAATCTGGTAAAACAGAATGGCGTTTACGCCACTTTCAAAATAAACTGTTCATATATGTTCCATCCGATTTGGCTCTTAAGCCCTATAGAAACTGTAGATTACGTCCAATCGTTTTGAAATTTAGCATGGTAGAGTTACTTGATTCAAGGAATTTAAAAAAACCGGTTTAGATTTATTTACAGCTCCCATATCTACGTATGTTTCATCCGATTTGGCTACAGAAGCAGAGACGTACCAAATGTAAATTGTGTATACAAATTTTAGTTGGAGTGTATATTGGATATCTCATTGTTATCCAATATTACTAGAGTGGTGAAGGGTATCATTTAGTCGGCAGCGAGCGACTTTAGCCTTTCCTTACAGGTTTTGCATGAGAACTTTCAATATCGATAACTATGGTTTGACAGCTGATAATGTCAAACTGTGTTGACATTTATATTCAGTAAGGTTTAGCAAGTCATCATGAATCGTTTAACGCTAGAACAAAGCTTCCAAATTGTGGAAATTTACTTTGAAAAAATAAATCTGTTCGCGCAGATCAAATCAAAGAATTGTGTTTAGTGATGCAGCTCATTTCTGTTCAAATGGCTAGGTCAACAACACCCGATATAATAAAACATTTAAATGCTTTTGAACGATAAATCAAAAAAGGCAAAACAATTTCTGATAGAAACAAATAATAAAAAAAAACAAAATGATCAACACAAGTTTCTTGAATATAAATAAACATTTCTTTAAATTAAAAACAAAGCTTATTCCAAGGAGGAGTTGAAGATGTAGATCATAAAAAACAGATCTGAAACGATAACCTTAAAATGCGCAGTATTTTTTCATAGATCAAGAATCGTAAGGAACAAATAGATGGGACTAAACATAATCTAAACAGATTTTCATTCAATTGGATCAAGAACCTCATTTCTGCCTAATTACATATATAAAGGTCGGAGGCAAGAACATATATATGTGTCTATATCTAAATCTGAACCGATTATCCCTAAATAAAGCAGTATTCGTTCGGAAATTAAGAAACTTCTTTCTGCCAAATTGTTTAATATAGATAGGCCCTCTTTTGGAAATGTGTTCGAATTCACGTGGCATTTCATAACGTCCAGGGTCATAATGTCTATGGACGTTATAGCACTATAAAACGAATCATAAGGTCCATGGACGTTATGATACTTTCAAAAGTGTCACAGTGTCCATGGACCTTATGACACTTTGGTCCGCGTAGCCGCCTTGGACATACCCCAGAGGATAAAATCTTTTCCCCTTCCAAAGGTGGGCCACATTAAAATACTTTGGTCCGCGTAGCAGGCTTTGGTATGAAAATTGAGAGGATTGAGCATTTTCTTTGTTACTGCCCTGCATTGAGTAAACGACGTCTGGATATACCGGGGTCAGCCTTTCTAGGAAGACCTATAAAATCTTGCCGCTACGATTTTTGCCAACCTAACCTAAAACTTAAATTTGAACATAGCTTACCAGAGTAAACACCTTGTAGGGCCTGATCATGACAAAAACTGAACCTACTATCGGTACCAAAAGTTTCATTATGATAACAAATATTGGTCTGGTAGTTCTCACTGGCCATTTTCGAATTAGCAGTTTCAGGTTCATTGCCTGAAAATGTCAAACCTAAATTGCTAAAACTTGTTCTATGGTTTAAAGCTATTACCCCAAAAAACATTAAAGCTAACAAGACATAAACCTAAAAAAAACAAGAATTTATAACATTGTAAGCTGTCCACTCGCAGACGTAAATATGTATTTGCTCTCTACATATATATTGAGATATATATAGAAGTAACAATGTATGTAATACATATTATACGCCTTACATCCTGCGCGTGTTGAAAAAGCACACCCAAAACCTATTAATTCGACAAACAACAATAAAGTGAAGAGATGCGTCGTTGTAGTATATGTATAAAAATACAAAAATTCATTCAATTTGTTGTATTGTACTTTTCATAGTACGAGTATTTCAAGACTCTGACTGAATCCTACCAAATAACTCGAGAATAGCTAAAGCAAAAAAGAAAAACAGTCGCCATGGGAAATGTGGGCGATAGCCCAGTCAAGAACAACAAAGTAAGTATCACGGCCCGGCACCCGCCATTGCCGCCTTTCTAAAGTACATATATAAGAAATCCAAAGAAAACAATCTGCTCCGCATTCCCGGCGTCAACCTGCACCAGAAAAAAGAAAACATCAAAAGGCCTTAGGCGACGGGCGGGTTATGGGGAAGGAAAATTTTACATTTTTCTGATTTTTCCCATCCATTTATTCACGTATACACATACTAGTATACGTACATACCACACACAAAACCCACTTTGCTGAAGTTCAAGCACTTTTTGGTGGATTCCTTCGACGAAGACAACAAACGTGATGACATAGACGTCTGTCTGGTGACCTTCAACTTTTCCACAATGTATTTGTCATATATATGTATATGTAAATAAATGTATGTGTGTGAGTGCAAGGATATTGTACATACACAAGTATGTAGATACACAGAAGTTCTAGAAGGTACATATAATATATACCGAAACTCTTACAAGTGGTGGTACCTCCACCGCATTTGTTGTTTGTTTTTTTTTTTGTTGGATGCCAGACTTTCTTTGTTCCACATCGTCATTGACGATGTTATATTTCGCTTAACGAAAATTGTGTGCTACAAAGGTCTTTATCCTGTGGGTGTTATGTGTGTATCTCTTCTTTGTTTGTATTTTACCCAAAAATTGCCTCCTTATTCGTTAACCAAAAACACCCATCCATTGCCCTACCCGCTAAACTGAACCGAACAATCCTTAGATATTGTATAGAAGGGAAAGGAACAAATTTTCAACAAAACTACGACATTTCAGTCATATTAAAACGTTTGAAACGACGTTTGGCAACAGATGGTGTCAGAAAATTTTACAAAACACTTTTTCCTAAAGCTTTATTTAGGAAAAGAGCTTTCGCCTTTCTTTTAGCGCCATCTGTTGCTTTGCATTACAACAAGTATAGAAAGCATTTATGTTCAAACAAAAGCCATTCGTTTTCCATATAGATATACACATTTTACCGTTGCGCTTTCAACATCCTCGATAGTATAGTGGTCAGTATCCCCGCCTGTCACGCGGGAGACCGGGGTTCAATTCCCCGTCGGGGAGGAGCAGATTCTTTTTATTTCTTGTATTATTTTTTTATATTATTTTTTATACATATTATTTTTTTTATATAACATAATTTTTTATATAACATTATTTTTTATATAACATTATTTTTTATATAACATTATTTTTTATATAACATTATTTTTTATATAACATTATTTTTTATATAACATTATTTTTTATATAACATTATTTTTTATATAACATTATTTTTTATATAACATTATTTTTTATATAACATTATTTTTTATATAACATTATTTTTTAAATAACATTATTTTTTATATAACATTATTTTTTATATAACATTATTTTGTATATAACATTATTTTTTATATTATCTTTTTATATAACATTATTTTTTATATTATCTTTTTATATAACATTATTTTTTATATAATTTTGTAATATAACATTATTTTTTATATTGTTTTTTTATATAATTTTGTAATATAACATTATTTTTTATATTGTTTTTTTATATTATTTTTTACATTATTTTTTATATTATTTTTTATATTATTTTTTATATTATTTTTTATATTATTTTTTACATTATTTTTTACATTATTTTTTACATTATTTTTTATATAATTTTGATATTATTTTTTTATATTATTTTTTATATTATTTTTTATATTATTTTTTATATTATTTTTATATTATTTTTTATATTATTTTTTATATTATTTTTTATATTATTTTTATATTATTTTTTTTATTATGTATTTTTTATATTATGTATTTTTTATATTATGTATTTTTTATATTATTTTTATACCCTCCACCATAGGATGGGGGGTATATTAATTTTGTCACTCCGTTTGTAACACCTCTAAATATTGTAACACCTCTAAATATTGATATATATATTCTTAATCGTCTTAAAATTCTAAGACGATTTAGCCATGTCCGTCTGTCTCTCTTTTTTATATAATATTATTTATTTTGTATTATTTTTTTTATATTATTTTTCTTATATTATTTTTTATATTTTTTTTTTATATTATTTTTTTTACATTATTTTTTTATATTATTTTTTATATTATTTTTTATATAATTTTTTTATATTATTTTTTTATATAACATTATTTTTTATATAACATTATTTTTTATATAACATTACTTTTTACATAACATTATTTTGTATATAACATTATATTTTAAATAACATTATTTTTTATATATACATATAACATTATTTTTTATATAACATTATTTTTACATAACACTATTTATTACATAACATTATTTTTTATATTATTTTTTTATACAACATTATTTTTTATATAATTTTGTAATATAACATTATTTTTTATATTGTTTTTTATATTATTTTTTATATTATTTTTACATTATTTTTTACATTATTTTTTACATTATTTTTTATATAATTTTGATATTATTTTTTATATTGTTTTTTATATTATTTTTTATATTATTTTTATATTATGTATTTTTTATATTATTTTTATATTATGTATTTGTTATATTATTTTTTATATTATTTTTAGATTATTTTTTATATTAATTTTTATATTATGTATTATCAAAAGATGGTAAATGGTACACGGGGCAAAATCGCCTGTTTTGATATGTTTGAATCGAAAGAAAATTTGTTTGGAACGAAAATTTATAAATACTATATATTTCTGAGCAAATAAATTTTATTTGAAAATCAATAAAATATATTTGAAATACATATATAAATATATTACAACAAAATATATTTGTAAACTAAATTTCTAAAATAAAATATTGTTGAAATTCAAATAAAATTATTGTTTAGGAATTTCTTTAAATATATTTTATTTAAAAAAGATTTTCAAAACTTTTGGCGACTTTTTCGAATTTCAGTTTTATTTTTTCCCTGATTTCGAATTGTATCTACCAGTTGCGATACCATATGCAGCATTAACTTCGGTTTTAAATGAATCATTTCAAATTTCGGAGTATTCCAAGCCATCATTAGTTGTAAATCCTCCAAGTAATTTATTTTGATCCAATAGTATACGATTTAATCATTATTATTTATTATTTTACGAACAATAAAAATTTATAAAAAATTATCTTTGAATTACTAAAATATTTAACACAATTTAGGTATTTTCTGAATACTTAAATGCAAATAAATATTTGTTTCGGAAATAATAGTGCCAAATAAAAAAACATATTGGGATGTAAACAAAGATTTGTTTAGAACAACATCTTCCTAAATATATTATGTTTGTATGTACCAAATATTGAATGTTTAGAGTGTACCCTAAACATATATAAGTTTCAAGCCGATTATACTACAGAAGCGATTTTTTTCAGCGTGTAAAATAAAATATCACTATCATTCATTTTTTGAAAAAATTGTTACCTAAAATTTTATGTGGATTTGCCGCATGGGAAAGCCACACCGTACGATTTTCAAAACCCGAAACAGAGTTGCGAATGAATTTGAATGAAAAATTTTCAAAACATTTGTGCTCCATAATTCATGGATGAAGTTAATGTAAGTCCTCGATAGTATAGTGGTCAGTATCCCCGCCTGTCACGCGGGAGACCGGGGTTCAATTCCCCGTCGGGGAGAGTACTTTTTTGTGAATTTTATTGAATAATGAGACTGTGTCTCTGCTCATTCTCTATTCTATGATCTTTGTCTATGGATCTAAAGATTTAAAAATTCCCAGAAATATTTTGAAAATGTCTAATGGCAATAATAAAACTAAAACAACTGAATACCTCCTGTCGTCGTTTTTAAGATTTTAAAAATTTTCGTAAGTAAAGAACAATTTAAGAGAAGAAGTGCATACATTAGTCCAGTGGTGCCCACAAAGAGAAATGAGAATGTGTTAGTTAGGTTACACAAAAATGAGATTGTAGTGGTACAATTGCACTGAACAAAATCACTTGGTTTTGTTTGTTTACGTTGTTATATTGTTTTACTATTTATGTTTTTGTGTGTTAAATTTTAGCAATGAAGCCAATAAAAAATTAAATAAACATAAAAACAATGCATATGTAACAAAAAAATTTTCTTCAAGAAAATAGGTACATGTGTTCTTTGCCAATAATTTATTGGGCAAAAAATATATATAAATAATTTTATATATTGATAAACTAAAAAATAACAGAAAGTAAAAAAATCAAAATTATTTTATACTAAATTGAAAATAAATACAATAAAAAAATATCATTCGTTGTTGTAAAATATTTTCAGTGTACTATTTTATTAAACAAAGCGACATAGACCTTCTTCGCTGACTACTAACAAGCAACTGAAGAATTTTGTTTTGTTTTTTACGCTCTCTGTTTTTATTTTCGTTGACGCTCGGGCTGTGTATATGAAAAAGCCGATTAATCTTCGTTGTTCTAACAAGTGTTTGGGCATCACTGCATTAGTCATTTGATCTATCTTAGAGTAACTAATATCAAAATTAAAAACAAAAAATTAATTCATATTTGTGCAACATAAATATTGAATGATTGTTTGCCAAATCCTCGATAGTATAGTGGTCAGTATCCCCGCCTGTCACGCGGGAGACCGGGGTTCAATTCCCCGTCGGGGAGATTACATTTTTTTTAAATTTTATACAATAAATATGACAAAGATCACACAAAATAAAATATAAATTGGTGGAAATCCATACCCGATATGTAGTATAGAAAATAATTAATAAACAATAAGAAATTTGAAAAGACTATCTAAAATTTAAATAAATTTTCCTAAATTTATTTGCAGGCAGTTCTCGCCCCAACGTCCTCGATAGTATAGTGGTCAGTATCCCCGCCTGTCACGCGGGAGACCGGGGTTCAATTCCCCGTCGGGGAGGAAATTTAATTTTTATGGTTTTCATTGTATACATATCTGAAATTATGATATTTTATAAAATACCGATCGATCACTCTAAAATCTGACTAGATATTAACAATCTATCGAAGTGTGAAATTTTGGAAAATTAAAATATCCAAAATAATTAAAATATCAGATCTGAAAATACGGCAGTTTAAACTAGCTCTTAGAGGAAACATTTTCTCTTCGGATTTTTTTATTTATTTTCTAAAGAGAAAATGTTCACTCCTCTGAGTAGTTATTTCGAGGAAAAAAATTGAACTTTTAGAATCTGCAAATCAATTTTTGGAATAGTGAGTCAATGAGACATTCTATAACCTCAAATATTGCAAAAATTATATATTTTCGAAAACTAATCTAACCAATCTCCAGAACCCTAAGTGCTAGAAATAGTGATTCGGATTCAGAGAAACAAACAACTTTGTAAATATCGCCAGAATGACAATTACTCAGAACTCTACTAAGAAGATTTTGGTCCCTTGGAAATAATTTGGATTTGTTCATTACTTACTATTAAACCTCATTAATGCGATTACCTTTTCTACAGAAAAAGTAATCAACGATGAACTTCCCTAGGAAAAAAGTTATCAACGATGAACTTTTCTAGAAGAAAAGTCATCAACGATTAACTTTTTTAGAAGAAAAGTCATCAAAGATGAACTTTTCTAGAAGAAAAGTCATCATAACGATGAACTTTTCTAGAAGAAAAGTGTTCACAACGATGAACTTTTCTAGAAGAAAAGTCGTCATAACGATGAACTTTTCTAGAAGAAAAGTCGTCATAACGATGAACTTTTCTAGAAGAAAAGTCGTCATAACGATGAACTTTTCTAGAAGAAAAGTCGTCATAACGATGAACTTTTCTAGAAGAAAAGTCATCATAACGATGAACATTTCTAAAAAAAAGTCATCAACGATGAACTTATCTAGAAGAAAAGTCATCAACGATGAACTTTTCGAGAAGAAAAGCCATCAATGATGAACTTTTCTAGAAGACTGTGTTTGATATTTCTTTCGTACAGATGACAGTTCCTTCGAGATAAAGAAACCCAAATTAGCATGAACACGTTTACGTTTCTTTCGACGTAGACTTTGGAATTAGAGAACCCCAAATTGAATTTCATTCGCCTAGGAGGCGAAGGAAAGTGTTCGTTCGATATAGTGAATAGGCTACAACTGTTGGCTGGCTAATTATAACCAGAGCTAGAGAATAATGGGGTAAATCAAAATGTTTCTCGTCTAAAAATGCAACTCATTTATCTTATTACCTCACTAAATTTTAAAACTGTAAGAATCTTTTTAATTTATTTAAATTTTTAGCTAAAAAAATATAGTGTTTGTTTTCCTTACCTTGTTTCCCATTTGGACTAAATGGATCATAACTGCCCGCTGACATGGGTGAGGAATATCCGTTGGACAAATTTGCGCCATACATATGATTTTGAGAAGCCGAAGATGGACTCAAGGGGGCTGTGCTAGGTACACTGCCAGGACTAGGTGTGGAAATCCATTCTTCTCTTCTAAAAAGGCAAAAAACGAATATATATTTGAATTGTCCTTAAGTTGACAAAATCCCTCAACTTACAATTCCAGACGCGCTCTCTTCGAGGGTACAAAGACCATACTGCCATTGGCGGCATCAGTTCCACTGTTGCCACCGCAGCTGCTACCACCCCCACTTCCACCGGTGGCTGTTATGGTAACTTGCGTAGATGATCCTGCAGGGTTTACATTACTACTTGCTACAACAATCCCCGCTGTGGTCTTAAGAGCCAAACTGTTGCCTTTGAGTGCTGACGGGGAGGGGGCTATATTCGCTAGGGCCGAACAAGCCGCCAGGCTAATAAACTCCTCCTTGCAGTGGGTATTTAGCGCAGCAACATTGCTTAAATTGCTGCTGCTGCTCTGACTGTTGCTGCTGGTGGTGGAAATGTCATGCATGGGTTCCGATTTAATGGCAGTCTTTAAAAGCTTTAATTTCTCATCGACGGAAGCACTGGCGAGAGAGTCTACCGAACTAATGACAATATTGCTTACGCTATTGTTTAGCTGGCGTGTGGTGGCATGATGCTGCTGTTGCTGCAAGTGAAGCAAGTTGCGAGCTGAGGTACTATTACTGCTGCTGCTGCCACCATTATCCGTTTCCGCCGACGAATTTCCAGCAAAATTCGCGATGAAAACACTGGTGTCGCCGGCTGCATTGCTGGCCGCCACTGCAGCGGAGGTGGCCGCAGCATCCAATTGCTGTTGCAGCAGTATGTGACTGGGTATGATTTGCTGCTGGTGTTGCTGCGACTGCTGCTGTGAAGGTTGCTGTTGCTGCTGCTGCTGTTCGCTAGGCAACGACAGCTTCTGTCCTTGCGCATGATTTAGCCGGTACATCATCGAGGACAAATTCATCCTAAATGTGGCAGAGACCGTTGGCTGTTGTTGCGTTTAACGACCGAGAGTAGAGTTGTAGTTTTGCTATTTGTTTACATTTTTCAAACGGTGCCCGTAATTTCGGCACCGTTTTTGGCCAATCCACAGTGACCTTGGCGTTGTCGCTTCTAACCCAATTTGCCCGGAGAACGCGTCAATATTGTGGCACACCCGTTGTTGTAGTCTGCAGCAATCAATTCCAGTTTGTCGGATAACTAAAATAGAATACAAAAAATAGAAAAAGACATTGTTAAAAATAAACAGCAAAAATTTTACGAATTAAAAGCATAATAACGTTTGCTTGACCCTCACTCTCTCTCTCGGCCCCAACCCCACAGAGAGCACATCAGCACGCACCCATTGGGTCTAAGCTGAGGCATTTCTAAGAGTTCTAGTTTTTTTGGTTTTGTTTTATGACAGTCACCTTTCAATAATCTCAGTGTAACTCGTCGTTGTGTGTCATATAGTGCTGCTATGCTACTGCTGCCAGTTGCTGGCTGCTGTCTATATTATATGCTTGAGCATGCATTGACCTACTTTTTCAGGCTACTACTCGTACTAAGGGTTGAATGCCGTTGTTGAGTTAAGGCATTCGTGGTCACACACCCCAACTGCACTCTTACGTACGTAATGTGCACCCGGGTACAACACAAGTCAAGGATATTTTGCTATGTTCTAAATTTAAGAAGATTTTATTGGAAGTAGTTACAAGAATTTAATAACGTTTAAAATTCTGCGAATTGAAGGCATTGATTTCTTCGTTAGGATGCTAGCTCTTAAAAATTGGAACAAACTTTTTTTTCGATTTTTTCTATATTTTATGGTTTTTTTGCGAGCATAAAAAAATGTTGAAAAATCTAAATGTTTCTAATTGTTTGAAATACAGTTAATAAACTTCTTTTTTTACGTGAAACATGTATTTTTAATATCCGTAGAACTCATAAATTTCTTTAATTTAAAGGGTAGCCCTGTTTATACTTCAATATATGGTCCAATTACTAAAGGCAAAAATCGGAATTTTAACATAGAATTTTTTTAATATTTTTTCGTGTTTAGAACATCATTTGACAAAAATTTTGTAAACTGGTGTTATTAAAAAAAACAGTTGCGCCCCCGGGTGGACTCGAACCACCAACCTTTCGGTTAACAGCCGAACGCGCTAACCAATTGCGCCACGGAGGCGATACGTTCATCTGTTATAGTATTCCAGAGGGAGAGAGACAAAAAATGGCCGGAACCAAATGGGTTCGAAACGTCAACCTTTCAGTTCACAGGCGAACACGTTGCCCCAGTTGACCCCCAAAATTTAGGAAAATTAAAATTCTTAAGTTTTTGGAAAACGAAATGGAAATGAATTTAAATTGATATACCTAAGAGTATAAAGGTACACATATTTTACGTAATTGAGAACCGTTTCAAATTGTTGAGAATAATCAACCTTATTACGGCTGGCGTATTTGTGTCGTAAATTAGAAGTTTGTGCAAAATGGTATCGCGATTGTCGAAAACGACAAAAATGCAATCTTGTTGTCTCTTTCTCACTTATTCGTTCAACCGTCGTTTCTGTCAATTTGTTTTTACGTGGTATCAAGAACAATTAGGAACGCCGGTTGACTACGCCAACCGTAATAAGGCTGAATATAAATATGGCTTTAAAAGTGGATGAAGTATTGCAAAACTGGATATTTTTGTAGAGGTTGCGTCGCCTCCGTGGCGCAATTGGTTAGCGCGTTCGGCTGTTAACCGAAAGGTTGGTGGTTCGAGTCCACCCGGGGGCGAGTTATTCTTTTGGACTTGGGCACAGAAAAATTTTGTTCATTAAAACAAAAAATAACTACTTTGATTTTAAAATATGTTTTATTGTTTTACAGCCAAAATAAATTTATTCCAAAGAAGCATTTCTTCATTTTGTGTTTCTTTATTTTTAAGAAGAATTTCTTTGGAATAAAGCAATGTTAAAATCAATAAAACAATTTTCATTATAATTTACATTATTGAGAACTGTTTGTACATTTTGAGAATAATGTAAATATTACTTTTAATTTGATGCACTCCATTATTTAGATATGCTCGCATTTCTTATTAATAAAGTGAATTAAGTAAAGGAAAACAGATATTTTTTGAAAGGTTGCGTCGCCTCCGTGGCGCAATTGGTTAGCGCGTTCGGCTGTTAACCGAAAGGTTGGTGGTTCGAGTCCACCCGGGGGCGAGTTATTCTTTTGGTAATAAATAGCCCGGATGCATGGACAATTTTTTCATTAAAACAAAGAACAACTTATTTGATTCAAAAAAATGTTTCATTGTTTTTTTGTTGAACACAAAAAATGCCGCGTTTGATCGATCAAGGGAGTGCCCGAAAAAGGTAGATTATATTGTTTTAAAAATGCGATCAAAGTCAGGGAACATAGATAGAGCCGGGATAAGCGAAAAATTTAAGGAAATTATGAGGGCTACAAATGTTGGAAACATCCCTTTCACGTAGAATCAGTGGTTTAGTAACAGTCATTAAAAATATTTAAAAACTATTTATTTATTTAAAAAAAAATGTTTTTGCTGTCAAAAGTAACTTCAACGTGGAAGAAGTAAAAGAAAACCAGATTTTTTTGTTCGATGGTCATCGCCTCCGTGGCGCAATTGGTTAGCGCGTTCGGCTGTTAACCGAAAGGTTGGTGGTTCGAGTCCACCCGGGGGCGGCAAGTATTTTTTATTCTATTTTATTATAATTCATTTTTTATTATAATTTATTTTTTATTATAATTATTTTTATTATTATAATTTATTTTTATTATTATAATTTATTTTTTATTCTAATTATTTTTTTATTATAATTATTTTTTATTAATTATCTGTTTAATATAATTATTTTTTTATTATAATTATTTTTTATTATAATTTTTTTTTTATTATAATTATTTTTTTTTGTTCTTCATGTTTGGCTTTCTTTGTTGTCCTGAAGATGATCTTCAAAGAAGATCGAAATATTGAATAAAATAATAAATAAATAAACAAACAACTAAGACCTCAAGCTTTATTTTTTTATTATAATTTATTTTTTATTATTTGTTATTAATTTTTTATTATAATAAATGTTTTATTATAATTTATTTTTTATTATTATTTAATTTTTTATTACAATTTATTTTTTATTGTAATTGATTTTAGTATTATACTTAATTTTTTTTATTTTATTTTCTAATTTATAGAATTATCATAATTTAATTTTAAACTACTTTTAATAGAAACATCGTATTACCTCTATGAAAAAATGTAAGTATCAAATAAAGGTAAACACCGGTATTTGTGTTAGGGTTGAAACATAGTTCAGTAAACCTTTCATAAATTATTATGACATTAAATTTTCAAATTGTAATTCGACAGAAAAAAGCATAATCTATACATATATTTTAACGCACTATGTATTTATTATCTTATTTTGAAAAATCTAATTAAATACCTTCGAGTTTTATTTCACTTCAAACTCAGTGTGGTAGTGGAATACGCCGAGTTCGAAGTCAAAGACAAGTTATATTCAGCTAGTGCTCAGTTGCCTCCGTGGCGCAATTGGTTAGCGCGTTCGGCTGTTAACCGAAAGGTTGGTGGTTCGAGTCCACCCGGGGGCGCAGCAGTTTTTTTGCTGCATTTAGAATAAAAATAAGTTTTACGATTTTTTTAATGAAAGCTACTATTGTATGAATTTCTAAATATAGACGGAGTGCTTAACAAAAGCTTTTATATTTTTGATGAACTTTTTGTGAACACAAAGATGACATGTTGTTTGTAAATAATGTATGTATGTGGATTGTTGTACACAATTGGTTCAGATGTTGAATGTGGCCTCCGTGGCGCAATTGGTTAGCGCGTTCGGCTGTTAACCGAAAGGTTGGTGGTTCGAGTCCACCCGGGGGCGGATTTGTTTTTTATATTTTTTATGTTTTATATTTTTTATTATTACATTTTTTATATATTTTATGTTTATATTTTTTATATATTTTATACATTTATATTTATATATATTTTTTTTTTAATTTTTTTTTATATTTTTAAATTTTTTATATTTTTAAATTTTTTATTTTTTTAAATTTTTTATTTTTTTATATTTTTTAATTTTTTTTTTATTTTTTTATATTTTTTAATTTTTTTTTATATTTTTTATATTTTTTAATTTTTTTTTTTATATTTTTTATATTATCAGGATAGTTTTTATTTCAATTGAGATTTTGATATTTTAATTGAGACTGCTTTCAATACGTCTTATATCTCCAAACATTGCGGACAGTAGTTGTCAACTTTAATACATCACTGCAATTTGCAGGGAGTGCACACGGTTGTACTTCACTTCAGTCAATAGTGTTATTGGGTTTTTTGTTTATTCGATCTGTTTGATTTTTCATTGTTTTGTGCTTGACAATCGAGTTCGAGGTCTTTTTTAAATTTTTTATAGCTTTGTTTAAATATGTATATTTTTTTAAATATTTTTGTTTTTTATATGTTCTTTAGTTTTTAATATTTCTTTTAGTCTTTTATATTTTCATCTTCAGTCTTAGTCATAGTCTTAGTTTTTAAATATTAGACTTTTTATATTTTATTTTTTCATCATATCATTTTATTATTTTTTCTAGTCATACTTCATATATCTTTTTTAAGTGCAAAATTACCTAAAAATCAAATCGAAAAAAAATTAAATGAATTTTTGTGACTCAAGAAGAAATACTGTAAAGTTTCTACTCTGTAGTAGAAACTTTAAGTATCAAACCTGCAGTCAAATTATCAGCGTAAACCAGTTATGTTTGAAGAATTTTGTAATTTACCTTTAATTGGTCTACTGGCTTTAAATTACATTAATAAATTAAATGAAATGAAATACTTGAACGCCATTGCCCAAAGGAGTAAATGCTGAAAAGCGACCCTTCAAAAACAAACTTCCATTATATTCTTAATATTAAACCCGTCCGGTCGAAGGTTGGCTATGCCAGCAAATAATTTATTTGGGTTGCTGGTTTTTTTGCTACACTGAGTTATATATTGAAGACAGATATTGTAGACAACATTGTCTTTGCATTTCCTGATTTTGGGCCTGTCCATTGGATATAATAGTCTTTAAGGCAGATCGAAGACCGCAGCAAACGTTGGTCATTTTCAGACGATAGGCAATACAAGAAGGATGTCAGAAACCCCGCAAATTTGTTATTACATACCCAATTTGGACTTGTACATAATTTATAGGTAAATTCAGGGTAACTTTTATTTTTTTGGCCCAATTTTCGAACTTGGCGGTTTTCATTTAACCCAAAAATAATTATATTGTATAACGAAGATAAAAATATTTAAAAAAAAAATTGAATTATCTTTGAATTCTATTAGTCAAAGGTCAGATGGTACTATAACAACGGAATTAGTCGTCCTAACGTCTCGTAAGAATGCATAAGCAAACATTTTTTTTCAGAAATAACGTCTCTTGTGTCCGAGTAACCCGGGCAAAGTCAAAAGGGAAACCACACCAACTGTTTAATTTTAATCGCTTTGACAATGTTCTTGACCTACAGCAATAATATATGCACTTTTGCAGACAATTAGAACTGCAATTCATGTTAGTCCTAACACTATTAACCTTGTAAACAATTTATGAAACAATAACATTTAAATACTTTGTAAATAACATTTAACTCTTTCGGTAATTTTAATTCGAAAATAAAATAATAACACGTTTTTCTAATATTTTTTTGCAATTCAATCATATTTGAGGATACGGCACCAAACAAACGGTAAGGAGATGAAGAAGATTTACCTCTCGCCTAACGAACGGTTGGCAGAGAGTGAGAGGAGGTTTTCAGCTGTCAAATCACATTGTAAGAACTTATGAACGAGCGTCGACCGTCTGAGGAGAGACGAATTATTCCCAGAAAACAACCACTTGACACTCGAAAAAAATATATTCACTTTATTTAACGAAATTGTGTCGATAACACCACGTTTATTTTTCTATTAAATAATTTAGATTTAATTGTTTAAATAGCGTATATTCTTCACTCTTGTTTCAGCTTGCAAAAACACGAGAATTGTTGACGCTTGAGATGTAAGTATTGTATGTGTATGTTTGTGGTCAGTCAGATGTTCGGCGCAGGCGTCATTTTAACGCAGAATTGCCAGATTTATGTTAGAGTGCCTGCATTGCAGAAAAGGCTTTGTAGCACATTTCACATGTTTTGCGTGTATTTTTTCTATTACGGGACACAACAACAATAACAAAATGACGAATATGCAAACTTTCATTGCATCGATAAACACACGAAAAAATCTGATTACTGTCAATCGAGAGTGCACAATGTCAGGAAGTTGTTCGGTTGTTCGTTTCATTTGATTTGTATACAATTGACATTGACTGTGAAGACACATTTACATATACATATATACACACATATGTATGTATACACAACAAATAATAGAGTGTCCAGCTGAAATAGAAAAAAAGCGACAGAAAAATTTATTTTGCAATTAAAGTAGGTACTACACCAGTGCAGCCGCAGGTAATTTCCCAAAATTATAGGTCCTGTCTAGGGTAATCAAAAACCGCACCGGTTAACCGGTTAATCGGTTTCTCTTTAAAAACCGCCTATCGGTTTTCGGTTTTTCTGCATTTTCGAATAACTCGAACCGTCGGTTTTTTCAACTCGGTTTATTCGACTTCTCGGTTTTTTGAAACCATTATGAAATGATAATGAAAATATTATTTTTGAAACAGGAACCTACCTAAAATTTTGAAAACATCAATATAAAAACCGTTGACATCATTTGTGCATATCTATCGATTTCAAAATGCAGTTTTGTATGTATTTATACTGTTTACATTGCTAACTTCCCTATAGACTTCGTCTGCATATTTTATCAAGGGTCTAGGTGATTATTGCCGTATAGAAATTAATAAACAATCCTTTCTAATTGAAATGTAGGTATAAATAAAAATACATATGTCCAGTTTCACATTTCGACAAGTTTTCATATCTATAGTATGCTCAAGTCAGAATCCGCTACTACTGATAATATATGTATATAATCGGTTTGCCATTTGAGCCATTCGTATGATGGTAAAAGTGAATATTTTGCTGATCTTTACTATTAGTCAAGTTTTATAAAAATCATAATCAATTTTTTTAAAGAAATCTTTTTAAAAATTGAACATATATATTATAAATATTGCATAGATTATAATATTATATCATAAATGAAATCGGAACAATTACATATTATAAATAAAAATATGAAGTGTTTGTTTACAATAAAATTTTCAAATAAATCTTAATTTAATTGGAATATGGTTGCGAATTGAATTTGCACTACGCCTGTTTTACGTCATCTAACAGAATTTTAAGAATTATTTATGTATTTTTATTAAAAAAGAAAAAACCGAAAACAACCGGTTCACCGGTTTTTTATTTTCGGTTAAACCGAAAACCGGTTTTAGAGTTACCTTAATTTTCGAAGAAACCGAAAACCGTATTTTCAAAATAACCGGTTTTTTGATCACTCTAGTCCTGTCTCTATGTCTAGTCTTTGTTAGAAATAGACTTAAATTTTGAAATTTCAAGAAAAAAATATCAAATTGACTGGCCAAATCAGTTAATACTATACATCGTCGATATATTGGTAGGCGATATTATTTTTGGTCCTATTATAATCACGTAACCTTAACGGATCGTAGCGTAACACCGTACCATTGCCACACATGCATGTCCTGCAAGTTTACCATATTTTTCCCGTTACGTTTCATATGGGTAAAGGCTGGGTTAGGCAAACGAAACCGTTGCCCGCATGAGCAATTACCGATAACATAAAAAACGTATCATATATATGACTTTTTAAAAATTATATCTATTAGTTGTCATGGCATTACTAAATTTCCACATATATTTCATCTAATTCAATTGGTTTATTGATTTTATTGACAACTTACCCTCACATCTTAATCAGCTCTTTGCAAATGCACACAAAGACAATTTAAGTCTTTTGCGCTTTGTGCATCTATGCGGCATATTAGATCAGCTGATCCCTTAAAACGTAAACGTTCGTTCGAATAATTCAACCTTAGGAAAGTTGCAGAGGGAATATATACAATATCTTAGAAATATATAAATTGTTGTAACCACTTTGTGGACACCCTAATTGATGTGAAATTGTTTCATAGAAATTGTAATGAAGTCATATTGTAAGTGTAGATTTTTTGTATTGAATAATTAAAAATATGTTTAGAAATGTTGGAAAATTGCGCGCTGCTTCTGTGGTGGTATTGGTTTGTATTCTGCGCCACTGACGACGACGACCGCACCTCGTTTTGCATTTCTCATCTAATAGTAGAAATACCCAGACCCAATCAATGAACACAAATGACAATAACCAACCACATCTCCACAACAATGTTGCATTTTCATTCTGTATATATTATTTTCTTTTATTGTGTTTTTATTTTTCGCCAAAAAAAAGAAAACAAAATATGCAACAACAATGTACGAGACATCAAGCCAACCAACCAACAACTGAAAATAATTATTGCAGTTTTTGCACATTTTCTCTCGTGTTTTCACTTATTTTTGTACACCAAACCGTGCGAGCGACCGATTGTTTGTTTGTTTTGTCTTTGTTACACTATTTCGCGTAGTTACAAACTTATATACACGTACAAGCAGACGGACAGATATGCATTTGTAAATAACTACGAGTAATGTAAGAGATTATTATTGTTTCTCTCGTTGTCGTCGTTGTCGGCTGTTCGTTCGTTCGGCCGTCTGACTGGTTGTTGGCTACCAAAAGACTGAAATCGTTTTGCAAATAACTACAACAACACAACCACACATTTACAAAACGAGTGCAACACGAGAGTGAGACGATGACGACGTCGTCGTCAACCAAATGCAGTAAAAGCCAAACACAACTATCGCACAGAACCAGCAACAACGACGACGATGACTACGAGTACGACAAAATAACAACAAAAAGAAGACAAGTTGAATGACATAAAACATCTACTGACCTTCAACTTTAAGATTGAACTTATGGTTGCACACACAAAAACACTCTCGCACACACACGGGGGCCCACTCAAACGAAGCGCACGACGACGTACAGCAAGCAAACTAATACATTCGTATGTAAGCGCCCAGTGTTGTTAGTTCAGGTGGAGATAGAATATGGGGGGGGGAAACACAAGCAATTACCCCAAGACAACTATGTATATGCCCCCAACAACACAATTCACAGTACCGGATGGTTGATTTTTGTTGGTGCAATTGGTGCAAACATTGATATTGAACGTTGTCGTTACTAAAATATGATGGGCATAATTTCATTGTTTTCTTTTTGTTCTCCTTAAGAATTTGTAGCAAATAATTATTGTCAACGTAAGCATCAGGGCCTCCGTGGCGCAATTGGTTAGCGCGTTCGGCTGTTAACCGAAAGGTTGGTGGTTCGAGTCCACCCGGGGGCGCAGCAACTTTTTTTATTTCTTATTAATAGCACGGAAAATAAATCGTCATCTTCTTTAAGTAACAAAGTGTCGTGTGAAATCCAAACTTGCTGGTTTTACCAGAGAATTTCTTCTGGAGTTTGGAAGAGGATTTATGCATGTAATCAATCATAAGTTCGATTTACATTTATTTGATGTTTCGTCAGTTTGGATTTTAGTTGATGTACTGATAGCAATTAACACAAAAAAAGTTTTTCGATCCTGCCAGGAGTCGAACCTGGAATCTTCTGATCCGTAGTCAGACGCGTTATCCATTGCGCCACAGGACCACTTGACGGCCGTGATCACGGAATTAGTTTAGAGCTGACAACAAATTATAAAAATTCTGAATCCAAGTTAAATTCAAGTTTAATTTTAGACATTTCCGTGGGCCAAATAAATATGTAATTATTATACAGTTAATAAACGGGTGAATGTCGATACATTTTTGTAAACGAAACTATGTAGAATTTTTATATTGAGGGTATATTTCATACTTAAATATTGTTCTATCGATATCTCGCTTAGTTATCGGACGTTATTTTTTTTAAATATTTCATTTTGTATGTACAATCAGCTCAATATAAAAAATCTGAGAAAAGTAAAATAAAATTTGTCGATAACTACCATACTTATCAAAAGTGAAAAAATCGCTCCTTTGATGGGAAAAATAGGGTAAAATTCCTATATATTTAAATATATCTGTATATTAAATTGTATGATATCGCCGATGTTATCGATATCTCGTTTATATATCGAGTTATCGGACGTTAAAATTAAAAAAAAACATCAAATTCTTGTTTTCTAATCATCTCAATATGAAAACAAAAACTGAGAAAAGAAAAAAATCTATATTTTCATGGGAAAAATATGGTAGCTTATTCTTAAATATTTAAACAAACTTTAAAATTTAAAACATATTATATTTTTTTTGGTATTATCAGGCCAATATGAAAAAAACTGAGAAAAGAAGGTTAACATTATTTAATATTTAAATATACATATTTAAGAATTTTGGTAAGAGTACGATAATCCAGATATCGGATTAAACTTTTTCTGTATATTCAACTTAATATAAATAAACAGTGAAGGTAAGATATACTTTGGCGATAAATGCTATGGTTATCAAAATTGTAAAAAAAAATTTTTTGAGTTCATTTGAAAGAAAAAATAGGGTAACACATATTAAAATGTATGATATACGCGATCTTATCGAGATATCGGACATTAAAATTAAAAAATATTACATTTTTGTTATGTATAATAGGCTTAATATGAAAACAAAAATTGAGAAAAGAAAAATACAATTATTCGATGACTACCATAGTTATCGAAATTGGAAAAAATCGCTCATTTGATGGGAATAACATTACTAAAAAATTTAACAAGAGTATGATATCAGAGGCTCGAGATGTCGATAAACTTTGGCGATAAATGCCACGGTTATCAAAATTGAAAAAAATATTTTTTGAGTTAATTTGAAAGAAAAAATAGGGTGACATTCTGAAATATTTAAATATACATATTAAAATGTATGATATCCAAGGCTACGCGATCTTATCGAGATATCGGACATTAAAATTAAAAAGTATTACATTTTTGTTATGTATAAAAAGCTTAATACGAAAACAAAAACTGAGAAAAGTCAAATAACATTTTTCAATAACTACCATAGTTATCGAAACGGACCAACATCTTTTTTTAGCTCCTTTGATGAAGAAGAGGGCAAACTTCTTCGATTTCCTTTTTATTATTTTTAACTCATTTGATTAAAAAACAACCGGTAACATTTTTCGATAACTTACGAGAGACCATTTCGATATTTTTTTTAGATTTTCCTTTTTTATAATTTTGAGCTCATGAAAACATCAGGTACAATTTTTAATAACT
Organism: Eudasyphora cyanicolor; assembly: GCA_963930755.1. Classification (NCBI taxonomy): domain Eukaryota; kingdom Metazoa; phylum Arthropoda; class Insecta; order Diptera; family Muscidae; genus Eudasyphora; species Eudasyphora cyanicolor. The sequence goes on along the minus strand of OZ005738.1, from coordinate 5,266,946 downwards.
TACGAATTATCGAAACATCGAAATCCGGTTAGGCTGACTAAAGTGTCTTTTCGTGGTCGGCCTTGAGCCGGGATTAACGATTTTCTCGTCTGGGATATATCCAAAGACGGTTAAAAGGACCAAGATGCCTTTGCGTGGAATCGATAATATTGCGGTTATCGAGATAAGTATAAAAGTTATCGATTTTTTTTTCTAATATCGATAACATGCCCTTTAATTATTTTTCGTATTTTGTGGTGCTCTAATCAAATATGTGGGCAGATCACGATATGGATAAAAGGGTATACTACGTAAGACCATTTCCGATAGTGTTACTCAGTGGCCTTCGGCGGAGATTGAAGATTTTTCTCCTCTGGAGAATGTATGTACATATATCCGAAGATAAGCGGACCAAAGTGCGTGGAATCAATAACTATGGAGGTAATCGATTACTAAGGTGATTATCGACAACTTTTTTAGTTATCGATTTTTATTATTATTTTTTTTATTTTCGATTTTATACGATCGGAACGAAAAAAAATGATTATTAATTGATTTTTTTTATCTTTTCTTCCAATTTTCGATTTTGAGCCCATTAGAACGAAAAAAAAATATTTTTTTTTTTCAAACTATAACACCCGATAACTAAACGAGTTATCGATAACATATCCATTGATTTGTCTTCTTATTTTGAGATGCTCTGCCCAAATATGTGTCAGATCTTGGGCGCCCCGGACATTATAATCTTCCTAACTTAATTTGAACAATATGCATAACATACTGAAGTAATGGCTCTGTTTTCGAAATGATTAATTATTGAAAGTGCAATGTACGTTGTAGAATTCCCACATGTACACATTTATGATTTTTTTTAATCAATTGAATTGTAAAACGTAACTGAAACTTTCGGCATTTCAAAATGTTTCACGTTTTATTCCTACACTGTTAATATTTTCCAGGTTATCTTTTACATTTGTTTAAGGGAATTTGTTGTACAACATTAATTTGATATAGAAAAATATTTATAATAAATAAAAACAAAAAACTAACTTCGATCCTGCCAGGAGTCGAACCTGGAATCTTCTGATCCGTAGTCAGACGCGTTATCCATTGCGCCACAGGACCGCTTGGCCAGAGCGGTCGTATAAAGCAACATAGAATTTCTGAAAAGCCACAAGCGTCTGACTTTATTTGCACAATGGGAGGAGGGGCTTAATTGAAAAGCACAAATTCTTGTGTTCACACTGAACAAAAACAAACTATAAATAACATTTTGTTTGACATGAATTCTCCCCCATTTTTGCTCAGACATGTTGTTTATGATCAACATATTAAACGGAGCCCACAAATGAAGCACATAACTATAACTATGCGATAACTACTTTGTACCGTAATACAGAACAAACAAATAACTATGTACACTTTAATTAACTTCAAATCTAAATATATGTAAATCACAACTTAAAAAAATATTTTGAAGACCAGTAATAGGTTTTAATTTTTCAAAATATGTATGTTACGAACTACTTGTCGATCCTGCCAGGAGTCGAACCTGGAATCTTCTGATCCGTAGTCAGACGCGTTATCCATTGCGCCACAGGACCACTTGAGTCAGATGCGGGCATGTTAGGCGATCTTTGGATCTTGATAATTTCTGACCTGTTGCATAAATATAGATGATATACAATTAATTCCACAAAAACCTGTTCTTATTTTTTTGTTTGTCTATCTACTATTTATACTTTTTAAGTATTTACAATCGTACATATTTATTCCAAAAACATTTATAGTGTTTTCCACATAATGAAAACGTAGAATAAAGCTTGCATTTGTTTAATTAAGAGTTCAATCACTCAAAATGCCATTTTAGTGAATGTTTTCATTTTGTCTATTACCGGTATAGAGTGAATGTACATATACGAGTATGTATTTCAATTTACACAGAGACAATACTATATGATCTAGAGAATATTTAATATTGTTAATAACATACAATTTCAATTTAATTGAATAAATTAAAAGGATGATTCTACTACATGCAAAGCCTTTAGTGTGAGAGCTTTCCATTCGTATAGTTTTGTTCGTTAACCCACGTATGCGAAGCCAACAGGGTTGCCAGATAACAAATGCGAAATAATTGGAAAACTAAATTCAACAAGATGGATTTTTCTGGACGATTGCAAATATTTAATATAAAATATATTAATAGTCGACAACTGACGTCTTCCTCTGTATTAGAGTCGAACACTGAGGTCTTCTCTATACTAGAGTCGACCGCTGAGGTCTTCCTCTATACTAGAGTCGACCGCTGAGGTCTTCCTCTATACTAGAGTCGACCGCTGAGGTCTTCCTCTATACTAGAGTCGACCGCTGAGGTCTTCCTCTATACTAGAGTCGACCGCTGAGGTCTTCCTCTATACTAGAGTCGACCGCTGAGGTCTTCCTCTATACTAGAGTCGACCGCTGAGGTCTTCCTCTATACTAGAGTCGACCGCTGAGGTCTTCCTCTATACTAGAGTCGACCGCTGAGGTCTTCCTCTATACTAGAGTCGACCGCTGAGGTCTTCCTCTATACTAGAGTCGACCGCTGAGGTCTTCCTCTATACTGGAGTCGACCACTGAGGTCTTCCTCTATACTAGAGTCGACCACTGAGGTCTTCCTCTATACTAGAGTCGACCACTGAGGTCTTCCTCTATGCTAGGGTCGACTTCTGAGGTATCCCTCTATACTAGAGTTGACCTCTGAGGTATTCCACTATACTAGAGTCGACCTCTGAGATCTTCCTCTATTCTAGAGTCGACCTCTGAGGCCTTCCTCTGTACTATGGTCGACTATTGAGGCCTTTCTCTATATTAGAATCGACCTTTGAGGTCTTCCTCTATACTAGAGTTGACCAATGAGGTCTTCCTGTCTTCTAGAGGCTACCTCTGAGTTATTCGTCTCACGAGTGTCGACATCTGAGGTCTTCCTCTATACTAGTGTCGACCAATGAGGTCTTCCTCTATACTAAAGTCCACCACTGAGTTTTTCCTCTACGATAGAAGCGACCACTGAGGTCTTCCTCTATATTGGAGTCGACCACTGAGGTCTTCCTCTATATTAGAGCCGACCACTGAGGTATTCCTCAAAACCAGAGTCGACCACTGAGGCCTTCTCTATATTAGAGTCAACCACAGAGGTCTTCATCTACACTAGAGTCGACCACGGTGTATTCCTCTACACTAGAGTCGACCACTGAGTTATTCCCCTATACTAGAATCGACCACTGAGGTCTTTCTGTATACTATAGTCGACAACTGAGGTATTCCTTTATATCAGAGTCGACCACTGTGGTCTTCCTTTATACTAGAGTCGACCTCTGAGGTCTTCCTCTATACCAGAGTCGACATCTGCGGTCCTCCTCTATAATAGAGTCGACCACTGATTTACTCCTCCATACCAGAGTCGACCACTGAGGTCTTCCTTTATACCTGTATCGACCACTGAGGTCTTCCTCTATATTAGAGACGACCACTGAGTACTTCCTTTATAATAGAGTCGACCTCTGAGGTCTTCCTCTATAATAGAGTCAACCACTGAGATCTTCTTCTACACTAGAGTCGAACACTGAGGTCTTCCTATGTAATATAGTTGACCGACCACGGAGTTATTCCGCTCCACAAAAAGATAAAAAAAAATATTAAATTTCGAAATTTGTGTTCCATAATAATTCCAATTCGCAGTACTATATTTTTTTCCGTGTACCCTCGTCTTACTGCATTCCTTTGAACAATGTTCAATTTGATTATGAATTAAATGTAAAATAGCAAAGTGCTTAATATTGAAAATAATTGAAACGAACAAAGGAATTCAATTCAATCGCTTTAGAAAACAAGTGTGAAAACACGCAAAAACAACAACAGCAACACTGAGTAAAACTAAAAGTCAATAAACTCTAGGCGGAAATAAATAATTAATTAATTAGTTGCTCTAAGCAGCCAGCCCTTCAATTAATGATTTGCAATAGCAAACAATAGCTTAAGCAACGACAGCAGCACCAGCAACAACATCGTCTAGTACAACAAGAATAATAATTAGAACAATTATATGACCGACCGACCGACCGAGTACAACTATTCAAATTACGACTTAAAATAATAGAAAAAATGATGTACCCACTACAAATTGCATTGTCAACGAAATTTTTTGCAACTCAGGTCTGGACCATACCTAAGCGAAATGTTCTAGGGGAAAAATGTAAAATAATAAAATGTATCAGTTGAATTTAATCGCAGGACAAATTTACTCGTAGCTTTATTTAAGCCCACACTACCCACTAACCTGTTATGTGACATTTCATCAGACATTTGTCAGAAACAGGTGGTAGAACTATTTTTTATGTTGACATTCGGTACGGCCTATGAACGATGTTGCCATGTGGTTCTCTGAATGTCTTGGGAAATGTATTTCAAACTCTAATACCCGCTTTCAGGAAGCTCCATTAACGCTAACAAACCATTATAGATTTGAAACTCCACACAACCTGACAGCGGGCTTCCTGAAAACGGCGGTTAATAATCTTACTTTGTATTGTTCGAAGGTTCGTAATTTACCCAATGTTTCCACTCATTTTTCTGAATGTCGTGTAAAAGTTTTATATTGAGAAATGTATTTTAATCTCTAAATAATCTTACTTTGTTTAGTCCGAAGGTTACCTAATATATGTATTATTATATTTCATCTTTATCTCTAACAATTCCAGGAAGATGTCTTATATAAAGCTTTATACGTAAGTTGCTTTGGAATGTTTAAAGTTATCGACCTTAAGAAATACATTGCGGACCTGATTAGAACTCAAACAATGATACATGTCTTTTGTGATTAGAAAAAATCATTGTCCCGACGTGATCAGATGATTCCGAGTAGGGATGTCGATAGGGACTGGTATTGAAACATTTCGATATACGGAACGAAACATTTTCAAGTCTTTTTCGATTCTTTTGGGAATTACGGAGTTTTTTAAACTTTTAAATACTATGTTCATAACCAGTTTTGTTTATATGCAAAACATCATTACTTCTTGGTTTCTTATCGATTTTTTCGATAACTAGGATACCTTTATTTTTCAACCCCAACATTATATTGATACTATGCAGTATTTTAAAACAGACCTACCTAAAGGGGAGGATTAATTTGTGCCTGCCGAAAATAGCTATCTGTCAAATTTCATAGTATATGTCCATAAATGGGATTAATATGGTCGGTATCAATATTTTCTCTAATAGTCAGGCTGCTATCAAGTCTCTGAAAACTATATTCCTGAGTTCAAAAACTGCTCGCAGATCTCTTAACGAGATGGATGAAGAGTTCAACTGATATGGGTGCCGGGCCACAGGGACTAAGCAGGGAAATGCAAATCAGATGAACTTGCAAGCCTGGGAACTACCTTACACCCTCCAGGAGAACTGGAGTATGTTGGCATGCCTCCAGCGACCTAAAAGCTCTTCTTGAAATATAGTGCCCCCACGACAACAAATGACAGGTGGTCACTAGTCAGGAACTGCATACAATCCAGGCTGATGTGGCACTATCTAAACTTCAAAAGCATCGACGCACAGCTTTCGTTATGGAGACCAGACGTTTCGCTTATCCTGTGTCTGTCATGACGGGTCACTGCCAGTTTGGACGGCACGCAGATATATTGATGTCCGTGAAGATAAATATGCATTGAAAATTAAATATGAGTCAAGACACAAACCACCTTATATTAACAGAGCACTGTTACTGAGCCAGCAGAGCGCTGTTATAAATTTAACAGAGCAAAGTAAAAATGTTCATACTGATACTATATTTACAAAATGCAAATTTTAGCAAATCTTAATATTTATTTTAATACAATATAATGAAAATACACGAATAGAAGAAGTCGTATATTATGCAATATAACACAGGCCATAAATAAATAAGCGAAAACCTATAAAACTAGAGGTTACCTAACTCGCAAAGTTGTATACGCACCAAATCTGAACAAAAAAAGTTGGAGTATTCCGGTATTCAGCTAAAATTGCAAAATCGATGCTGAACCGAAATATATAAACCATTTTGGCCAAAAAACCCAGGTATTCGAGTTATTAAGAATTTTTAGTTAAATATGTGTTTTTGAAAATCGTCCACTGTGGCTAAACCAAAAAAGTTGGAGGATTCCGGTATTCAGCTAAATATGCTATATCGATGCTGAATCGAAATATATAAACCATTTTGGCCAAAAAACCCAGGTATTCGAGTTATTAAGAATTTTTAGTTAAATATGTGTTTTTGAAAATCGTCCACTGTGGCTAAACCAAAAAAGTTGGAGGATGCCGGTATTCAGCTAAAATTGCAAAATCGATGCTGAACCGAAATATATAAACCATTTTGGCCAAAAAACCCAGGTATTCGAGTTATTAAGAATTTTTAGTTAAATATGTGTTTTTGAAAATCGTCCACTGTGGCTAAACCAAAAAAGTTGGAGGATTCCGGTATTCAGCTAAATATGCTATATCGATGCTAAATCGAAATATATAAACCATTTTGGCCAAAAAACCCAGGTATTCGAGTTATTAAGAATTTTTAGTTAAATATGTGTTTTTGAAAATCGTCCACTGTGGCTAAACCAAAAAAGTTGGAGGATGCCGGTATTCAGCTAAAATTGCAAAATCGATGCTGAACCGAAATATATAAACCATTTTGGCCAAAAAACCCAGGTATTCGAGTTATTAAGAATTTTTAGTTAAATATGTGTTTTTGAAAATCGTCCACTGTGGCTAAACCAAAAAAGTTGGAGGATTCCGGTATTCAGCTAAATATGCTATATCGATGCTAAATCGAAATATATAAACCATTTTGGCCAAAAAACCCAGGTATTCGAGTTATTAAGAATTTTTAGTTAAATATGTGTTTTTGAAAATCGTCCACTGTGGCTAAACCAAAAAAGTTGGAGGATTCCGGTATTCAGCTAAATATGCTATATCGATGCTAAATCGAAATATATAAACCATTTTGGCCAAAAAAACCCAGGTATTCGAGTTATTAAGAATTTTTAGTTAAATATGTGTTTTTGAAAATCGTCCACTGTGGCTAAACCAAAAAAGTTGGAGGATGCCGGTATTCAGCTAAAATTGCAAAATCGATGCTGAACCGAAATATATAAACCATTTTGGCCAAAAAACCCAGGTATTCGAGTTATTAAGAATTTTTAGTTAAATATGTGTTTTTGAAAATCGTCCACTGTGGCTAAACCAAAAAAGTTGGAGGATTCCGGTATTCAGCTAAAATTGCAAAATCGATGCTGAACCGAAATATATAAACCATTTTGGCCAAAAAACCCAGGTATTCGAGTTATTAAGAATTTTTAGTTAAATATGTGTTTTTGAAAATCGTCCACTGTGGCTAAACCAAAAAAGTTGGAGGATTCCGGTATTCAGCTAAATATGCTATATCGATGCTAAATCGAAATATATAAACCATTTTGGCCAAAAAACCCAGGTATTCGAGTTATTAAGAATTTTTAGTTAAATATGTGTTTTTGAAAATCGTCCACTGTGGCTAAACCAAAAAAGTTGGAGGATTCCGGTATTCAGCTAAATATGCTATATCGATGCTAAATCGAAATATATAAACCATTTTGGCCAAAAAACCCAGGTATTCGAGTTATTAAGAATTTTTAGTTAAATATGTGTTTTTGAAAATCGTCCACTGTGGCTAAACCAAAAAAGTTGGAGGATGCCGGTATTCAGCTAAAATTGCAAAATCGATGCTGAACCGAAATATATAAACCATTTTGGCCAAAAAACCCAGGTATTCGAGTTATTAAGAATTTTTAGTTAAATATGTGTTTTTGAAAATCGTCCACTGTGGCTAAACCAAAAAAGTTGGAGGATTCCGGTATTCAGCTAAATATGCTATATCGATGCTAAATCGAAATATATAAACCATTTTGGCCAAAAAACCCAGGTATTCGAGTTATTAAGAATTTTTAGTTAAATATGTGTTTTTGAAAATCGTCCACTGTGGCTAAACCAAAAAAGTTGGAGGATTCCGGTATTCAGCTAAATATGCTATATCGATGCTAAATCGAAATATATAAACCATTTTGGCCAAAAAACCCAGGTATTCGAGTTATTAAGAATTTTTAGTTAAATATGTGTTTTTGAAAATCGTCCACTGTGGCTAAACCAAAAAAGTTGGAGGATGCCGGTATTCAGCTAAAATTGCAAAATCGATGCTGAACCGAAATATATAAACCATTTTGGCCAAAAAACCCAGGTATTCGAGTTATTAAGAATTTTTAGTTAAATATGTGTTTTTGAAAATCGTCCACTGTGGCTAAACCAAAAAAGTTGGAGGATTCCGGTATTCAGCTAAATATGCTATATCGATGCTAAATCGAAATATATAAACCATTTTGGCCAAAAAACCCAGGTATTCGAGTTATTAAGAATTTTTAGTTAAATATGTGTTTTTGAAAATCGTCCACTGTGGCTAAACCAAAAAAGTTGGAGGATGCCGGTATTCAGCTAAAATTGCAAAATCGATGCTGAACCGAAATATATAAACCATTTTGGCCAAAAAACCCAGGTATTCGAGTTATTAAGAATTTTTAGTTAAATATGTGTTTTTGAAAATCGTCCACTGTGGCTAAACCAAAAAAGTTGGAGGATTCCGGTATTCAGCTAAATATGCTATATCGATGCTAAATCGAAATATATAAACCATTTTGGCCAAAAAACCCAGGTATTCGAGTTATTAAGAATTTTTAGTTAAATATGTGTTTTTGAAAATCGTCCACTGTGGCTAAACCAAAAAAGTTGGAGGATTCCGGTATTCAGCTAAATATGCTATATCGATGCTAAATCGAAATATATAAACCATTTTGGCCAAAAAACCCAGGTATTCGAGTTATTAAGAATTTTTAGTTAAATATGTGTTTTTGAAAATCGTCCACTGTGGCTAAACCAAAAAAGTTGGAGGATTCCGGTATTCAGCCAAATATGCTATATCGATGCTGAATCGAAATATATAAACCATTTTGGCCAAAAAACCCAGGTATTCGAGTTATTAAGAATTTTTAGTTAAATATGTGTTTTTGAAAATCGTCCACTGTGGCTGAACCAAAAATGTTGGAGGATTCCGGTATTCAGCCAAATATGCTATATCGATGCTGAATCGAAATATATAAACCATTTTGGCCAAAAAACCCAGGTATTCGAGTTATTAAGAATTTTTAGTTAAATATGTGTTTTTGAAAATCGTCCACTGTGGCTAAACCAAAAAAGTTGGAGGATTCCGGTATTCAGCCAAATATGCTATATCGATGCTGAATCGAAATATATAAACCATTTTGGCCAAAAAACCCAGGTATTCGAGTTATTAAGAATTTTTAGTTAAATATGTGTTTTTGAAAATCGTCCACTGTGGCTGAACCAAAAATGTTGGAGGATTCCGGTATTCAGCCAAATATGCTATATCGATGCTGAATCGAAATATATAAACCATTTTGGCCAAAAAACCCAGGTATTCGAGTTATTAAGAATTTTTAGTTAAATATGTGTTTTTGAAAATCGTCCACTGTGGCTAAACCAAAAAAGTTGGAGGATTCCGGTATTCAGCCAAATATGCTATATCGATGCTGAATCGAAATATATAAACCATTTTGGCCAAAAAACCCAGGTATTCGAGTTATTAAGAATTTTTAGTTAAATATGTGTTTTTGAAAATCGTCCACTGTGGCTAAACCAAAAAAGTTGGAGGATTCCGGTATTCAGCCAAATATGCTATATCGATGCTGAATCGAAATATATAAACCATTTTGGCCAAAAAACCCAGGTATTCGAGTTATTAAGAATTTTTAGTTAAATATGTGTTTTTGAAAATCGTCCACTGTGGCTGAACCAAAAATGTTGGAGGATTCCGGTATTCAGCCAAATATGCTATATCGATGCTGAATCGAAATATATAAACCATTTTGGCCAAAAAACCCAGGTATTCGAGTTATTAAGAATTTTTAGTTAAATATGTGTTTTTGAAAATCGTCCACTGTGGCTAAACCAAAAAAGTTGGAGGATGCCGGTATTCAGCTAAAATTGCAAAATCGATGCTGAACCGAAATATATAAACCATTTTGGCCAAAAAACCCAGGTATTCGAGTTATTAAGAATTTTTAGTTAAATATGTGTTTTTGAAAATCGTCCACTGTGGCTAAACCAAAAAAGTTGGAGGATTCCGGTATTCAGCCAAATATGCTATATCGATGCTGAATCGAAATATATAAACCATTTTGGCCAAAAAACCCAGGTATTCGAGTTATTAAGAATTTTTAGTTAAATATGTGTTTTTGAAAATCGTCCACTGTGGCTAAACCAAAAAAGTTGGAGGATTCCGGTATTCAGCCAAATATGCTATATCGATGCTGAATCGAAATATATAAACCATTTTGGCCAAAAAACCCAGGTATTCGAGTTATTAAGAATTTTTAGTTAAATATGTGTTTTTGAAAATCGTCCACTGTGGCTAAACCAAAAAAGTTGGAGGATTCCGGTATTCAGCCAAATATGCTATATCGATGCTGAATCGAAATATATAAACCATTTTGGCCAAAAAACCCAGGTATTCGAGTTATTAAGAATTTTTAGTTAAATATGTGTTTTTGAAAATCGTCCACTGTGGCTAAACCAAAAAAGTTGGAGGATTCCGGTATTCAGCCAAATATGCTATATCGATGCTGAATCGAAATATATAAACCATTTTGGCCAAAAAACCCAGGTATTCGAGTTATTAAGAATTTTTAGTTAAATATGTGTTTTTGAAAATCGTCCACTGTGGCTAAACCAAAAAAGTTGGAGGATGCCGGTATTCAGCTAAAATTGCAAAATCGATGCTGAACCGAAATATATAAACCATTTTGGCCAAAAAACCCAGGTATTCGAGTTATTAAGAATTTTTAGTTAAATATGTGTTTTTGAAAATCGTCCACTGTGGCTAAACCAAAAAAGTTGGAGGATTCCGGTATTCAGCCAAATATGCTATATCGATGCTGAATCGAAATATATAAACCATTTTGGCCAAAAAACCCAGGTATTCGAGTTATTAAGAATTTTTAGTTAAATATGTGTTTTTGAAAATCGTCCACTGTGGCTAAACCAAAAAAGTTGGAGGATTCCGGTATTCAGCCAAATATGCTATATCGATGCTGAATCGAAATATATAAACCATTTTGGCCAAAAAACCCAGGTATTCGAGTTATTAAGAATTTTTAGTTAAATATGTGTTTTTGAAAATCGTCCACTGTGGCTAAACCAAAAAAGTTGGAGGATTCCGGTATTCAGCCAAATATGCTATATCGATGCTGAATCGAAATATATAAACCATTTTGGCCAAAAAACCCAGGTATTCGAGTTATTAAGAATTTTTAGTTAAATATGTGTTTTTGAAAATCGTCCACTGTGGCTAAACCAAAAAAGTTGGAGGATTCCGGTATTCAGCTAAATATGCTATATCGATGCCGAATCGAAATATATAAACCATTTTGGCCAAAAAACCCAGGTATTCGAGTTATTAAGAATTTTTAGTTAAATATGTGTTTTTGAAAATCGTCCACTGTGGCTAAACCAAAAAAGTTGGAGGATCCCGGTATTCAGCTAAAACTGCAAAATCGATGCTGAACCGAAATATATAAACCATTTTGGCCAAAAAACCCAGGTATTCGAGTTATTAAGAATTTTTAGTTAAATATGTGTTTTTGAAAATCGTCCACTGTGGCTAAACCAAAAAAGTTGGAGGATTCCGGTATTCAGCCAAATATGCTATATCGATGCTGAATCGAAATATATAAACCATTTTGGCCAAAAAACCCAGGTATTCGAGTTATTAAGAATTTTTAGTTAAATATGTGTTTTTGAAAATCGTCCACTGTGGCTAAACCAAAAAAGTTGGAGGATTCCGGTATTCAGCCAAATATGCTATATCGATGCTGAATCGAAATATATAAACCATTTTGGCCAAAAAACCCAGGTATTCGAGTTATTAAGAATTTTTAGTTAAATATGTGTTTTTGAAAATCGTCCACTGTGGCTAAACCAAAAAAGTTGGAGGATTCCGGTATTCAGCCAAATATGCTATATCGATGCTGAATCGAAATATATAAACCATTTTGGCCAAAAAACCCAGGTATTCGAGTTATTAAGAATTTTTAGTTAAATATGTGTTTTTGAAAATCGTCCACTGTGGCTAAACCAAAAAAGTTGGAGGATTCCGGTATTCAGCCAAATATGCTATATCGATGCTGAATCGAAATATATAAACCATTTTGGCCAAAAAACCCAGGTATTCGAGTTATTAAGAATTTTTAGTTAAATATGTGTTTTTGAAAATCGTCCACTGTGGCTAAACCAAAAAAGTTGGAGGATTCCGGTATTCAGCTAAATATGCTATATCGATGCCGAATCGAAATATATAAACCATTTTGGCCAAAAAACCCAGGTATTCGAGTTATTAAGAATTTTTAGTTAAATATGTGTTTTTGAAAATCGTCCACTGTGGCTAAACCAAAAAAGTTGGAGGATGCCGGTATTCAGCTAAAATTGCAAAATCGATGCTGAACCGAAATATATAAACCATTTTGGCCAAAAAACCCAGGTATTCGAGTTATTAAGAATTTTTAGTTAAATATGTGTTTTTGAAAATCGTCCACTGTGGCTAAACCAAAAAAGTTGGAGGATTCCGGTATTCAGCCAAATATGCTATATCGATGCTGAATCGAAATATATAAACCATTTTGGCCAAAAAACCCAGGTATTCGAGTTATTAAGAATTTTTAGTTAAATATGTGTTTTTGAAAATCGTCCACTGTGGCTAAACCAAAAAAGTTGGAGGATTCCGGTATTCAGCCAAATATGCTATATCGATGCTGAATCGAAATATATAAACCATTTTGGCCAAAAAACCCAGGTATTCGAGTTATTAAGAATTTTTAGTTAAATATGTGTTTTTGAAAATCGTCCACTGTGGCTAAACCAAAAAAGTTGGAGGATTCCGGTATTCAGCCAAATATGCTATATCGATGCTGAATCGAAATATATAAACCATTTTGGCCAAAAAACCCAGGTATTCGAGTTATTAAGAATTTTTAGTTAAATATGTGTTTTTGAAAATCGTCCACTGTGGCTAAACCAAAAAAGTTGGAGGATTCCGGTATTCAGCCAAATATGCTATATCGATGCTGAATCGAAATATATAAACCATTTTGGCCAAAAAACCCAGGTATTCGAGTTATTAAGAATTTTTAGTTAAATATGTGTTTTTGAAAATCGTCCACTGTGGCTAAACCAAAAAAAATGGAGGATTCCGGTATTCAGCTAAATATGCTATATCGATGCTAAATCGAAATATATAAACCATTTTGGCCAAAAAACCCAGGTATTCGAGTTATTAAGAATTTTTAGTTAAATATGTGTTTTTGAAAATCGTCCACTGTGGCTAAACCAAAAAAGTTGGAGGATGCCGGTATTCAGCTAAAATTGCAAAATCGATGCTGAACCGAAATATATAAACCATTTTGGCCAAAAAACCCAGGTATTCGAGTTATTAAGAATTTTTAGTTAAATATGTGTTTTTGAAAATCGTCCACTGTGGCTAAACCAAAAAAGTTGGAGGATGCCGGTATTCAGCTAAAATTGCAAAATCGATGCTGAACCGAAATATATAAACCATTTTGGCCAAAAAACCCAGGTATTCGAGTTATTAAGAATTTTTAGTTAAATATGTGTTTTTGAAAATCGTCCACTGTGGCTAAACCAAAAAAGTTGGAGGATGCCGGTATTCAGCTAAAATTGCAAAATCGATGCTGAACCGAAATATATAAACCATTTTGGCCAAAAAACCCAGGTATTCGAGTTATTAAGAATTTTTAGTTAAATATGTGTTTTTGAAAATCGTCCACTGTGGCTAAACCAAAAAAGTTGGAGGATTCCGGTATTCAGCTAAATATGCTATATCGATGCTGAATCGAAATATATAAACCATTTTGGCCAAAAAACCCAGGTATTCGAGTTATTAAGAATTTTTAGTTAAATATGTGTTTTTGAAAATCGTCCACTGTGGCTAAACCAAAAAAGTTGGAGGATGCCGGTATTCAGCTAAAATTGCAAAATCGATGCTGAACCGAAATATATAAACCATTTTGGCCAAAAAACCCAGGTATTCGAGTTATTAAGAATTTTTAGTTAAATATGTGTTTTTGAAAATCGTCCACTGTGGCTAAACCAAAAAAGTTGGAGGATGCCGGTATTCAGCTAAAATTGCAAAATCGATGCTGAACCGAAATATATAAACCATTTTGGCCAAAAAACCCAGGTATTCGAGTTATTAAGAATTTTTAGTTAAATATGTGTTTTTGAAAATCGTCCACTGTGGCTAAACCAAAAAAGTTGGAGGATGCCGGTATTCAGCTAAAATTGCAAAATCGATGCTGAACCGAAATATATAAACCATTTTGGCCAAAAAACCCAGGTATTCGAGTTATTAAGAATTTTTAGTTAAATATGTGTTTTTGAAAATCGTCCACTGTGGCTAAACCAAAAAAGTTGGAGGATGCCGGTATTCAGCTAAAATTGCAAAATCGATGCTGAACCGAAATATATAAACCATTTTGGCCAAAAAACCCAGGTATTCGAGTTATTAAGAATTTTTAGTTAAATATGTGTTTTTGAAAATCGTCCACTGTGGCTAAACCAAAAAAGTTGGAGGATGCCGGTATTCAGCTAAAATTGCAAAATCGATGCTGAACCGAAATATATAAACCATTTTGGCCAAAAAACCCAGGTATTCGAGTTATTAAGAATTTTTAGTTAAATATGTGTTTTTGAAAATCGTCCACTGTGGCTAAACCAAAAAAGTTGGAGGATGCCGGTATTCAGCTAAAATTGCAAAATCGATGCTGAACCGAAATATATAAACCATTTTGGCCAAAAAACCCAGGTATTCGAGTTATTAAGAATTTTTAGTTAAATATGTGTTTTTGAAAATCGTCCACTGTGGCTAAACCAAAAAAGTTGGAGGATTCCGGTATTCAGCTAAATATGCTATATCGATGCTGAATCGAAATATATAAACCATTTTGGCCAAAAAACCCAGGTATTCGAGTTATTAAGAATTTTTAGTTAAATATGTGTTTTTGAAAATCGTCCACTGTGGCTAAACCAAAAAAGTTGGAGGATGCCGGTATTCAGCTAAAATTGCAAAATCGATGCTGAACCGAAATATATAAACCATTTTGGCCAAAAAACCCAGGTATTCGAGTTATTAAGAATTTTTAGTTAAATATGTGTTTTTGAAAATCGTCCACTGTGGCTAAACCAAAAAAGTTGGAGGATGCCGGTATTCAGCTAAAATTGCAAAATCGATGCTGAACCGAAATATATAAACCATTTTGGCCAAAAAACCCAGGTATTCGAGTTATTAAGAATTTTTAGTTAAATATGTGTTTTTGAAAATCGTCCACTGTGGCTAAACCAAAAAAGTTGGAGGATGCCGGTATTCAGCTAAAATTGCAAAATCGATGCTGAACCGAAATATATAAACCATTTTGGCCAAAAAACCAAGGTATTCGAGTTATTAAGAATTTTTAGTTAAATATGTGTTTTTGAAAATCGTCCACTGTGGCTAAACCAAAAAAGTTGGAGGATGCCGGTATTCAGCTAAAATTGAAAAATCGATGCTGAACCGAAATATATAAACCATTTTGGCCAAAAAACCCAGGTATTCGAGTTATTAAGAATTTTTAGTTAAATATGTGTTTTTGAAAATCGTCCACTGTGGCTAAACCAAAAAAGTTGGAGGATGCCGGTATTCAGCTAAAATTGCAAAATCGATGCTGAACCGAAATATATAAACCATTTTGGCCAAAAAACCCAGGTATTCGAGTTATTAAGAATTTTTAGTTAAATATGTGTTTTTGAAAATCGTCCACTGTGGCTAAACCAAAAAAGTTGGAGGATTCCGGTATTCAGCTAAATATGCTATATCGATGCTGAATCGAAATATATAAACCATTTTGGCCAAAAAACCCAGGTATTCGAGTTATTAAGAATTTTTAGTTAAATATGTGTTTTTGAAAATCGTCCACTGTGGCTAAACCAAAAAAGTTGGAGGATGCCGGTATTCAGCTAAAATTGCAAAATCGATGCTGAACCGAAATATATAAACCATTTTGGCCAAAAAACCCAGGTATTCGAGTTATTAAGAATTTTTAGTTAAATATGTGTTTTTGAAAATCGTCCACTGTGGCTAAACCAAAAAAGTTGGAGGATGCCGGTATTCAGCTAAAATTGCAAAATCGATGCTGAACCGAAATATATAAACCATTTTGGCCAAAAAACCCAGGTATTCGAGTTATTAAGAATTTTTAGTTAAATATGTGTTTTTGAAAATCGTCCACTGTGGCTAAACCAAAAAAGTTGGAGGATGCCGGTATTCAGCTAAAATTGCAAAATCGATGCTGAACCGAAATATATAAACCATTTTGGCCAAAAAACCCAGGTATTCGAGTTATTAAGTATTTTTAGTTAAATATGTGTTTTTGAAAATCGTCCACTGTGGCTAAACCAAAAAAGTTGGAGGATTCCGGTATTCAGCTAAAATTGCAAAATCGATGCTGAACCGAAATATATAAACCATTTTGGCCAAAAAACCCAGGTATTCGAGTTATTAAGAATTTTTAGTTAAATATGTGTTTTTGAAAATCGTCCACTGTGGCTAAACCAAAAAAGTTGGAGGATGCCGGTATTCAGCTAAAATTGCAAAATCGATGCTGAACCGAAATATATAAACCATTTTGGCCAAAAAACCCAGGTATTCGAGTTATTAAGAATTTTTAGTTAAATATGTGTTTTTGAAAATCGTCCACTGTGGCTAAACCAAAAAAGTTGGAGGATGCCGGTATTCAGCTAAAATTGCAAAATCGATGCTGAACCGAAATATATAAACCATTTTGGCCAAAAAACCCAGGTATTCGAGTTATTAAGAATTTTTAGTTAAATATGTGTTTTTGAAAATCGTCCACTGTGGCTAAACCAAAAAAGTTGGAGGATGCCGGTATTCAGCTAAAATTGCAAAATCGATGCTGAACCGAAATATATAAACCATTTTGGCCAAAAAACCAAGGTATTCGAGTTATTAAGAATTTTTAGTTAAATATGTGTTTTTGAAAATCGTCCACTGTGGCTAAACCAAAAAAGTTGGAGGATGCCGGTATTCAGCTAAAATTGAAAAATCGATGCTGAACCGAAATATATAAACCATTTTGGCCAAAAAACCCAGGTATTCGAGTTATTAAGAATTTTTAGTTAAATATGTGTTTTTGAAAATCGTCCACTGTGGCTAAACCAAAAAAGTTGGAGGATGCCGGTATTCAGCTAAAATTGCAAAATCGATGCTGAACCGAAATATATAAACCATTTTGGCCAAAAAACCCAGGTATTCGAGTTATTAAGAATTTTTAGTTAAATATGTGTTTTTGAAAATCGTCCACTGTGGCTAAACCAAAAAAGTTGGAGGATTCCGGTATTCAGCTAAATATGCTATATCGATGCTGAATCGAAATATATAAACCATTTTGGCCAAAAAACCCAGGTATTCGAGTTATTAAGAATTTTTAGTTAAATATGTGTTTTTGAAAATCGTCCACTGTGGCTAAACCAAAAAAGTTGGAGGATGCCGGTATTCAGCTAAAATTGCAAAATCGATGCTGAACCGAAATATATAAACCATTTTGGCCAAAAAACCCAGGTATTCGAGTTATTAAGAATTTTTAGTTAAATATGTGTTTTTGAAAATCGTCCACTGTGGCTAAACCAAAAAAGTTGGAGGATGCCGGTATTCAGCTAAAATTGCAAAATCGATGCTGAACCGAAATATATAAACCATTTTGGCCAAAAAACCCAGGTATTCGAGTTATTAAGAATTTTTAGTTAAATATGTGTTTTTGAAAATCGTCCACTGTGGCTAAACCAAAAAAGTTGGAGGATGCCGGTATTCAGCTAAAATTGCAAAATCGATGCTGAACCGAAATATATAAACCATTTTGGCCAAAAAACCCAGGTATTCGAGTTATTAAGTATTTTTAGTTAAATATGTGTTTTTGAAAATCGTCCACTGTGGCTAAACCAAAAAAGTTGGAGGATTCCGGTATTCAGCTAAAATTGCAAAATCGATGCTGAACCGAAATATATAAACCATTTTGGCCAAAAAACCCAGGTATTCGAGTTATTAAGAATTTTTAGTTAAATATGTGTTTTTGAAAATCGTCCACTGTGGCTAAACCAAAAAAGTTGGAGGATGCCGGTATTCAGCTAAAATTGCAAAATCGATGCTGAACCGAAATATATAAACCATTTTGGCCAAAAAACCCAGGTATTCGAGTTAGCATCGATATAGCATATTTAGCTGAATACCGGAATCCTCCAACTTTTTTGGTTTAGCCACAGTGGACGATTTTCAAAAACACATATTTAACTAAAAATTCTTAATAACTCGAATACCTGGGTTTTTTGGCCAAAATGGTTTATATATTTTGGATCAGCATCGATTTTGCAATTTTAGCTGAATACCGGCATCCTCCAACTTTTTTGGTTTAGCCACAGTGGACGATTTTCAAAAACACATATTTAACTAAAAATTCTTAATAACTCGAATACCTGGGTTTTTTGGCCAAAATGGTTTATATATTTCGGTTCAGCATCGATTTTGCAATTTTAGCTGAATACCGGCATCCTCCAACTTTTTTGGTTTAGCCACAGTGGACGATTTTCAAAAACACATATTTAACTAAAAATTCTTAATAACTCGAATACCTGGGTTTTTTGGCCAAAATGGTTTATATATTTCGATTCAGCATCGATATAGCATATTTAGCTGAATACCGGCATCCTCCAACTTTTTTGGTTTAGCCACAGTGGACGATTTTCAAAAACACATATTTAACTAAAAATTCTTAATAACTCGAATACCTGGGTTTTTTGGCCAAAATGGTTTATATATTTTGGATCAGCATCGATTTTGCAATTTTAGCTGAATACCGGCATCCTCCAACTTTTTTGGTTTAGCCACAGTGGACGATTTTCAAAAACACATATTTAACTAAAAATTCTTAATAACTCGAATACCTGGGTTTTTTGGCCAAAATGGTTTATATATTTCGGTTCAGCATCGATTTTGCAATTTTAGCTGAATACCGGCATCCTCCAACTTTTTTGGTTTAGCCACAGTGGACGATTTTCAAAAACACATATTTAACTAAAAATTCTTAATAACTCGAATACCTGGGTTTTTTGGCCAAAATGGTTTATATATTTCGATTAAGCATCGATATAGCATATTTAGCTGAATACCGGAATCCTCCAACTTTTTTGGTTTAGCCACAGTGGACGATTTTCAAAAACACATATTTAACTAAAAATTCTTAATAACTCGAATACCTGGGTTTTTTGGCCAAAATGGTTTACATATTTTGGTTCAGCATCGATTTTGCAATTTTAGCTGAATACCGGCATCCTCCAACTTTTTTGGTTTAGCCACAGTGGACGATTTTCAAAAACACATATTTAACTAAAAATTCTTAATAACTCGAATACCTGAGTTTTTTGGCCAAAATGGTTTATATATTTCGGTTCAGCATCGATTTTGCAATTTTAGCTGAATACCGGCATCCTCCAACTTTTTTGGTTTAGCCACAGTGGACGATTTTCAAAAACACATATTTAACTAAAAATTCTTAATAACTCGAATACCTGGGTTTTTTGGCCAAAATGGTTTATATATTTCGATTAAGCATCGATATAGCATATTTAGCTGAATACCGGAATCCTCCAACTTTTTTGGTTTAGCCACAGTGGACGATTTTCAAAAACACATATTTAACTAAAAATTCTTAATAACTCGAATACCTGGGTTTTTTGGCCAAAATGGTTTATATATTTTGGTTCAGCATCGATTTTGCAATTTTAGCTGAATACCGGCATCCTCCAACTTTTTTGGTTTAGCCACAGTGGACGATTTTCAAAAACACATATTTAACTAAAAATTCTTAATAACTCGAATACCTGGGTTTTTTGGCCAAAATGGTTTATATATTTCGGTTCAGCATCGATTTTGCAATTTTAGCTGAATACCGGCATCCTCCAACTTTTTTGGTTTAGCCACAGTGGACGATTTTCAAAAACACATATTTAACTAAAAATTCTTAATAACTCGAATACCTGGGTTTTTTGGCCAAAATGGTTTATATATTTCGATTAAGCATCGATATAGCATATTTAGCTGAATACCGGAATCCTCCAACTTTTTTGGTTTAGCCACAGTGGACGATTTTCAAAAACACATATTTAACTAAAAATTCTTAATAACTCGAATACCTGGGTTTTTTGGCCAAAATGGTTTATATATTTCGATTTAGCATCGATAAGCATATTTAGCTGAATACCGGAATCCTCCAACTTTTTTGGTTTAGCCACAGTGGACGATTTTCAAAAACACATATTTAACTAAAAATTCTTAATAACTCGAATACCTGGGTTTTTTGGCCAAAATGGTTTATATATTTCGGTTCAGCATCGATTTTGCAATTTTAGCTGAATACCGGCATCCTCCAACTTTTTTGGTTTAGCCACAGTGGACGATTTTCAAAAACACATATTTAACTAAAAATTCTTAATAACTCGAATACCTGGGTTTTTTGGCCAAAATGGTTTATATATTTCGATTAAGCATCGATATAGCATATTTAGCTGAATACCGGAATCCTCCAACTTTTTTGGTTTAGCCACAGTGGACGATTTTCAAAAACACATATTTAACTAAAAATTCTTAATAACTCGAATACCTGGGTTTTTTGGCCAAAATGGTTTATATATTTTGGTTCAGCATCGATTTTGCAATTTTAGCTGAATACCGGCATCCTCCAACTTTTTTGGTTTAGCCACAGTGGACGATTTTCAAAAACACATATTTAACTAAAAATTCTTAATAACTCGAATACCTGGGTTTTTTGGCCAAAATGGTTTATATATTTCGGTTCAGCATCGATTTTGCAATTTTAGCTGAATACCGGCATCCTCCAACTTTTTTGGTTTAGCCACAGTGGACGATTTTCAAAAACACATATTTAACTAAAAATTCTTAATAACT
Organism: Eudasyphora cyanicolor; assembly: GCA_963930755.1. NCBI lineage: Eukaryota > Metazoa > Arthropoda > Insecta > Diptera > Muscidae > Eudasyphora > Eudasyphora cyanicolor. Next base: position 5,245,771 of record OZ005738.1, on the reverse strand, counting down.
CGAATACCTGGGTTTTTTGGCCAAAATGGTTTATATATTTCGGTTCAGCATCGATTTTGCAATTTTAGCTGAATACCGGCATCCTCCAACTTTTTTGGTTTAGCCACAGTGGACGATTTTCAAAAACACATATTTAACTAAAAATTCTTAATAACTCGAATACCTGGGTTTTTTGGCCAAAATGGTTTATATATTTCGATTCAGCATCGATATAGCATATTTAGCTGTATACCGGAATCCTCCAACTTTTTTGGTTTAGCCACAGTGGACGATTTTCAAAAACACATATTTAACTAAAAATTCTTAATAACTCGAATACCTGGGTTTTTTGGCCAAAATGGTTTATATATTTCGATTTAGCATCGATATAGCATATTTAGCTGAATACCGGAATCCTCCAACTTTTTTGGTTTAGCCACAGTGGACGATTTTCAAAAACACATATTTAACTAAAAATTCTTAATAACTCGAATACCTGGGTTTTTTGGCCAAAATGGTTTATATATTTCGGTTCAGCATCGATTTTGCAATTTTAGCTGAATACCGGCATCCTCCAACTTTTTTGGTTTAGCCACAGTGGACGATTTTCAAAAACACATATTTAACTAAAAATTCTTAATAACTCGAATACCTGGGTTTTTGGCCAAAATGGTTTATATATTTCGATTCAGCATCGATATAGCATATTTAGCTGAATACCGGAATCCTCCAACATTTTTGGTTTAGCCACAGTGGACGATTTTCAAAAACACATATTTAACTAAAAATTCTTAATAACTCGAATACCCGGGTTTTTTGGCCAAAATGGTTTATATATTTCGGTTCAGCATCGATTTTGCAATTTTAGCTGAATACCGGCATCCTCCAACTTTTTTGGTTTAGCCACAGTGTACGATTTTCAAAAACACATATTTAACTAAAAATTCTTAATAACTCGAATACCTGGGTTTTTTGGCCAACATGGTTTATATATTTCGATTCAGCATCGATATAGCATATTTAGCTGTATACCGGAATCCTCCAACTTTTTTGGATTAGCCACAGTGGACGATTTTCAAAAACACATATTTAACTAAAAATTCTTAATAACTCGAATACCTGGGTTTTTTGGCCAAAATGGTTTATATATTTCGATTTAGCATCGATATAGCATATTTAGCTGAATACCGGAATCCTCCAACTTTTTTGGTTTAGCCACAGTGGACGATTTTCAAAAACACATATTTAACTAAAAATTCTTAATAACTCGAATACCTGGGTTTTTTGGCCAACATGGTTTATATATTTCGATTCAGCATCGATATAGCATATTTAGCTGTATACCGGAATCCTCCAACTTTTTTGGTTTAGCCACAGTGGACGATTTTCAAAAACACATATTTAACTAAAAATTCTTAATAACTCGAATACCTGGGTTTTTTGGCCAAAATGGTTTATACATTTCGATTCAGCATCGATATAGCATATTTGGCTGAATACCGGAATCCTTCAACTTTGTTGGTTTAGCCACAGTGGACGATTTTCAAAAACACATATTTAACTAAAAATTCTTAATAACTCGAATACCTGGGTTTTTTGGCCAAAATGGTTTATATATTTCGATTTAGCATCGATATAGCATATTTAGCTGAATACCGGAATCCTCCAACTTTTTTGGTTTAGCCACAGTGGACGATTTTCAAAAACACATATTTAACTAAAAATTCTTAATAACTCGAATACCTGGGTTTTTTGGCCAAAATGGTTTATACATTTCGATTCAGCATCGATATAGCATATTTGGCTGAATACCGGAATCCTCCAACTTTGTTGGTTTAGCCACAGTGGACGATTTTCAAAAACACATATTTAACTAAAAATTCTTAATAACTCGAATACCTGGGTTTTTTGGCCAAAATGGTTTATATATTTCGATTCAGCATCGATATAGCATATTTGGCTGAATACCGGAATCCTCCAACTTTTTTGGTTTAGCCACAGTGGACGATTTTCAAAAACACATATTTAACTAAAAATTCTTAATAACTCGAATACCTGGGTTTTTTGGCCAAAATGGTTTATACATTTCGATTCAGCATCGATATAGCATATTTGGCTGAATACCGGAATCCTCCAACTTTGTTGGTTTAGCCACAGTGGACGATTTTCAAAAACACATATTTAACTAAAAATTCTTAATAACTCGAATACCTGGGTTTTTTGGCCAAAATGGTTTATATATTTCGATTCAGCATCGATATAGCATATTTGGCTGAATACCGGAATCCTCCAACTTTGTTGGTTTAGCCACAGTGGACGATTTTCAAAAACACATATTTAACTAAAAATTCTTAATAACTCGAATACCTGGGTTTTTTGGCCAAAATGGTTTATACATTTCGATTCAGCATCGATATAGCATATTTGGCTGAATACCGGAATCCTCCAACTTTGTTGGTTTAGCCACAGTGGACGATTTTCAAAAACACATATTTAACTAAAAATTCTTAATAACTCGAATACCTGGGTTTTTTGGCCAAAATGGTTTATACATTTCGATTCAGCATCGATATAGCATATTTGGCTGAATACCGGAATCCTCCAACTTTGTTGGTTTAGCCACAGTGGACGATTTTCAAAAACACATATTTAACTAAAAATTCTTAATAACTCGAATACCTGGGTTTTTTGGCCAAAATGGTTTATATATTTCGATTCAGCATCGATATAGCATATTTAGCTGAATACCGGAATCCTCCAACTTTTTTGGTTTAGCCACAGTGGACGATTTTCAAAAACACATATTTAACTAAAAATTCTTAATAACTCGAATGCCTGGGTTTTTTGGCCAAAATGGTTTATACATTTCGATTCAGCATCGATATAGCATATTTGGCTGAATACCGGAATCCTCCAACTTTGTTGGTTTAGCCACAGTGGACGATTTTCAAAAACACATATTTAACTAAAAATTCTTAATAACTCGAATACCTGGGTTTTTTGGCCAAAATGGTTTATATATTTCGATTCAGCATCGATTTTGCAATTTTAGCTGAATACCGGAATACTCCAACTTTTTTTGTTCAGATTTGGTGCGTATACAACTTTGCGAGTTAGGTAACCTCTAGTTTTATAGGTTTTCGCTTATTTATTTATGGCCTGTGTTATATTGCATAATATACGACTTCTTCTATTCGTGTATTTTCATTATATTGTATTAAAATAAATATTAAGATTTGCTAAAATTTGCATTTTGTAAATATAGTATCAGTATGAACATTTTTACTTTGCTCTGTTAAATTTATAACAGCGCTCTGCTGGCTCAGTAACAGTGCTCTGTTAATATAAGGTGGTTTGTGTCTTGACTCATATTTAATTTTCAATGCATATTTATCTTCACGGACATGATATATTGAAGGGTTGCATAATTATTTTTGCAGACAAGAGGAGAGGAAATCAGTAGAAAACCTTCTGTGTCTGTGCACCGCTCTCTCTATAAGGCGACATGCAAGGCTCATGAAGGCTTTCTTATATTAGGGGAGTTAGCGAACTTGGCTTATGTTAAAATCAGACAATTTTAAAGCTATTAAAAGCAATCAAATTGGCGGTCAGCAAACTAAACCGAATCTGCTAGTAATTCAGAAGCAATCGGAATGCTTCAATATAGGGATATAGCTCCAGTATTTTTAGGTGATATAAACTTATTATAATGTCATTTAGGATTTCGTGATCTGCATCCCTAACTGTGAGGCATGGGTTGGTACTTTCATTATCAGATGAATCATATTGTCTTCGTTTTAATAAAATATTGATTTCAGTGGATAAACAACGGAATGTTGTATTTTTCTGTTGCAATGTCTGTCAATCATATGTCCAATCAATTGATTATTATAGTTATATGTTTATTGCAACAGGATATGAAGATTGGCATTGAATATGCGAAGATATGAGGTTGGTAGTGAGAAAATAATGGAGATGGAATCACAGCGAGTATGGACTTTATATTGATGCGATGTAATCCCAAATGATGTGAATATACATATGAAGATGTATATATCAGTATTTAAATTTAAATAGCAGTATTTAAATATAATTCTCTTTTTTACATACAGATATCGGAACCAAGTGCCTATACACTCTTCAGTCTTCCGCTATTACTCCCGATACAATTATGAGCTAACATAGGATATTTAATTTGTTAGTCCAACTTTATGTACTAACAAAATAAATATCCGAATTTGTGCATATTCTTGACGAAAACCGAAAATATAGATGAGAAAGACTTTAAACCCTAGCATAACTGGAGAACCATTTCTCGTAATTGGGTCAGGAAAGTCTTAAATAATCCTAATGTAAGTAGCATTCATCTTCTTCTAATATATTTTTTACAAAATATATCTTACAAAATATTGCGAGACAATCCCACTTATTGAGAAAATTTTAATATTAAAAAAAACATCGAAAAAGTCACAACTATATTATATTTTTATTATTTAAACGTGAAGTCTGATCGGTCATGAATAAAATGAGTCCATTTTGAAGAAAATCTATGCATAATTAAAAAGTTGTCGCTAATTAAAGGGTGCGTTAGGCAAACGTAACCCTAACGACCCCGTAGCGTAATGAATCAGCTTATTCAATCTGACATGGAAATCAGTATAAACGATTAGCCAACGAAACGTAAACGGTCGACTGAATCTGCTTAAATTTAATTTGGACGGTACGTGTACGTGTATCTGCAAACAAATTCAACAACGATAAAAGAAGATATTACTTCGAAATTTTTGAAATGGAATGATAAATAATTTATAAAATGTTAAAATAAGAGCAGGAAAGTAAAATAAAGATGTTTGAATTTTTGTTGTGAATGTCTGAATCATATGGCACGTTTTTTTATTTTTTTACCATTTTGATGGGGTTAGTAGATTTGCTAAATTAGGTACAACTTTTTAAATTATGCATCGGTTATTTTTCAAAATTGTCTCATTCTATTCACTAGCTATCAGACTTTACGATAGAATAATAATATAATAATTGTACATTTTTCGATGTTTTTAAAAAAATATTAAAATTTTCTCAAACCTGGGATTTTTCGCAATATGTATCTTGTAAGATATCTTTGAAACCGCTGATGGGACGAAGAAATTATATTAGATGAAGGCTACTTAATTTAAGATTATTTAAAGCTTTCCACGACCTAAATATGATTGAAGCTTAATTTTGTATATGTTCATCTATATTTTGATAGATAAACAGGTCTCATTCCACTAATAGACCACAAAGCTCTTAAAGGAAATGGACTTTCTGTTGAGCAAAAAAGTAAAAAATATGGGTTTTTACAAAAATGTCAAAACAAGTTTCAACTTTGCAAAAAAAACTCATAAAAAATATTTTTGCTTTTTATTAAAAATATTGAAAAAAAGCTATCCAAAACACTTTGGGCAAAATTTTCTAAATAAAATAGGTAATTAGTTATATGGATGGGAAAAAGGACCGTTTGACAAAAAAGGTCTATATTCAACACCCTCCAACTCGGACAGTTGTTAACAGAACTCGTTGAAATTTTGTGTCACAACTAGTTACTCTCCAATAGGACTAAAGTTGGGGCTAATACCGTGCGATAAGAACACATCGCTTTTAAAAATTGACATTGACAAATCCCGCATATAGGTAGTTACATATATCTTTATGAAGCATTATTAGATCATTTAAAGCATGTCCATCAACAATTTCTCCGTATTTTACACCACAATGTTATCGACACATCTGTATGTACATTTCACAAAATCCCAACCAACACCTATGAATGTAGGATAAAATCTAATTGCGTGTGTAGTACAAATATTACACCTAATGAATGACGTGTGTGTTTGACTCATAAAAGAACTATAGTTTCCCACATTAAAGTGATTGTTACGTTACACACGTGTCTTTTTCAACAACATAATTTCCCAACCGACCCTCATAAATTTCCGCTGGGAAATGAGATGAGATATTTGTTCCTTTGTTTCACATGAATACAACAACAAAATTCTGTTATGTTGTGTTCTGTTCAAATTGGAGGGGTTCCCATTATAGGGGGCCACACACACACATATATACCTATACACACGCCGACCGTATGAATGGAATAGAGACGAGCTGAGCAGATCTGAACCGAATGAGTAGAACCACAATGCCAGCGACGCGGCAACGGCGAAAAAGCCCTGAGAAAATGCAGAAATTGAAAAGAAGAAATATGTATGAACAAGACCAACAATCAACATTACCCGAACCTAACCCAATATAGACGTTATTGTCGGCAAAATGTATTTTTTCGCTTCTTCCTTTCTCTCTCACTGTTCTCAGGCCAAAGGAAGGAAGGAATGAATACTCGAGGTGGTTTGGATGGCTGCCGACTGGCATAATGTTTGTTGTAAGTATTACAAGTACGTGTAAGTATGTATGGCTTTCTGTCTGTCTGTCTGTCGGCCAGTCTGTCTTTCCGCGGGGGGATGTTACGGAGGGTGGAGTGGTATAGGGTAAATGCGCCTGAATGTGTTTGTAATCAATGTCTGCGCATATTTTACTCCCCAAGTAAATAAACACATACTTAGAGTATGTGATTGTGTGAGTGGGGAGTATAAGTATTTCTGCATTTGTTGTGTGTACAGTGTGTTAAGCTCCAGATACTATTCCCTGTCATGCCCAACCATACCCTACGCCACATTAATTCCTGTTGTTCTTCTTCTTATTCATCCTTTTTCAGCTCCTCTTCTTCCTTTTTCCTTTCAACTCTTGAGGAGCTCATGGTCTGCTTGTGAAGCTTATTTTTTCTTCATTTATATACAAATACATATTTAAAGAAAAATAAAGGTATGTATGTACATTTTGGATTAAAAAAGGAAAGGAAAAATAAGTCTAGTCTTAGTCTGTCTGCTTAGACTATTTACATGTATTCTTTTATTGTTTCACTCTGTGGTCCTTCTCATTTTCTCCCGCAACTTTGGTGGCTACTTCGAAACCCTGTCTCATTAAAATGTATACATTTACATTGACAAGGAAGGGTATACAATTTCATTTAGCAGTTTATCTAGTATGCATTTACGTAGAAAATACGCACAGTGTTGTTGTGCATAATGTAATTAGCTTTACTTTATCAACCATGTCCATCGTTATTCAGTGAGCAGCGTTGCCGTTTTGGTCATTTCCGACCAAATTTGGTCGGATGGATTTGAAATTTGTATATTTGGTCGGATGGTCGGACCAATTCCATTTTGGTCGGTTTTATCCTAGAATATTTAATTTGTATTATAATACAGAATAATTTGAAGTCTAATATCAAAGTGAATTACTGAAAGTTAAAGCCATTCACCGTTTGGAATACTCTCAAATGTCGATTGTGAATCCCCAATTTTTTGATCGCGGGAAGCAGTATCGTTTGAAATTGTAGACGAATATATTGTAATAAAAATTAGTTTGAAAATATTTATTTCAGGTTCGACAAATGTTGTTTGTAGTTGTCTAAAATATCGGCCCTGGGAAAACAATTGTTGCTTTCACTCCTGTTCTGTATTCCCATATCGGATTTAAACCGAAAATTTGGTTGATAAATCTCACCATAATTGCGGAATTTTATTTATTTGGCGTAAGCTAATAGTAAATATTAGATTAATAAGGAACAAAAGCAATTGACTAGTGTTGATGTGTAAAGTATGGCTCATCTGATGTTCGTATTTTACTTTTATCAATATTAGTGGGATATATCAGAGCAATGTTCTTGGGGTTTATATATGTAATTGTAGTGTTGGTGTTGAGATCATTTATTGTTGTCAAAATAATGTTGCGTAAGCACAATTGAGATTTCTTTTTTTTAAATTGATTGAAAATTTAAATGCAGATTTCCGTTTAATTTTTACACATTTTTTTCCAATTTATAAATTGATTTTTGCCACATTGGGACGAAAAGGTGAAGAAAAAGACTATATTGAATCTTAGGGGTTTGGCGAAGATGATAATTAGGCTTAAAATACAAAAATATCAAAAAACAATGATTTTACTGAATGAGGATATATTAAGATTTCGCCATATTCCTATCATTTAAACGAGACATTCCAGATATTTTTCCTATTATAACAGTGAATGCGATCCATGAAGTTGGGTATATACATTTCAGGCGGGCCACATTATAACTTGTTTTAAAATACTTTTCAGTATTTTTATATCTTGTTTACATATTTTTTTTTATATTATAACGAGCATATTTTGATGTCAATTAATCTGAAAATGTTGTCACTAAACTTTACAAGATAGCAACTATGTACTTTAATTTTATAAATTTGGTCGGCTACAAGGAATTTTGGTCGGTTTTAGAGAAAATTTTGGTCGGAACAAATTTTTTGCAGTGGCAACACTGTCAGTGAGTAACGCAGCATAATGTTATGTACATATGTATGCAGAATACAGTGTTGTATTGAGTACTGAGTACTAAAAGTTGAATTTGCTAAATGTTGCAGTGCCTTTACGGAAAAATATTATGGCAAATACTGCGGTGTAAAAGAATCATATCTTAATCATTTGATACGTGGTCAAAAGTCGGCTAATTGACCGTAAAGTTGCGGTTGCGTTAACGCTAAGTCAAGAATACTATATTTTAATCGTGCTCTAGTAATTGAGTTTAATTTGTTTATAGTTTCTCTGTTTCATTAACATTTCGATGCCATTTCTCGTTTTTACCAGCTCACATAGACCAATTTAGGTCCCTACAGTGCTTATATGTCCCTCATCGAAACAGACCTGTTTGATATACAATGTTATCAATAGTACGAATATCTGCACCGGAAAGATCTGCCAAACTTCCTAGAAAGGCCGACCCCAGTATATCTAGACGTCATTTACTCAATGCGAGACAGTAGCAAAACAGGTGGTCAATACACTTCTTCTATTTCTAGACGTTATCTACTCAATTGGGGGCAGGAACAGGGATGATCATTGAGAGTAACCAAATGGTACAAAAATCGTCCTAAAAAGGTACTTTTTCGACCCAAAAAGTATCTATTTTAAAAATTGTTTAAATTCTTCTTGAGATCTTGAAATATTGAGATACAAACAAATAATTAAGATCCAGTAATACATTAACAATTTCTTGATAACAAGCTACTAAAAACTTTTAGCAGCATAAAACCTTTGGTTTAAACTAGCCTAAACCTCATTGTTGGAGCAAATTAAGCACACATATAATTGTTAAATATATGAAATGCTTCATTTTAAAATCGAAGCTTTCTTGTGATCAAAGTATAGGTCGCAAATATAAACCGATATTTACGGAAATAGATACAATATATATAATTTTTGATCCCTATTGAAAATGGGCTATATCGGTCCTTGTTTTGATTTAGGCTCTATATAGATGTACCTTCCGATTAGAATTCTTTACTCTTCCGATTAGAATTACATATTTCCTGACGTTGCGTAGCTATGTGGATCCATGTCGAAAGAGCATGTGACGACTTCCATAATTTTTTTGTAAAAGTATATATTATATCGGGCAACGACCTGTTTGATAATAAAAGTATCAAATGTGTCGCGGGAGTATCACGGTACTTTGAGGGTCTGAAAAGTACCAAAAAATGTACTAAAGTATCAATTTTATCATCCCTGCGCAGGAACAAAGCAGATGCAGAATCATTGGAGGCAATACCCAACCTTTTGTTTTTTTCGCTGATCAGGCAGTGTCCCATCAGAACTAAAAGTAACATAAACAGTCCTTTCCTCTCTAGTGCGAGGACATATTTTCACCGTCTTAGGTTATTCTGGTCAGATTTGTCTATCTACCGGTGTCGATTTATTTCCATCTCTCATTGGACTGCCTCTTGCCTAAGCCAAAACTTGCATGTGGACCAATCCAAGTTTTTCTTTTTTTTGTATTCATTTTTATTTACATTTATTTTATACAATATTTGTGCTTGGTTCCTCAGCGCCTTTAAGGCTTTATAGAGGCTATTTGGCAACTAAAACAATATTATAAACTAGCTAACATCTTATGTTGTGAAAATTCAAATATAAAATAAAATATTTGAGAGATTAACAAAGCAAAACTTATATGCAAGTAGAGAGACTTTAAATCAGAAGTGTTTCTAAATTTTGCAAAAGATAATTTTTTAAAGAACGTTTGAAGGTAGAAACAGTAGATATATTTCTCAAATCTGAAGGTAATTTATTATATTCATTTGGTCCAGCAAAGCCAATACGCTGTTTCGTCAGATCTAGACGGCATCGTGAAACTTCAATATGATCTGCTTGTCTAGTATTTCTGCCAGTTACCGTTCTGTTTTTTCTGAATGTAATGGTTGTGGATCCAATGCCCCGTAATGCTTTGAATATATACATGTGTAATTGTTGTTTGTATAATCCTTTAACCGGTAATATATTCGTTGCTTTATATTTATATAAATCAAGTGTTGGATACCTTAAAAGTAGGTTGTAAACTAACTTGAGTGATTTATTCAGGGCGGACTGCAATGACTTTATTGTTTGTTCTGAAACCATATATAATGGGGAGGTACGCCAAATGATTATGTACAAGAGACTGATAAATCACTCCTTAGTTTCAGTACTTAGCTTCTTCTTAAATTTATACAGAATTCCGGTTGCAGCTGAAATTTTTTTCATCAATGTGAGTATCCCACATCAAATTATGATTAAGAGTAACACCTAAATATTTAACACAAGTGGATTCAGCGACTGTTGTACCATCAACATGAATAGACATATCCTGGTTTCCGTTACCAGGTGGCTAGTACTTTACGAATTTTGTCTTTTTCGTATTCAGAACTAATTTAGTGAGACGAGCAAATTCTACTAAAATGGCAGCATCATATTCGATCTGAGTTTGCAGGTTTTGTTCATATTTGTAACTGTAGAAAAGACACACATCATCAGCAAACAAGAATAACTTGCCATTGAATTTAATATGCTTTAGATCATTAATGTAAATTTTGAACAGAAGCGGACCAAGTACACTCCCCTGTGGAACGCCATAATTAACAGGCAACATATCACTTTCCTCCTGGCCAACTTGTACATATTGTTGTCTTTTATGTAAATAATCTTCAAGAAGTGTTAAAGTCTCATCTAATAAGCCAATGTTTTTGAGTTTTTTAGCCAAAATCGTATGATCAACTGGGTCAAACGCTTTAGAAAAATCGAAGAAAACGCCTGCTACTCCTTTAGAACCGGAATCAATGTTATAGCAAATATACTCGATGACATTAACCACAGCTTTTTCCTTTCCAGATCCTTTCCTAAAGCCATATGACTGTTTATACATTATATTATTAACTTGTACATATTTTGACAATTGCTCGTAAATAAGTTTTTCGAAAATCTTGTCGATGATTGATAGAACTGATATAGGTCTAAAATCAGATACATTTTGCGAATTATTTTTTTTCGGTATTCACAAAATGTTGTGAATTTTAAGCACATCGGGATATTTTTTTGTCAGTGATAATTTTATTAAACATTTTAACATGTAGTTCATTTACAATCGGCTTCTTTAGGAACAACATTTTCTTCGAGAATTTGCAATGCCGTCCTTTTCCTAGGATGTTCATCAGCTTAGCCGTTTTCCGGGATATCCCATATAAGGAATATATATATATATGTTAAACTGCTCAGCCTCTCGTTGATAGATCTGCATTAGTCAATGACTGTGAATTTAGGATGTCGGAGTAAATAACTCCAGTGTTGGTCACTATTTTGTGACTAAGCCCCTTGGCAACTTCGCTTATTGCCACTTTTTTCGGCTCGAAAAGAGTACACCATCGGTATATAGTCCACTCCGTCGTTTACAACAGCACTACATTGTGATATCTTCATTTAACTGTAGTTCTTGTACTTTAACCTTAATGCCGCTTTGGTTGCAACTTATGTCGCCACAATATCAGTCGGCATTAGATGGAGTTGCACTTGTTGACTCATTCGCCGTATTCCTTACAGCTCCGATTTTTCATAGGCAGGCAGTTCTCTGAACCTTTGATAATTGGTTGGTATTGGATGGGTCATCAGATATTTCGCCCTTTCAGAAAAGACTAACTCTGTTCCATTTATCCAAGGAGGTTCTACCTGTGGGACCTTATTCTTCATAGTAAAGAGAACCAATCTTGTCTTGTTTGGGTGAACGCCCAAAACGCTGCTTCTGGCCGATATAGCCAATTTGTTCAGAGCCACCTGTAGGAAGTCTCTGAGGACGCTGGGGATGATTTTAAAAACAATGCATTACTTTAGCATTCAAATAAGTATAGGGTGGCGCATTAAGTGTTTTCTTTGTTTTTTGTGGATTATCGTTAAGGGTCGTCGTTATGCGAACAAGCATTAACTATTCAGGTCCTTAATTCGAATATCGAGCAAGATATTCGTGAAGTAGAATCAGAAAATTTGGTTGACAGGATGCGCTACTGCGAAGCCAGTAAAAAGTAAGTTTAAAAAGGACCACCCTTTTTATTATAATATTATAATGAGTGATTATTTGGCAACTTTCTTTTTGGCAACAGTTTTTGGCAGCTCAGCTGCTTTTTACTGTCAAACATGTTAACTTTGGTCTATAATTTAACCATGAATCGACTTACAAACGAACAACGCTTGCAGATTATTACATTTTATTTATATTTATTGAATTTTGAGTTCGGTGAACAGTTTATTCAAGATTTTATACATTTCTCTAAATTTAATGTTTTTTTTAAACAAATCCGAAAGCTCTTAAAAAATCACTCGTTATTTTCCTATGTAAAAATACTTTCTTGACATACTGTATTTTGTATATTACTCTATTCCCACCAACCAACTTGTTCACTCCTAATTGAATACCACCAGCAATACAATATCCTCGACATCATAATCATCATCATCGTCATCGTTATCGTCATTGGGCGGCAGCCGATGAAACATGTAATTGTAATATCGATTGTTGATTGTTAGTTAGTGAGTGAGTGATATTTATTGTTCGTTCAATAAATTAATTTTGCTTTGCTTCTCTTTCAATCAGTCGGTACCCAGTGACGAACGACAACTTCGCAGTTAAAGTCATCGGTGGTGCCCCCTCAGCAGTACTGTTGTTGTGTTTAAATTAAACTGATTTGCTTGTTTATTTACTGTATGTATGTATGTACGTATTTCTGTATGTTGTGGAGTGTGCGTATAGTATTCCCTGCTCTCATTGTTATCGCCCCATAAAATGCAACCCATCATTGCTGAAACTTAAGCACGGGACAGTAAGAGAGAGAGAGAGCAAGAGGAGACGACAGACACAATATTTTTCATGTGGTGTAGGTTAGGAATTTTCAAAAGAACACAACGCAATATGCAATGCAGTGCACTGCAATAGCAATAACAACGAGTACATTCATACATAGGACGAGGAGAAGAAGAACAAGAGTCAGAAAAAGCCAGCAGCAGTCTACCGATCGACCGACAGACCAACCAACAGACCGAACGACCTACCATCCAACTCATCTTGCCATACCAGTTAGTCAAGCAACCAGCCCCTCTTTTGTAACAAGAAGAACAACCACAACCACTACGTACGACGAGGTGGCGACAAACATACTTATGTATGTACATACGTACAACAGCACTACGCTCTGCTCTCGTAACGATGTTTCTGCACGGACGACAGTGAACATATGCAAATACATTAGGATGGGATGAAACAAAAAATGCAGCCACACCAATTTGTTGATGGAAAAGTCTAAGTTATCCGATACATAGAAGAAAGGCATTAAATTAAGAGTTTATGTCAAATCGGTGTAGCTCGCGAGAGACATAACATATAGGCGAAATATTTGGAGAATATTAATAACATAAAAATCTACCCTGCTTAATGTACTCGGAGATGCATTCATGCACTCATTACATTTTTCTGGAGGGAAGCGACCAAGATAAAGTTCACTCATTTTGCAGTACGATTTGTTGTCTTAGTCGTCGTTGTTGTTGTTGTTACTGTCGACAGACAGAAATAAACACCGAAGAACAGAAAAAGATACGTCGTGCATACTCACACGTACTACATTGGATCATATGTATGATTTTGTATGCATATTTGCATGCATACATATATAGATACATACATACATATGTATGTATGAATGTTGCTTCATGTAAATTGCACTTGAGCTGTGTGTAACCATTTCAAAATTGCAAAAAAAACGACAACAACAATGACAGCAGCAGTAGTAAGAGCAGCAACAACGACAACCACAACAACATTCACATGTTCGTCGTACTTGGCACTCGGTGCAGCATGTCACTACCACCACCACCACAGTGCAGCAAATTACAATTACAAGAAGTCAGCAACAACAAATACAAATTAAAGGTACACATTAGTGATGTGAGAAAGCTTCGCGGCCTTTGCTTTGCTAGGTAGAGCAAAACAGCTGGTCGGTCGTGGAGCTGACAGAGCATACACTGAGAAAAATTTTCATTAAATGAGGATGGAGTTCTGTGGTTTTCGCAAGTAACTAGAGCCCGACCGAAGTCGGATTTTAAGGCCGAAGCCGAAGCTGCAGCCGAACTTCGGCTAAATTTACAACCTTCGGCTGAAGCCGTAGTCGAACCCGACTATTTTATACTTGTTAAAGAATCCTTTACTTTGCACCAAAAAATTGTGTTTTTAATCAGTTTATGTCTACTGCTTACGTATTTATTTACTTAGCACATAAAATTAAAAACCTTAATGTTATACGAGGGTTGCTATATATTTCTGGCCTAAGCCTGACATTTTTTAGCATAAACGTTTTGTCAAAGAAAGTACTTTTTTATACATTAAGACCTTGTATACTATTTCCTTAATTCGAATACAGCTTGCCAGCAGCATAAACACCTGCTCTCTAGCAAACTTGAGTAAAAGCACTTTTCTGCCATTATTTGAAAAATTTTTGAAACATCTCGAGTTACAGTATTAAAAAATTTTAATGATTCTTGTACTCAATATCTCATTATTATGTATTCGTACTACTTTTACAAGAATGTTTTCTCTAGTTGGTGAGCTTTTAGGTAAGGAACTGAGTCATGTTTTTCTTTGTCCTTCTTCCTTTGGTGTCCTTCCTTCCTTTTGTGTCCTTTCTCAAATTATTTTTGTAGTATTGTTCTCTTCTGTACACTTTTATGTAGATTTCCATAATTGAATTTTCTTTAAAAAGTCATATATGTAATTCATTTTTTTGTACTTTTTGAACAAAAAATCGGCATTCGGTCAACTTCGGCTGATTTTGTGGCCGAATATTGACCGAATGTCGAGTTTTGGCCGTAGCCGTAGCCGAAGCCGAACATTCGGCCGGCCTCTACAAGCAACCACTTATCTATGTATGTCAAACCAGTAAGGAAGGGCTAAAGTTGGACGGAGTGTTGGACTACATTACTGAGCAGAATAAGTGCACATTTTCATAGCTGTAGTAAACCTAAAACGATCATTACAATCGCATGTGAAACAAATCGTCTAATTAACATTGATATCAAATCGGAAGGAATATATGTATGAATATGGGGAATTTGAAACAATTGACATAATTGAGTCCCAAATCAATGAGCTGAAAAATGCTGTACTGTGTAATTAAGAAGTTGTAGCTAATTTAGCAAATCTACCAACCCCATAAGTTATGAAAGAACATTTCCGTCGGATAAACCGACTAATGTATACCCTAACATTGTGGGTAATATAATATGGTCGAGCGGCTGGGAGATGCAAGATTGTCAGTCTATGAAAACATATCGATACCTCCATTCTAAAACATGCTAAGTCGACTTAGCATAGTTTTTAATTTCTTCATATTCCAAATTATTCTGTCAATATTTGGTGTTTATCCGTCAACCCGATCAAAAGTTATTCACAAAACAGAATAGGTCATTAGATTTTCATTATAAAGGAATTCCACACATATTTAAAAAATCACCAAACTTTGATCGCCTCTCCTGAAAAACTACCATTTTGCACTTAGCATAGTTTAGAACGGAGGTATCGATATATGTAGATGATTGTTGCAGAAGTTATGAGAATGTTGTGTGTGAATGAATCTGATAATTTGTGTGGGGGTAGAAGAAATGGCTGGACGAGTACGCCTAAAAAAAATTCCTTCCTAAAAAAAAATTCCAAACTTTATAATGATCGGATGTAAAATAAAGCTTCTGTAGTACGTTGATACCAAATCGGGAAGAAAATATATATGGAGTGTATACGAGTATCTAAATCTGAAGAGACTTTCTCCAAATTTAACAATTTTCGTTTTTATGTCAAGAAACTCCGCTCTGCCAAATTTTATAGCGATCCGATGTAAAATAAAGCTTCTATAGTACGTTGATGCCAAAATCGAAGGAAAATATTCATGGGGGCTATATCTAAATCTGAACCGATTTCTTTCAACTTTGCTCATATGTAAACTACGGTTTTTATAGCGCTTAGATTAGTCCTGAACGCATTCGATTATAACATTTTCATGGACAGCTGACAGACGGACGGAACGAATCAGCTGGTGACTCTGAGTCGACCCGTATACTTTAAGGTGAGGCTAGCCCCAGTATTTTTATGCGTTACAAACATCTGGCTCAAAACAAACTTAACCTTTAACTGTGAATGTGATGCTAAATTTATTGATTATTTTAATAAAAAATATAGTAATTTATTTCTTAGCAACAAATAAGAACCAAAACAATTTTTATACTACAAATATTTAATAAAATAAAAAAATAAATTTTCACCTTCCAAATTAAAGGTTATAATACCCTATTACAAATCGCGGGGGAGCGTATACCTACAAGTTTCGATTTCTAGAGAAGTTCATTAATGAACTTCTAAAACTATTTTCCCAAAAAAAACGTCACAACTCAAAATATGACATTTCTCTTAAGATCGATTTAAATGATCTATACAAAAAAACTATTTGGCAGAATGGGATGACATAACTTCTGAAGTACGCCAAATATTGCTATCTCCCACAGAGTTGTGACGTTCTTTTTTATATGAGCGATATGTATAAATTCTGCAATATTAAAATGTTCCCTTCGAAAGAAAAAAATATTTTTCTACAACTCACATCTGGAACAGAGTCAAGGTAACTTAACGCCTCATGAACTCCACTGCCCACTGTGTGAAGTACAATAGTAGAGAATAGCTCTACTGACGTAAATTCCTCCTAGGAATAAAAACACAGCACTCAAAGCAAATGTTGGAGAATAGCTCAAAATTACAGCTCAACACAACAAGAATGCATAAACAAACAATGGCAGCATGTCATGTGCAAAAATGAGAGCGAAAACAGAGTAAAATGAAAATCAAACCTAAAATGAGGGAAACTGCAGAGGGCAAATACATATCTGATGTCAAGAGCAGGAGCGACATTAAAAATCGGCTAAAGGCTAAAAAAGGAATGAGAGTGGCGAATAAATATGCCAACAAACAGAAAACATGCATTCTCAAATAGAATGCAACTCACCAATACCATGAATGGAGGGGATGTGCAATAATATCGACAAAAATAGCAAGAAAATATAAAAGCAAAAAAAAAAACGATAACAACTTCCCCCATTTGAGAATTTGTCTATTGGCTCTCTTAATAGAGAAACGACAGCGGCAGAATTAGTATGAAATAAATAAAAGAAAAAAGAACAATTCATCTTCTAGCCTAGAAGTAAGAAAAAATAAAAAGAAAACAATTAAAATGCAATCATCCGTCGACAGCAGCAGCAAAAGCTATTAAATGCTTCTTGTCGTTTTCCCTTTCAACGGCATCCAACCCATAGCCGTAGAGAGAGAGACAGAGTAGATGCTAACAACTAAAACTTCCAAATGTATTCATCACTTTTACAGAAGTGACGGTTGCTGTATTTGCGTGTGTGTCTGTCTGCACTGCGAATTGTTTTCTTGTTGTACATAGGCGTAGCACGGATGAAAAAGACAAACTCATAGATACATTTGCAGATGCCGATATAGATACAATGCAGATACAATATCTATCTACGTAAGCAAAAATTTGCACTGTGGTGTGCAAAAATATAGAACTAATGTGCAAATAGGAATTATTCATGATATAAATAATTCCTAGGCAAACGTAACCGTAACGCATCCCAGATGCGTTTGCAGACACAATGTCGCCTCTGCAAACTCTAAATGTCAGCCTAAAAATCTTCTCACTCTCATACAAACGTATGAGAAATAGACGTTTCGCCCATCTTGTGGGAGAATGTTAAAATTCTCTGGTCTATGTCTATAATTTACATTGTCTTTGGGGTCATAACGAAATCAGGTCATAATGGAAATCAGGGTAAATGATTAGCCAACGAAAACGAAACGTATTTGGAAAGTACCTTTACAATGCATTTGCAAATAAAATCTGTTAAACAATGAATGAGAAGAAAATTATGTGAAACTTTTGAAATGCAATGATAAATACTCGTAAGTAATTAAATATTAAAAGAAGGAAATTAATAGAAAATTAAATTAATTTGTTGCTATATTTGTTGTGAACGTCTGAGTCATACGGCAAATGTTCCATGTTTTGTTGTTCCAACGGGCAACGTTACGGTTACGTTGATATTAAGTTACGGCTTCCCTAACTCAACCTCTACATTAAATCATGCCTCTTTCACGAGCATTTTATTCCTCTTACTCATATGATGAGCATAGGGCCTACTACTACCGTACTTACTAAATACACAAAATTATAAGTTTTTAAATTGATGTTTATTAATTACCTTTAATATCGTTCTAAATTTCATTTCAAATAATACACTCACCTGAAAATAAAGAAAAAAATATAGTAAAAACCAGTAAGGAAACACAAAATTCGGGCCTAGGGTGCAGAAATTCCAGGCATTTTTCAATTTCCGGGAATATTTTTTCTTTATTTCCGGGAATTTCCGAGGATACGGGAATAAAAGAACAGATTGTTTAAAAAAAAAGTACTTGCAGAAATTCAGAAATATTTATTATTTTAAAAATGTTTAACTTTTCTTTTTTTAATATCAGCTGTTTATTAGCCGCCAGTGTTGTATTCTTCGTCGGGAATTCCGAAGAAAATATCCGGGAATCGGGAATTAAAAAATCTACAAAATTTCCGTGAATTTTATTCCGGATTTTCCCGAAGTCCAAACCCAATTCAGGCCTTTACTACATGAAATTTCAGCATATCGGTTAAAAATGCGTTCTCCAGAGCGCCAAGAATAATAATAGAAATTTACCTTTGTAGGGACTATATCTAAATATTAACCAATGTAATTACAAGGAATTTCTTTTCTAATACATCAACCAAAAAATCCATTGAGTTCTACGATTTTTTAAAATAACATTATTTTTGTAGAGAAATTATCAGGGATAAGCGAACACAAGCCAAGTAGTTTGCAGCAATTTTTTTTTAAATATAGCTTGTATGTTAGAGAATTAATAGAAATTTGAAAAATAAAAAAAAATGCGGAAATCGGAAAGTACAAGATCCTGTGACCATTTGAATACAATTGAGTCGATCTATGTAGAATTAGATTTCCTCATTTTTAGTCAAAAATCTGATCGAATATCTGCACTTTAGTTAGTGTCTCTGCTAGCTAAATTATAATTTGTCAAATGCGGGATTAAGCAGCTGTTGCCACTCTTTTGTTCAATACTGTATGTCTCAACAAGAGAGCCACGATAGCCAAAGACAGAGAAAGAGTTGCTTGCGGGAGCCATGCAGATGTGATAACATTTCGGATTGTCGGTTTCCTCTATGTGGTCAAAATTGTTGTTGGCTAGGTATTTGTGTATGTATGTGTATGTGTTAGCAAAGTCTAAACAAATACGCGTTCTTCTCTCCAAAACTTCCCTCCCTTCTTCATAGCTGCTCCTCTTGCACTTTGTGTTGGTTTAGTTTGTTTTTGTTGCTGCTGCTGTTATTTCTTCATCCTCTACTTTGGCATTTTCCAAGTGCGATTTTTCTGTTTCGTTGTTTTATAGCATTCACAGCGGCGAAAGGCATAGCAACTTCATTGTCTATGAGGGAGCAGGGCAACAAAATGCAGTTGCTGTGGTTACTGCTGCTGCTGCAGCAGTCGACGTACATTGTCAAAGTCAAAGTCTCAAGTGTTTTAGAGTCGATTTCGAGGCAATTTCTTTGTGATTTTTTTAATGTTACAACAATTGTGAAAAAAAGCAAAAAAAAAAGATGCTGAAAAACTGCAGAAACATCGTCAGCAGCGGCCGTATTAAAAATTTACTGTACACTGATGAAGATAATGATGATGTACATATTCGTTTCATTGGAGTTGTTTAACTTTCATGATATTGACCCATAATAGTTAAGTAATGCAAACCAGGAATGTGGAATAAGGTAAGAGGCTAGGTTTTATATAAATATGCAAACTTCCAGAAGGAGTTATGTTCAATTGGTGGACGAATTGAGCAGACTTGATTTGTATAATCAGCGACGTCATAATTCTTGATGCTCTAGAGAACGTACTTTTTTGTCCTCCAGAGCATCAAGAATTATAATAATGCCACTAATTTGGGTCTTGCAGCAGGACAACGAACCAGAGCGTACCAGCAAATACCAAATGAGTGGTTTCAGTTGAACAAGATTCAAGTCATGTATTGGCCCCCTAAGTCACTAGACCTGAACCTAATAGGAAATTTTTGTTGTTATGTTAAGAAGGTAGTTTCTTATTGTCAACCAACGAACAATTCCCAAATTTGAGAAGTTGTGGAGGTCAATTCCAGCTGAAAAATGGAAATGGCTGTCGGACTTAATTCTGTCTCACCGTTCTGCGCTTATATGGAATAAAGGACATGCAACCAGATGCTGGTAACTAGAAAATGAATCAAAATGTACATAAACATAAATGTATACCAAAAAAAATTTCTGTACTTTTTAGAGTGAAGAAATCCACACTACTGCTTTTGAACGCCTTTTTTACGATTTTTGAAGAATTCGCCGTGAAATTTTGATAAAAGGAATCAAATGCAAACTTTTTTGTTTACGAAGGTTACTATACATATATATTTCTGGCATAGGCTACGCTAAGTGTTGCCTGGCGCCATCTGTCATTTCCATTGGAAAGTATGACATTTTTGACCAAGCCGTTTTTTCTTGATGTGAGCGAATAATAATGAGTCATTGGGTGTCAAAATAGGGCTGTACGGCGGATGACCCATCAATTCGACGTTTTGGCCGTTCAAAAAGGCGCTGTTTTGAGCCGATGTGTGAGAGCTCGCATCAGCGTTACCGTTTTGCGACTAAAGTGGCATATTTGCCCCTTTTTTTCAGCCGTGCTACTTTAGCGCCCCTTTTATTTTTCGATACTAAATGTGCCCCTTTTCGATTTTTTGTGCCACTTTTTGGCTTTTGTAAAAAAAATCTGCTTTTTATACTCATAACACTTTCGTACTAACGTACGGAAATGCCTCACGCGCTACGTTCTGAATTAGGTTATTTAATGGGATATACGCATATGTTAAAACGATTTACATTTATATTTTGTATGTGTATGCATATGAGAATTTATTTCCACCGTTTAATCTTATTGGTGAAAATTCTGCGAATAGGTCGGCGTCTATGCAACAATACAAATAATTTGATTGATTTCTTAAATGTAACAATATATGTTGAAAATTATTTTTTTCTAATCAGTCGGCGTTTATAAAAAAATCCAATTTGTTTTGCTTGTTGTTTCTTAAATGTAACAAATATATGATACGTATTTTTTATTAGGTTGATGTACATAAACATATAAGTTTTTTTCTAAACAGATTTATTGTGAGATCAAAAAAACTCAATACAAAACACATCTGTCCCAAGCACAGATCGAATTAGAAAGTATAAAAAAGAAGTTACAAAAAGTAACTATAAATAAAGAAATGTATGTGATAAAATATATTTAGTATACATCATAAGAAGTTTTCTATAACATTGTATTTTTTGTTTAGTTTTCGTGTAAATGAATGAATTTTTTAATGTCACCTACTTATTTTGTATGTTAAGCTTTGTTTTTTATTGTTGTTTTCTTTAAATAAAAACCTTAAAATTGATCCCCCTTTTTTAATGATCAGTTGCCCCTTTTTTCGAAAAAATCCCCTTTTTGTGCCCCTTTTTGAAATTTTCCAACGGTAACGCTGGCTCGCATTGTCAAGGTGCACATTTGACATTTCTCAATTTCAGACTAACTCAATTTGAACCATGGAAAGATACACAATCGAGCAACGCGTTATATTTTTTTAAGCCTTTTACGAAAATGGGCGTTCAAATCAAAATGCATTTCGTGCACTTCGTGATGTTTTTTTTGATCAGCATAATCGACCAAATGTGTCCACAATCGGGAGAATTGTGCGCAAATTTCAGCAAACCGGGTCTGTAGGAGATGTGAAAACACGTGTCCAGGCTCGCCCTGTTCGTTTGGTGCGGCTTATGGGTTGGCGACGTCATCGGGCAATACTTCTCAAGAGCTAAAGGATGATATAATTCGGCATATTAACGGCAAAAAACCTCAATTATGCCTCAACGTCATCGAAAATTTGGACCATCGGATGGAGGTGTGCCGCCGTGGTCGCGGCTGTTATTTGGCCGATATTGTGTTCCATACATAATTGAACCATACCAATATTATCATAATAAAAAGAAATGACAATAATTTCCTAAATAACTTGTTTTTTATTAGAAACCAAACATCGGCCTTTAAAATTGAACCACCCTACATCGGCGACATATGAGGCAATGTAGTACTCGTCGAGACCAAAACATTGATGTATCACATGTGCAAATCGAGCTACAAACAAAAAAGTTACGATAAAAGGACGACTTTTGGGCCGATTCCGCGGTCTCTAAAAAAATTAAGCCGGGAGAATATCCTAGTTAGAATCACAAAAATTTGCAGACCAAATAAAAGCAAGCAAACAACATAACAAATGCATGGCTCGGCAAAACAAGGTGAGTCTTCTGACTCACCACAAACTACACTTAGTGCAGTCAAAAACCATAAAGGCTTTTCTGCATAGTGTGGTAATTTTCCATTAGATGGAGCAAAATTTGCTTCTCATTGGACATGGCTGGTGTTTTGTATTAAATTTGGTTAACAATTGTTTTTGGAAGATTTTGAAGAAGTGTGGTTTCACAAAGATTTCTCATTCGCTTGCGTGTTGAAGTCAACCATATAGAGCTCCGTATCTCCCATACAATTGCAGCAGAACTGCTGATAACGAGTGTCACGGCTCAGAAATCATGATCCAGTATGTGTGCTGCCAATTTTTAAGACATATTTATACACCGCCATGTATAAAATACTTGTTTCTATAATAATATAGAAACAAAATGGTCTTGAAGCCGGGAGAATATCCTAGTTAGAATCACAAAAAAAAAAATGTTTTTGCAATTGTCTCTAGGTAAGCTTTAATATTCCGTCACGCATTAGATAACTTTTTTTGGTTACCCGATACGATAAAAACGATTCTGGGCCGATTCCACTGGCTCGGAAAAAATTTTAAAAAATGTTTTTGCAATTGTCTCGAAAAATCCTTAAAATCTTTTTTTTGTGATCCGGTCTAATATATAGGGTGATCTAAGTAGAGATACTTTTTTCAATAGCCTTTTTTTGACAGATCACGTGTGAGTCATGTCATGCTGTCATGTTATTTTTGTTAAGTATTGTTTGGCATTTCATCATGGAAAGACTTACGCCTGAACAACGTTTACAAGTTATTCAGTTTCATTATCAAAATAATCGTTCGCCAATTGCAATTTTCAGTTTGAATTTTCTGTTTCTTTCTTCTTTAAAAAAGTAGGGCACCTCGAAATGGATCACCTATTATATGATTACATTACGGCCACATCAGCTGAATAAAAATATCTCTAGATCTCCCAGATGTCTAATCGGAAGGTACCTTTATATGGGGCCTATATCAAAACATGGACCGATATACCCCATTTTCTCTAGGGATGATTTGAAGCAATGTAAACTATAAATGCTCACATTTCAGCCAAATCGGCTAAAAAAGTGTCATCAAAAAATTCTTCTGCAAAAAGGTAGTTTTTCAGGATAGGCGAACAAAGGTTGTTGAATTTTTTAAATTTGGACTGTGGACTAGGTCGACTTAGTATGCTTTAGAATGGAGGTATCGATGTACTTTATGACATTCAATTTATATTTGGGTTGGGTTTAAGTCAACGATTAATTTTTATATAAAAATCACAATGCTTACAATTACTACAAATCACTCTCCATTTTCATATTTCCCCCCATTATATCAAGTTTTGCTGCCATGAAATTCCTAATCAGAAATATCTCCGGCAGATTTCGATGCTCATTCATACATACAATATTTTCTGTTTTGTTTTCATCGCCTAATTCTTTTTAAATCCCCATGAATAAACATTAGTGTTTACATACATATTTATATCTACTTACATACATATGGCAAAACGAACATAAATAAATCTAGAATCGCATACAAATAGAGCAAGATTCACCAGAAGAGGAGAAATGAATATGCAAGAATGAGAACGTCGTCTTTATACTTTAAGTTAAACAGAAATAAAACAAACAAAAAAAATAAGAGTATTGAGCTAGCCATTCATATGTTTTTGCATGCATAGGCGGCATTAGGGTGGGAGAGAGAGACAGAGAGTAAAAGCAAATAAAACAGCGACATGAATAGTAAAACCTAGCAAAAAAGAGTGAAGATTTTATAAGAGAAGAGAAGTCAAGAAAAACAATGCAACAAAACACAAGATCAACCGAAAGCCAACTGCAGTTGGCGGCAGCATAACAACATGGTCAGCAGCAGTACTGGCAGCAATACTTTGCAGCCATCCTTCCGTCCTCCGGTCCCACCGTCCAAGAAGTGGCCAACAACCGGCCAAGCGGACGAGTGAGTAGCAGCAACCATCCATTTATCGTTAACAACGACGACGACGACAACCGTCGTACTCGTTTAGATTTATTTTATCGCCGTAGTTGCTGTTGTTGTTTTTGTTGCCGTTTGGACTTTTATTTTGCATTGTATGTTTTGTTGTTTCGAACGAATCCGACTCAAGTAAGTCAGTCTGTCTTGTCTCTTCGCGCTCTATCTGTGCCCCACTAACCGGTTCCTGGTTCCTCTTGACAGACATAAGATCGTCTTGCGTTTTTTTCTCGTTAAAGTCCGTCATAGAATGGTTGATGCTGGACGGTGAGTATATCTATTTTAATCCTTCCGTTTGTAACAATTTACTATAATCAAGAGCGCTTAGTCGAAACAGCAGAGGGAAGAATATAAGTTATCATACAGGACAGAGAATAAACAGATACATTCGATGGACAGGAAGGGGGACAAATAGACAAATTACAAAGTGTAGATGGACAAATGTACAGAGCATAAATGAGTGGGAGGATGTCAGACGGTGAATATATTGACAGACAGGCAGATAATTCATGGATACAATGAAAGAACGGAGAAATGGATGTACGAGTTGATAGGACAGTGGACAGATAACGTGCAAAGAAGTACATAGGTATGATGGACTAGATGGATGGACGGATTCCGTATGAATGAACAAAAAGACTTTGGAGCTGGAACGGACAGATTGAGAACCCATGAATGAACAGACATGTACATGCAGATACTCGTATACTGTGGATGGGAGAGACGGACACAGCATACAGAAGAACACGCAGACCATGATTGAAGGATAAGATAAATTGAGAATCGACAGATAGGCAGAGGAATGCAAAAATAGACAGTAATAAAAGGAAGAAAGGACAAAAAAACAGACAATTAATTGAATGCAGGAATAATCTCTGAGTCTACGGATGGACAGTGTGATAGAAGAACATGCCTTAATAGATGGTTTGTAGGTATTACCTAGGCTGTCGATGGTTGGAGGAAAGTTAGCTGAAAGACAACAGAATTGATGCAAAGACATACAGAAGAATAAAAACGGACATTGGAATATCAAACTGAAAGTTCATAGAAGGATTAACAGATAGATTTTGTATTAAAGGCAGAATGTGGAATAACATTCGGATAATCAGGGATGGATGAATGGAAGATAGACTGTGAAAGACCTAACTACAAGTGAGGGAATATGAGCGTGAAAATATTCGACATAAGATGAAACATGCTGTGTACTTAGGTATAAATGATCAGAGAAATAAAAAAAATGTTGCAGACAAACTGAAAATTGTCAGATAGATGTGCAGAGCCAATGGACGGTTAAGCTACTTGTGATTCAAGAATGATTTGGGATAAACGGGCGGACTTGAAAGGAAGAGGGCTAGAATATGGAAGGATGGACAAACGAATAGTGAACCTTAGGACAAAATAGTGAAGTGAATAAATGGAAGGACAAGATATGGATGAACAAACATCAAATGAACTAATGGATACAACGAATTTGTGAATGAAAAGAATTAGGACGGTAGAAAAAGAAATGATCTGTGGATGGAGTATAAAGATGCAGATAATCGAGATGGATGTTCGGACGAGCAGATAGCGAACGGTCCAACAGATAGAAAGGTATTCGAGGATAAACTCACGTATCATCAGCAGAATATGGAATAATATACGAACTAATTGTGAACGGTAGGACAAATAGTGAAGTGGTTAGATGGAAGGAAAGTCAGTGGACTGTGTGAGCAAACCCCAAATGGTCTAACGGACAAACTATGTATGAAAGGATAGACATATCAAATAAATGAATAAATGAATGAAGTCGATAGAAGAAGAAATGCTTCGTGGATGGGCGGATAAAAGTTCAGACAATCGAGATGGATGTCGGACGAACATATACATAGCTTTCGAACGAAATAAAACTCCCTGAATGAAACAACGGGAAGGAAACGGGCGGGTTATCGAAAAGATATTCGAGGATGAATAGATAGATTATCAGCAGAACTTTGGTGAATTATTAAATCGATAAAAGAATAAATGGTCTGTGGGTAGCTGATAATCAGATAAGATAATCGAGATGGATCTTCGAACGCACCGATAGCTTACGAATGTACAAACAGGGGGGATGCGGAGGGATAACCGAACAATTATTGGTTATGCAAGAAGGGTAGACAAGTAGTGAAATGGATGGATAGAAGCACCGACTGATGGACCTCATTTGGAAAAACTGGAGTTGGACGAACGGACATAGCGAACAACCAGTGGGAGGGTGGATAAACGATAAGAGAAGCGATAATCGAAAGCAAGACAAATCAGTGACTGAACCAGCAGGAAGGAAGCGGCAGGATAATAGAAAAATGAAGAAACGGATATCGAAAGTATGGAGATCCTAAAAGGGGGAACTTGAAGATTCTGTATAAATTGAATGAAAAACTAGAGACCATATCTGGTCCATCACAAAAGGTCCATCATAAGAACTTTAATTTTTAATTTCGTCAAAAGTTTGTTGCATCTTTACAACCATTTGATTGACAGACTTAAATTTCATAAAGAATTTTTTATATTAATTCACAACGAAGTGTAATTAAAATTCGTTTTAGTCTCATACTTAACTAGCATAGCTGTGCTCGTTTCCTCTCTTATTTTCTAGCTCACCACCGTCGGCGACCGAACAACCTACCGACCGGCTATCCCAATTGCCAAACTGCTAACCAAGTCAGTGAGCAGCAAAAGTAGCACCAGCAACATCAACAATAAGAACAACAACAACAAGTGAAAAATCCATCTATACGTCCAGTCAGTCAGTGGTGCAAGAGTGGCTTGGTTGACTGACTGACTCTGGCTAAAAAAGTCAGTCGGTGGTCGGCTAAAAATGAAAAGAAAACAAAAGCAAAGAACAACAACAAAAGTAATTTTATTTTCAATTGGATGACTTAGTTGTTGGACAACTTGCAATTCCCCTTCATTGTACGAGTATGTATGTCTGTTCAGCTGCACTTGGTGGTGCTGCAACTTCTTGACGTTGGTATGCTTAGTGGTGGTGCTAGTGGTGCGGTGCTGCTGGTGTTGTTATCCATTTGCTTTTGTTGTGATTTTTTGTCTGTCTGTCCTTATGTTTCTTACATTTTTTTGCTCTTCATTGACTGCAGAACAAAGTGCAAAAGTACGACGACGCGAGTATTTTGAGTAAGAAGAAAAATAAAAAAAGTTGGATAAAATATGCAACTTGACTTTTCTGGGCTGATATCCTTTCAAGGACTTGATAAACTTGATTTTATGTTACAATGGGAAATAATATGAGCCCATGAAGACATAATTTGTCCCCACGTTAATCTTCCTACGGCGGGTGCTAACAATTTTGAACGAGAAGAAAAATTTTAACTTATGATTTCTACATTTGTGTAGTCCAAAAACCAAAAGCCAAAATTCCACACAATGGCGCATTAAAAAGCACGTCTAATCTCCATGTTAAAATCAAAATAAAAATCTTCAAGACATGCGTACCAACACACTTTCACTCCGATCGTGCTAAAATATTCTCATTTGGGAGTCTTTTGTACCCGGAAATAACCCTATTGAATTTGAAGAAAATTGGTTCAGATTTAGATATAGCACCCATATATATGTTTTGTCCATATTGGCCAATTAATTTTAAATTTGGCATAGAACAGTTTCTTGATCCATGGACCAACATTGCACAATTTGAGGAAAATTGGTTCAGGTTTAGATATAGCTCCCATATATCGTTCGTTCCATATCAAATCGAATGATTTATGGAAAAAAATCTGGTCGACATTGCAGATTGTCTTAAAAATTTGTATATGAGTTTAAATATGGAAATGAATCATCTTGTAAAACCAATTTTTTTTTCAGATGTTGCTGAAAAGGTGTATTTTGGAGGCTATGTATTATGCAAACACGTGGACGTAATTTTACAAATTATGGTTCGTACGTAAGGTCTTGACCTTAATTCAATGTTTTTAAATGCATATAACGACCTGTTTCTGTATGATTACGTTTTCGTACGAGTTCATTATCGTGCGACTTGTCGATCTGATGGAAACCCAAATCAGCTGTTTGTCGTCTGTCTATAGACGCGTTTTTAGAATATAACAAATGCAATGTTCACATCTCAGGAATTTATTAATACATATTTTTGTAAAAAAGAACGGGGCTGAACACCATATTTAAATTTTCAGCATTCATTTAAAATATGTATGGGGCTACATAACTATATTTTTAACCGAATTTTAATTTGGTGTCATTGATGTGTCCGTCCAAGCGTTCCGAAAATACAGAACTCGAAACGTACGCCCTATGAGAATATTTTCCTATTTTCTCAGATTGCAGATGCCAAAAAACATCTGGAAAAATTTTTGGAAATTTTTTCGCCAACTATAAACTGTTTTGTTTAGAGCAGAGAATCGATATGCCAATTTATGCCGGGAATAGTGACCCAAAAAAGGTGTTCGGTTTGACATGGAATGACGATATATGTTTCGCCCGATTTTGCCCCTTTAGTCCTATAGAAGCTACCGTTTACATCCAAGTTAGCATGGAAGAGTTTCTTGATCCATGGATTAACATTGCCGAATTGGAAAAAAATCGGTTCAGATTTATTTATATACAGAGACAGAGACGAACCAAATGTAAATTGTGTAAACAAATTGCATTATTTTCCAATCTTACTAGAGTGGTGTAGGGTATGACATAGTCGGCGCCGCCCGACTTTAGACTTTCGTTGCTGGTTTATCGATACTTAAATGTCTGTCTGGTATGTGGAAATATTTTTTTCTATCTCTGCTTAAATACGAAGACGGGTCATATTGGAACACTCTTTCTTTCCTCACAAAGGGCTAAAACTTAGTGAAATATTGTATCCCTAATAATATACATATTACATAGCGATTTTCTGGAAAACGGATCATACATAAAACAATTTTGCATTGTCCTTCTTGTCTGTTTCTCTAGTTTATGTGTACTTAGATAAAAACTATGTGCGAAGGGGCAAGATCGGTAACCGAAACATTTGTGCGCTATGCGAGGTGGAGTTTGGGGTGGTTTAAAATGTCATAACTTCGGATTCCGTTAAGGTATTTTAATGAAATAAAAGCCAATTCAATGGCAGCTTTTAAGTTGAGTGCAAAATAATTTTCAAATAACAATATTATCGACATATATAATAAGTGAAAATTGAGTCAGCACGACCCGCCAATAACCGTAACGGCAGCTCCTTCCTCATTTTAAAGAAATAAAGACCGATGAATTGCACCAAACAGTCAATTTTATTGGATGTAATAGTGATTCGTTATGGGCTTGAGGATTGTCTTCGCTCCAAATACGGCATTTTTTCTTATTGAAGTAGCCATTTAACCAGAAATGAGCTTCATCACTAAATTCAATTCTTTGATTTAAACTTCGAGAACATTTTTAATTTTTTGAAATTAAAATTCCACAATTCGGAAGCGTTGCTCTTGCATTAAACGACACATGATTGTCTGTCAAACCTCGACCTCAACACAGTTTGACATTATCTGTTGGCAAACAATAGTTATCGATATAGAAAGTTCTCATGCAGCTAAAAAACACCCTATATAAGAACATGCATACTTTGAGAAATTTATTTTGCATACAATGTGCTCCATCTCTTGATATTTTTCTTTAGATCATTTGTCATAATGACAACATAAACTGAACAAATCAATATCCGATAACTATAAATTTCGATAAGAAACATTTATCGCATGTCATATCTACGCTAAAGCCTCTGGTAATCTTACAAGAGACTAATCGGTTTACAATAAAAATCCTTTAACACAATATCTGAACCTGAGACAACAATAATCCAGATTAATTATTTACAACCCACAAACCACTACCGTGAATCCCTCACTACCATTTTTCCTTGAAGCACTACACCCCCGCCCGTGACAATATTGACAGTATTTTCTCTCGACTACCTTGACCGATTATCATGTTTTTTTTTCGTTTTTGTTGTCTTTTAGTGCACGTCAACCAGCAGCCAACATTTAACAGAGACGAACGACCATTCATACAGGGACGAACATACGTACGAACAACCAGTACGTACATACGTTCGCCTGCGTCTCCTGCCCACAGTGTTATTTAAGAATTTGTCTGCTTCATTTTGAAAAGAACTCTTTTTTGTTGCTCCCCCTTTTATTGTTGTTGTTTTTGCTGTTGCTTTTACCTACCCCACCATCAATTGTGTTTAATGACGAAAACGAAGTTGTTTTGTTGTTGTCTGTCTGCAACCAGCCCCAATGCATTCCCCGCCCGACCGCACGGTACAGAAGAAAACCTTGTCTTTTAGTCTGTGTGCGTGAGTTATTTTGTTTCTTTTTTTTCTTGTATTTTTTTCATTTGGCTCTATTCTCTCAGAAATGCAGTAGCGTTAGCCTATGTTTGACAGTAACTAACCTAATAGGTGCTTCGGGAGGGGGTGGAAGTTCGTGTGTGTGTGAATATGACATTTTTTTGGGGTTGATCAAAAGGGGCCAAAGCGATGAGTTATTTGCAGAATATATCACAGTTCGCTAATAAACAAAACTCACCTTAAACATGAAGAAGAAGAATTCGCACAGAAACACATGCGTTTGATTTGGGTTTCGTTTGCTCGTATGACCAAGGGAAGTGTCTGGGATTATCACTTTTTCACTTTTTTGTTGTTCACACGTAAATTTCCTAAAATTTACATTGTTTTTTTTCTTAGCCTTTGAATATATCTTCTTCTTTTCTGCTTGTTTCAATCAACTTTTTTCTTCTTCTTCACCGTTGCCACCAGCTGCCTCCACTCATTCGCTCTTTGGTTGAGTATAATGAAATAATGAATTAGTTGTTTTCAGCCGCAAAATTAAATTGCATTTTTATTTTGTGTTGTTTATTTTTTACACCAATATTTTTTCTCATGTATTTCTGATTTTTTTTAGAGCATTTATGTTGTTTTTTCACATCACTCGCGTTCGGCTTCACTCATTCATGCATTTTCACTTTATTTCTTCATACTGCATTTTATTTATTTTTGCTCACTTTGCGGCGGCCGTTTCTTGTTGTTGTTGCTGGCGATATTTGGTTTGTTTCTTTTATTTTGTATGCACATCCACGCTCGCTTTTTGCCGTCAATAATATCGTAGTTGTGTTGTTGTTGTATTTGTTTCCCCGCCGCCACCCGTCGTTCGTTTAACCAACGCTTCGCAAAAAATTGTGCAAATTTTTTATTCATGCATTTATTTTCTTCTTCTTTTTAACTTGTTTTCCATTTATTTATATTTCTTCTGAAATTAGCCCGAAATAGCAGACAAAATGCATGCTTTTTATTTAATTTATCTGAGACATTTTCTTCTTTCCATTCTATTTGTGAGATGTGGTAAATTTGCACTGTTTTAACTTCATTTTCAATTATTTTATTTTTTCAACCCGAAGTTCAGAGAGAGACTAACTAAACTAAATCAAATCACTAAATCTTAACTAAAAACACAAAGTACAATTGCATACGAATGGCAAGAGAAAGGAAAAAGAAGAGAGCTTTGCCTGAAACAGCTTTTTTTGAGAGGACAGTGATGCCACTGCAGCACAAAAGTTGCATTTTGAAAAAATCCCGGTAATGTGATTGCCTTTCTTTACATGATTTGTTTTTGTTTCCATTTGAATTCAGTAAATTAATAAATTCTACATTTCAGTAAGTTGTCTATTTGGTTAAGCAGTAAGAAAATTTTGTTTATAGTATTATCATTTCCAAATCAAAAACAGACTTTTTGAATTGCATTTCAAAAACGAAAGATAATTTCTATAAATTGGCAACTCTAGAGCACAAAGAACTTTTGTAGAAGAGGCTATCTCTTTCTATCATCATTCCCTTTTCTTCGTTGAATTTCATTTATTTTGTTGTGTTTCGCTATACTACTTCGTTAAGTTGAACACAGAGTTGTTAAAAAAGAAGCTACATATTAAGTTGTTGAATAAATCGTACGATTTATATTAAATAGAGTGGCAAAGCTTTAAAATGCACATAAAGTTTTTCTTTTTTATTCAGTCAGAATTTATTTTGGTTTGAGACCATATGTTTCAGTTACTTTCTGTCTATTGCAAAAAAGTAATAGAAACATATACAAAAATTGGTAGAGAGTTTTACTTGTTTGGTAGAATTGACTGCAGTTTCGATAGACACCACTATAGTGTATGGGCCTTATTCATAAAGAGTTAAAGAAGGGTTGAGGAACGCTTTAGAAGTGTTAAAACGTTCTTCACTTCATTAAATTTTTATGAATAAGGGTCATACACTATTGCTACTGAATTCTGAAGATGATAGAGTGGTGTCTATCGAAACTGCAGTTTTTCTTTTTTTATTATTATTTTCCAATTGGTTTTATAATTCTTGAGATGTGAAATTTCGTTAGTATCACGTCTTCTTATTATTTTAAATTTAATTAATTTTATGTTGGACGACAAATCGTACGAATTTATTTATTTATAAGGCTGCTACTAAAATACGAATGAGAACGTGAGTCGTCTGTCAAAAATACGCTCTGCCAACAACAATTGCAGAATTTTAGACAAAATATTTTCGCAAATTTTTATTGAAATATGTACATACTTATTCTTTTATTATACCCTATAACACTTTGTAGTACAGGATATCATAAGTTTGTTTTAAACCAAATGTCTGCAACGCATATTGGAGCTATAATTATCTTACCATGGTGGCGCATAAGTAATTTTATGATTTACAGGCAAATCCCGGTATAACGAACGATATATTGTCAGACCAATTCGTTATACCGAATAATTCGTTATATAAAAAAAAATTGTATGGCATTCGAAAGAACACTCATATCCCACTAAACACTATGTATAAGTTGAAGGTATCTCTTTGCCCATATGTATTTTCACTTTATGTTTTAAAGATAGTATCTTTCAAATGGTGCCTATTGTCTTTCAAATGGTTGCCTGTTCGTTCTCTTTCCAGAGCAGTTAAAATCAGAAAAAAGCGAATGCTGACTTTCAACATAAAATTGAGCAACTTTGTTCCCACGATTACCATAGTTAATTCTGAAAAAAAAAACTAATTAAATCATAACGTTACTTCTCCGTCATCATTTTTACTGATTAACTCAGAATCACTAGCATATTCTATCTGTTCCGACCGCCCGTCTGTTCATCTTACGTTGTAAATTTTCAAGGCAATTTTCCAAGACAATTCGGTGTTTGTAGGAGAAAGAGGCGGTAAAGTGCGAATGAAAAACACAAAACGGATTCCCGGTACGAGAAACTCCACCCATAAATTCCGCCGGCCTCTCTCTCTTACAAACACCGAATTGCCTTGGAAAATTGCCACGTGTGTTGAGGATCAATGTTGAAGTCGTAATTTTACTCCTATCTTGATGAAATTTGACCCAAAGCACTCTTTCACGTCAGGAACGAAGCCTGTAGAATTTGGACAAAATCGGTTCAGATTTAGTTATAGCCCCAAACATTATTTATGGAACACGATTATACTCATGTGTCAGCTTCAGCTGGCTTCACATCCTGTCTACCCAATTTTCCAAGACCATGGTGACGGTTTCTGTCTCCCACGATTGGTTTGCTCGACATTCGCCTTAAGAGTCCGAATCGTTAATGGATTGTTCGCATAATATCGGTCATTCACGATATCCCACAAAAAAGACAGCCAATTGTTATCATGATTCAAAAAAACATTTAATGGACCACCCTGTGTAAGTACCTCCGATTTGATATCAAAGCGCTATAGAAGTCACATTTTTCAACCGACGTGTGTATGTTTCTCGATACAATTGAATATTTGGAACCCATCACAGTGTCGACTTTAAAAAAATCATTTCATATATACATTAGAGCTCATTCCGATTTCCCATCTAATGCCTATAAAAGCTGTATTTTACACTCTATGATTACGTAATTTGACGCACCCAATTTTCTCGCATCTAGAATAAACACTCTAAATGGGTCAAAGTGGGATTTTTTCCGGGACATCAGAATTCGTTTTAGAGGTATGGTTCCTTCGGCAAAGTTTCTTATTTTGATCCCTAGAATACGATTTTCACTGAGCAATGGCGACTTTGTTTGCCTCCCCACAAATCGACCCGGCCTAATATACACTGTATCCAATCATTTTCGAATTCGAGAATGAATTTTCTTGATCAAAATTTGAAGTAAATCGGTTCAGATTCAGATATAGCCCCCATATATACCTATATCCCTGTTTTGCATCTAAGTGCTAAAAATACCAATTTTTAAACAAATCTTTATAAAATTTAACAGATAGCAGTTTTTTAACCTAATTTAACAGGTAACAGTTTTTAATCGATGACGTACCCGAACGGCCAACTCCAATTTATTCCGTCGTTTTTTACCGTACTGAATGCTCTCCACGTCTTCTTAATCTCCACAGCTTCTGCAGAAGTCATTGGACTCAGTTACCAACCACTGGCGTGTCCCGGCAGAACTGATACTAACGTAGATAGTTTTTTTCATTCCAATTGCGATGTAATATTTTGATCTTCTTAGGTCGTATTTTGACCAGATTTGTCAGTGCCATAAGCCATAAATTGTAATGTCGTAGTTTTCCTAGCAGTTTCATTGGCTTTGCAGTTCCCCGAAATATCTCTATGTCCTGGTTCTCATATGACTATGTGTTAAACTGCTATACAATCTTGTTAAGAGATCTGCGGCAGTCGAGAGGTGTTTGTGAATTTAGGGATGTAGTCTCCAGAGATTTAATGGTCGTCTGGCTCTACGAGTAAATGACGTCAGTGTTGGTCACTATGTTGCTACTCAGCTACTTGGCAACTTCCTGCATGTATCTAGAAGTTAAATTCGCAATATGGACACTCAGAGGACTACCAAATAAAATCGATTACGAAAGGTGGAAAAATCGCTGATGCAAGTCTGCGTGGAATCCGTCATACGGCTTCAGTGGGACATCATCATCATCCTCTTCTAACCTAAATCTGATTATGAGAAAATATGTAAATGAATTGAAAATGCATTAAATATGAAAAAAATAAAAATTTCGATTTTTTAAAAGTTCCTTTAAGCTCTCTTCCACATTTTCTAATGTAATGGACTTTCACCGGATGTGCGACTCATTAACTGCATTTACACACAACGAGCGCTAATGCAAAGCAAGAACTACTTAAAACAAATGTTATGAGCCATAACGTACTTAAACAAAGTTAACACAATTCTACGCATTAAAAGAATAAAAAAATAACAAAAGCTAGCGAAAAAGTGACTTTGAAATAAAGTCATGGCAGTAAAGACAGACAAACAGACAGACCGCTCCCCCCATAAAAGAGGGTTTTCCGCACATACAAATTGCAATTAAATTGCAAGTAATTTGTCATTCAACAGAGAATGCATCTAAGCGCAATAGTTGATAGCTCCTAGCTATGCTATGGGTGAAAGTCATTCGTTGCCTTGCCCTCTTGTTCTTGACCAAATAAATCTTACGCATCCTTCTTAACTAACTTTATTTGTGCCATATCACAGGAGATGTCAAAGTGTCCGTTGAGCGTATTTCTTGGTTACCGCAACCCACAACAAAAGGTTATATTCACCAGCTGAAGCAAGGGGGCAACCACCACCGTCACCGATAGATAACATTCGTTTCCATTTTTGCTTTGCGCTGTGGAAATGTTATTTCGCTAAGATTTATAGATTGGCCATAAATTAAAGACGAAGAAGCAAAAAACGTACAAAAAGTTTGCTGGTATGAAGGAAACGGAACTTGCAAGTAGAGCCAGAGAGAGAGAGCACACATCCAGCTATGAATCCCTTCATACATACGTACATATGTACGAGTACTCGTATATGCATACGTTCGTCGTTTACGTTTTCATTAATGTCATGCTTGGGAACTTTTTGTTTTTGCTTTTCTTACCTTGATCGTTTTTAATCAACTATTTAAGCCACTTGTTACCAATAACCCAAGCGTAAAGTTTGTCTAAAAATGACAGCAGCAACAACAACAACAACACCACCACTAACCGCTTGCCAACTAACTATTCAACCAACTAACCGAACGTACCACCTGCTGTGTCATAAAGTGAAAGCTCTCTCTGCCGCAGTTTACTAGGATCCTTGTTTTTTTGCCTTCTGTGGTTTGGTTTAGGTGGAGTACTTCCTATATATGCATTGTTGTCGTGCTGTTTGCTGAATGCCATCCCATGCTGGCTGTAGTATGATGAACAATTTTTACAGGGTCTTGTTGCTGTTACTCCTGTGTACATATTTGCCATTTGCCTGCAATCGTCGTTTGGCACAGTGGGGGAAATTAAACAAGCGCCGTCTTGTTGAAAGTAAACGTTGTCCAGATCACTACCATCCATCCTACCGACCATAAAAAATCATTAATCATCTCTCGATAGCGCAACCCATTCACCGTAACTGTTGATCCAACCTCATTTTCGAAAAGGTAAGGTCCAGTGACCCCGCCGGACCATAAACCGCACCAAACAGTCGCACGTTCAGGATGGAGAGGCTTTTCAACAATAACTCTTGGGTTTCCGAGCCCCAGATGTGACAATTTTGCTTGTTGACGTAGCCACCGAGGTGGAAATGGGCCTCATCAGTCAAGATTATTTTTCGATTTTTCGAATTTTAATAATTTCAATGCGTTGTTGAATCTTGTATCGTTCCATTTTTAGTAATGGCATAGTGTCTACTTGTCAAATGTCAAAGAATAAAAGCTTCAAAAGTGACAGCTACCGAAATACCGGGTGATTCAAAATAACACCTCTTGTTGGAAAACCCTGAGTTATCTACTCCTTATGAGAGGACAAGTTCGTTTATTCTCGTACACTCCTTAGTACAGGGCCAATTGGGTCACTTATTCTATTGTAGAGGTTCAGTTGCGTTATAAATGCCTTAGTTGTCGACAAGTTACGTTATCTACTGCTTAGTAAACGTCCAGTTGGGTTATATACTCATTAGTATGAGGCCATTTTGACTAATCTACTCCTTAGTAGGCGG
Organism: Eudasyphora cyanicolor; assembly: GCA_963930755.1. NCBI lineage: Eukaryota > Metazoa > Arthropoda > Insecta > Diptera > Muscidae > Eudasyphora > Eudasyphora cyanicolor. The sequence goes on along the minus strand of OZ005738.1, from coordinate 5,207,925 downwards.
CTAGTGGTGGATATACTCCATAGTATAGGACCAGTTGTGTTTTTTACTCCTCGATAAACGACAAGTGTGATTATCTACTTCATAGTAGAGGGCCTGTTAGGCTATATATGCCTTAGTTGATGATAAATTGAGTTATTTACTGCTTAATATGGACGAGCTTTTAGTAGACGAGTTGGGTTGTCTATTCACGGTTGCGTTATCTACTGCTATCTTATCTAATCCTTAGAAGACCACTAGTTACGTTATCTACCCCTTAGTAGATGTCCATTTGGGTTATCTGCACACTGCTAGAGCCTAGTTGGGTTATCTACTCCTCAGTAGAGGACCAGTTGGAACTCAATTTCGAAGTTCAACGATTAAGTAGTAAACTTTTAATTAGTTTCAAATATGAAAATATGTCTGCTATTGCAGAGTCAGGTACTGCAGACATTCTTTTAGACCAGTGCATGGATATATACAACGTAGAAATTCACAATATTGCTGGATGCGGTATACCATCATACGACTGTGTCAGATAAATCTAATCCTTATTAGACGGCCAGTTGAGTTCTACTACTTAGTATTCGACAAAGTGGAGTTTCCTACTTCCCAGTAGAGGATAAGTTCTGTTATATAATCCTTAGAAGAGGGTCATTTGGAATATCTATTCCATTGTAGAGGTTCAGTTGGATTATATATGCCTTCGTTGACGAAAAATTGCAATATCTACTGCTTAGTACTCGTAGACGACCAGTTAAGTTATCTACATCTTAGTATGTGACCAGTTGGATTATCTTCTGATAAGTAGTGGGCTACCCACTCCTTAGTAGACGACCAGTTGGGTTATATACTCCTTCGTAGGCGGTCAGTTGGGTTATCTACTCATTACTAGACGACTAGTTGGGTTATCTACTCCTTAGTAGAGGACCAGTTGGAACTCATTTTCAAAATTTCAATGAAAATATGTCTGATATTGCTGAGTCAGGTACTGCAGACTTTCTTTTAGACCAATGCTTGGATATATGGCAATTCACCACATGCAAAGACAAAACCATCTCTTACCTGAAACTACCTGTCACAAAGTGGCAATTCGCCACATCCAATAACAAATACATATATGTTACAATTACTTGTTGTTTTAATATAAAAGGGATAATCTGCGGACCGATATCTGCTCTTAATAGACCTATTACACGTTTGGTTCAATTTTCAGTAAGAAATTATCAAAAATGAATAGAAATATAGAATATACCTCAAAATTTAATTGTATTATAAGAAAACTTTAAGAAAGGACTCATATTAATTTTTTGCTAGGAATATTTTTGTCAATGATACCAACTTAAAATGTCGATGTTTTGTATATCTCTTGACATATGATAAGTATTAATTGTATTTTTTTAGATGTAAGGGGTTGAGAGGTAAGGTCCACAGTTTTGAGACAAATAATGCTCCAAGTGTTTTCTTTATTTAGTTCTTTAGACTGAATCCTATATTCCCAAGCCTTCCGCTTCAAATTATCCTCTAGATAAGTAAGCCCCCTGATGGTCGCAAGAGGTTTACTCATAGGGTCTTCCTGCTGTTACATTTTTAAAGATACCATTTCCTAACAATCTATACGAGTATATATCGATACCTCCATTCCAAGGTATACTAAGTCGAAACAGGTAATTTTTCAGGAGAGGCTATTTACGATTTATAACATTTTTAAATTTATATGGAATTCCTTTATAATTCAAATCGAATAACATATTTTGTTTTGTGAATAACTTTTAATTGGATTGACGGATACGCACCAAAATTGGACTGAATATTATTTGGAATATTTAGAAATTAAAAATGTAATTTTCCTTAAAAAATGTCAGTCGACTTAGCATACTTTGGAATGAAGGTATTGATATATATATATAAAGAAATCAGTTTTGGGACATTTCAAGTCATTTGAGGCATGTCCACTCTCGAAATAATTGATGGAAATTCTCCAAAATTAGCTTAAATTCGGAAATTGCCCCTACTTAGTTGCACTTGTAGGAGCGAGAAGCCCGTACATTTTTTGACATTAAAAAAGAAAACCTTAACCCAGTGTGGCGTATGATAAACATTTTTCACATTGTTCGAATTCCCTGTTACTCATACAACCCATAGTCCATAGTCAGTTACTTAGCAGGAAGCCTCGACCCGGTGTGTTGTTAGCCGCCATCACCCATCATCTGTCAGTAACGAAAACAACAAGTTTTGCAAAGAGAAAAAAAGTGCTGCGACGTGACATTCAAGTAGATTTTCATGTTTCCCCACAAATGCGGCAAATACAATGCAATGGGTGTACGAGTATTTGCCATAGAACTTTCATTGGAATGCATTCGAAATGCAAAAGAAACGAACACAAGGAACCGTACGATTGAGGAGAAAAAAGGAAGCAATACAGCCATCGTTGGTAATTCAATAACGCGATGAACGCGTAGTTTGTATGCTCTCCCCTCTCTTCCTCTAGCAATTGGTTTTCTGTTCATACAAGGAGAAGGCCAGGAAACCCTCCATCTCTCCCCACTCTCTCTATCTCTCTCTGTGGGAGTAAAACACTATCACTATGGTTCTTGGAGGGTGTTGATAGAGTCGCAACTAAATTAGCTTATGTTTCATAATAATAGTACAAGGTCGTTTCAATGTCAATTCAATAGCACTACGCTATTTTACACTATTCTCTATACATTTCAATACACTCCCATACTCTTACACTTTTGATTGTATGTAGGGGGTTAGAGTCTTGTTATTATCACACTGTGCCAGAGCTTAGGTGAGTGCGTGTTAGGGAGTGTGTGTGTGCCAGTATTGCAAATGCTGCCATAATGCAATTTCACGTAGTGATCGTAAATTTTGATATGTTTTTGAGCGAAATCCCTTCTACAATTCTATCGTCGTTGCTTTTTTGCTGTTTTCAACAAAAACTCAAAAATCATAAAATTTGAGGGGAGTTTAAATCCCCCGGGATACTATGACAATAGCAGCTGGATATTGAATTAAAGCAAGTTCGGATAAAAAACTTATAAGAAATTTAAAAATTTAAAAAAAACCAAAACGATTCAAAAAATATGAAAACATTTACTATAGAAATTATGCGAAGGTTGTGTTCTAATGAATCTGCCAATTTGTGTAGAGGGAGACAAGCGGACGGACGGACTTTTCTTAATAGGTCACAAAAAGTATGTAACCCAACTGCCCCCCTTTTCAGTAGAAGAAAACCCGACTGGCCCTATACTAAGGAGTATATAACCCAACTGTTCGTATAGTAAGGACTTGATAACCCAACTGCCCTCTAATAAGGAGTATATAAATCAACTGGCCCTATACTAAGGCTCAACCCTCTACCAAGGAGTAGATAACCAAACTGTTCGTCTACTAAGGAGTAGATAGCCCAACTGTGCGTTAACTAAGGAGTAGACAACCTAAGTAGAGTAGATAACCCAACTGTCCCTCTGTTAGAGAGACAAGCCAACTATTCGTCTACCAAGGAGTAGACAACCAAACTGTCCCTCTAATATGGTGTAGATAAGCCAACTGTTCGTCAACTAAGGAGTAGATAACCCAACTGGCTAAGTAGTAAATAACCCAATTCCTCGTTTGGTGAGGAGTAGATAACCCAAGTGGCCCTATACTAAGTAGTAGATAATCCAATTTCTCGTTTGCTAAGGAGTAGATAACCCAACTGTTCCTCTACTGGTCCTATACGAAGGAGTAGATAAGGCAACTTTTCGTCCACTAAGAAGTAGATATTTGGGTTATCTACTTCTTAGTAATAAAGACTAGATAACCCAACTGACCCTATATTAAGGAGTATATAGCCCAACCCATATTTTACTAAGGAGTAGATAACCGACTCGTAATTTATTAAGGAATAGATAACCCTCCTGTCTGTCTATTGAGGAGTAGATAACCCAACTGTCCCTCTACTAAGGAGTAGATAACCAAACATGCCCTCTAACAAGAAGTACACAACCCAAGTAGCCCTATACTAAGGTGTAGATAACCCAACTGTTCCTCTACTGAGGAGTAGATAGGTTTAGGTTAGGTTTAGGTTAGGGTGGCAGCCGTATTTTTTTACAAGCTCACATAGACCAGTTTAGGTCCCTAGTTTTACCACGGGCTGAAATGCCCCTCATCGAAACCAACCTGTTTGATATATAAATTTATCTATAGTACGAATATCAGTACTGGAAAGATCTGTTAGGCTGCCTAAAAAGGCCGACCCCAGCATGTCCAGTCGTCGTTTACTCAAAGCGGGACAGTCGCAAAGCAAGTGATCAATGCTCTCCACTTCTTCCTCATCTCCACAGCTTGAAAGCCTGATACAGCCTACATAAATTTTCTCCAGCCACGGGATAATGGACTTTAACATTTTCTGCATTTCTGCTGGAGTGATGCCATCTGGTCCAGGTGACTTGAAGGGCTCAAAGCTGTTAATAGCCCAGCTTATTCTGGATCTCTCAGTCAAGAAGCTAGCGACGCTCGCAGTCCACTCGCACTCTTGTTGGTCCTGCTGATCCTCGGGTTCTGTTACAGAGTTCCCCGGGAAATGTGTGTCGAGCAGTACATTGAGCGACTGCTCGCTGTTTTTGGTCCAGTTATTTGCCTCATCCTGTAAATATCCCACTGTACAGGGTGAAGCAGATAATATCTTCCTCAGCCTAGCGGCGTCGGAGACCTTTTCCACTTCACCACAGAAGGTATACCAAGAGCGCCTTTGCGCCTTTCTAAGCTCCTTCTTATAGATCTTGAGTTGCTCTTTATAAGCATCCCAATCATTAGCGACCCCAGTAGATTTAGCCTTATTGAATAGCTTGTTGCAGGTCTTTTTCATAGCCGTTAGCTCAGAAGTCCACCATTGGGGTTTAGTTTTACCCTTGTACCTTGTTTTTGGACAGGCTTCTTCAAGGGATCTATTGAATGATATGGTGATATGATCGACCAGATTATCCAGACCGGCTTTGTCATTCGGTTCGTACAGAAGTTTAGAGTTGAGTACTTTCTTGAAATTCTTCTCATACAGATGTCACTTTGTCTTCCTTACATTTCTGTGGACGGCGGGTTTAGGCGCTTTTTCCGCGAGTTTGAACTCAATATAATGGTGATCTGAGAATGAGTGGTCGTCCAGTACATTCCACCCAATAATTTTGTCTGACAGCCGGTCAGTAGCAAACGTTACGTCGAGTACTTCTTGTCTGTCTTTAATTGTGAAGGTCGGTTTATTACCTATGTTACAAATACTAAGGTTGGTAGTTAGAATAAAGTCAAGAAGCGAATCACCCCTATTGTTTATATCCGTACTAGCCCAGATAGTATGATGAGCGTTCGTGTCTGGTCAGACGTTGCTTCTTCTACTACTTCCCTGAATAGAGCAGTCGGTACTACAGATTCATAAGGCAAGTAGCTAGAGACCACCCAATATATGCGATTACCGATCTCCAGGCTAGCAGCTGTTTGGTCTTTACCACTTAAATTAGTCAGGAGAAAGATACTTAGATCTTTCCTGGCCAAAATGCAGGTTCTTGGAGTGCCTTCACAGTTGGCCACAAGCAGTTTAAAGTTGGGTGTCCTAATACCACACACCCTTCCTCCCACTACGTAGGGCTCCTGTATCAGGACGATGTCTACTGCGCCTGTGGACAGGCGCAGCAATAGAGCCGCTGAGGCTGCTTTAGCGTGATGGAGGTTAATCTGTAGAATTCTTACCATCATTGGTAATTGACAGATTAACATCCACCCCGACAAGGGTGTTATCGAACTCTTCGTCCGTATCGTCGAGAAGCATGTCCCCGCCAGATGCGTCAAAGAGTCCGGAGACTCCCCTCAGCCTCTCTGTGTCCGAAGTAGAGCTTTTGTCCTCAGAGAAGGACGTTACAGATCTTCTGTTAGAGTTGGAGTCACCAGAAATAATAGGCGTGGGTACCTCCGCACTTCCAGAAAGTGCCACGGTGGACGACTCACCTTCAGCAGTGGGAGCTATATCCTGCAGCATCGCTAGATGCGATTACAAATATTGTTCCCTTCTATACAAATTCCAATTCCATGTACGAATTCCAATTGAAATTTCGATAACAAATACTCTCGATATGTTCAGGGGAAATTTCCTCAAATTTCTAAATTTTCCCAATTCAATGACCATTTGCGTTATATTCTCATATGCACATTCGTTTTTGCCCATTTGTTACATTCTATCAAATTTATCTTGAATTTTTGCTTTGGATTTTATGGAAAATTGGACATTTGTTCTCCCCTCAATATACTTATAGTATTCCTCGAATTCGTTCTAACGTTATCAATAGATGTCCTTTGCTTTGGTCTTACTGCCGTTTAACAAAATCCAAATTATGTTGGGTCAAGGATTTGTTTGTCATTCAGCTATACTTACGAGTAGCGTTGCATAACATTTTACACTCTCCTCCTTTGAGGAACATTAAGACATTCTGTTGGATTGGTCTTCTTGATGGTGGCCATTCAAGATGCAACTCCTTTGAAGACTCTCCCCTTATTTCCAATTGGATGTATATATGTTTTTGTTGCTGTTGTGATTTGCTAAAGTGTAAATGTATAGAGGGGGATTATGTTATCCTTCTTATTTTTTATATATTTTTTGTTAAAAGGATATCCATAAACATGCATATACATGATTTCATTAAACTCGATTTGATTTCCTTTAAGGATTTCACAAAAAGGAGGGAAACAGTAGTACAAGGAGATTGTAGAAAAAAATTGTTATTGTTCTGTTAACTGAAAACCTTGTTTATATAGGGAGAGAACCATAATAAAGAATAACTATGAAATTTGTGAATAATTTTGTTATCAAAATTCTAAAAAATTTCGTTGAAATGGCGTTTCTTTAGACAATTACAGTAAAATTCCGTATTAACGTATTAAATTGCATTTTGCCAGAAAATTTTGCTATAATAAAATTTTTTAACAAAATTTCGTTTTCTAGAAAATTTTATAAAAGTTGCTTAATTACTTTAAAATTGCAAATTTCTAGAAAATGTTGTTGAAATTGCATTTTTGAAATTTCATTTTTTTACAAAATTGCGTTAAACTTGAATTTTCTAGACAAATCTTAAAATTGCATTTCTCTAGATAATTAAGTCGAAATTAATTTTTTCTACAAAATTGCATTTTTCGAGCAAGTTTTAAATTTATTAGAAATATGCTATTTTGTCGAAATTTTCTAGAAAAATTTAATTTTGACAAACTTTTCTAGAAAAATGTAATTTTGACGCAATTTCGACAGAGTTTTCTAGAAAAATGAATTTTCGGTGTCAATTTATAAGAAAACGAAACTTTTAAAAAAAAATTACGAAATTTTCTATAAAATTGAGAATTTTATCAATTGTTTAATGGAAATGCATTTTATTTTTTTTTAATAAATTCCATTTTTATAAAATTTTTTATAAAAAAGCAATTTTCTAAAAAATATAATTTTTATAATAATGCAATTTACTTTAAAAATTTAATATCTACTAAATTTACAATAATTATGAAATTTTGATGAAATATGCAAGTAAATTTCAATTTACAAAATACATATATAATTTCTTACATTTTTAAGGAAATTTCAATAAAATATAATTTGGACGAAATCTAATCTTGAGGGAAACCTCCCAACCACAAAAAAAGAAACAATAATTTGGGATTGTGCAGTGTTGGAACATTTGAAAGGCAATTGGCCATAAAGATTTGCTATAAAACTTGACAACAGAAACTTAAATTTCATTTCAAATCCTGCAATGCAATTTTCTTCTCAACTCCCCTGGTTAGTTGTGCAGTTTTTCTTATTTATTTTTAAATAATGTTCATACAACAGTTTGAATTAAAATTTTAAATTATTTAAACGGTTGTCATCGCTATCAAGGATAACAGGATCCTGGAGTTCTTAAGAGAAAACAAAAAGTTTTTTTTCTAGCTAACGAAATAAATGAAATGAAGACATTGCGGAAAATGCTTGTCAATCTGCAATGCAGCAAGGTCATCTGACTAAGGGAATTTTCAATAGCGTTCTGCTATGACTGAGAGAGGGATTATTTGTTTTGTTCTATTTATATGTATGTATATCCAGAGTATCCTTCATTTGGTGTCAGCATCAATGAAACTCTGTTTGCAATTGCCAACAAGTCCAATGACAAAAATGTCAATTCTAACTAACCATTTCCCCAATTACCCAGACTAAAATGAAGACCATGAGGAGTTGTTACATTAGTGTTAAGTGGTGGCGGCGACACTAGTGCCAGTTGCGGTGTGGGGTGTGGTGTTTACATGGTAATGGGTTACCCAACGACATTTGCGCTTAATTTACTTCAAATCCAACATCAAGTTAGCGTTATTGTCAACTAATTACAAAACTACAAAGCATTCTCGAACATTCAGGGATAATGGCATGCATTTCTTGCTCACAATCACAATCACTCTCTCTCACTCACTATCTTTCTCCTTTGTCAGATGCAGTCATTAGGAGGAGCAGCTATAAAGGAGAATATACAAAAAAATGTCAACCCTCCTTAAATGTACTCGTCTTAACTTTGGTTTTATGATATAAAACACAAACGTTGGCAATAACTGCTTGGAAATAATTGCTACTTTTAATTAGTTAAATATTCTCCCAAAAGGAACTGCATTCACTGGTGGGATATTGACTAAGTTTGGTTTATCATAAAAAGTTTGGTTTATTAAACTGATTTTAAACATTTTCTATAAGAAAACATTTCTAGAAGAAAAGTCATCAACGATGAACTTTTCTATAAGAAATGTCATCAACGATGAACTTTTCTATAAGAAATGTCATCAACAATGAACTATTCTTTAAGAAAATTCCTCAACGATGAACTTTTCTATAAGAAAAGTCATCAACGATGAACATTTCTATAAGAAAAGTCATCAACGATGAACTTTTCTATAAGAAAAGTCATCAACGATGAACTTTTCTATAAGAAAAGTCATCAACGATGAACTTTTCTATAAGAAAAGTCATCAACGATGAACTTTTCTATAAGAAAAGTCATCAACGATGAACTTTTCTATAAGAAAAGTCATCAACGATGAACTTTTCTAGTCATCAACGATGAACTATTCTATAAGAAAAGTCATCAACGATGAACTTTTCTATAAGAAAAGTCATCAACGATGAACTTTTCTATAAGAAAAGTCATCAACGATGAACTTTTCTAGAAGAAAAGTCATCAACGATGAACTTTTCTAGAAGAAAAGTCATCAACGATGAACTTTTCTAGAAGAAAAGTCATCAACGATGAACTTTTCTAGAAGAAAAGTCATCAACGATGAACATTTCTAGAAGAAAAGTCATCAACGATGAACTTTTCTAGAAGAAAAGTCATCAACGATGGACTTTTCTAGAAGAAAAGTCATCAACGATGAACTTTTCTATCAGAGAAGTCATCAACGATGAACTTTTCTTTAAGAAAAGTCATCAACGATGAACTTTTCTTTAAGAAAAGTCATCAACGATGAACTTTTCTTTAAGAAAAGTCATCAACGATGACATTTGCTATGAGAAAAGTCATCAACGATAAACTTTTCTATAAGAAAAGTCATCAACGAAATTGTCTATAAGAAAAGTCATCAACGATGAACTTGTCTATAAGAAAAGTCATCAACGATGAACTTTTCTATACGAAAAGTCATCAACGATGAACTTTTCTATAAGCTCTATACGAAAAGTCATCAACGATGAACTTTTCTATAAGAAAAGTCATCAACGATGAACTTTTCTATACGAAAAGTCATCAACGATGAACTTTTCTATACGAAAAGTCATCAACGATGAACTTTTCTATACGAAAAGCCATCAACGATCAACTTTTCTATAAGAAAAGGCATCAACGATGAACTTTTCTAGAAGAAAAGTCATCAACGATGAACTTTTCTAGAAGAAAAGTCATCAACGATGAACTTTTCTAGAAGAAAAGTCACCAACGATGACATTTGCTATGAGAAAAGTCATCAACGATGAGATTTTCTATGAGAAAAGTCATCAACGATGAACTTTTCTATGAGAAAAGTCATCAACGATAAACTTTTCTATGAGAAAATTAGTGTAGTTTAGCATATAGTCAGCTTTCGCTCGACTTTAGCCTTTAATTACTTCATTTTTGTTTCTTTATTTAATTTTCTTAATATTCCTAAATTGGTAAATTGGCTGCATCATGAGTACAGCCGACAATCAAAGGTTATTACTGAAATTCGAAGAAGGCATTAAGTCTTGCAATGTCTTCAAACATTCATGTATATTTATGACAATCCCTAAAAACTTCTAAATTCGGGCCCCATAATTTTGGCTAAGATCTTCCGATTTGAGTCTCATAGAAAAGTTCATCGTTGATGGCTTTTCTCATAGAAAAATGCATCGTTTATGACTTTTCTTATAGAAAAGTTCATCGTTGATGACTTTTCTCATAAAAAAAGTTCATCGTTGATGACTTTTCTCATAAAAAAAGTTCATCGTTGATGACTTTTCTCATCGAAAAGTTCATCGTTGATGACTTTTCTCATCGAAAAGCTCATCGTTGATGACTTTTCTCATGAGAAAGTTCATCGTTTATGACTTTTCTCACGAGAAAGTTCATCGTTTAAGGCTTTTTTCATAGAAAAGTTCACCGTTCATGTGGTGTGTGGCACAAACAGGTGTATGTTATTATATAGTCGGGTTCACCCTTTTTTAGCCTTTATTACTTGTTTTTATTTACTGAAACCATATTTTGTTGAGTTTATCCCTTGGGTTCTCCAATTCAAACTCACCTTCGTTGAAATCCAATAATAGTCTTTAGTTTTGACATACAATGTAAATTATCGTGGTGCTGGAACAGTGTGATTTATTGTGCAGTTTGAATCCATATTGCTGTCAATATCCAACTCTTCATGGGAGGGTAGTACTATCAGTCGACAGGCCTAAATATAGCAAAGATATAAAATACAAAGTTAGTAAATTTCATTTCCACATCATTCTAAAAGACTATCTGCAGAATAGGGGGAGTTTTTATACCTATAAATTCTAAGGCTTGGAACATCATTAATCACTAACTGTCTGGGTTGTATTAAAGAAATGCTAATTTGGAGATAAGTTTCTGGAAAACTTTAAAAAAATGTCCAAACTAATTGTTTTATAATGAGGAACACATTTGATTTTATGGAATATAAATATAGTGCTGGAAGCTACAGACCCTCATTAGGCCCTGCCAGTCGTTTTTTTAAGTACATCAGTTTGCCATCTGTAGCTACTTCTTCCAAAAAATGTCGCTAAAATATTTTATATTTCTAATCGGTGCAATTATTTTGCTGAGTGCAGCGGAATTAAAGGCTGATGAGGTTAATTCTTTGGCATTGACCGCCGTATTGGGTAATAAGGAATACTTTGTGGGTGTGGCAGAAAAGGTATGTTATCAATTACGGAGAGGAGAAGTGCTTTATAAACGAAATATACAATCTGTATTTTAAAAATCTATAAAAAATATAAGAGCTATAAGTCCAAAATATAATCTATTTAATTATCAATAAATTTTGTGTCCATATTAATTAATACCAAAATATAATTAGTTATTTTTAAAAACATACGCGAGAGTGAAAATTCTATTAAACTATGGAATAATATTATGAAATTGTATAAATAATTGTTTATTTGAAAAAATTAATTTTATATTAAAATTTTCGGATCAATGTATATTTTTTTGTTTAATAACTTATTTAATTGTAATGAATAAGTCAGTTGAACAATCTCATTAATAAATAATACAATTTAATATTTCTTACAGGTTCAAAATTAACTGACCTCACAAATTTCTTAATGAATTATTTATTAAATAATTTCTTTATTTACATTTAATTAGGCAAATTGGTATTATGCCAATGAAGTTTGTGCTCTCCGTAATATGGTTTTGACTGCAATTGAATCGGAGGCGGAATATAAAAAATTAAGTGACTTTTTATATAACAATTGTAAGTATAAAACAAGATTAAGATAATTAATTTACTGATTCAATTTCAAAAATTTTAATTGGCTAGCCAAACAACGAAATATTGCTCAGGGACCCCATAAAGTGTATGGGGAATTCCACGACAAACCGACGGGTTAAAAAAAAAATCCGTTTTGATATTTCCCATTTTTTTATATTTTTAAGTACGCCTGAAGAAACGCTTTGTGGAATTTTTGATATTTTTCCGATAACTCGTTCAGATGTTATCGATATTTAAAAAAAATCCTTAATATATCATTCTGTGTATTGGGATTTTTGTCATAACTTCTTAAGTTGTTGACCGATTTGAAAATTCTTTTTTTGAAATGTTAGTTAGTATTTTTCGGTCTTTGTTTTTAAAAATATAATTTTTTTTTCTGTGCTGTTTTTAAGTTTTGAAATGTAAATGTAATTTTTTTCTGTTCGTATTCTCCGATTTTCGCTTTGGATGGAAGTGGGCCTAAAATTATTTATATTTGTTTTAACTAACTACAAACTTGGTTTGTAGTCTGGAATAATAATTTCAGTTGTAGTGTAAACTATTAATATTTAATTGATTTTTTTATTTTTTGTAACTTTCAGCTAAATTGAATGCACAATTTTGGATTTCTGGTTCCGATTTGGCTCAAGCAAATCAATTCACATGGTTAGCAACGGGCAAAGATATCGACTACACCAAATGGGCCAGTTCACAACCCACAGGAAGTGGTTGTCTTGTGACCGACGTAAGCTTCAACTGGATTGTAGGCACATGTGCCGATGAACATTATTTCATTTGCTCCCGGCCTGCGGTTCCCTATTGCAGTTCCAAAGGCAGCTGCATCTATCCTAACAATTTGTTTTAAGAAATATAAAATTCAATAAAAACACACCCTGTTATGAAAGAACATTTTCAAAAAATATCACAAAAAAAGTTGAAATAAATTACAAATTGGTTTTTGTAATGTTTGCATTTAAAATTGGAATGAACAAAATTTCAGTCATCCAGCTCAATTATTGTAGATTGTAGCGTGATAACAACAGACGGACATCTTAGAATTTTAGGACAATTAAGAATATATATGTAGGGTTATTAGACAGATCTGGCCAAGATTCGCGACCTAAGAAGTTCAAAATATATTCTCGCACTAGAGAGGAAAAAAACTGCCTAAGTTCTGTAGGAGAGAGAGGCAGGTGGAAAGAGCTATCTGCCTCTCTCTACAAACTTTGACACTTGCTTGGAAAAAATTGCCTCGTTTGAATCGGGACTAATTTAGTATCAGTTCCGACGGGTCATTGCCCGATCGGCGAATATGCCAGATGGTTGGGGATTGATTCCAATGACTTCTGCAGAAGCTGTGGAGATGAGGAAGTATCGGAGAGCATTGAGCACGGAATCTTTGCTATCCTGCACTGAGTAAACGACGTCTGGATATACTGGGTCTGACAGATCTTTTCGGTACTGATATTCGGTATATTGATAACTTTTCATATCAAAAAGGTTGGTTGCTGAGAGGGGCATCTAAGCCTGTGGTAGATCTAAGGACTGCAGTTGGTTTATGTGAGCTGGTAACTCCGGCTGCCGCCCTACCCTAAGGAATACTTTATGAAGTCCCTGATCAATATTTCGAGGTGTTACAAACGGAGTGACAACATCCTATTGTGGAGGGTATAAAAATGAAGGGTATATTGCTTCTTAATCGTCGTAAAATTTTAAAAGGATCTAGCCCTGCCCAAGATATATTAGAGTTCAGGTCGTAGGGAACAGAAATATATGCTTAGTGACTCATATTTTTCATTAAAATGTTCTCTTCAAATTTCGCATCCTAATGCCATTCCATAATACATATAACGGGTGATCCAAGTAGAGATACTTTTTTCAATAGCCTTTTTTTGACAGATCACGTGTGAGTCGTGTCATGCTGCCGAACGAGTCATCGAAAATTGGACTCAACGGATGGATAATCTTCAAAAAATAAATGCCAAAGAATGTTCTTTCAAATGATAATAAACTTCCCCATTCAATTTGAATTTTCTGTGTTTTTTTTCTTTAAAAAAGTAGGGAACCTCGAAATGGATCACCCTATATATTAAATTTTTTGACGATGATTTTTTAGGAATAACGACAGAAAGTAAAGACAAATATTTGGTCGTCTAAGCTTTATTCTCAGACAGAAACATCTGATTTCCGTCTCAATTTCGTCGTCGTTGTTTCCCAGCAAACATAGTTGGCAAATATTCAAAAAACTGACAGGAACTTATATCCGAGGACGCGCGTTCTGACTACATTTTAAGATAGACGACCTTAAAATTAGAAGCGTGGGACATGTAATGGATATTTTGCTTAGTTATCTGTTTAAAGGTCATTAAAGTTTGAAATAATCGTAAAAAAAAAATATTTTATAAAAGGGGATATACAGAAAAAATAATTTATTTCGATACCTACCTTAGCTATCGAATTATCGATATTGAAAAATCTCATTTGAAAGAATAGAAGCGAAAAATTAGGTACAATTTGTCGATAACTTTCGAGTTATCGTAATGTCAAAAGCGGATTACGATGACAGAAGTGTTCCCATGTGGCAGGCCTTGGGCCGGGGTTAAAGATATCTCTCCTCTGGGGGCATGTAAACGATATTTCGCTTAGTGATCGGGTTATTGGACATTAAAATTTGAAAAAATCTTAAAAATATATATTTTTTTGTAAAATGAGGATATACGGAAACAAATAAAATAATATTTTTCCATAAGCTTTTTAGCTTTAATTGAAAAATCATTTTTTATTTTTTTATTGAGATCAAAATTTGAATGAATAAAAGCCAAAAAAAATGAAAATTGGGTACCATTTTTCGATAACTTTCGAGTTATGGAAATGTACAAAGCGGACCTCGAGCACAGAAGTGTTTCTGTGTGGCAGGCCTTGGGCCGGGGTTCAAGTTATTCTCCTCTGGGGGCATGTAATCGATATTCCGCTAAATTGTCGGACATTCAAGTTTGAAAAAATCTTAAAAAATAGTAATTTTTTGTAAAATGAGGATATGCGGCAACAAATAAAAAAAATTCGGTAACTACCTTTGTTATAAAATTATCGAAATTGAAAAATCAATTATTTTACTTTTTTTATTTTATTGATCTTATTTGGATGATAGGCGAAAAATTAGGTAAAATTTCCAAAGAAAAAGGTCCAATGCGGACTACGAGGTTAGAAGTGTTCCTGTGTGGCAGGCCTTGGGCCTGGGTTAAAGATATTCTCCTCTGGGGCATGTAATCGATATTTTGCTTAGTTGTCGGACTTTAAAGTTTAAAAAAATCATAAACAAATTTAATTTTCTTGTAAAATAAAACAAGTTTTTCGTCAACTACCTTTGAGGACAGAAGTGTTCTTGTGTGGCAGGCCTTGGGTCGGGGTTCAAGATATTCTCCTCTGGGATATGTATGTCCGGATGCAGCTAGGGGGACCAAAGTGTCTTTGCTTGGAATCAAAGTTATCGATTACAAAGGCAGATGTTGATAACTACAAATTTATCGTTTTTTTGCCTTTTCCTCTAATTATCCCCTCACCTTAGAGAGGAGGGTATATATCATTTGCTACGAACCAAAAGTGTAACACATCGAAGGAGTGACCTAAGACCCTCAGTATGTTCGGCGGATATCCGTTTTGGGTAATTTTAAGTCGAATGAGCAATGTCCGCCCGCCTGTCTGTCAGCTGGCTGGTGCGCACGATAACTCTCGAAAGGAGTAACCGATTGACTTCAAATATGGTATGTGGCAATATTTTCTTCTATCTCTGGCTAAGTTCGGAGATGGGCCATATTGGTCCACTCCTTCCAGTACCTCCCCCACAAAGGGTTAACATTTAGTGAAATATTGATAATTTAATAACTTCTACACTACTTATTTGAATCATCTGAAATTATATACATAGTATTAGTTTATTAGTCACTATTACCTCGAGAAAAATGGGCGAAGTTTCCACGCCCCTTTTGGTACCTTCCACACAAATGGACAATTTTGAACCAAAAGTTCATAGCTTATAACTTTATTGCCAGTGCATTTAAAGACTTGAAATTTTGTACAGTGTAATGGTTTAAACCCACACAAATGGACCATTTAGCACCAAAAGTTACCAGCTTATAACTTTAATACCAGTGCATACAAATACCCCTTTTGGTACTTCCCACACAAATGGACCATTTTACACCGAAAGTTAACAGCTTATAACTTTAATACTAGTACATACTTTAAAGTTATTAAATGCAATTTAAAGTGGTTATAATTTAAATAAAACAAAAAAATAATTAAATTTACTAATATTTGTTTGAGACTCAAGCTGAGCGGATTCATTAGTCGGTTTACCCGACTGAACTTTCTTACTTGTTTTTGATTTTGCTCACCCGATTGACTTCTAGATGCCTGAGAAACCACAAATAGCAACCGATGGGGTCGAAATTTACGTGATTGAGATAAAATGGAAATTTTCCACGGCTAAAGTGTTTGTGCTATTAATCAATGTTATCAAGATCGGGTTCTACGGATTTACAGAATAAATGTTAATTTGAACGATAAGTTGAACTAAATGAAGAGGCAATTCCAAGCTAATTGCTTTATAATTAGGATTGGATAGACACACCTTTTGAGCTATCTTTATATATATGGCGTTTTGGTAATGTAGACCTCAGTTTTGCAAAAGAAAAATGTCGTCAACACTGAAAGTTCTAACGCTGTTGGGTATAATTGTTTTGCTTAATGGTGCCCTAAAGGCTGATGATAGTGGAGTTGAGGGGGTTGATGGGGATGATTATGCCGATTATGAGGCTCCTCCCATCATTTCTCCACGTTCCTATGGTCTAAACGTTGAATTGGGCGGAAAACAATATTATGTGGGTTCATACCAAAAGGTAAGACATACTCGGAGCCGCCGGAGAAGTATTATTTAATAATTAATCATGTATTTTTTATTTTGATTTAGGTAAATTGGTATCGTGCTGCTCAAATTTGTGCCCTGCGCAATATGGCTTTGACTGCCATTGAATCGGCCACAGAATATAATAATTTACTCTTTTATTTAATTGCCAATTGTAAGTATATTTCTAAACAAAAATGTATCATAGAGCATTTTATCCTCCCTTTTATTGGTTATTAATCAATGGTTTTAATTTGAACCGGAAGAAGAATACTTTTTTTCATAATTTCCATTTTTTTTAAGCAATGGAAAAAGAGCAATTTTGGACGTCCGGTAACGATTTGGCTTTAACAGGACGACATGTTTGGTTGGCAACGGGTCAAAAATTCAACTATACCAAATGGGTGAGTGCCACAGCCCCAACAACTGTCAGTCCTGGCTGTGTTCTAGCTGATGCCACCTTCCAGTGGGATACAGCAAGTTGTGACGATAAACATTATTTTATTTGTTCCCGATCGACCATGCCCTATTGCGGTGCAAATGGTCGTTGCATTTACGCTTACAATTATTAGTATAGAAATGAGAATAAATT
The DNA here is from genome assembly GCA_963930755.1 of Eudasyphora cyanicolor. Lineage (NCBI taxonomy): Eukaryota > Metazoa > Arthropoda > Insecta > Diptera > Muscidae > Eudasyphora > Eudasyphora cyanicolor. The sequence continues at coordinate 5,190,472 of OZ005738.1, read as the reverse complement.
TCAATAAAATTCCGCTATAAAATAGAACATTTGAAAAACATAAATCTGTGGAGTTGATGGAAATCATTTCGGGATTAATAAAAGCTATTTCGAAAAGGAATATTCCAATGGGGTCTGCAGCTAAATGCAGATCGAAAGATAAAAAATAGAAAATTGTCAAAAAAGATTATATGTTAAAATCGTTATTTTGATCCTGTATTTCTAATTCTCGGAAGGTCCTTTGCGACCTTTTATTGTAGAATGACTAAAAAAGTTATAGAAAATTTGTGGGCAAAATTGTCCCTTTGTGTGGCAGGTATAAAAAGGGGCGTGACAACTTGTCCCAATGTTCTCAAGGTGATAGCGACGTATAAACTATTATAGGCAGTATCGAAGATATAAGATAATCAATATTTCTCTAAATTTAACCCTTTGTGAGGTAGGTACTAGAAGGTGTGGACCAATGTAGTTCATCTTCGAACTTAGGCAGAAACAGTAAAAAATAGTATCACATACCAAATTTTAAGTCAATCCGTTACCCCCTTTCAAGAGTTATAGCTCGTTCCAGCGAGATGGATGGACATTGCCCAAATGACTTAAAAGGTCCTAAAGCGAATTTCCACCTAACATGCTTAAGGTCTTAGGTCACTCCTTCGATGTCAGCTCTACTAAAGCGAGGTTTTAAAAATATTTCTCATACTATTTCACTAACAATATCCCTGTACATTATTTTTGGATACGGAACACGAATTATGATTTTTGTATATTTATTAAACTACATTATAATAACAACACGAGTTGATCATGGTTGTCGAGTTCGACCTAGGACTTACCAGGGGCCAAATCACGGCATTCGATATCGAGTACTTTACGATCGAAATGTGTTATTTTATTGTTAAAATAGTATAAACTTCTGTCAAATTCAAGTAAACTGTTTCAATAAACTCTTATGAAAATTATCTTGGAAGTTTTATTTAGTTCAATATCCACTTTTTCTTATTAACAAAATCGAGAAGTTATCGATAACGAAGGCCATGATATAACCCCAGTCTTTTAGAGCAACAGTCAAACACACCAAGACACATCTAACATTTACAACCTACTCCTGTGGCGGATGATGATGAGTGATGACTTTTTCGCGAAACTCGCTTATTTTTGGCCCAGCTGCGCTCTGGATTTGAATAGTCGTTTAAATTCTTTTTGGTCAAAAGTTAACAGTAACATCCCAAAATTATTAAATATATGCATGGCATGTGGACACAATGTAGCCCATCTTCCTATTAAAGATGATGATGTGCGGGGACTTTTCGCGAAACACGCGTATTTCTGGCCCTGCTATGCTCTGGTTGGTGCAGTCGTTTAAAATCTTAACGCCCAACTATAATATGCATGAGCTGACTTAAGCAACTGTGCGAGTACATATAAATCATATGCGGCAAGCCATAATGTACTTACGTGAACTTTTCGTTAAGTTTTCTCAGCTCTCTCTCAGTACCCATTTGCTTAAGCAAGGTGCGAAACTGAACGCAGATTCCGTACGGAATTACTTAAGTTAGCTGCTTATTATAGTTGGGCCTTTATTGATCAAAAGTTAACAGCATAATTCCACATGTATTTGCTATGCATGTGGCACGGTCCACGCAATCTAGCCCATCAGTTCCAGTGTTCAGCACACCCGACTCTACTTTAACCAATATCCAACTGGACCCATCCAGTAGAATCTAACATTGTCAGCAAGAAATCGTTAAGAACACCGAGACACATCTTACATGAGCGGTGATGTAGTTCTGGCGCTGCTACGTTCTAGGTGGTGCAGTCGTTTAAACTCTTATTGGTTAAGACTTAAAAACACCATGTTCGGCATATGAAACGGGTCAAAACAATATAGCCCATCCGTTTCAGTGTCCAGCACACCCAACTCAACTTCTACTCTTCTAGACCCATCCAGTAGAATGCAATGTTATCATTGAGAAGGAGCTCACAGAAGGGGTACGTACACCTTCGAATAAAAATCGTCAAGCGCACAAAGACACATCTACCCATTACAACCTATCATAGGAACATCATTCTTGGCGGACGACCATCCCCTGATGCAGATGATGATTTTTTTTTTTGAGTTTTTCTCACTGTGGATATGAGCTGAAGATCAAAGAGTTTCCTTCTATTTGAATAGTCAAGTGCAAAAGACGCCTACCACTGCATTAAGTTTCACTTGTGGTAAATCAGATCTTCGGATGCATTGATGTTGTTTTTGGCCTGCGGTCCACTTGTTATAATTTCTATTTATATGAAAGATAATTGAAATTTACATATAGGAATTATTTTCAAGTAAGAACCGTCTCAAGTCAACCGCCTGCCGCCGTAGTTCTTTTTTCCCTTGACTATTCAAGTTGTTTTTTGTTGTTGGCAGATGTTTTTCTACACAAACAACTTGCTTTCTTTCTATTCCACTGATTTTTTTAGTGGTAGATTTGAAAGTTAAATGCAGAGTAATACAGCAACAAAGCTGTATGCATTCTAAACGATGCCCGGGCTCGAGGCGACGTTCTATTTTGATGGATCCCTGTGAGGGTTGATCTATTATTGATGAGTTTTTCTCACTGTGCAGATGAGCTGAATATCAAAGGGAAGGAAGGTATTTATTTAATTGAAGGAAGGCATTTAAATAGTCAAGTCAAAAAGAAAACGACCTTGAAAACACCCAACGCCAATGTTGTTACTCGTGGAGGAGTTAAAAGGAGGGATATATCTTCAAACTTAAGTCATTCGGTCATGGAAGTTGTCCGTCCATTTCATATCCACGTAAATGTATAATCAAAGTATAGTGGACAAAATTTGCGGAATCGGTTGTACTGTGTGTCTCCTAGAACGTAAATAAGTCAAATCGGAAGTTCCTTGGAGTAAGGGGACAAGGGCAACTTCTTAAGGATCGTTTAATATTTACGACCTGTACTTTGATCGCAAGAATGTGTGGATCGACGGATATGGTTAAATGGACTAAGAAAGTGATTCTGAGTTTCGAATGCTGCAAGTTTAAATGGGATCGATTCAGATTTACAAAGACTATACTTGTTAATGTGTTTATTCTGCTCTAACAAGGAGTGATGGGGTATCATGGGTATAGCATAATCCAAACTACTTAAGAAAATGGCCTTTGCGATCGAATACATACATCAACCTATGACCAATTCCGCCCTATCGGATTTTCCTAAGTATAGAACTAAACAGGAGTTATAGGTGCTTTAGAATTGGAGTGGAACTTAAAATTTTAGTGAAATTTGCGGTTAATGAGGTAAACTACTAATCGTCTTAAAGCGCTATCAATTTTAAAATAATATTTCACCAGACAGTGTCATTAATCAATGTCAATCATCGTAGGGTCTACCAAGAAATGTTAATAAAGCAGATAATTTTAAACTAAATTAGTTTGAAAAAAAAAATCCCCCAAATGAGGGCTATAAATATATTTAAAGATTTCTACTTTACACTACAGCATAATATTTCAGACTTACGGCCAAAAAAATGTCGCTTACTTTGAAAGTTTTTTTCCTCTTCGGTGTCATCGCTGCTTTGTTCAAAGGCTTTTTGTGGACAGATGCGGCAGATCCTTTGGAAGTGGTGTCTGCACGTTCGCTTGGCTTGACTGTTGTGTTGGGCGAAAAACAATATTATGTGGGCGTTTCACAAAAGGTATGTTTTGCAGTAGATATTTTAGTTCTAAATACATTGTAAATAATACTAAAATTTTCAATACATTTGAGAATATTTAATTATAAATAACACTGTGTGTGCACTAAAATGTATGCTCGATAAAAACAACTTAGCCGCATAATTTCGACCCGCTAATTTGAATGGTTTACCATTTCTGACTGTGACATCGCGTTGTCGAGATATTTAACCACAATGTTAACTGGATAAATAAAGAGGTTAGTAAATTTAGACACAATTTTAGTATAGAAGGCTTCGGAATAACTGTTTCATGTCAAAGAACAAAACAAAGGAGACACTTCAAGAAGTATTTCTCCTACAACAGCCAACACCCCCACTCATCCTATTACCCCTAAAAATCCCTCTCCAAAAATAATGATATTTTAAAAGTCGTTGAAATCCATGGATTTTTTGGGTGACGTATTAGACCAGGGATGTAACGAATATTCGCATTCGCATATGCTAAAGCGAATTATTCGCATCATTTTTAACATTCGCATTCGCAAAAACCATCTTTGGATTATTCGCATTCGCTTTTGCAAAAATATATTTCAGTATTTGCTTCCAATTGTTAAAAGTGGTATATCTTCTTATCGGCTTCACACATTTTGAAGATATTAATACCAACGAAAATCTCTGCTACTTCTCTTCAAAACAGTTGAAAAATATGTTTGTCCTTGTGGTCCTGTTACCACAAGGACAAACATATTTTTCAACTGTTTTGAAGAGAAGTAGCTGAGATTTTCGTTGGTCAAAATATGGAAAACATTCTTAATACTTGAATATCCTGTAAAGGTATCAATTCAGGTCCTTCATTTTGTTGGTACTAAAGGCTCAAACTATTATTCGCATTCGCAAAAATGCATATTTTACTATTCGCATTCGCAAGAAATGTATTTCACTATTCGCTTTCGCTAAAGCCACTTTCGTTACATCCCTATATTAGACACAAGGATTCCTTGTAAAAAATCACTATAGGTCCCCACAATGCGCGTTAATGACAACCGAGTGTTTTTTTACATACGACTATATCGTATTTATCCATAAAGTTTGCTGGGTTAACACAGGGTTAGTAAATTTAGGCACAATTTCAGTACCGAAGGATATGATATGAATAGATATTCCATGACTAAGAACAAAATAAAGGACAGACTTCAGGAAGTATTCTCCCAAAACAAGTGACATTCCAGCTCATCCCCTTAACCCTGAAAATTCCTCTCAAAAAAAATGATATACCAAAAGTCGAAGAAATTGATATATTCAAAAAAAGATTGGGGTGCTAAAAAGTGTATTGGGGAGACCTATAGTGATTTTTTTACTGGCAATTTTTTGCCGAATACATCATTGAAAAACTCCATCGATTTCTACGACTTTTGATATATCTTTATTTTTGGAGGGAGGTTATCAGGGTTAAGGTGGTGAGCGGGGGTGGCGGATATTTTGGGGGAAATCCTTCCTGAAGTGTCTACTATATTTCGTTCTTCAACATGGAACTTCTATTCTGAATCCTTCTATGCTAAATTTAGGCCTAAATTTACTAACCCATTGTTTACCCAGCAAACTTTGTGAATAAATACGATAAATATATATAAAAAACCACTGGGTTGTAATTAAAGTGTATTGTGGGGACCTATAGTGATTTTTAGAAGGAATCTTTTGTCAAATACTTCACCAAAAAATCCATGGATTTCTACGACTTTTATATATATATCACTATTTGTGAAGGGGATTTTCAGGTGTAAGGCGATGAGCGGCGGTATCGAAGTTTTTGAGAGAAATACTTCTTGAAATGTCTACTTTAGTTTGTTCTTTGATATGGAACATTAATTCCGAAGACTTCTATGCAAAAATTGTGCCTAAATTTACTAACCCATTGTTTACCCAGGAAACTTTGTGAATAAATGCGAAATAAATGAAAAAACCACTGGGTTGCCATTAATGTGTATTTTGGGGACCTATTGCGCTTATTTACAAGGAATCTTTTTGTCGAATACATCACCCAAAAAATCCATGGATTTCTACGACTTTTGATATATCATTATTTATGAAGTGTGATTTGCAGGGTTAAGGGGATGAGTGGCGGTATCGGGTGTTTGGAAGAAATACTTTTTGAAGTGTCTACTTTATTTTGTTCTTTGACATGGAACATCAATTCCGAAGCCTTCTACACTATAAATGTGTCTGAATTTACTAACCTCTTTGTTTACCTCGAAAACACGATGTCACAGGACAAAAAGGTTTCGATTTATTGGGTCGAAATTATGCGGTGCAAGTTGTTTTAAAATGCCTTTCTGTACTCACAGTTTTATTAACAAAATAATTTTTGACATTTTTACTATTTTTTCAGATCAATTGGTATCGAGCCATTCAAATTTGTGCTATACGTAATATGACTTTGACTGCAATTGAATCGGATAGTGAAAATACAAATTTAGAGAACTATTTGTTTGCCAATTGTAAGTAAAATTATAAATTTTTAAATAATATATAATTATTTTTATCATTATTTTGAATTAAAAAATCTAATTTAAGGAGTCTACATTAAGAGTTCTACACATAAAGGTTTTGACAAGTTTATATATAAAGGGTTTTCCAACAAGAGGTGTTATTTTGGTATTCAAAGAAAAATGCCATTTTTTGAGATAAATGATCGCATGTTTATTTCATAATAAAGAGGAAGGTATGCCGTTAGTAATGCAAAACAACATCAGCCAAATGGCCACCACGACCACGCTTACAGGACCATATCCTTTTCATTAAATTTTCCATAACCGAATCGCAAAGTGACTGCCCTATGTCCTCGATAGAATACGATCACGTATTCTATTTTTGAGGTCTTGAATCGACGCTGGGCTGTTGGCGTTGACCTTATCTTTCACGTGGCCCCACAGGAAGAAGTCGCAAGGTGTTAAATCACAAGATCTCGGTGGCCAATTGTGATCACCTCTTCGAGATATAACACGGTCCGGAAACGTTTCCCGTAACAGAGCAATGGTTTCGTTGCTTGTGTGGCACGTAGCGCCGTCTTGTTTAATGTAAACGTTGTCCAGATCAATACCATCCAACTCCGACCATAAAAAATCATTAATCATCTCTCGATAGCGCAATCCATTCACCGTAACTGTTGATCCAACCTAATTTTCGAAAAAGTAAGGTCTAATGACCCCGCCGGACCATAAACCGCACCAAACAGTCACACGTTGAGGATGGAGAGGCTTATCAACAACAACTCTTGGGTTTTCCGAGCCCCAGGTGCGACAATTTTGCTTGTTGACGTAGCCACCGAGGTGGAAATGGGCCTCATCAGTCAAGATGATTTTTCGATGATTTTCGATTTTTCGAATTTTAATAGTTTTAATGCGTTGTTGAATCGTGTATCGCCCATTTTTAGTAATGGCGTAGTTTCTACTTGTCAAATGTCAAAGAATAAAAGCTACAAAAGTGGCAGCTATCGAAATACCGGGTGATTCAAAATAACACCTCTTGTTGGAAAACCATGTATTAAGTTTTTACATTGCTCGTATTTTTAAACTTTGAATAATAAAAAAATTTTTGGTTTTATTTTTTTTGTGAGTTTTATAATTAAATTATAAAACTCACAAAAATTAAAAAATTTTTTATTTCGAATTAAAAAATCTTATTTAAGGAGTCTACATTATGAGTTCTAGTCATAAAAGTTTTATATTAAGTTAAAAATTCAGTCAATCAGAAACATTTTTGAATGCATATTTTTAGAATTTGTATAAAATAATCATTTTTTCCTTTTTTGTGAATTTTCAGTTATTTTGGGTGCCCAGTTTTGGATTTCCGGTACCGATTTGGCCCAAAGTCGTCAATACACCTGGCTGGCCTCGGGATCCAATTTCAATTACACAAACTGGGCCACTGGTCAGCCCCAGGCAAACAATAACAATAAGAATCGCTGTGTGTTGACAAACAGACTCTTCAATTGGGCCACAGCAAGTTGTGCCAGTGAACATTATTTCATTTGCTCCCGGCCCACAGTGCCTTCTTGTGGCGCAAAGGGGACCTGTCTGTATACTTACAATTCCTACTAAATTGAATATTAAATCTAACTTAGAAAAAAATACACAATAAAATCCCTGAACATTTGAAAAAAAATAAATAAAACAATTTTGTATAATTTTTTATAGTTTACAAAAAAAACTTTACACAGGGGGAGTACTGGAGGATTTATTCGTTGTTTTTGTTTTGTTTTCTTTTTTTTCTAGAGATACAAAAAACTTGACGTGTTGCTAAATATATATGTATGTATATCTAATTAGAAATTTACAAAAATCTATTTAGTTTAATTTAATTTATACATATTTATAGAAAGTAAAGTAAAAGTTCACAAAAAAATTTACAAAAGTTCAACAAAGTGCAAAGAAACACTCGTTTGTGTTCCACTGGTTTTTGGGAAGGGCAGAAATGCCTTTTGCTTGTGTGTGGATCTTTTATTTTTTCTAAAAAATTAAAGATTTTTTTACTCTTTCTTTTTGTTTAATTATATTAAAATTAATGACTATGTTTTTGTGGTTTTTTGTGTTTCGCTTTTTTTTGTTTGTTTGTGAAAAATATACATATTTAAATTAAAAAATGGAATTTGTTCTTAGTTTAATGCTTAAATATTTAGAAAAATGTATGCATGAGTATTTTTATTTTTATTTGTTTTTTGCTTCTTCTTTAAATAAGAAATTTTTTTTTGTAAATAAACCTAATTTTTGTTTTGTTTGTTTTGTAATGGAAATCAATCTTTTTATAATGTTCATATAACGGTTTTCTTTAGAAAATCATTATAGAACATACACACGAACACGAATTTAAGTGGAAATTCAAGCGAAAAGAACAAAAATTATTGAAAATGTATTATTTAGCAAATGACTGAAAATTGTTTGCAATTCCCTAAGAGAATTAAAACATATTAGTTAGTGCAATGGACCTTACCAAAAATTTAAAATTAAAAAAAAATAAAATTATTACAATAATAGTAGTTTAGATAAATTAAATTAATTGTTAATTTAATTTGAATAATATATAGTTGTTTGTCTCTTTAAAGAGGCAGATTGACGTCTTCATTCTTATATGCTATCCTTGGGTATTGGGGAGGGGGTATGGTGAATTTCTTGCGAAAGGAAGATGAAGTTCAGGATTTTCTAGGCAAACGGAAGTAAAGTGCTGAAAACTGTTGGAACACTTTCATGAGTTGTATATGAATTGGTACCGAATATACAATTCCAAACATATCTATTAAATGAAGAGCTAACTTATTTATTAGAAATGTGTTGAAAGGCTTTTTTTCTTTTGGAAAAACTTCTTAGAGAAAAATATTGTATAATTTATTACGTCTAAAAAATAAACATATACATATATCTATGTTTTGTATTGTATGGACACTATAATTTCTGATAGGAACAGAATATTAAACTTGAAATGATTAATTGCATTATATTAAACAAAAATTAAACAATATTATTTCTCTGAAAAGTCATAAGAAAAGTGACAGGAAATTGGCCTCCGTATTCGGCAATAAACGAACAATTTTCAATACCAACTCTACTCTCGCAAATTTGCTCCGTAGTGGAGAATGGAAACCTTATAAATGTCTTGGACAGTTTGAAGCTAACCTCTGGATTTTAAGCCAAAAGTTCCGGAGACATTATATTAAAAAAATAGAATAAATTACTTTAATAAAATGCCCGGTTCTGTGTTCCAAGAGCGGATTGAATTGGAATTTCTTCTTCATAAAATTGCTCATCATTTCTGTTTAAGGACTTCTAAAAATTATCTGTAAATGCAGATTACCTTCACTTTCCTATCCGAAGCAGAACCATTTGTTTCAAGAGAAACAAATTTAGAAGCCCCACTCGAAATAAAGAACAGAGACGAAATTCTCAGTTTTGTATCCAATTACTAAGCGGCCAACTGACGATTATTCATAAAAGTTATTCATAAGATTATGGAACTGGTTTGCAACGTAAAATCGTTCCATGAACCGAACATACATGTTTATGAATAAAGCCCACTCACTGCCTTTAGTATATTCAGTGTTTTCGACCTATTTTGCATTTGCTGATTCTTATTTTTAAAACTTAATCCTACTTAAGAATAATATTACATTGTGCATTTTGTTTTCCATTTTCCTGTTCTCAAAAATCAATAATAAAAAAGAACTAAAATTATTAATTAAACATTAAAACAGATAATAATAGTTAATTGGAATTCCTAATGTCACATCATATGCAACATTTAATATTCTATATTTTCAAAATCGCTTTGCTTGACCACCACACACCACCTCCACTTCCGGAGAAGGGGGGAAAGGGGCCGGATCATTTTTTCTTCTCTAAACATCAGTGATGATAGCCAAATTGATATTTGGGTGGTTGTTGTGGTGGCGCCTGCTGCTGCTGCTTCGTTGCTTGATTGGGATAGTAGAGATTATGATGGGATGAGGATCTTCGTGGTGGCTCTGGGCGATAGGCGGGATAGTCACCCTCTTCATGGGCAAGACTGTGATGGCGCGCCGAGGGTGATTGGCGGCGCATAAATCTCTCTTCGATATTGGACGTGGGCCAACGTTGAAAATGACGGTTGGATTCATCGGACGAACGTCTTCGTTGATAACGTTTGGCCGAGGATGTGGCAAGTGGTCCGCCGTTAGCACTGTCTTGTGGTTGTTGATGATAGCTACTCTCATCGCCACTACCGGTGCCGCCGGCTGAGACGCGTGGTAAGGCCGATCTGTATTTGCGGCGTGAACGTTCATCCAGTGATGAGGTGGGTGTGAAATTGCGACGTGGCTCTACCTCATCGGCAACAAACTCACCATGGGTATCATGACGCCTTTGCAGATCAGCCCCAAAATTATCAAAAGCATAGCGTTCTGCGGGACCAGCACTGCCACGCTTACGTTCCTGGTGTTCATCCAAACGGGTTCTCCACTCATGCGCCGTTACCTTTTGATTGTACAACGCGGGATGAGCTTGGAATTGTGCTTGGCTATTGTTGGCAAATAGATCATGATACGAAGACTTTCTCCAGCCTTCTTCATAACGCCTCTGAACATTTTCATCTTCCAAAGCTTGACGTCTCTGCGAACGTGAAGAACTACTCTCCGAGGAATCTTCTCCTGAAGTGCCTATGCCCAAATCTTTTTCATCGCCATAAGCTTTGTACGGAGCCCCCAGGAATCCTTTGGAGGTAAAACCATTCACACCGGCCACATTGGATGCATAGGGCATATAGAATGCATTGGCAAAGTTCTTATCCATTTTTGCCAATTTTATTTTGTTATCAATTTCATCAAACTCCTCCTCGGAGCCTGTATCACGTCCAGTCCATGTTTGCCATGAACCAGGTCCAAAGAGTGATAACAATACGGGTAACAAAAACAAACCGTGCATCGCCCCAAAGAAGATGACCAAGAATACCATTTTGAAGAAGACCAAGAAAATATAACTTTGGGCCAAAAGCAAAGCAATAATACCCAAAATAGTCGAACTGGAACCTTGGATAATGGGCAAACCCAAGGAATGGAAGGCTTCACGTACCCTAGCCTTGGGACTCTTCTTCTTGGACGACATATAAGTGTAGCAAATGTGTGCCGTAAAGTCCACTGAAAAGCCAATGCACATGATGAGATTGATCATGGAAATGGAATCCAAATTAACATCCCACAAAGCCATATAGCCGGCCACACCCATTTCAATGGATATCACAGAGAAAGCTACCCACAGGGAGCACAAAATATTCGGTATAAATATAAACGAGATGATCATCATGATAATGGCACCTATAACCATGGACTGCACCGAGGTCGGACGCACCAATTCGAACTGATCGAAGAACACAAAGTAAGGATGGAATATCGTAGCATTCAGAGGAGAATCTTTGCAGATTTGTCGTAAGTCCTTCACCATAACTTTCTCATGATTGGTATCGGTGATGTTGACAGCCTGAATTAGAAATCTAGAGGCCAAAATCTTGGTGCCATTCTCGTTTAACTTGACATCCAAGGAGAAAGGGTTACCGGGGAAGAGCCAATGTTCCTTGACGGCATCAATGAAATCCTGTTCCGTATCCAAAGTCAAATTCAAGTAATCATTATTACGATCAACAAAGGAGACAAACGAACGTAGCCACGACTCGGTGTAGAGGGAATTGGTAACATACGAAGTATTTTCCAAATTGCGCGTAAGCTCTTCAATTTGATCTTGGACAATGGGATCGGAATAGTTCAAGTCACCAGTTATAATAACCTAAAATAAAACGAAGGGAAATAAATTACTCTCCTTCTGCCGCAACAACTCTCCTTCATCTTTTTGTTCTTCTTTTTTGTTTGTTTCAACTGACCTGCATGCGATAGGGGAATTCACGATAGTAATCATCTTCACGATCGAAAAATTCCACGGAATACGAGTCAGAACGGGAGAGTTTACGTCTCTCGAGACCTTCTTTGATTTGGGTTATGCCATAACAAGCTCCGGCCAGATAGGCGCCAAAGATGAGAATAATAAAAAATTTACACCAATTGTTGTTGATAATAGCCGACAAATTATTACGGAAGAATTTCATCAGTACATGATCTTTGTTATCGATAGGATTGTCGGGATCATCACGATTAATACCACCGGACATAATGGCTCTATAGAATATGTTACGTTTTTCTGCAAGGACAGGGAGGGAGTAAAGGATATTAGGTAAAGGGAAAGGACACATGAAATTAATACAACCACTTTGACTCTCTCTCACTCTCGGTGGTCAATGAAAACTTATAAAATTACCCCACTTACCTTTAATAGCCACTGAGTGTGGCTGAACTTTGCATCCAAATATAGCATGACGATTTTGCTCCTCCCGATAACCGGATATGGCCATACAGGCGGCGAAAAAGGTGACGTGCCACAGGAAAGTGAAACCCACAGCAAATACCGAATATTTGCAAAAGATTTGCACCGACCGAAAGGGACTAATAATGCCAATCCAAAATGAAATCAAATCGGTTAACGATGTAATCGTGATGGATACGGCAGCCTCAGACATCATATGAGCCATACGATCGGGCACCGATAGTTTCATAGAAGTGCGACGCCAAGCGGCCAACATCACGAAAGTATCATCAATACCAATACCTAAAGGAGGGAGGAGAAAGCAGGAAATCATGTTTTATGATTCGTTGTGGGAATATTCATATTTGTAAATATAATCTTACCAATCATAAGAAAGGGAGCTGCCAAATTAATGCCAATGAATTCTATGCCCATGTACATGGCCAAACCGAATGCCGCACAGGTGGCCATGACAGCCGATATGTTACCCATCAAGCCCAACCAAGGTTTTGAGCGCACCGCATCACCCATCATACAGGTGACAACACTGAACAGGGCCATTAGTATAAAGGTGGAACTAAAGTAGGGAACCACTGTCTGAGTATTCTTCTCCAGTTCATGATCCAAAGTCCGAGAGGCAAAGTAAGCCACCGATATGTGTTTAAATAGACCCGAATTTTCAGCATCGCCAACAACGTTCAAAAATGTTTCTTCCCATTCGGCACCTCTGTAAGCAAAATAAGTGGAAACGAATGATGTTATAGTAATGAAGAACATAAAATGGGGAGATTGCCCTCAAAACATACTTAGCATCTTGCCGTTTGGTATCGGCAGTAACAAAATATACCAGTTGTATGGCTGGAACACTAATAATGATATTATCCTCGGTAATTTTAGTGCCGCCGAAGAATACCGGAAAGGCATGAGCATCCCAAGTCACCGGATTGAACATCAAAGGAAAGGTTAAATTCAATTCACCCGATTCAATCTGAAATAAATATGTAATTTAATAACTTATTTAATTAAAAGATTTCTAGATTTCTCTTGCACAACACATACATCATCCATTATATAGTCCAAATTCAAAATATCATTCTCAAAGCATTCATTCTCCCAGCGAGCGCAGGCATCCTTATATGTGAAACTATCTCCATCATATGTGACAGTGGCATTTTGTATGATATTGTCCAATTGACGCAACTCTTTGAATATTTCACGCCGTATCATATTGTCATTGCCATCTTTTGGTATGACAATTACTCGTCCAAAACGTCCTAAATGTCGCAAAAAAATACAAAAACAGAAAACATTAAAAATAATATGAATAGAAAGAAAAAAAACTTAACAATTATAAGCAGTTACGCACGTAGTTACAATGCACATTAACACTTGACTACAAAAAAAGCCCCACACACCAAATCGAGCATTAAAAACTCTACCATTTTATCCAATTATTGCTTGTAAGCGTAATTATCCAGTTAGAACACTCATCGTCTTACAAGGAGAAGGATATAGGACAAGCAGTAAATGGCGAATGCTGGACATGCAGGTATGTCACCGAAACGATGGAACATTTTCTATGTTAATGCCCAGATGCAAGATTCCGATACCCCAGGGCCAACTGATATACTGAGGAAATCGTGTCATGTACCGATTTTCTATAGCTATTGAGAGTTAAATAAGTTAAAAATAGGCCAATCTAATGGCTTAATTGTATGTCCATTCACTTCAGGCGTTATAACTTATCCTCTCTTTCAACCCTACCTAACATAAACTCCCGAATTGATTTGAAAAGCTCTATATGGTTGTCCTTCTCTAACAATAAAATCCCATTTCTTATTTTTTACATTTTAAATTAACATTTTTGGTTATTTAATTTAACTACAATAAAATAAAAATATGGTTCGGCAAATCTTTAAAGGTATAAGAAGCTATTAATATCAATTTTAGTACAATTTGAGTTCTTTACACTCATTGAAAGTGTACCACAAAAATCACAACAAAATCAGTTTTATATATGCAATTTTTTAAATGAACGATTTTGGGGTACTTTAATTTTTTATAACAAAAATCAAAATATTATACGACACCTCAGTAAAGAATGTTGTATTCACTGATTTAAATATTATTAAAAGTGTAGGACACTAAAGATTCTAAATATGTACCAAAAAAATCTTACTAGGCCAGAAAAAATATTATTTTTTGTATTTTCCTCTTTTTAAATAACCATATTTGGTAAAATTAAAATAAAAATATGATTCGTCACATCAATAAGGAGAGATGTATTCAATTATATAACTTTTTTTATGTTGAGAACATTAAAGCGCCTGAATGTGTACCACTAAAAGCTTATTATGTCCTAAAAAATTATCCTTTTTCTATTTTTCACCTTTTAATTACCATATTTGGTAAAACGAAAATAAATATATAATTCGACACATTCTTAAGGAACTATGTATCCACTGATATAAATTTTATTAAAAGTGGAGGACATTAAAAGATAAATGTTTATTATGTCAGCAATAAATTTGTTTCTTTTTTCCTATTTTCCACTTTTTCAATAAGCATTTTTGGTAAAATTAAATTAAAAATATGATTCAACACATCCTTAAGGAACGATGTATCGCCTGATATAATGTTTATTAAAAGTTGAGGACATTAAAGGGCCAAAATGTGTACCACAAAATGCTTATTATGTCAGCAACAACATTTTTTCATATCAATCTTTTTTCTAATTACTACCTTTTAAATAACCATTTTCGGTAAAATTTAAATATAAATATGGTTCGACACATCATTAAATAAAGATGGTTCCACTGAAATATATTTTGTAAAAAGTTGAGGACATAAAAGGGCCCAATCAAAAACAAAAAATATTTTTCGTATTTTCACATTTTAAAATAAATTTTTGGTAGAAAGTACAAATCATAACTTTACTAAGGAATGTTTTATACACTGATATATATTTTATTACAAGTTGAGGACACTAAAGGGCCTAAATGTGTACCACAAAAAGTTATAATATCGGCAAAAAATGTTTTTTTACTATTTTCTACCTTTTAAATTAAATTGTTGGTTAAATTAAAATAAAAGTGGGATTCGGCGCAAATATATTCGAAAAATATATTCATATTACATTTCGACATCTCACTAAAAACAGATGCCTCAACTGATATTAATTTTATAAAAAGTTTATGACACTAAAATGCCAAAATCTGTACCACAAAAACATTATTATGTCCGCAAAAAAATTATTATTTTTCCTATTTCCCACACAAATTAGCATTTCTTGTAGAATAAAAATAAAAATATGATTCGACGCATCTTTAAGGAACATTTTATTAAAATTTGGTAAAATTAGATTAAAAATATGACTCAACACATCCTTAAGGAACGATGTATCATCTGATGTAACGTTTATCAAAAGTTGGGGATATTAAAGGACCAAAAAGTGTACCACAAAATGTTATTATGTTAGCAACAAAATTTTGTTAATTTTCCTATTTTCTACATTTAAAATACTATTTTTGGTAAAATTAAAATAAAAATATGATTCGATACATCGTTAAGACAAGACGTATCCACTAATATACATTTGATTCAAAGTTGAGGAGATTAATGGGCCAAAATGTGTACCACAAAAACATACTATGGCAAAAAATAGTTATTTTTTTCTATTTTCATTTTTTAAATTACATTTTAAATAAAAAAATGGGATTCGACGCATCACTAAAGAAAGATGTATTCATAGGTATACATTTTATTAAGAATTGAGAACGTTAAAGGCCCTAAATGTGTACCACAACAAAACTTATTATGCTTGCAACATTTTTTTTCTTTTTTTTACTTTTTAAATTACAATTTTTGGTACAATTAAAATAAAAATATGATTCGACATCTCATTGAGGACAGATGCCTCAACTGATATAAATTTTATAAAAAGTTGAAGACATTAAAAGGCCTAAATGTGTACCACAAAATCCTATTATGACAGCAAAAAAATGTTCACCTTTTAAAGTACCGGTAAAATAAAAATATGATTTGACACATCATTAATGAAAGATGTGTACAATGATATACATTTTATTTAATGTTGGGGACATTAAAAGGCCTAAATGAGTACCACAAAAAGCTTACCATGTCAACAACAAATGTTTTTGTTTCTTCTATTTCCCACATTTTAAATGACCATTTTTTGTAAAATTAAAATAAAGATATAAATCGACACTTCATTAAGGAAATACGTATCCAGTGATATATATTTTATATAATGTTCGGGATATTAAAGGGCCTACATTTGTACCACAAAACCCAATTTTCCACCTTTTATATTACCATTTTTGGTTAAAAATTCAAATAAATATATGATTCGACAAAAAATTAAGATAGAAATACTAATGTACACATCATTAGGGAAAGATGTATCCACAAATATAAATTTCATTTAAAGTTAAAGATACTAAAGGTCCTAAATGTGTACCACAAAAAGCTTATTATGTAACTCAAAAAATATTTTTCCCGTTGTAAATTACTTTTTTAATAAAATTAAAAAAATAGGATTCAAAATATCGTTAAGAAAATTTGATATACATTTTATTAAAAGTAGAAGATATTAAAGGGCCTAAAACTGTACCACAAAAAGCTTACTGTCATCGAAAAAAATGTGTTTTTTCTATTGTCCACCTTTGAATTATCATTTTTGGTAAAATTAAAATAATAATACGATTCGACACTTTACTAAGGAATGTTGTATACATTGATATAAATTTTAATCAAAGTTCATGACACTAAAGGGCCTAAAAGTGTACCACAAAGAGTTTATTATGTCCGCAAAAATTCTATTTTTTTTCTATTTCCATCTTTTAGAATATATTTTTTGTTCAAATTAAAGTAAAAACATATCTTTATAGTAAAGACATTTGTCATAATTTTTTGTTGACCAGTGTAAATGATGAACATTTGCCAGAGAATTGAGTCGAGTGGTCCCTGCTGCCCGAGCGACCGGACCGTTCGTTCATTCATACGCCAATCACTACGTGACCATCCATTTGAAATGGTCTCCCCATATATTGAGTTGCATGTTTTGTTCAATTATTTTGAGGGAAAAAAATCATAAAAATATATTGCGCTTTTTTAGTTGTCACACCGCAATAAATCTAATGGTCCCGGGCAAAAACAATTGAATTGCTTTTCTTGAGACGATGACAATAACTACAAAGGAGCAAATTATGTTTGTACTCGAAAGGTTTTTTTTGTTGTTTCTGTTTTTTTTTAATGTGGAGAATAATTACTTTACATTGTTTTTTCTTTTTCTTTTTTGTAAAAAAAGTGCATTCACTCTCTAGAGCGGAGAAAGAGTCATATGGGAAGTGCTATGATTATAAGAGTGGGAAAAGTTTTGTTTAATTATTTTTATGACTTGTAATAAGCAATTAACAATTTAACGATTCACGCTTAAAAAAATTGATAAAACAGAGATTTGCTATAGAAGATAGGGGGAAATTATTTTCGGTAGAATTATTATAATAATTAATTAGTTGTAATTTAAAAATTAGTGTTTGTGTAATTATAAAGTTATTAGATAAAGCTATTTAAGTTATTAGCTATTACATTTTGTTATGACTTGATCCCTTTGGGTGGCGGGGGTCGTCCAAAATGGGGAGTGACAATTACGCCCATATTTAACTGAACTATATGGGCTATATAGCAAACCACTGTACCCTATTGGTAATAAAGTTATGCACTATTCATGTTTGGTACAAAACAATGCCTTTGTGCAGAAGGTATCACAAGGGGCATTGATGAAACTATTAATATGTATGAAATTACCGATTACTCGGCTAAGAGGTATAGAAGTTATCAAGAAATTCAGTATTTAATTGTACTTAATTGTAACCGTATGTGGGGAGAGGCAATAGAAGCGGTGGACCAATATAGCCCATCTTCGAACATAGCCTGAGATAGAAAAAAATATTACCGTATACCAAATTTGAAGTCAAACGGTTACTCATATCGAGAGTTATTGTGAGCAATAATCAGACAGACTGACGGACATTTCACAAATAACTTAAAATGATCAAAAACTGATTTCCGCCATACATACTCGTACTTAAGGGCTTAGGTCACACCTTCGGTGAGTTACACTTTTTTAGGATATATATCATTCGCAGCAGAAGGTGAGGTTATAACTATACATTTTCGATTATCTTCCACTCTAATCGTTTTCTGATTTTCTTCTAATAAATTACTACTGAAAACCTTGATAGTTAAACTAAGTTGAGTTAAACCTTTTTTTTTTTGATGATACAAAGTTTTGAACTCTGCACATGTAATCATTTTAACTAGACCAGCAACAAAAAATAAAAAAAACACCAAATAGGTTAAGGTCAGTGGCGGGTTAAGGTCTCTATGACAAACAAGAAACTCAGCTTAGATTTACATGAGTCATCTTCAAATGTAATTATAGCATTTGTGCCATTCATTCAGGCAGTCAGTAAGTCAGTCTTTCATTATTTATTTAATGGAAATAATTTCAATGTTTTCAATTGAAAACAAACGAAAACTGCGCCTCAATGATACCAGATGCCCCAATATAGATGATGGGTGTGGGAATGCAAGACAGGTCATGCGACGGCGGCGACGACGACGACGAAAACAAACAGAAAAATCTAGCTTGGAACAATAGTGGGAAGAGCTCCAAAAAAAAGAAACGTTGGGTATGGAATTACTGAGAAGACAGGTACCGAGAAATAGGCTCTGTTTGTTGATAAAATTTTTGGACATGTGGCCGGTCTCTAGCTGGCCTATCATGAATGGGTGGATGCATGGGATAGCCACACAAATCTTTATATGAATACATCAGTGTGATAAGTAAATACATATGTAAATTGTTGTGATTTTGTGAATTAGTTCATCATCCTCACTTTTGTCAAGTCCCTTTTTCGTAAAGATTCGTTTTGTTTCCACTCCTCCACCTCCTCCCCATTTTTTGTTTATAAAGAATTTGAGAAAAAATATATATTAGTTTCTTTGGTTCTGTTTTTTTGTGTCGCCGCCACTTAAGAATCAGTGAAGATGCTGCTGCTGAAGATGATGATTTTATGCATCTGCGAATAAGTTTTGTGTTTACTCTCGTAGAATCTACATTCGTTCATTCGTTTGTGCACACATTACGTTTAAGTGACGTACAATGGAGAAAACAGAAAGCAGCCCAATAAGAAGCAAAAAAAAAATGAATAAAGTGAACTACAATGCAGGCTTCCAGACAATTCTGTAAATTTCTTCTGATTTCCAGTGACTTGCTCTAATACAACAGCGTCAACGACAATACAGTATCAACAACAATATTAATACAAGTCGAATACTGCAAGAGATGTGGAAAGAAGGGATACAGAAGGGCGTCTTAGAAGGCCTTGACCAATCAGGTCATCCAACCAGTTTAGAAAATGTCTGAGATAAATAAAAAAATTACCAGACGAGATCTCTTCTTTGAAAAACAATATATGTAATTATTATAAAATTTTGTGGTACACATGCAGGATATTTATAGTTCTCAAAATTTCAGAAAATCAGTATCAATCAAAAGGCACAATGATGTGCCTGGTCATGTTATTGTCACTATATGTTAAGAATAACATAAAATACTACATAGTACATAGGTAAAAAAGTACTAAGTGTTATATTATTTTGTGGTACACATTTAAGACCTGTAAGGCCCTCAAATTCTAAGAAAATTAATATAAATCGAAAGATTATACCCTAAGGATGTGCTGGATTATGTTAATTTTTACAGATCACGTGTGATTCGTGTCATGCTGTCATGTTATTTTTGTTAAGTATTGTTTGGCATTTCATCATGGAATGACTTACGCCTGAACAACGTTTACAAATTATTCAGTTTTATTATCAAAATAATCGTTCGCCAATGACGCTAAGTCCATTTTTTTTAAATCCAAAAAAAAAACACTTTCCAGACGCCCAACGACCTTGACACCCATGAGCAATATTTTAGCTCTCGTTAAGAGCTATCTTTTTGCCATTGACCGATTCCCGATCCAACGAACCGGAATCATCGGTCCATATTTCTTCAAAAATTATGCCGGTGAGAACGTAACCGTCAATGGCGACCCTTATCGTGCCATGATAACCGACTATTTGATGCCTGAAATTGAAGCTCGTGATCTCGGCGACATTTGGTTTCATCAAGACGGCGCCACTTCCCACACATCGCATCAATCAATGGATTTATTGAGAGAACACTTCGGTGAGCAGATAATTTCACGTTTTGGGCCGGTCGATTGGCCACCAAGATCGTGTGATATCACACCGTTAGACTTTTTTCTGTGGGGATATGTAAAGTCTAAAGTTTATGCGGACAAACCCGCTTCGATTCAGGCCTTGGAGCAAAACATCACGCGTGTCATTCGCCAGTTACCAGTTGAAATGCTCGAACGAGTCATCGAAAATTGGACTCCCCATTCAATTTGAATTTTCTGTGTTTTTTTTTCTTTAAAAAGGTAGGGAACCTCGAAATGGATCACCCATTATTATTTTGTGGTACACATTTAAGATCTTTAAGGCCTTTCAACATTAGGAAAACTGATGTCAATAGAAAGCAAAATTTCCGAAGATGTGCAGGATCACATTACTGTCATTATATTAATCAGCAATAACAGAAAATAGATAAACATAGGCTAATTTTTAAAATATGTTGTGGTACACATTTAAGAACTTTAAGACACTCAGATTTTTGGAAAATTAATGTCAATAGAAAGCTAATTTCCCAAAGATGTGCAGGATAATATTTTTACTGTTTTATTACCAACACTACAAAAATGCTGAACATCAGCAAAAAAGGGCTACATATTTATTATATTGCGGTACACATTCCGAGTCTTTAAAGCCTACAATTTATAATAAAATATATATTAATCAAAAGCTAATTTTCTAAAGATCTGCAGGATTATATTATCATCATTAAGGCCGTCGAATTGTAAAAAAATGACAGAAAATAGGTAGGCTGGGCCAATTGGTATACTACTTTGCGGTACACATTTAAGATATTTATGACCCTCAAATGGTAATAAAATATGTATCAATTCAAAGCTTATTTTCCAAAGTTCTGCCCTATTGCTATCATTAGGTAAGAAGATGTTGAAGGTCAGCAAAAGGGCTAAATAGTTATTGTATTGTTTACATATCCCGGGTCTTTAATGCCCACAACTTCCAATAAAATATATATTAATCGAAAGCTATTTTCTGAATAATGTGTATCAATAAACAGTACAACACATGATTTTGGGACTCAATTCTGAGAATTGGAAGTGAAAGTAGCCCCAAAAATAAGAACCTCTGCATCATTCGTTAAGTCAAGTTGGCTCAATTAATAATTTAATGGCCATACGAATTTTTTTGCTCAAGTTGCATTTTTTGCGCTTTTGGATAAATATTGAATAGCAGAAAAAAATGCGGAACAAACCTACCCGAACAAACCTAAAATGTATCCAGTGCCTTAAAAATCGCAAAAATTTCCACGAAGTCATGAAATAACTGTCGATATTGAAAAATACGTATAAGTAATACGTATAAAACAGAACATAACATTCTGTGATTTTTAAGACACTGGATGCACTTTTTTCTCCTATTCAATATCTACAACTTTGCTTCAGACACAAAAGAGATATTCCGTACGGTATACCGAGAAAAAAATATAGAACAAGTGCTAAAAATCCACCTTGACCAAAAAATTCGTATGGCCATTAAATTATTAATTGAGCCAACTTGACTAAACGAATGATGCAGAAGTTCTTATTTTTGGGGCTACTTTCACATCCAATTCTCAGAATTGAGTCCCAAATCAATGAGCTGAAAAATACTGTACTGTGTTAAAAAAGCTAATTTTCCAAAGATGTGCAGGATCATTCTATTGTCAATTATATTAATAAATTACAGAAAATAGTTAAGCAAGGGCTAATCGGTACACTATTTTGTGGTACACATTTAAGATCTTTTGGGGCCTCAAATTGTTATAAAATATATATAATTGGAAAGAAAAAAGTCTAAAGATGTGCAGGATTATACTTGTTATCATTATATTAGCAACGCTACAGACATTTTGAACATCAGTCAAAAGAGCTAAATATTTTGTAGTACACATTCCGAGTTAAAGCTCACAATTTCTAATAAAATATATATCATTCTAATGGTAATTTCTCAACGCTGTGCAGTCGGTAAAAAAAAGGTGAAATTGTAATTAAATGTATATCAATCGAAAGGTTCTTTTCTAAAGATCCGCAGGATTATATTACTATCATTATGCTAGCAAAGATATATAGGTATAGGTTTGTGGTTAGGTTAGGTCCCCTAAGGTGTCCCTAAAAAGTGTAAAAATTTATATTAATCGAAAGATTTCTTTATTTGTTTCCTAAAATTTTATTATAAGCTTTATTACCCCGGGAAAGATCTTCTCTACAGCTTTGATATAACATCTTCCAATATGTTGTTAAAAGAGAGCTAGTTTGCTCAAAATATGGTCAAATTCAGATTAATCGAACGCTATTTTTCCAAAAATGAGCAGAATTCTTTTATTTCCTATTCTATATATCGATAGCTTATATCCAAAAGCTGCCATATTAAAAAAAATATTTTTTCAGGAGAGCAGAGAAACTGCTGAATTTTATTATTTCGCGATAATTTTTATATTTAATAAATTAAATTTTGAAATAAATTCTACCCAATCCAATGTACAGATTTGTTAACATTTTCGAATTTCAAATGATGTGTTTCGAATTTCAATTTATGTTTTTCGAATTTCAATTGATGTGTTTCGAATTTCATTGATGTATTTCGAATTCCAATTGATTTTTTTTCGAATTTCAATAGACGTTTTTCGAATTTCAATTGACCTTTTTCGAATTACAAATGGAATATTCGAATTTCAATAGATGTTTTTCGAATTTCAAATGGAATCTTCGAATTTCAATTGATTTTTTTCGAATTACATTGAAAATGGTGTGGTTACACAGGAACAAATATTGTCCTAGTATTAAAGACTTAGGTTTTTATTAAATTAAAATTGTCCTAACCTTTAAACAAATACATTTCATACTTAAATTGATGACAATCCTCTTATTAATAATTAAATTATGTTAATTTTAAGTACTAAATATCTTTATTTTAAAGATTATAACGTCTTTGGCAACAAATCTTTAAAAGTGGGACATTAATTTCTTTCTGCACAGGCAGTCGTATAAGGTGCAAGGCCCTTCAGATAACAAGGCCTTGATGATTCCCACCTTAGCCCGCCTTTTTAAGATCACCACCATGAATGACACCACGACGAACCGATGGCAGAGGTTATAAACATACTACGTACATGTGTATGTATTTACGTGCGTCCAGATGAGCATGATTCTATATATACATATGTACGAGTACATGTTTAAATTTACAGTTTAGTTTAGTAAATTGAATTAAATCGCGCTCTTATTATTTTATATTTAAAACGAAAACAAACACATTCCCACATGCAAAACGCATATAAATATGTACTCGCGTCCATAGATGGATGGGACGAAATCGCCGATGATCTAAATGTAGTACGACCAATGGCCCGGGGTAGAAAAATTTTGACGAAAAATCACCAAAGAAAAGCAAAAGAAAAAAGAAAACGAAAAGCGACGCGACGTTTCGAGTACATGACGACTTCCACTTAATTGAAATTGGCATTAAATGAAATACTAAAGAGAAAAAATTAAATACACTTTGGCTTTTCGGGCACTTTTGTCGGGCAAATTGTTGTCAAATTTGGAGGCAATTTATGATTTGGATAATTTTGGAATTCTTTAAAAAAAAAAGAATTTTATTTCCATTTTAGACTTACCTGGTCTGGTGATACGTCCGACATTAAATCGATGTGTGTAGTTAACCTTAAAATACTGTTCGACCACTGCGCGTTCAGCTTTGCCCTCTCCATTTACCGGCGAGAATAGATATTCAGGATCTATTTGATATTTTAATTGTTGATAACTGGAAAAGAGGTTATATTTTTAGATTAGATTTTGTTATAAAAGTGATATTTTCAAGGGATATATTTAAAAAAAATTGATTAAATCAAATAAAATATTAGTAGAATAAATAAAAAAACAGTGAGGCAATCATAAAATAATATCAGTTACAGGTCAAGCCCTCATAGGGTATTATAAAAATTAATATTTGAACTTCTGTAAAAATGTGACTAAACGAATGATGCAGAAGTTCTTATTTTTGGGGCTACTTTCACGTCCAATTCTCAGAATTGAGTCCCAAATGTATGTGTTGTACTGTGTTACTTAAAGCTCCCCAGAACTAATTACGATATATGGTTCTCCAGTTATGCTAAAATATATGGTTGAAACTCAATTTTTTAGGTTTTTCTTTATTTTGATAAACAGGTCCCATCCTACATATATACTACAAATCTCTTTAAGAAAAAGGCCTAAACTTTCTTTTGAGCAAGTAAAAATCAAAAATAAAAATATGGGTTTTTATAAAAATGTCAAAAAAGTTTTAATTTCGCAAAAAAAATATTCAGAAAAAAATATTTTTGCGTTTTTTTTTTATTTTATTAAAAAGATTGAAGAAAAAACTATCATAACTCTTAGGGGAAATTTTTCTAAATAAAATAAGTAATTAATATACATTAATATACATATATGCAATCTTTATTTGTAATCCGAACAAGTTCATATTTTAGTATTAGTTGTATATAGTTTTTTTTTAATTTAATTTTTAAGTTGGTTCGAACGTGACATGTCGAACGTGAAATTTTTTCCATGACTATTTTTAAATAAATCAAGTAAAGACGGATTAAGTTCGGTTATGTCGAATCTTATATACTCTCCACCATGGATCGCATATGAATGGTTTCGGGTACAATCTAGAGGGACCTTTGTATAAGGGATATATAAAAACATGCACCTATGACTAACGACGTTCGTGTGAAGGATTCCGGGTATAAATAAACACCAGTTACCAATTTTCAGCCCGATCAGTTGACATTTGTGGTCTCGATGGGGTTAAGAAGTCAAATCGGGGAGATGCGTGTTTGGGGGCTACATCAAAAAATGGACCGATAGTGTCCATTTTCAATCCCAAATTTCAGTCATCTAGCTCAATTATTGTAGACTGCAGCATGATTACAACATGAGTGCAAGTCTTACCCCGACATCAGGCTTAAAAATTTACGCACTTGACAAAAGTTTTTTTTTATTTTTCTATTTTCCAATTTTTTTATTTTTAATTTGTTAATTTTTTATTGTGTTTTTTATTTAAGGTTTTTTTATTTTAAGGTTTTTTTAACTTACCCCGTTATACACAATAATGTTAATAATATTGGCACTATTATAAAATATCCCGGATGTTTGGCTATGAATTTACCCAAGTGGAAGAATGTTTTATTGAGCGTCTTGTCCACACAAGATATGCCACAAGCCATCTGCAAATAAAAAAATCAAGAAATATACTAATTAGTAATATGTCATATGTAAAGCAAAAAAAAAATAAAAATTGCATACTAAATTTAAAGAGTTCTGACATAATAAAAAATAGACTTAATAAAATACATAGCTTTTTGTTTAAATTACGTTTTGGCGCCAATTTTCATTTTTATGTCTGTCTGTCTGTCTGTCATTATGGCCCAGTGATTAAGAGTTTCATTTTTTATTATTAATGTTTTGTTTTCCTTTTATTATTATGGCATATTCAGTTCATTATAATGCATGCAACTGAATGAAAAACAGAAAAACAAAACAAATTCCTATTAACAAGTGTTTCGCATGCTTTTTTTTTTGCAAGTAAACCATGTCATTTTTAACATAATTCCATTTTTTTCTGTTAACACAATTATGTACAGCAAAATGGGTGATATTCACACACAAACACACACATGCAACTCATACGCAATTAACAACAAGATTTAATAAAATAATTAAATATTTGTTTTTAAAGGAAATCGATAGTTAAAATGTAATTTTAATATAGATAAAATAGAAAATTATTGAAATTAATTATTTAAGTTGCTTAACATAACCCAGATGGCTATACAATTATTAAAAAAAAAATTATTTAAAAATTATAGTTCATTTGGGTGTCTAATAATAATCTCAAAATACTAGGCTTAACAATTTTCTTAATCCTAATTATTTTAATTAAAATTTCTTATTATTTAGCTATGTCGAATTATTAAGAGCAATCCTATGGTCACAAGCAATAACAGCCTATGCCAGAAATCATGCTTTCGAGAAAAATCACCTTAATTTTTCTGTAATGGAATTACATGACGACTTATGTCAATATGTTTTTATTAATCTTTTTAAAAATCATTGTTAGAGAAATGGAGGTTTCGAGTAAATACACTATATAGTATTGTTAGTATTGTTACTTATGATAGCGTACCTAACTCAAATCTTACTTAAGTCGACTTAGACAGTTATTGATGTGACCACAGAAATATAAATATCAATTTGTATGAATATCGTAATATTAAAAGTAGCTCAGTTAGTGATGTCAAACGGGAAATCCCGATTCCAAAAAATCCGAAATACCGGGATTTTTTAAAATGATTCCCGGGATGTTTTAGTAATAATATATGAAGCTGTCTCGTATAAAATATTTTGATACACTCTGTCGAAAATGTAAACTAATGATGCAAATTGTTTACATCAAAAAACATTGACATAATCCGGTGAAAAATTTGTAATTTACAAAAATATATCATACAAAATATATCATAAATTTAATTATAAACAGAAACACAAATGGAGTTTGTGTCCCACAAAATGAAGAACATTGTATTCTATTCTTTCAAATTTATGAACAAATCCTAATACAAATCTGATTTGAATCGACACATCGATTTGATTCTCATAAAAACGGAATTAGTCTAACTGATTTCTCAAGATGAAAAAAATATTTTTCGTGAAAAATAGAAAATTATAACGTCAATAATAATTCAGACGACGAACTGAAATTGGGCCAAAATTATTCCATAGCTAAGATGTTGTGAAATATTTTAATAAAAGTTAGTACATATTTTTAAACAAAACTTAATTTAAGCTTTAGCTGCTTTTATCCTTATTTAAATTAAATAAAATTAAATTAAAACTGAACTAAAAT
Organism: Eudasyphora cyanicolor; assembly: GCA_963930755.1. Lineage (NCBI taxonomy): Eukaryota > Metazoa > Arthropoda > Insecta > Diptera > Muscidae > Eudasyphora > Eudasyphora cyanicolor. The sequence goes on along the minus strand of OZ005738.1, from coordinate 5,162,801 downwards.
TTTTGCATTCCATTTCGAAATATCATATTATTAAGAATGAAAAAATCCTGACTTATCCCGAAAACCCCAAAAATACCGGGATATCGAAATATTTCGGAATCCCGAAAAAATCCCGGAATCCCGGGATTTGCAATTTAAAAATCCCGAATACCGGGATTTGTGAAACCCAATCCCGTTGAAATCTCAAGCTCAGTTTTATCTTCATTAATGACGTATGATTAATTGTTAATACGTATACGTTAAGAAAATTCGGGTAGGATTATATTTGTTCGTTTGCGTCCTTCAGGGCGTATACTTAATGGTATAATACGTGTACGCCACCCAGTACTACTGAGATTCAAATGGGGACACATTATCCTTGATTTAAAATAGCTTTTGCTTTCCTAGTATTTGATTACAACTCTTTTCCATGATACTCGTAATATAATTTTAATAATTTTAAAAGATTTGTCCCAAGCAAAAATAATTCCGTCACAGTTGTTTGTTATTTAACCTCACCTAATCCCCTATTAAATATGTAGGAATTATCAACAAAAGCCCTTCATAAATGATGAGAGGTTTGGGAATAATTCATTTGACACTGTGGAACTATTAATACACAAAAAAAAAACAACAAAAATCACCTTTAAACCGATGACAGTCAGTCAGTCAGCAAGTCGGGCAATTTACAATGGTATTGTGGAGTAAAAATATTCACCATATAGGAGGCGAGTATAGCTAACTATGCATGCGATAGCATAGCAGGGCTCATATTAATCGTATTGTGCGTGGCTAAATGGCCATAAAAATATGATGAATACCCACTAAATATTACAAAAAGATTGATGTGCAGTAGAGTGGGTAATGATGTACATACATATGTATACATTTAATAGAAGGTACTCGTATATGATTTCTTTCAACACCTCTAAATTAACCTTGGTTTATTAAATGGTTAATCATAACTATAATAAGAAGTGTTTAAAATGGGTTTTCTATAGGAAGTTGATTAGTTCTGCATACATACTGCAAAGGTCAGAGATAATATTTAGTAATTATAATTTGTATATTATTAACGCAGTACTATTATACAAATGCATTCGATTGTAAAGGCTTTGAAATTAAAGTTGTAGATTACAATGTGGCTTTTGAAACAATTACTACAGATCATATGATTATGATTTATATGACGTATACGCCAATATGGCAATTTAATATTTGACTCTAATAACACATACCAGTTTACAAATTTTCGGCGAAGGGTTACGCATAAAATTTTCTGGTGTAATATGGTGTTTAAGACACGAAAAAAATATTATGGAATTTGTTTTTAATTCCGATTTACTTCTAAATTGTCTCTAGTACTTGAACAATATTTTTTGAAGTACATACAAGCTCGATAAAGCAGGGCTGGCCTTAAAATGAAAGGAAATTATTAGGGCTACAGATGTTGAAAATATCACTGTACTGTCATGTAGAAACAGAAGTTTAAACAATTGATTTAAAAAAGATTTTTGATAACGAGAAAAAAACATAAAAAAAAGAAAAAAATCGTAAAAAAGTCGTTTCAGTGTTTGAAAACTGGCATTCTAACAAAGAAAACAATATGTAGTTGAAAATAATCTATGGATAAATGTAGAAATTATGTATAGCCCATTTGCTAGAAGTAAGAGAATTTCAATAAAATTGTGTTTTTATACCCCTACTATTGTGAACGAGGGTATATGTATATCAGTTGGTTGCAAAAGTGTAACACATAAGAGACTCCAAAAATAATTGGCGGAAATTCGTTTTGGGACCTGTCTGTCTGGTTGGCGCGCACGGAGTAACAGATTGACTTCAAATTTGGTATGTGTTAACATTTTTTTCTATCTCTGGTTCATATCAAAGATGGACCACGGTGGTCCACACCTTCGAGTACCTTCTCACAAAGGGTCAACATTTAGTGAAATATTGATTCTTTTATTGAATGAGCTATATGGTTTGAATTCTTTATAACTTTTTTAATTATTATTCTTTCTTTGTTGTTTTTCAGCATTTTATGAAGGAGACTTGGGGAATTAGTTATGAATCGAAAAACGTACAAAAAATAATTGAATTTTTGCGAAATTTTTCGTTTGTTTCATATCCCCCACTTCTTTAAAATGTTGTATAACAGGGTGGCACAGAATGAGCTATATGGTTTGAATTCTTTATAACTTTTTTAATTATTATTCTTTCTTTGTTTTTTTTTCAGCATTCTGTGAAGGAGACTTGGGGAATTAATTATGAATCGAACAACGTACAAAAATAATTGAATTTTTCCGAAATTTTGCGAAAAGTTATGGAAATTATGCTAAAAAGAGCACCTATGTGTGAAGCAGAAAATGGATATCACTTACATGATATCATTTTCAAAGCTAATTGAAAAATTCCCCAATAATAAACTATATTTAAAACAAACTATGATAATCGCATAAATAAAAAAAGTTATAAACCATTTAAACCATATAGCTCATTCTGCGCCACCCAGTACTTATCAGAATCTTCACAATTCCATAAATTCCATAGGTTCTTGGTCAAAACACTTTTTTGATCTGTTTTCAAAAAAAGTTTTCAGATTTAGGACAACAAAATACTCTTACTAAATACTGATTTTGAAAACTATTTCGCATAATATTGATAATCCAATTCGAATCGAATGTTGTCTATGTCTATCTCTACTAAGGAGTATATAACCCAACTGTATCTCCACTAAGGTCAATTGGAAGTAGAGAACCCAACTAGTCATCTACTAAGTAGTAGATAACCCCAACTGGTCCTCTGCCAGGGAGTAGATAACCCACCTTGTCGTATAATAAGGAGTAGATAACCTAACTGGTCGTCAACTAAGAAGTAGATAAGTAATCTACTGAGGAGTTGATAGCCCAAGTTATCGTCTGCTGCAGAGTAGATAGTCCAACTGGTCGTCTATTAAGGAGTAGATAATACAACACATACAAAGGTGTAGATACCTCAACTCAATCTCTTCTAAGGAGTATATAACCCAACTGTATCTCCACTGGTCAATTAGAAGTAGATAAACCAACTAGTCACCCTCTATTAAGGTGCAGATAACCCAAATAGTCCTGTGCCAGGGAGTAGACAAGTTGCGTGTCGTATACTAAGGAGTAGATAGCCCAAATGGTTGTCAACTAAGTAAGAAGTTTATAACCCATCTACTCGTAGTAATCTACTAAAGAGTAAATAACCTAACTGGCCCTCAACGAATGCCATTTTTCCTGTTTTTCTCTATTCAAGTTTCTGTGAATTTTGCCCAAAAATATTGCTGGGTTATTAAGAAAATAAGTTATATCTTAGATGATTTTTAAAATCTGGGTTTAAAGTCTGAGAAAAAGGACTATCTATTTTTTTCTCCTAATTCGTAGAAAACATCATAAAATTATTTTTATATATCGATTCTCACATAAATCGAAGACATTAGAATGAGATGTCTTTGAGCGAAATATTCCATGAAAATTGTTATATTCTTTCTTAGAACAGTTTTAACAATGTCAAGGGATTTCCAATTTTTTAATTTATTACATGAGTTAAAATTAAAATTACGTATACGCCAGTGGGGCCATTTATTATTTATTTTATTTATTTATATGAATTACAATACAAAGTAAATTTATATTCTAATTTTACGGTTCAGGAAAAAGCCGGGATGCAAAGACCATGTTGTTAGATTTTGCAGGGACAGACCAGAGCCTCTGGTGGGAATCGAACTCACGACCTCCAAATTCATAGGCGAGCACGCATCCAACTCACCTAATTTTTATTAAGCTCTGTTTGTAAATTAATTCAGCTATTTACTGATTGTGTAAAATAGTTCGCATAATATTAAGAGGCATTCAAATTTATCGGAAATTTTTTCATTCAGTTTTTTTGGGTTATGAAGAAAATAAGTTGTTTCTTAGTTGATTTTGAGGCATAAGGGTTTGGAATATAATTGTTTTATTTAATGTACCGACCCTCCCCCCAGCCCCTCTTTGTCGCCCATACCGGTGAAAAACCCACCATTCAATTTCAAAATTTAGAAAGAGAAGTAATTAATCCGCTCAAGATGTCATGCTGAGGCTTGTAAGGTCACTTGGGTGAGTATATGTTGATATTGCATGATATATGATATTGCAAAAAACCAAACCAAATCCAAACCAAACACCGCAAATTCATCTAGTAACTAACCAATAACCCCTAACTCATCCACATAACTAGTTTAAATAATAGACCTTCCTTCGATTACAGGCAAATTTCTAAAGTAGTAACATCATAATGCTTGGTGACGAACATCATTATCATAATCATCTTCGTTTGCGTCTTCTTCAGTACAACTATGCTTAGCATCATCATCATCATCTTTTTCGCTGTGGTTGTCAAGCTCCATGATTAGGCGGCGATGAACGCAACTTTGCGTATAAATAATTATCATTAGCCATGAATTTAATTACGACACTTTTTTCCACTTAATTTGCTTATTTTCAACATCGTTAACAACGGCAAACGACGATGGCCGTCATCACCAAACGCCAACCCGGCCATAAGCCAAGATTTACAACGAAAATTTCAAAAAAACGCAAACCACACAAAGTCGAAAAAATGTCGCAAATGCCAAACAAAGTTCATTATCAAAATAAAGGTAAATTCGTGCAGTTTAAACGATGCTGCTGTTGTTGTTACACACAACAACCACAAAACGAAACGCCAGACGCGGGTAGATTTCAATATAACTAAATAGATCTACGTCAAGTGTATCTAACTAAGGCAGTGGTGGGGAAAATCGTCTCTGCAGCTTCAAGACAATCAAGCCCATGGCTTTGGAGATAGCTAATGCTACCTGCCGGGGAATGTATGAATGAATTAATGCCTGATTCCAGGGGGAAAGGGGTCGGGGGAATGAATGGCTGTCTGGCTCTTTGACTGACTGATTGATCTGGCTGCTTGTCCGTCCATTCGTCTGTCTGTATGTTTGTTTGCCTCAGCATAACCGCTAATGAAAAGTGTATCTTTAAATTTAAAATATTTTGATCTGGTTTTACGAGTAGTTTCGTCTTTTCCTTTGGAATTTGAATTACTTTGGAGGGTTTTTTTTTTAATTTTTGATTTTTTCTGTTGTTTGTTGTAAAGTCTCTTCAAACATAAGAGCAGCGTAGCCAATTGTGTAAAGTGTACTCAAATAATTGAGTTTTGGTGTTCAACGAACGTTGTTTCTATTTATTTTGCACTGCTACAAAAGCTACAACCGCTTCAAATGCTGCTGCTGCCAATACTTTGGCTTTAGTTCATTTGTTGGAAATTAATATTTATTTTTTTGCTTTAATACCGCTGCCCGACTAACTATAGTCGTCTATATTTAACCTTATACACCGATGTATAACAATTCGTAGTCGCAGTCGTAGACAGACATAGATTTACAAATATTTTAGTGCGTTTTTTTTTTGTTCAGTTCAGTTTAGTTTAGTTTTGGTTTTGAGTTCAGGGAGATGACGAGCGCAAATTAAAACGAATGTATGTATGTATGTTAGCTAGAAAACGCAAAGTTCGAGTTAGTTTTTTTTCTCTAAACATTTTGTGAAAAGGGCATTAGATGTACAGATGTAGTGTACATTAATTCACATGACAACGCATTGTTGTTATAGTTATTGTCAACTTCTAAAAAATTGACCTTGATCCATTTTTTTTTTTGAAATGTAAATCTGTCAAAAATATTTAAATTTGTAAAAGTCTTTAAAATGTGGAATATTTTCCTATTAATTTTTAATGAATTTGGGGAATTCAAACTGCAATAATAACAATGCTTATATACATATGTAGATACAAAAGCTGTTTCCAAACATGTGCCGAGTCATATTTTCAATTTATTTAGATAAGGTTTCATATCGAAAATATTTCTTATGGGAAGCTGGTCCGATGAGTAGATAACCCAGCCTGTTGTCTACTACTGAATATATAACACAAAGGTATCCCTATTAAGGAGTAGATGAAGAGTAGACAACCCACTTACTAAGGAGTAGATAACCTTACTAGTCGTCAACTAAGGAGCAGATAACCCAAATGTGTTCCTACTAAGAAGGAGATAACCCAACTGGCCCTCTACAAAGGAATAAATAAAATGATCTGGTCGTCTATTAAGGAGTAGATAACCCAATTGTGTGCCTACTAAGAATGAGATAACCCAACTGAGTCTATACTAAAGTGTCGATATCCCAACTGTATCTATAATAACTTCCAACTGTTCGTCAAGGAAAAAGTAGATAACCCCACTGGTACTAAACTAAACAACTGGTACTCTCTAGATAACCCAAATAGAGTAAATAACCCAACCTACTAAGAGTAAATAACCCAACTGGTCGTCTAGAAATGAGTAGATAACCCAACTGTTCGTCTACTAAGGAGTAGATAATAAGGAGTAAAAAAAATCAACTGGTCGTCAAGTAAGAAGTAGATAACCCAACTGGTTATCTACTAAGAAGAACATAACCCAACTTTCCGTCTACTAAAGAGTAGATAACCCAACTAACCGCATATTAAGGAGCATAAACCTAAACCTAACAAGGAGTAGATAACCAAATTGTTTGACTACTAAAGAGTAGATAACCCTACTGATGCCTACAAAGGAGTAGATAACCCAACTGGTCGACAAGTAATAAATAGATAACCCAACTGGTCGACAAGTATTAAATAGATAACGCAACTGGTCATCCTCTAAGGAAAGTTCGTCTGTTCGTCTACAAAAGAGTAGATAATCCAAATGGCCGCCTACTAAGGAGTATATAACCCAACCGGCCGCATACTAAGGGCTAGATAATCCCAACTGGTCGTCTACTAAGGAGTAGATAGCCCCACTGTATATCTACTAATGAATAGACAATCCAACAGCGTACTTATTAAGTAGTAGATAACAAACTAGTCGTTAACTAAGGAGCAGATACCCCAACTGGTCGCCTACTAAGGAATATAAAACCCAATAGGTCGTCTACAAGGGAGTAGATAACACAACTATATCTCGACTAAGGAGTAGATAACCCAACTGATCAAGTAAAAATAGATAACTCAACTAGTCATGCACTAAGGAGTAGATAACCCTCCATTGAGCTGTAGATAACCCCACTGATCCTCTACCAGGTAGTACATAACCCAACTTGTCATATCATATGGAGAGTACATAACCCAACTTGTCATATCCTATGGAGTAGATAATCCAACTGGACGTCAAGTAAGAAGTAGATAACCCAACTAGTTATATACTAAGTAGTAGCTAACCCAAATGGTCTTCTACTAAGGAGTAGATAACCGAACTGACCGGTTTTTAAGGAGTAGAAACCCAAATGCAAATCTACTAACGATTAGATATCACAACTGGTCGTCAAGTAAGAAGTAGTCATCTACTATGGAGTAGATAACTCAACTGCATGTCTACTAAATAGTAGATAATCCTACTGTATCTCTACTAAGAATTAAATAACCGAACTATATCTCTACTAAGGTATAGATAACTCAACTGGTCCTATATAAGCAGACAATACTGCTTGCAAAAGTAATGTAAAATACCGAATTAAAGAATATTGAAATAATTGTACAGAATTAAAAAGAAGAAAAAAAACACATTATTTTGGGCATGTAAACATAATTGTAGAATTTATATTATTGAGGTTGTTCAACCAATGTATATATTTTAATGTATTCAATATGTTGGATGTATTCAATATAAAGATGTATTAGTCTGAAAATTTTATTACAAACGAAATTGCCTCAAATAAACAATTAATTGGAAATTTTTCTGATGTTATGTAATTGTTTCATAAGATCATTTTCAGCTGAATTTTTATCTACGTTATCCAACATAACTTCAGACGACTTATTGGACTTTAATGATGTCTCGGTGACGGCAATTGTGAGTTTGTTTTCGTCTGGCCTTAATGATTCACGATCACAGCCCTTAGGGGGCTCCATCTCTTACGAAGTGACTCAATTTATGTGGACTTTGAGCGATTTATTTTTAGCAAAACCAAAAAAAAACAAATTATGCAAGTTTTGACGGACGTGTAAAAATCACGAGTTGGGAAAATAAATACAGAAAAGAGAGAACAAATTGTTTTCTTAAAAAAAAAATTATGAATCAGATGCCATAATAAATATGAATGGGAATACCAGCGGGTTTAACAGAAATTTTGAACAACAAACTAGCCTATGTATTGAAAACTATGAAAAGAATTAGATCAACAAATCAACAAAATGTTTTTGGACTTCGTTTTTACAGAATGACCATTGAGTTTGCATCTATTTATATAAGAAGACGAGATAGCTGCACCATTTTTTACAGTAGTAAAAATTTATATTCTACGACATAACATACATATTTAAAATCCTTTCAATTGAAACAAAAGACTGAAGATAAACAACCTCAGCTGTATTTATAATCCTCGACACTAAAACAAAAGACTTAAGACACAAACCTCGGCACAGGCAACGTTGATATGAAAATACAATTCTCTGAAGATGTAAATTATCATTTAAATTTTTGCTGTCAACAGCATATTTACTACATGACATTACATGCATTTAATTTAATACTGCGGTGGCGCATGCGCTTCTAACAGGTTATCATAATGTTACCATAAAATGCTTTTAACAACTTTGCTTTTTTTTCCAGTTTTAGCTTTGATGACACTGAAACAAACAAAGAAGCTGTAAAAAAAACAGATATAACCCAAATTTTTTACACCAAAAAAGTGCATTTCAAATTAAAGATTTGGTAAACAAATTCGATATAAAGTTTGGAGGTAAATTTTTGGAAAAACGTTTTATGAATTGAGTCAAACAAACAAATTTGTCATATTAGTGTGAATCATTTAATTTGAAATAAAACCAAATAACGGATTTGTGCCAATTTTTTGGTGTGTGTGAGTTCGTGTGCTTGTTAAAAGAAGCCGATGACCGTAATATTTTGTTAAAGGTTATAAAAAAAAATTTCAATAGCAAATGTTGTAAACCCCAAAGCAGAGGAGGTTGTGATCAAATGTATGTATGTATATGCATAAGTATGATTGATTTACCAACAAAATGTTTTTTAGAAAGACATAAGAGACATAATATGTGAATGAAATTTTGGCAATAAGTTAATTACTTTACCTTTCGTAGACATTGGCAACAACGGGCTTGGTTGATATCAACCAAGCATTAGCTCTACAAGAAATTATACTTAAGACTGAATGTATTCGTATGTCTGTCCGTCTGTCTTGTCTTTTCATAGGTTCGTAAAATTTGCTTTTATTGAATTATAACAAAAGTCTTATGTTATACTACGAATACACATATATATATATCTACAATCTGTAATCACGTTTCATATGGATTTGTGGTTGTCGTTAGTTTCTACGTTTTGTTAATAAGTTGGGTCGAGGCTAAACGCCTGACACTCAATGTCTTTATGACTTAAACAACCGCACTTGCCTAGTTTATATGTTATTAGCTTTAGTTATAAGCTTTATGAACATAGCATTTTATAGATTCTACATTTATTACTCGTAGCCAATATCGTTTTAAATGAACTTTTTCAAATTCCACTTGGCCAAGTTTGTGGCTAATACAAGAATGGGGTGTTTGTACATGTATACACACAAAGAAATATCAGACAAGAATGGAATTTAAAAAAATAAGAATTGCATCTTTTTTAACTTACACATTTTAGTTGAATAGAAAAACCAACTTCGGAAAATGTCAGAACTAATGGGAAACTTTTACCCAGACCTTGATAGACCTTAGTTTTGGCAAAAAAATGAAATTGCGAATATGAAGACTTTGAGCTCATTAGTACATTGGTTCGAAACTACATCACAAAAATAATTGAATAATAAAATAAAAAAAAATCAATTGAACGTCCCAGTTGAGTTTGTAGCGTGCTCGTCTATGAGTTTGGGAGTCGTAGGGTGGATTTCCGCCAGAGGCTCTGTTCTGTCGTTTGAAATTTTTGTAAAAAGCAATATTTTGAATTTTGTTTTTTTACTAAAGAAAGCTTTTAATTTTCGATAAGTGTTTTGTGGTCTTTATTTTGATAGATAAACAGGTCACAGTTTATCTATCAAAATAAAGATAAACCCCTAAAAAATCATCTCATCAGCGGTTTCAAAGATATTTTACAAGATAATGCGAATTTTTTTATAAAAATTAAAAAAAAATTAATTAGCACCGCTTTAAAACATCGAAAAATTCGCAATTATTATATTTTTATTATTTTATCGTAAAGTCTAATCTGTCATTAAAAATATGACACAATTCTGAAGAAAATTACTTGTTTTAAAGACATACGAGTATATGTAGATTCATAGATGGTATATTTTTTTCTATGTAACAAGTTCTTTGCTTTTATTTTGCCAAGACTTAAGCCATTTTCTATCTCAACGGCTTTGTTTTGTTGTTTTCCAAAATATGACACACAAGTCCACTTTCTAACTTTATATAAGTTTTACACGCTTTATATGTATGTATATTCTCTAAAGATGGCTAATGAGAACATTAACGTTTGTTTTTTTTTTCTTTCTTCTTCTTCTTCTTCCTTCATTATTATGGCTAAGCAGCAGACATGACTTCTTTCTTAACCAAATCAAAGAGTGAAAGAAAAATATGCAGCAAATAAAACAAAAGCAAATTTTATCAAAGCAAAAAAAAAAGAAAACAATAAAGAAAATCGAAATTGTTAACTCAATTGAGGAGCTAAGCTAAAGGGGTTTAACGCTTCGGTGTTTTATCGGCTCATAAAGTTGTCCAAAAGAAAAAAACTTGTATACATGTATTTCTTGGTGGAATGTATTGTATGCAAGTAGAAATAGGAAATTGGGTCAACGAGAAAGAAAACTATTTACGCACACATTCCTATATGAAGCGATACGCATACATACATATGAACACATTTGTTAAAACGATCATTTCGAATTCATTCAATAATGTTATACATACAGGCGTCACACACACACTTCTTCTGGAATAAACAAGTTTGGTTACATATGCATAAATTGATTAAATATATGCCAGGCAACACCGAAAAAAAAACAAACAAAAATCAGAAATAAAAATCCAACATCTTTAAAAGGAATTTCAATACGAAAATAGGTGAAACTTTTATTTAAAATTCACAAAAGCAATCACATATACACACACACACATACACTCATACATTTCAAGGTAAAGAACTCCACCACAACAAAAGCCAAGATTCGCGCAAGAGGAAACAATAACAATCAAACAAACAACAAACAAATTTCACTCTCTTTTTCAATAATCCACAAAAGCAAAAACAATACCGCAATATAAGATTTACAGCAAAGTGCAGAGAATCAAGCAAATAGTTTTATCTCTGTGCACTTCAAACAGCATGAGTTAAGAGGAGGAGAGAGAGAGAGCGTGAGGGACACTCTCATTATTAGAGACACATTATTTATGTGTGTAACAAAAGACTTAAGACACAAACTTGAAAGTGAAGGTTGAACGATTTGTCAAAGAATTTAGTTTTGGCTAATTTTTTTTACTTATTATTGTTCATGAACAGACAAATTATTTCACTGCCGTTTAAGTGACAAAACGGAAATATTTTTAATTTGTTGTTTTGTAAAACCAACAAACCATAAAGGGGAAATAATTTTGTTAGTAAACACGAAGAGCAAAAAAAAACATATGGAATATAGGAACATAAAAATGACAGAAAAACTATATGAATTAAAAGGTGTATAATTGTCATCATTAAATAGAAATAAAAGACGACCATGAAGACGTTTGTTATCGCAAACGTTTTCATAAAAAAATTGAAAAATTAAGGCAATTATTTTCAATTGAAAAGGAAGCTCTCACAAATGCTAATTTTTTTTTTTAAATCTCAAATATTTTTGAAAATTAGACAAAATTAAAAATTGCAACAATAATAAAATAAATAAAAGGTATGTGAGGGATTTCATGTCAAGTAAGTAAATTTTTAAAAGTGATATCTTCTAATCGGAATGATACATTCTGCAATTTTAGTCCTATTGGATAGTTGTTATGATACCTAAATTCAACGTAATAGTTAAGCACTGTCCGGGTTGGAGGATGTTGAATTTTTAAATTTTGCCCAAATGGCCCATTTTTCCCATCCATATAACTAATCAGCTATTGTATTTAGAAAATCTTACCCAAAGTTTTTTCTATAGCTCTTTCTTCAACATTTAAACAAAATAAAAAAATCGCTAAAAAAATTTGTGAATTTTTTTGCGAATTACTTTTATTTATATTTGCTCAAAAGAAAGCTTAGATAATTTCCTTGAAGAGCTTTGGGGTCTATTAGTGGGATGGGAACTGTGTATCTAAAGGGTGGGCCATTTAAAATTTTAAATTTGAAATTTAATATCAAAATAAAGATAAACCTCTAAAAAAAATTTAGTTTCAACCATATATTTTAGCATAACTGGAGAACTATTTATCGTAATTGGTTCAGGAAAGTTTGAAATAATCCTAAATTAAGTAGCCTTTATTTTCTTCTTGTGTAATTTTTTCACCCCATCAGCGGTTTCAAAGATATGTTACAAGATTGCGATAAATTCCATTTTTTGAGAAAATTTTAATTAAAAACTTTTAAAAACATCCAAAAATTCACAATTATTATATTTTTATTATTTTATCGTAAAGTCTATTCGGTCATTTACTACAGATTCCAATTCCCTTTGTCAAAAGACAGCATCTATCCAGAACAAGAAAATGTTCTGGACGTTAATGGGTTAAGGTATTTATATCTGTTATAAAAAAAATTGCATTTAACTATGGCGTCAGTAGTTAAGTAATCAATTTTCAACTGTTAAACAATGAATATAAATTAGAAAATTTACATTATTTCTATTACGAATTTTAATTTTGGGAAACTAAATTTTTTAATTAATTTTTGAATGCAAAAGGAAAATTAAATTAAATATTCTTCAATTGCAGATAAGGGCAGTTCTCTTAAAAGTGACTCTTATAATACAATGATCTACATTTAAATCGATTCACCATTTTCACAAGATAAATTATAAAAATTGCATTTAACTACGAGTAACAGTAGTAACTAGTACGTCAATGTTCCATTGTTATACTTTGAATACAAATTAGACAAGTAAGAAACTCAGTCCAGTAAATCCCTACTTTGTGAATAATGTAATATGGAATATGTTACTTTGTGTGGAAGCCAGAAAGTGCAACATTTTTTTGCCTTTTCCCGAAAACTGCAATATCACATTGTTATTTTTTGATTTTGGAGTGAAGTTTAATTCGGGGGACTACATTATTTCGACCTAAAAGGTGCAACTATTTTTAGTATTTCATGCCGACTGGGCAACATTTTTGCCACAAACGAAATCGCCATTAGATAATTGCTACAGTAGTTATGGGAAACTTGTGTTTGCATGAATTTGACAATTTTGGCAAAAGGGTGTTGTCAAATATACCTATTTTAAGCTGATCAGTAGAAACTCAAATTACCAAATTGTTAGACAATTGCCAAGTTAGCTAACTCCCCCAGAGAAATGAGAGCATTAGGTGAGAGAGAACGGGGCACTGACATTGATGTTCCATTGATTCTTTCTCCTTTTCTTCTCTACAGCTTCTGCAATAGTCATTATGCCTATCCATTCTTTCTGTGTATCGTCCAATACGGCAGTGACCCGCCATGACTCATGACAGACACGATATGTGGGAGGTCCGGACTCGATAACGACAGAAGTGCGTTTGGAGTTTAGACAGGGTCACATCAGCCTGGAATTTATGAGGTTCCTGACTACTGACCACCTATCATTTGTTGCCGTAAGGGCATTGCCTCTCAAGAAGTGCTTTCAGGTCGCTAAAGGCATGCCAACATATACCTGTCGCTTGTAAGGTAGTTCCTAGTCTTGCAAGTTCATCTGATTTTCAGTTCCCTGGTATGTCACTGTGGCCCGGCAGGTGATCTGCAACAGTCGATGACAGTTTTGAGGGTATAAAAAGATGCATTGATTTGAAAATGTTTGTTTAAAAACGTAATAGGCACAAATACTTGTAAACATTTAATTAGAAATTTTCCTGAACTTATTCAGCAGTTTACTAGATTTATTTTAATATAATTTTTTTTGTGTATTTTTTGTTAAAGGTTTGCTAATTGTCTTCTGATAATTTTTGGTCAGTTTATGTTCTGAACATTTATCTTAAATTATATTTTGTATTATTTTTTATACTTTTCATTTGGATTTTTTTTGCAAAAAACTGCTAAGCTATATAACAACAAATAAAGTAAAATATTATAAAAACATCAAAATTTATTATTTTAGTTTAATTTTAATTGTAATATTGGTTGTGATTTATTTTTCTCTGCAAATAAAAAGCTAAGATTTATAACAAAAAAATTATAAAAATTTTATTATTTTAATTTAAAAAAGTTGACTTTTTTAAATTGTTGCTTGCACGGGAAAAATCGTTATTTTTGATATGTTTGAATTGAAAAAAATATATTTGGAAACAAAATTTTTAAATATTATATATTTGTAACGAAATAAATTTTATTTGAAACTCAAGAAATTGTGTTGGAACGCATATATTAATATATTATAACAAAATACATTTGCCAACTGACTTTCACAAATAAAATATGTGTTTACACACAAATAAAGTTTTTAAAAGTTTTTTTTAAAAAGTTTTTCAAATATATTTTATTTAAATAGATTTTCAAAACTTTGCTGATTTTTTCGAAATTTAGTTCGTTTTGCTTTACAGCACTAATTTTTAATTTATAAATATTTCAATTCATCACTTTTTACTAATCCATCAATGCAATTTATAGTTACTAAAGATTATACGATTTTAATTTTAATTGTACTGTAAAAACATATAAAATTTCTAAAAAAAAAATTACTTTCAACTTTTGAAAAACCGAAAACTTGCCTTTAAATAAGGGGAAATGCAATTTAATGTTTGTTTCGGAAATATTAGTTCGAAATAAAAAAAATATTGAAATGGAAACATACACTAAAAAATTTTTCATAAAAATGCTCCAAAGACGTCATTAGTTTTTAAAATAAGTACATTTTGTTCTTAAAATATAGAAAATTTCAATAATATTAAGTAATTTACTCAATTTTAAGAACATTTTCTTAATTTTAAGCACAAAATTTTCTTAATTTGGAGACTAAGGACGTCTTTGGAGCATTTGTTTAATTTTATGACAAATTTTTTTTCAGTGTAGTTTTGTTTAGAACAATATCCTCCTAAACGTGCGTGTCAAATATTATATATTACGATAAACATACGTATATTTCAGGCAGAATATATTTGAGCCAATATACTACAGAAGCGATTTTTTAGCGTGTGTAAATTTTTGAATTTTTTGCAAATACAAAGCAAATGTTATAACAAAATAAAAAGAAAAAAATTTAATTTAAGAATATTATGTTAAGCAATTTGTCAAAGTATTAATTACTTTTTTTTTTAAAGTTGAACTTTATACAAAAAAAATAATGCTTGTATTTTTTATAATTTCTAAATGATAAAAAAATTAAGAAAAAAATATAAAACATACAATTTTATGATGTTTATTTTTAAAATTGTGTTAAGCCATTTTTTGATATTAATAATTTGTTTCAAAGCCAAAGTAAATAACAAAAAGGAAAGAAAATAATATATAAAGGTAACATTTTCTTATTTTAATTTAATTTTTTTTATTAAATTACTGCTTGTAATTTTTATTACTTTTTAAAATTTAAAGATTATACAAAAAAGTAAAGAAAAAATATAAAAACATATTTTTTTAATTTAATGAAATTATTTTAAAATTTTTGTTAAATAATTGCATGTAATTTTTATAATTTTTTAAGGTTAACGTTTATAAAAAATATTAATAAAGAAAAAATACAAAAACACACAATTTTATGATTTTAATTTATTTAAAATCATTCTTTTTAAATTATCGCTTATAATTATTATAATTTTGTTGTTGTTTTTTAGTAAATTTAATTTTATAATATTTTTTTTAAGTTTATGAAAAAAAGAAAAAAATATAAAAACAATTTTTTTAATTTTATAAAATTATTTTAACATTTTTGTTAAATTATTGCATGAAAATTTTATATTTTTTTAAAAGTTATTGTTTATAACAAAAATAATAATAAAAAGAAATACAAAAACACCCAATTTTATTATTTTAATTTATGAAAATTATTTTTAATATCTTTTTTTAATTATCGCTTTTAATTGTTATAATTTTGTTTTTGAATGAATTTCATTTTTTTTTAACTTTAATTTAATTAATGGTTTTTTCCGGTTTCTTGAAATTTGTTTTAGGTCGGAATTAAAATTTGCATAATCGATTATAAATGTGAAGGACATATTTTTGAACTCTTTGTGTTCAAGAATAGTGTAATTTCATCAAATTTAACAAATGAACTGTGAATAATTCAATTTGAATGCCAATAACTCTTAATAAATGACATATTTTTAACATTAACATATGGAGACCTTCAATTCCAAAGTATGCTAAGTCAAAAAATTATAGATTTTCAGAAGTGAGGCATTTTAAGTTTAATTTTAGTTTAATTTTATAGAAGGGCAAGTTTAATTTTATAGAAGGGCAAGTTTAATTTTATAGATTTTTTTTTTGTAATTTCACTCTTATAACTTCTGCCAAAGTTGAGGGATTAAAAACAAATTTTGTTTAAATATAAAATAGAATAATTATAATTATAAAAAAATAATAAATTTAAAAAAATTATGAAAAAAAACTCCCTAACGACATATTAAATCGACTTAGCTTACTTTGTAGTTGTCGACATATAAAATCGTATACAATAGTTCTTTACAACGTTTTTTGTTTTTTCAAATTTTGTATGTTTTAGATTTAATTTGTTAAACGGTTAAATTAATAAACATCTAGATTTTATGCATATCTGTTTGATAATTGGTTTTTGTTCTTGTTGTTGTTGTTATTTTAACAAAAACGTCATTGATCCATTAGTTGGTGCTGGCGGTGGTGGTGGTGTTGTTGGTGGTTGTGTGTAGTACTGGCAAATATACCTGATCGTAATATTAAACTGTTACGTCCACTTGACATCACCTTGACGATCAACCAACATTTGTTTATTTGTCTGTATGTCTGTGCGGTGAGGTGCGTGTGTGCTCTGAGCCACCTTCAGGTATTTAAGTTTTTTTTTTGAAATATTTAAATTTATTTTATTTACAACAATAGCAAAATTCCCCCTAAACTAAATGAATCACTAATAATAATCCGAAATATCAATACAGACACACAATAAAGCAGATGTACAACAAATTAATTATATTGACTTAAGTTTTTTTCTTGTTTTTTTTTCGAATGCCAATGAAAATATCCGCCCAGAAGTTTAAGGCATGACCTGTGTGTGTGTGTCTCAATTTGTGATAATCAGTTTCAAGTTTATGTCTTAAGTCTTTCGTTTTATTTTCGGGAGTGGCGCATAACGTTTATGTGTCGCCGCTTTCCAGTTTTGTGTGTGTGTTTTTTTAATGTGTTTCACTTTTGTTTTGTCTTTTTTTCACTTTTCAAAAGAAAGTGAAAACTTATGAGAAAAAATGTTCAATGTTTTCTTAATAAACGACCTTTAGGCATTTTAGATTTCGAGACTTAGGTTATAATGAGCTTTCAAGCTTGTTGCTTAAGTCTTTTGTTTTTTTTTTAGCATGTAAGTTAAATTGAATTGTAATATTGGAATTCTTTTTACAAATTAATATTTCCTTTCCAAAGTTTGTTCCTTTCTAAGTTTGTTGCTTTCGGTTTTCCCGCATGAAAGTAAATTGAATAGTAATATTTTAGAAATTAATGTTTATGACCAACATTCACCAATTGGAAATTTTCCTTTTTAGTTTTTTTTCAAAAGAAAGTGAAAACATGTGAGGAAAAAAATGTTTAATGTTTGTTGATTAATTGAATAAGTGACATTAGGCATTTTAGGTTTAAATACTTAAGCTTTATAGACAAATATATAAACTTAGTCATTCACTAAAGTAATTGACATACATTTGTTAAAATACTAATAGTTTCTTTCAAGTTTGTTTTTTATTATTACATATTTATATTTTACAACTATTAATAGTTGCTTTCAAGTTTATTTTTTTTATTTTTACAGATTAATATTTTACAGCTATATATTAATAGTTCCTTTCAAGTTTGTTGCTTAAGTCTTTCGGTTTTGTTACTCTTGAAAGTAAAATTGAATTGTAATATGTATTTGATTTTTTTTTCTACAAATGAAATTTTAATGACAAACATTCACAAATTGAAAATCTTTCCTTTTACTACTTTTCTTTGAACATCACGACCTATCTTCACTTTCACGTTTGTTGCTTAGGTCTTTTGTTTAAAGCAGTGCGTGATTCCCCTCTGCCCCTCTGTCATTGTCTGGCTGTTGACACGAAAATAAATGCTGTTGGATTTTATTTGTTTAATTTTTTTTTAGTATTTATTAAAACATCTAACATTCCACTCAATCTGTGTTCGATAAATCAAATGTCAAAGGCACGTTTTTTCTTATTCGTCTTTACTTTCGAATATTATTTTCTTTTTTTTTTGTTTCTAACCAAAGATTGATTGCAGATGTTTGAAGTTTTGAAATTTAAAGCATTTTTCGTGTATTCATTTAATAAATGGGTATGTACTACTGCGAATAGCACAAAATAAATAAAAAGTAAATTTTGCAATCAATTAGATTTGTTGAGTTTGTAAATATTTTATACAAATTATTTTTCAGACAAATTCAGCATATGAGGAACATTTTAAATTTTTTTTGACAAGTTTTTTCCTGTAAACTTTTTATTCAAAGGATAAGTACGTCTTTGGCGCCAATCTTTGATTTTACGACGCAATTTTTTTCGGTGTTGAGTATAATTGTCAGAAACCAAAAATTCAACATTTTTATGATTCTCCATAAATAATTGTAAAACAGCTCCACGTGTTCATTAAAAACCAAAACATTTTCTATTACAATTTCATTTGTGTCGGGAAACGGCAAATAACGGACGGACCGTCGGGCGTACTAACAACTACACTACTACATATATAAAACGAAAGACTTAAGCAACAAACTTGCATTCACTTTCATTTACAATTTTACACGAAAACGTTTTAAAATGATTTTTTTCTTTTTTTTTAAATAAATTATTCACCACTACTTGTGCACCTACAAAGCAATTACACACAAACAATAAAACAAAAGAAAAAATATTAAGCAATTTTTGTCTGTCGTAAAAATTATATTTAACTATGGCGGCTGTAATGCGGTAATCAATTTTCATTTCTTAAACAATGAACAATAATAGAATAGAAAAATTATCTAGATTTCTATTATGAATATGATTTTTGGGGGTGGGAAAATTCATTTTGGAAAGGAATGAGATAGTGCAAATATTGTGATAACATATTTTAAAACAGTTGAGATTGAAGTCATTGGGAAATTTGTTAGAAATTTTCATGATTTCTATTGTTCTGATATGCAATATTTTGTTCAAGGCTATATTTTAGGGATAAGGGGGGATGAGTTAGAGTGAAAAAATTTGATAAAATATTTTATAATAATTTGATAGAGTTTGAGGGACATTTTTATTAATTTCTTTTCCAAGGCATTCTTTTAGCGTTAAGAGGATGAGTTTGAAGGTCGAGTTCTTTAAGACAAATATTCGCTCCAGTTTATGCTCAATTTCGCTCTCTGACATGACAAGTGTAATCTGAAGATTTTCTCTTGAAAAATAATGGTTGAAGTGGCTAACCTTAATGGTATCTCAGCAGACTTTGAGGACAGATATCTCAAAAACCTTATGTAAAAAATGAATATTTTTAAATTCATTGTTATTAAATTAAAACATTAAATTCCCAAAAATAAAAATAAAATTATAAAAAATTGCGTACAGCACAAAAAATTAAAGAAAATCTAAATTCAATTACGAAATTTGTGTAGTCAATTAAAAATTTGTTTAATTTTGAACCGGTAAAGAAAATTGTATTATTTAAAAATTAAGTTGTTTATGAACTGACTTATTCATTCCAATTAAATAAGTTATTGAACCAACAAAAGAATAGATCTAAAACTTTAATTAAAAAAATAATTAGCTAAAATAAAGAATTAATTATAAATTTTCCTGATATTATTTAAAAGTTTAACCCATTCATTTTCAGCTGATATTTTAGTTCCACTATTTTTTATTTTATACTTTTTTATTATTTATTTATTATTAGATTTAGTTACTTTTTTTATTTGCCATATTTTAAGTTTTAACTAATTTTTAATTAGCTGATATTATTAGACTTAGTTCCATTTTTTTAATTGAACTTTGTTTAAAATATTTTTAGTATTTAGTTGAGCTATTTTTAAGTTTTGCATAATATCCCGAATTTAGAAAGTTTGTTCGATTTTGCTGAACTAATTTTTTAAAACTCCCAAATTGAATAATATTTTTATTATTTAATAGTTAACATCAAAGAAAAAAAAACAAAAAAATTATTACAAATAAATATTCTATCACAACAATCAATTAGGTTTATAAATATCACATAATAATAGAACTAAAAGAAGTTGTTAGGTGGATGATTAACAAATGTTTGAAATATTTTTTGACGTTTAAAAAAGGTGATAATTTGACCATTTATTAACTTCACAGTTATACCAACAAAAAATGGCAATTGGCAAATTGACGAGTGTTAATTATGTCTCTCTTTAAACAAATTGTGGTCCGGTGGTTTTTTTATTTATTATTATTTCTTTTTTCTTAAAATGAAGTAACCATAACTTTTGGCATTTTATATTTTTTTTTAAATAAAATTTCTTTGGTGCAAAAAAATACTGTTCATTAAGTCTTCAATATTTGATAAATTGATAGTGGTTTTCGCCACCAAACAAAAAAAAAACAAATGCTGTAAAAATTTTACAAAAGAAAAAAGGCAAAAAATAAACCTCAATCAAATTAAATGGTGTCTGACTGAAAAGAGCAGAAACCCCAGAAATATATATACATAAATAAATACAAAAAAAATACAAAATTCGAAAAAGTGAAAGTTGTGCACCGCCACCAACATATGTATGTACATACGAACAGCATTTTGGGTGATACTGAGTATCGGAGCTAAGCAAACTGTTGGTCTGTCTTTCAGCCTTTGTGGAAGACAATCATATTAACTTGCTTGCACATACTTGAGGAGTTCATACATACCATGAAGAATATAAGCAATGCAATGGAGTGGAGTCAGACAGAGTGACAGACAAACTCCACTCTTCTTCTAGTTACTTCAGTCGATTGGATGCAATGGGATGTAAGTCTGTATACAGTTCATTTAATGTACACGGATGTAAGAGCACCACCAAAGGTAAACATGAACAAGAAATCAGCTGCGAGATTACAATAACAAATAACAGTACCAGTTATCAGACCGTGAGCACGAGATAGAGAGTACAAGAGACACCGAGAAAAGCAAACAAAAAATGCCTGCATAACTAAATGAAGAGGGTCAAGGACGTAGTTAAAACACGTCAAAGGTATGTTTGAGCATATGAGAAAAATACATGAGTGCGTATGATAAACAGTGTGAATATGAGTGTGTGTGCGGTGATCTACAAATCTCCATGTGTGCCGTTTTTTTGCAGTCATCTCTGGCGCGTGCACACATACACATATATAGAGCTACTAAAATGTCAGTTAGCGCAGTACGGTGTTATTAAGTCGACGTTAACACTTGTTCAGAGTGTTGGACAACCACAGAGTGTTTTTTACAGTTAAAACTTAACAGAGTGGTGACGTTTGAGCCCATACGAGTATGTCTGCATGTGTAATGTACGAGTATGTCTAAATAAATGCATGCAAATTGCAAACTCATACCAAGGCAAAACAGAAATCATAACCACAACGGTTGGATTTGCTGATGATGACAGTGTTGCAATCGTTGATTTTAAATTATCAAAGAGATTTTCTTGCGCTTTTTTTTTGTTTTGTTGTCTTTTTCATGTTAAGATCTCTACAAATGGTTAGTTTTCATCGACATTATGTTTAAAATCTGTCAATATAAGTTGGGCAGAGAGGATCAACTGCATTTTCGGACACAGTTTCTTTTGCTATACAAGTTTTTTCTTTCTTTTTTAATTTGTAATAGAATGGAATGTTAAAACTCAAGTTACTTTTGGTTGCGAACAGGAGGCAGACTGGAAAAAAGTAACATATTTTTAACACGCAGGAGAAAGTTTTGACTATTTGAATTTTTAATCTTAACAAATAAAAAAAACAAGAAATATTTGTTAAGAAGATACAAGATACAATACCAAAATTATGAAAAAAGATGTTTGAGGAATTTTTTAGACATATGCTGGACTGTAGGTTTGGTTGATGATTAATGGGAATTTTAGTTATTTGAAAAATATGCACACATATACCAGTTGATGCTTAATGTAATATTTACTCAGAAAGATAAAATTCCTTCGACACGAAGGAAATTTTCGACAACAACACTGAAAAATATTTATCTAATATTAAAGACAATCTAATATTAAAAACAATCTAATATTAAAGACAATCTAATATTAAAGGCAATCTAATATTAAAGACAATCTAATGATAAAAACAATCTAATATTAAAGCCAATTGTATTGACAATAAAAAATTCATATAAGGTCACTTAATACTTAAGCTAAGAAATATTTTTGCTTAAAACCAATTACATTACCTTATATTAAATTACAAACTTGACTTATTTCTTTCGAGCCAAGTCAAAGCCAACATTTTTCTAGTGTATGTATATGGTATTTTTGCGAGAGCAGAAAATTGTTTTCTTTATTGAAAATAAAAATTGATTGAAGAAAATAACTTTAGTCTTTTTTATTCTCGGGAAAAATAAATTCCCTGGGAGTATCGGGATGATTATAAAAATAAATAAAGGTAGCTGTAGACGTTGAGACTTTGTCATTTGAGATCGACACCGTTTTGACTTTAGTTTCTGAAAGTGCTTATCGAAAGTAACAAAATGCCATTTGTTGGGAAAGAAATGTGATTTCCCAATGGATATATCTAGTTAACCGATGGGAATTTTGTTTTACGGCCCTCAGCAAAATTTTAGGTATAGACTAGGAGAAAAAATGTGTAAAACAAAATGGTTTGAAACAACAGCATCTAGTGCTTCAAAATCGCAAAATTGTCGAGATATGGTCAATTTGTTGAGACATTACTTTCTGCACATAACTTATCATAACTCAGAAACCACTTTTCCAATTTGGTTGAAATAAATCTAAGAAAATTTAGATAGTTTCAGAGCTAGCTCCCCCAAACATAATGGTAATATTTGGCTCTATTATAAAAAGCTTAAAAAATGGGAAGGGCGTGCATGAAATGATTTGCAAAAATGTTACCCAAGAAATGTTACTATATATAAGTATGTATTGTAGGTCAGAATACACCAAAGTTTGACACAACCACCAAAAAACATTAAAATTTCAGTTAAAACCCTCTTTACTGGAATCGTTATAGCTGCAACCACTAGTACGTATGAATATTATAATATATGTTACGAGTGGAATTTTAACCTTTTTTGGTGTTTGTGTTAAGTTATGGGCTTTGGTGTGTTCTATTGGCCGTAGCCAATTTTTCTATTTGGTCACATATCTTCCAATGCATAACAATTATTAATTCATTTGTAACCATTATCTTTCTATTTTTCTTTAAAAAAATTCTACTGCTGCAGCATGCAAATTAGTTTAGTATTTGACATGATAACATAGATTTTGGAGCTTCTGTTTGCCTCATTAAAAATTCACAATCTTTTTTCATAGGATAATTTGCATGATTTTATTTTCGGAGCACATTAATGAAGTTAGCTCATAAACCAATATGGAAATTATTTATATTTTGGACATCTAAAAAAATGTGTTTTATACAAATTTTCGGAAAATAAAATTTATATATTATTTTTAAAATAAATTTGTAATACATCCGAAAAAAATAATTGAACTTGGAGTTTTTGTTTTTATTAAAATCGATTTTTTAGCACACAGAAAACAGTTAATCTGAAAATGAATCTTTAAAGCAATGCCGGGAAAATTTTTAATTAATTGTTTATTTCAACCTACCACTTTTTAATCAAATTTTCACATCAATGCAACTTTTTATATACATATTTAATTAGGAAAAAACTAAAATTTTCCAAACATTATTTCTTTAAATATACTACAGAATCGATATTTTTATAGTGCGCGTCTTGAAATATGTCGTTTCTTCAAAACTACTAATATACTCCAACAATATCCAAAAAATCTCTTGCATATAAGTCAAAAAACTCATTTTAATAAAATTATTTTACTGCTCCGTAACATAAAAAACATTCTAAATGGTTGAAATAGATTGTTTAATGACTTCAATGATAGCCTAAACTCTGACCTTATAATTGTAATAAACAAAAATTATGAGGAAGCAATAAACTAAATTATCTGGCAGTCCTACATATATCGTAGGTACGAAATACAAATATGTACGAGTACATGCATAAAATGCCTCAGAATATATGACAACTACTAATGACTCTCAAAACATATGTATATGACCGACAATGTAAATACAACTCTGCAAAGGTTTTGAAGGCCATGTAGAAAAATAACTCAAACAAGAGTAGAAATTAACGGAACGAATTCTCACATACACAAAATGAGTTTGAAATTGATATGAAAAAGAGAAGGAGAGAGAGTAAAGAAGGAGATTTAATGCAATTGATTTAAAAAAAGAGAAAGAGCAAAGAAGATAAAAGTAAAATTGCATAAAACGGCAAATAGGAAGAGTTTTACACTTTCCAGGACTTTTGTGCTTTGACATTTTGATCAACCTTGTCAAGTCACTTGGAAGCTATTATTTCAAAAATGTTATGAATCATTTTAAAGCAGTAAAATAGATTTTATGGTAAACTTTTATGGTTTCGAATATCCGCTGACTGGGATAATGTGTATCTCAAACAACAGATAATCGGGTCTGTTCTGTAATCACGGCGATTTGATATCACGGTGATTTTAAAATCACCGGCGACTAAACATCACTTTTGGAGTTCGAAATCACCCGAACATATTTCGAACATTCTTTTTTGGGAGGCTATGAATAATAATCCGGGCGATTTCGAACTCCAACAGTTTTTGTAAGTCGCCGGTGATTTTAAAATCACGGTGATTTCAAATCACCTTGCTACAGAACAGACCCGAATATTACAAAGAATTGCACAGAGCGGCAAAAAAAAATTTTTACAAATCAAAAAATGTACCTTTAAAAAATAAAATGTGGATTATTTTTAAAATCATTTTTTTTAATGTACTTTAACTTTTTTTAAATCCTCAAACTGTGATAAATACGAGTAGTTTTTTTTATGCAAGAGAAGTAATCTCAGAGTAACCAAAGTCCATTCATTACCTATCATTAGAAAAAAATTACAAATTAACTGCATTTGAGAAGAAAACACAACTATAATAAACAACAATCATATGTTATATTGTTAAATCGTTAAATTGTTCACCATTATCAAGCCACGTGATTTGATGCTTTTTAGTCTTTTGTATGTTGGTTTTTTTTTAATTTTTCAGTTCATTTTTGGTTTATTTTTGTAGACAACAAAGTCTCACTCATTTTCCTCCTCTAGATTGTATATAGTAGTAGTACTACGCACACTTTGGCCTCCGATTTTATGTAATCATGCCGCTGAATTTGAACAGATAGTCAGTCTCTTGGATAGTTACGATGCAATAACTTGAATTGGTTGGTCCGGTTTCTTTTTTCGTTCATTTCGAATTTATTTTCGAAACTAAAAACTCATGCAAATCTCATTCGTAGCACAAGTGGTTAGGTTAGGAGTTGTTAGTGGCATACATATGTAGTAGTTGGTCAAAAGGGGCGCTTGTCTGTGTGTGAGTGATATAAGTTAATAACAAACAAACAATCGCAACACAATAATAACAATAACAATAATCATAATTTGTTTGTTAGTTGGTCCGTCCGGCTATCTGGTTTGTTTCTTGCCTAAAGAAATCTATTAATTATGGATGGAATAATTGCAGGCATTATTGCATAAAGCAACAAATTATCACGCTCACATACGAGTGCTAGCGGAGACGCCACGAACACTGAGGCCTCTGCGCTGCAAAAGATTCTCAAAGAAAAGGATGGAGCAGAACACCATATAATATTACACAGAAAAAAATGCAATTCAAAATTAATCTAATAAAATTTTGAATATTATCAGGATCATTAGTAATTGATTGCTTATTTGAGTCCATTAATATTTTAATCGAATTTTCAGATTTATGCATCTTTTTATTACTCGAAAAAATAATTAAATTAAGCCAATTGAACAACTTCATTAATGAATAATATAATTTTGTTTACCGGGTCAAAATCTGAAAATCAAAATAATTTACTACACTATGAATAAAAATGGCTTCTGCAGTGTATTTGCAGGAAACATGAAATAAGTCGGAAAAAGTACTGTAATTTATTTGAGGTAATAATTGATAAAAGATATATTCAAATATTGTTAGCCGGTATGCAAATAAAATATATTTGCACAAACAAATACTTTATTAAATTTTTTATCTAATAAAAATCATAAAGATAAAGTTAGCTAAAAGGCATTTATATATTTTGACCATTAGTGCGAAAAACGCTACTCAGATTTTTGTGGTACACTTATAAAGGTTTTAATTTTACTAAACTGTGATAAATTTTATGTCAATCGAAATATTTCTTTCTAAGAAAGTGCAGAATCCCATTTTTACTATTGAAACTGTCAAGAAATATTAAAAAGAGACTTTCTTATAATCACCAAAAAAAGAGGTTTTGTAGAATTTTGTGGTACACTTTTATGGTTTTTTGTTTTATTAAACTTTGGTCAATTTTACATTAATCGAAAGATCTCATGCTAAAGATGTGCAGAATCATAATTTTTATTACTAGAACTCCCGAAGAATTTAAGAATTTATTATCCAAACAAGCCTTTAACTACATCACTAAAATAAAAAGGGCTTTATAATTTTTTGTGGTACACTTTTACTGTTTTTAATTTTACTGAACCGTGATACATTTTATAGCTATCGAAAACTCTGCTTCTGACGATGTGCAGAATAATAATATTTAATACTAAAACACTCAAGAATTATTCAAACGAGACTTTCCTATTATCACTGTATTAAAAGGGATTTATAGGTTTTTGTGGTACACTTTTACAGTTTTTAATTTTATTACAATGTGATAAATTGTATATCAATCGAAAGCTTTTTTCTAAGGGTGTGCAGAATAACAATTTGTAATACAAAACTCTTGAAAAATAAACTAGAAATGCGAACTACAGATCATCGCTAAAATAACAAAGGGCTTTGAAGATTTTAGTGGTACACTTTTATGGTTTTTAATTTTACTAAGCTGTGATACATTTTATACCAATCGAAAGCTTTCTTTCAAAAGATCTGCTTAATTCATATACATAATTCGTAATACAAAACTAGTGAAAAATAAAATAAAAATGAGACCTTCAGATGATTACTAAAAAAAATAGATTTTTGTGGTACACTTTTACAGTTTTTGAAACTGCGAACAGTGATACATTTTATAGCTATCGAAAGCACTGTTTCTGAAGATGTGCAGAATATTAATTATTTATATTAAAACTCTCAAGAATTATTAATGAGACTTTTCTATCATCACTGTATCAAAAAGGGCTTTATAGGTTTTTGTGGTACACTTTTATGGTTTTTATTCTTATTAAACTGTGATAAATTTGATATCAACCGACATATGACATTCTAAGGATGTGCATGTGTGAATCTCAATTTGTAATTCAAAACTCTTGAAAAATAAAATAAATGTAAAACCTTCACTAAAATAAAAGATATTTATAGATTTTTGTGGTACACTTATAATGTTTTTAATTTATTTAAGTGTCATAAATTTTATAACAATCGAAATATATCATTCTAAGAATATTCAGAATCATATTTTTTTAATATTAAAAATCTCAAGAATTTTCCAAACAAGACTTTAATCACTACGTCACTGAAGTAAAAAGGGTTTTATAGATTTTTGTGGTACACTTTTACAGCTCTTAATTTTACTGAACTGTGATACATTTCATATCATTCGAAAGCTCTGTTTCTTCGGATGTGCAGAATAATAATTTTTAATACAAAAACTCTCAAGAATTGTTCTAATGAGATTCTAAAATCTCTTAAATAAACAGGGCTTTTTAGATTGTTGTGGTACAATTTTAAAGCTTTTATTTTATTAAACTGTGATAAATTTTATGTCAATTGAATGATTTATTTCTAAAGATTTGCAGAAGCATTTTTTTTAAATAAAAACTCACAACAATTATGCATATGCTACTTTCATTCATCACTAAATATATCTTTTTATACCTATACGAATTTTCTCAGTACCTTCCAGTCATATATTCGGAGATGAGTTCAAGTCAGGCAATATGACGGACCCAAAATATCGGGATCTTGTATGTGTGAAAGCCGGGCAGTGACACAGAAAATGTTCCATCGTTTCGATGTTTTCCCTGCTAGTCCTATGCGATGAAGATGTGCTTGCAAGCTTGAGTGTCCCGTTAGAACACTCATCATCTTACTAATCTCCATTTTGTTCAGTTTCAGAAAACTACTTGTTTTCTTCTCATTTGGGTCACCCCACAGTATCTTTGCAGTTGCTTCTACTGTTGCGTTATTTTTCACAGCTTTGTGAGCCATTACTGGCCAGTGCTTCAACTCATCCTTCGTGACTTCGAAAGGTTTCCAATTTTCTAAGTTTATTACTCGAAGTTATCTGCCCTTTGAAGCCAAGCTGTTTGTCAGTTCATTTCCAATCACTCGTTTTGTCCTGGTACCCAAAAAAAAATACAGTTGACTATCATGGGCTGAGTTATCATTTATCGTTCTTTTACAGTCTAACACAGTTCTGGTTCTGAAGGCTTTTAATTTTATCGAAAAATTGTTGAGAAATTTAAAAAAAAAATCAACCTGCTTCAGAGAAAAAAAATTGTCACTGTCAATTATTGCCAAAAATTTCGGCATAATATAAACCGGAATATATTTAAAAATGCAATTTCCCTTTTAAAACATGCTAAGTGCATTAGAGTGCCGATATCGATATAAGAAAAGACTTCAAACTATTTTTTCCTCTAAATTTCAAATAATAGATCAATCCATCTTCCCATTAGTCAATTTGTTGTTGATGATGTATCGATTTCATTTCGAGTTTCTTCCTTCCGTTATTGACATTAAATCTCTTGACTTTTATTTTTTTCAGTTCCTATATAAGAAAATACCCCTGCGTGGCCTTGTGAAAGGGCCCTCGGTTGAGAGGTTTCACTGTATCCCAAACTCCGTATCAATATCGGTTTGTTTGTAACTTTGTAAAAACATAATTGCTTTTGTTATTGTTTATTTGTTCAGAAATACCACAAAAAGTGTAAATTCATTGAGATCGAAGAGTTCGAGAAAACCAGTTGGAAGTTTTATATAACTAAAGAAAAACAATTAAATGATACGCGATAATATTACACAAACATTTATGTACTCGTATGTATGTATAAAAGAAGAAAAATGATACTGGGCAATCATCATGTAAACACCTATGTATATATCGATGTACGTATGTATATAATATTTACAATATATATTGTAGATTTACGAGGAAAATTGCACATCCGATTTGTGTCTGTCTGTACGATTGTCCGTTCATTTGTCTCCATGGGAAAAAACTCTGTTCGGGACCTGAAGAGGGGCTATTATAAACATTTATATGTATCAAATAATAGTCAAGTATTGTATTGAGTATATGAAATCTGATCTTTGATATTGTTTAGTGTTGTTTACCAGGTGCAAAAGAAAGTGCCCGTCGGACAGACATACAGACACAAAGTATAGAAATGAAGACATTCATTTCTTGTTTCCATATATGGGGAGTTTATTTTCTACACTTACCTTGAGGCCGTTGCTGTTGTTGTTGTTGCTGCTGCGTTTGTTGAATCGCTTAATCCCACAGAAAGCGCCTGAATGTGATTTAATGATCACTCCAAGACAATAATGATGCTGAAGTCCACTGGAATTTGTTGATTTATGCAAAAAAAAATCCAAAATTTCCAAATCGATGTTGTTATTTTAACAAATATTTTAGTAATGATGAAATCTCTTCGTTTAGGGTTTTATTACTCAATATCTCACTAGAGGGACATTATAATCATTTTGTGTGTGTAATTTCTATTATGTTGAGAGTAAAATTTATTTTTTTAATCGATTTTTTCTTGCGTTTTCTCTCGTTTTTGCAATAATCACAATTTTTCAGGTTTTCTTCATCGACACTTTCTTTATTTTTGACAAGAAAAAAATTACACCGTTTCTTAATTTGCTTAAATACTAGTTTCGTTTTTTGGCGTTTTTTTATTATTTCAATATCGTAGACCGCACGCTAAAGCGTACAAATTTGAACTGATGATTGGTTTATCTCTCCCAAGACCCGTAACCGCGCACACTTCCAAGCTGAAATTTGTTAGTGTTTTTTCTGTGAGTGACTGTGTGATTTTTTTCGAGGAGAAACTGGCAAAATTTTAAACGAACGAACGATCGACCGAGTGAATTGCGATAAAGCGTCTGTAAGAGTTCGTAAAGCGACAAAAGGCGTTATTGTGTTTGACTGATGGATCGCCCAAAGAGCAAAACGCAAATCGCTTAGCTCGTCCCCGTTTCTTTCTTTTGATAGTATGTTAATCTTTGAAAATTTCAATTTGAATATAAATTCCAAATTCAATGGATAGTTTAACAATGAATTGATGGTGAAAATATCCACTAACAACAAAAGGCCACAGTTTTTTGCACTTTTTTAATTAAAATATTTTTTCTCTGATTTTGCTTTAAATTATTACACAATTACACGTTTAGTCTAAAAGAAAAATTAGGCAATATTTTTTCTACTTAATGTTTTTATGAATTTTCTCGTTTTTTCATTTGTTTGTCTCAAAAGGCACTTGTTTACCGGCATTAACTCACAGCCGTGTTGCACACACAAACACTGGTACTCTCCTCTGCGTGTTTTACAATGGCAGACACTGGCTTACCAACACGAACACACAAGAAAAAGAAAACCACACCAACTTCATTAAAGAAGAAAGTAGGTTTAAACAAAAAAATAAATCAATTTCTTAGTAAGGCAGGTCGGACTTTGGGATTTGTTGGCCGCCGTGCGTTTTAAGCAAGTCTTTACAGTCGAACGTTCACGGTTTTAATAATAGAGGAAATGAGCTCGGCTCAAGACTTGAACAGAAGATTGTTTTGCCGCCCATATGTTTGGCAAAGCAAATTGTATATACTCACTCTCTCGCTCTCAACAATCACGGCGGCACATAACAACTCTCCATGATATAGCACACACATTTAATCACAGGTAGTCAGTCTACCACAGAATTTCTCTCTCTCTCTCTCTCTCTCTCTCTCTCTCTCTGTGTTTCCACTCTATCATATAATACGAGTAAATATGTTTGAGCATACAGGTGTTTTACAGGTGCCAAATGATCATGGAAAATGTATATAGCTGGAATTTTATGATTGTTTTTAGGAGTTTTTCTGTGCAATTCTATGAAATTCGACGAATTTCACCCCTTACACCAAAGACCGGAAAATGTGAAATTAAAGGTGTGTGATTTTTAATTACCAATTTTTTCCAGAAATATTTTGTAACAGTAGCATCCCTGAAAATGTGTTATATGCTTTGTTTTGGGAATTTCTTATGAATTCTCAAATTGTGTAAAAGCAAATGTGGGGAAAAAGGCGTAAAAATCGCCTCAGTTCATCAGCTAATTAAGGTATCAACTACAGTAGAACCTCGCCAAAATTCGTATCGTTAAAATACTGCTTAAACGGACAAAATTCATTACCTACAACTTTTGTTATCTAAATAAAAAGCTATGATTTATAAATTAAATTGGGTTATATAAATTAGTAAAAAAAAATAATAAACATTTTATAAAATATTGTACAATTCTACAACAATTAAATATCAAATCGAAAGATTCCAGATCAGTTGATAAAAGAGGATTCTATAGTCGCGAAATGCAAAATTGGGTAAAGATGAGGACAATATCTAGCTATTCGGACCTGACCTGTTGTGTATGGGCCTATATAAGTCCAGTAATCGAATTGACGCAAAAAAAACCGTCACAAATCTCACAGGTTTTTTTTGTTGGCCTAGGCGAGATTTTTACGCCATAATCCTAGGCCTTACTTAAAGAGTGACCTAACTCAAAATTAGAAAATTTTCATGACGAGAAATTTTAAGTCAGTATAAACAGATAAGTAACATGATAAAAGAGTTTAATAACGCAGGAATATGGTTGTTTACTTATAATCCAAAATTCGCCAAGATTAATCTATGGACATTTGCAAAACTCACATTTCTGTAAGAAAACATAAAACAAAATAAATTTAGAGTTATATCACTCCTGAAGTAAGTGAGCGATATGTTCTAAAATACGATCAAAGTCATGGGAACAAGAAATTGGTAATAGTAGTAATAATCAGTTCGTGTTAAAAATAATATTCGGGTACATACAATTTCAGATTCAATATCATTCTGCATATATTTGAAGAACAGATTTTCTATTTATTATAAATTGTAGCACCGTTTGAGAGCAGTAAAAGCCTAAAAATGTACCACAAAAATATGTCTGATGATTTTTATTTATTTATTTATATGAATTATAATACAATGTAAATTTATGTTCTGCTTTTAAAGTGCAGGGAAAAGCCGAGTTACAAAGTCCACGTAGCTAGATTTTTGCAGTGGCAGACCAGAGTGACCGATGGCTATCGAACCCACGGCCACCATACTTATAGGCTAGCACGCTACCAACTCACCTACTGGAGCGCTAAAAGTGATTTTTATATTAAAAAGGAAATGCTATTTTGGACCAACATAAATAGGTTACATTTGAAACTAATCAAATTAAAAGTTGTATGTACTTCAAATGTATTGGCGATTAACGCCAATTTTCCTTCTTTAACCACTCCTATGAGAAGTACACTCATATCTCGTAGGATTTGTACTACCTATCACAATTTAAGAGCTAAAAGTGTACCTCAAATATATCGAGCCCTAACCGCAAAAAAGACGTAAGCGCCACCACGATTTGCTTTTAATTTTTTGAGGGAAATCGTTTACTTATGAAAAAAGGCATCATGTGTCCGAAATGTATTGCTGTAAAATGTACCGTTATACTAAATTTCACAGTTATATAAACAGATGCATTACATATGCATTTAAACAAAAAATAATCGCAAAAGAAACCTTATCCTCTAAATTTTTGTGAGTGGCGCTTACGTCTTTTTGGCGGGTAGGGCTCGATATGTATGTGTAGCGCTTGATTATATGATAGATATGACTGTACATATTTGGAAATATAGGTTTCCACGGATATATATTTTACAAAATATATATCCTGTCCAATAAATAATAATACTGTCAATATTAACATGTAAACCTTAGTCATGTACACTGTGTAAAAAGGTTTCACTGTACAAACATATGAAGATACCTACATACATACGGGTATGCAAGTCTCTCTGACTGTGTGAACTCTTTCAGTCTCTATACAACACAAATCAAAAAATAACAGCAACAATAACAACATTATAGTTTATTACCCTTTTACTGACATACTTCAAAAACCAAATGTCTAAATATTAGCAATTATTAACGAAATCTAATAATAAAAGTAAAAACAAAACAGACGCGCAAGCATTTTGACTAATACGGTCTATTTAGCAAAAAAATGCAAAAAACCAATTGTGTGCCAACGACAACAACAACAACAACAGCAACAACGCCATAATTCAAACAGCCAATAAACAAGAAGCCGGCTGGGTAAGCCTAGAAAAAGTATGATTATTAATAATTTGAGTTTTAGGCGAAGCATACATTATCCAATTACCTTGTTAAACAATTTGAAAATTATTGGAACTTTAAAACTTCCGTTTTAAGTAGAGGCCACTTTCACCTAAATAAATACCTAAATCAGGATAAAGCTAAAGTACTTAATCCATTTTTAAACTGTGGTGTTTAAAGAAAATATAGTATTTAATCGGTATTTTCTGGAATTTACCTAATTTATTACACCACTCCTCGATATGCATACATATGTTTCTATAATTATTAAATGTTCGCTCAATTTTAGTAACTTCCTCACCTCTTCCTAGCACACACACACAAGTCTCTTCAAAACTGTGACAGGTAGTGAGGCCTTTTCCATTTCCCCATAAACTCCTCTCGCACCAGTGCAAACAATAATTTTACTAAACTATCATTTATTTAATGGGCCGGCTCGGCCCGGCCGTCTGTAAAGTACTCAGTGTAAGTATAGTGAGTGTTTTTTTATTTCACTTTTACATGAGCGAGCTTCATTCTTTGGTTTGTTTTTTAGCGGAAATTTCAATAAAAATCATTTGGTTTATATTTCATCAAACGATATTTATTAGATACGAACACAATACACTCAAGTGCGGCGGCTAATGTACAGAGCACACACATATGTATGTATGTTTGTGAATGTGTGCAAAAGAGATAATCTCAGAGTATCAGATATGCCATTCACTGTGTAAGCCAACCCGAGCAAATGCTCATAATAACATTTTAATTTAATTTAATGGATGAACAGTGATATTTTTTTTAATGTTCACACCATCACTCATACAATAAATCCCTATTGTTCTCTCTCACTCTCGTGCTCGCTCAGACTCTTAATTGACTCTCAGTGGACTGGGGGGTATTTAATGAATATTCTCATTTCATCTGTTTTGTGTTTGTGGCCATAGGCAGACATTGAGGAACAAATTGACATAATTTGTTTTTTTTTTGTTCATAGTATACAAAATTCCGGGTAATTTTATTAATGGCTACAGATACATCATTTGAGGTACATACTTGTTGAAAATAATTAATTCACAAAACTATATTATTTAATTAAAACTTTAAAGAGATTTTTGTCTTAAGAAACGAAGATTTGTGTGAGTTGACAACAAGAAGCAAGGCACGTTTTAGGAATATCTCTTTGCAATAGACAGCAAATAATAGCGTAAGCAATTCCAGAAATGCACTAAAGTCCAGCTTCAGAACCTGTCAGAAACAGCCAGTAAAGAACGCTTTCCACAATAAAACTTTGTCGTGTCTTTTAGAAAAACATATGGTGACATTGGTTATAGTGAGTACAAAATGAATACACACTACACTACCAAGTGAACTATGTACACTACGAAGTAAGAACTGCACTACCAAGTAAGAACAGTTATTACGACCGGGCCGAATCATATATATTACCCTCCACCATTGCCTTCATTTCTACAACCGGTAAATTTGAATTTCTATAAGCGGCTATATGCGGTTAATAGCTTTATTCATCTTGATTTTCTTCAAATTAAACGATCTCTGCTCCTGTTTCCAATGGATGGACCTAATTTCGCTATATAAAAAATATTATTTTAGACTGGAAACGTTAGTTTTCTCTAACTCAAAAGAAGTTCTAGGAGAAAAAAACAATGTCAATCTTGGACATGTCAGAAAGAAAAAATCTCTTCTCTGAGCTGAAATCTGATCTGATTAATTTATTGCTCAAGACTCACCAGTCTGCCTCACCTGAATGTTATCCAGACAAAGATAGAGATTTAACAAAGACCCATTGTCGCCATCTGATTCATTCAGTTGTGAACGTGTCTCCTCTGATTTCACGATTTTTTGTGTCGGAGGTATGATGATGATTTTTTTCTCGGGAATCGAAACAATAACTTCAGGAAGAACTATTGAGTGTTATGGCTTTTCTTTGCTTGATTGTTGGCACCTTATTTGTTAAACAACGAAAAACAAATAAGACGAGAAGGAATACCTCAAACTGATGATTGCCCAGTGATAATTATGAAACAAAGAACAACAACACCAACAAATGCAATGGATTCGAATTAAATGTTTTGCAATGGGATGGGGATGGGGCTGGTGATGTGGTGATTATGATCACCACCATCATCGAGTTGACTCCCTGGAACAATTAACTTTGCGAAAGAAATTGTACGTGTTTCAATGAATTTGCACGTTGTTTGCAAAAAATTATACTGATATTTCTTACACCTTCCCACCACACTGTATGCCTAACCACATGCTATAATATAATGAATGAAGCGTTCGTTGCGCCTGCTCACTTTTACTTTTGTTACTTTCGTTATTGTTGGGCCAATCAATGATTCCAAAAATTACACAGGAACAAAATTGTTCATGATTTTTCATAAAATTTTACTGCTTCCAGTATTTGTTTGAAAATATGAAATAATTCTTACTCTCCCGAAGGGGAGAGTATGATATCCAAGGCAATCTGACCATACATGTGGATAGGGTACCTTAAAAGAAGATGACAAATTGTTGGAAATGTTATCGATATATCCTTTAGTTATCGAGTTGATGATGATGCCGTCAGCGTGTAAACCAAGCCAAACAGTAAATTTTAATGGATGGTGATACGTTAACGGCTTGAGGATTGTCTTTGCTCCAAATACGGCAATTTTGCTTATTAACGTAGCTATTAAACCAGAAATGAGCTTCATCATTAAACACAATTCTTTGATTTGAACTTCCCGAACAGATTTTTTTTTCAAAGTAAATTTCCACAATTTGGAAGCGTTGTTCCGGCGATTCATGAAGACTTGCCAAAACCTTACTGAACTGAAATGTCAACACAGTTTGACATTATCAACAGTATCAAACTATAGTTGTCGATATCGAAAGTTCTCAAGCAACACCCGTTACTTAAAAAATATAGTAAAAATACTAAAGGTACCTTCAAAGAATTTGAATTTGAAAAAACTGTAAGATCAAAATTTTGTTGTTTTGCTTTTATGGAATAGTTTGGAGAAACAAATTTTGTTGTACACATGTACTTCAAAGATAACTAAAATTAAAAAATTATTTAAAAAATAAAGTACTCTGCGTAGCTGGTTTTGGTTTTAAGAAAATATTACAAAATGTAGGTTAATTTAAAGTCATACATACTTAAAAACAATTTAAAAATCATTTTTTCAATTTCGACAAAATTTTATTTTATTATTTTCCGTTTATTTTTTATTAATTGAGCTCATTTTACAAAAATAAAACAATTTTTTCTATTTTATCCAGTTCTAATACACCTAATTGCGGTGTATTATATTTATATATTTGAATTTCGCTCATAAAGTGGTCAAGTTTTGGTAAAGAACTCTAAAACTCAGACATAACCACAATACGATATTACGCATACGTTTTAGACACTAGCAAAGCTCTAGTGTCATCCTCTTATAACCTAACCTAACATGTTCACAATTATAAATTGTTCTTTCGTAGATTTTCCCTTCTTCCAACTTTGGCGAAACGCGTTATAAGCTTTATTTATACTTTCATTATAATATTCATAGAATATTTGAACAGTTTTCTCTGTGTACTGTGGTTCTGTGGAATTTCTTTTTGTTTTTGTCCATTGCTGAGGTTATTTCTATGTTTTCCTGTACATCTATGTTCATTGCTGATGTCCGTCTTATTTAAATGTTCATTGACTTTTATGGCTATGAACTTCCTAAAGCACTAAAATCTAACGACAAACAAGAACAATCTACAGTCGTGGCCTAAATTATGGAAACTTTGTGCCTACCACATCAAGTTTTTCAGATATTTGCACTTTAGCTATAGAATCGAAAAGGTTAGTAAATAATCAGTGATAAATTTGAAGCGGAAATGTTTGGAAATTCACTTTTCATGTCTGATAATTAAATGTGGAGCAACCTAGGAGGAAAATAATTATCTTGAAGGTTGTATCTTCGACAAAAACATTGGTAACATTGGTTTATGCCGACAAACCACAACTCTTGAAGCAATGGAAGTCAATATTCAAGCCACCATTGACGCCATACGGTCAGATTTATTGGAAAAAGTGGTCAACAATTGGACTGATCGAATGGACAATGTAACTCGTAGCCGCGGCGGACATACGCCGGAAATAATATTTTAAAAATAAATGCCATTAAATTATCTAACAGATCGCAATAAAAAAAATGTCATTCCAACCATATTTCTGTCTTGTAAAGGGTGATTTTTCGGCAATAAAATATAAATATAATATAAAAAATTCATGGATATATATTTTATTATAATTGCCAGCCAATTAGGTGATCCAATGAGTGAAAAGGCTACACATTCCTTAAAATTGAAATATATCGTTTATGATGCTTCCGAGTCAACTTCCCCATTCAACCTAACCTAGAAAATTTGTTCCTGACGAATTCAGCCCATCACTGTAAGCAGACGACATATGCATAGGCACTTGTATAAATATTCTTTAGCAGCCGAGTGAAAAATGTCAAGACAATTGTGGCAAACACGTTCAATTGACTTTATGTGATTAACTAAAACCGACTAAGAAGACAAACATATAGTGTTCTCAACTAAAAGGAAAATACATATATATTCGTGAGTGTATATGTCATATACGGATTTAATATATTTTATTACACTGCGATGCTTCCTTATAGCACAAAAATACATACGTACAATGTGTGTGAGTGTGCGTCTTGTACAGCGTCAGTTCAAATGCTTGGCCAGCCTGTAGCGTAATTTCTAATCTCCAAACAGAATATTACTACTTAACAGAGGACAAACTATGATAACTCATGTACATGTTGTATGTATTTTGAGTTCATATGGATTAGGGTGTCCCGTCGACAAACAGATGCAGTAAGTACTTCATCTAGAGATTAGTGAGGAAAAACTAATCTCAAAAGTCGCTTAGATGTATTCTCTTAAAACAAAAATAATTTACTTAAAATCAAAAAAAAGACAGGTAGAATATGGTACTATGTCGATCCAAAAATTATGCCGAGAAGGGCTTAATTTCAAATGCTTCTTCTTGAGCAGAAGTAGCAGCTATTAGTAAATAAATATAGCCCTTATACTATTTCCTAGCATAGCAAAATCAACAAAACTATTACCTTGAAATTGTATTTTATAGTTTTCCCATTACTTTTCGTTGAAGTCATTAGGACGGTCCGATTTAATAATTGCCCTATTCGAATATGTGTCGTACAGTTGTAGGCGGTTGAGTTTTCTGAAATTATAATAAAATTGGTATCAATGGAAAGCTTTTTACCCACAAATAAATAATAATAATTATGAGAAGACTACTAAAAATTCTGTGGTCACAAGGCATAACAGCATATGTCTGCTTTTGAAACTTTTCTGGAGAGAACTTTAAAGGTTTGTATCGATATAATAATCCATTTGTAATGTAGAGATATGCTGCCTTATCTAAATAACTAAACGATGGATCATCACCAAAATGTGTCACAATATGTAATCGAAGATGGGGGACATCATGGCATTAATAACTCAGTTTGAGCATAACTCGAGTTATGCTGTTATGCCTTGTGACCACAGAATTTATATAAATAGTAAACTTTTTTTCAGGTAGACAAATATTTTGAATTTGAAAAAAAAATCATTACAAACTCCTGTAAAAAATTTCAATTGCCTTATTTTTACGTTACACTCTAATGAACATTCATACAAAATGTGTTAAATGTGAAATCGTAAAAAAATAATCTACTTTGAAAGCCTCATTTAATTAAATTTAATACACACAACACTCTCAGCAATAAATGTTAGTTGAACTTTTTCGGCATCCGTCGTGGCCTACACGAGATCATGTGTAATTTTAAATGTGACCACCAGGAAAATCTTAGCTTTGACTTTGAGATTCGAGATTCTTACACACTTAACTCTCTCACGAGCGAAGTGTAATATGTGTGTATGTACATAGATATATATACATATATATTTTTTTGTATTGCCAATGTAAGTGACAATGTTTATTGTTGGATCGGAAATTATGAATACTAAATGTTGTTGGGTTTCAGATGATTCCGCTTTTGTAATTTAATAGACAGAAATATTTGCAAAAATCTGCGTTTGCATATTTGTGTGTGTTCTTCGCTCTATCTCTCTCCTTCCTCCATTAAACTGATGCCAATCAACTGCTCGCTGCTCTTTTAATTCATAATTTTAGTACTGCAACATCAGCTGTCTGTCACATTTATATTTACTATATCATCATCGGCGGCAACAGCAACAACAGCATAGTGATCATTTACATTGATAATGTTGACACTTATACATTGTATTGGCCATAGTTCATTTACATGATAAAGCTATAATTTTAACATTTGACATGTAGGTATGTAAGAATACTAATGTAAATGGCTTTTAACAAACTTATAATTTAAACAATTTCCATTGTGTCGGCTCTACTACAGAGGGGGATGTCAGTGGTCAAATGTAATATAGAGCAATACCTCAGATGTCGAATCTATTGTAGATGAAGATCTGAGTGGTCGACTCTAGTATAGAGGAAGTCCTCAGTGGTCGACTCTAGTATAAAGGAAGACCTCAGTGGTCGGCTTTCGTATAGAGGAAGACCTCAGTGGTCGACTCTAGTATAGAGGAAGACCTCTGTGGTCGACTCTAGTATAGAGCAAGGTCGATTCTAGTATAGAGAAAGTCCTCAGTGGTCGACTCTAGTATAAAGGAAAACCCCAGTGGTCGGTTTTAGTATAGAGGAAGACCTCAGTGGTCGACTCTAGTATAGAGGAAGACATCAGTGGTCGACACTAGTATAGAGGAAGACATCAGTGGTCGACACTAGTATAGTGGTCGACTCTAGTATAGAGGAAGACATCAGTGGTCGACACTAGTATAGTGGTCGACTCTAGTATAGAGGAAGACATCAGTGGTCGACACTAGTATAGTGGTCGACTCTAGTATAGAAGAAGACATCAGTGGTCGACACTAGTATAGAGGAAGACCTCAGTGGCCGACTCCAGTATAGAGGAAGACCTCAGTGGTCGACTCTAGTATAGAGGAAGACCTCAGTGGTCGACTCTAATATAGAGGAAGACCTCAGTGGTCGACTCTAGTATAGAGGAAGTCCTCAGTAGTCGATTCTAATATATTGGAAGACCTCAGTGATCGACTCTAATATAGAGGAAGACCTCAGTGGTCGACTGTAGTATAGAGGAAGACTTCAGTGATCGACTCTAGTATAGAGGAAGACCTCAGTGGTCGACTCCAGTATAGAGGAAGACCTCAGTGGTCGACTCCAGTATAGAGGAAGACCTCAGTGGTCGACTCTAGTATAGAGGAAGACCTCAGTGGTCGACTCTAATATAGAGGAAGACCTCAGTGGTCGACTCTAGTATAGAGGAAGTCCTCAGTGGTCGACTCTAATATATTGGAAGACCTCAGTGATCGACTCTAATATAGAGGAAGACCTCAGTGGTCGACTCTAATATAGAGGAAGACTTCAGTGATCGACTCTAGTATAGAGGAAGACCTAAGTGGTCGACTCCAGTATAGAGGAAGACCTCAGTGGTCGACTCCAGTATAGAGGAAGACCTCAGTGGTCGACTCTAGTATAGAGGAAGACCTCAGTGGTCGACTCTAGTATAGAGGAAGACCTCAGTGGTCAACTATAGGATAGAGGAAGACCTCAGCGGTCGACTCTAGTATAGATGAAGACCTTAGTGGTCCACTTTAGTATAGAGGAAGTCCTCAGTGGTCGACTCTAATATAGAGGAAGACCTCTGTGGTCGACTGTAATATAGAGGAAGACCTCAGTGGTCGACTCTAGTATAGAGGAAGACCTCAGTGGTCGACTCTAGTATAGAGGAAGACCTCAGTGGTCGACTCTAGTATAGAGAAAGACCTCAGTGGTCGACTCTAGTATAGAGAAAGACCTCAGTGGTCGACTATAGGATAGAGGAAGACCTCAGATGAAGACCTTAGTGGTCCACTTTAGTGTAGAGGAAGTCCTCAGTGGTCGACTCTAATATAGAGGAAGGTCGACTGTAATATAGAGGAAGACCTCAGTGGTCGACTGTAATATAGAGGATAAACTGTAGTATAGAGGAAGTCCTCAGTGGTCGACTCTAATGTATTGGAAGACCTCAGTGATCGACTCTAATATAGAGGAAGACCTCAGTGGTCGTCTCTAGTATAGAGGAACACCTCAGTGGTCGACTCTAGTATAGAGGAAGAACTCAGTGGTCCACTCTAGTACAGAACAAGAACTTAGTGTGTGACACAAGTATCGAACAAGACCTCAGTGGTCGACTCTAATGTCACTCTTGAATTCATTCCCCAAAAATTCCAATGCAACCCATTCTGTCCACTTGTAATTTCATAAATCACACACATACACAAAAAATACTACAGAAATAATGCAGACTCACTCATACGAGCAAAATATATTTAAAGTAATATTTATAATAAATTGCAAATTCCGCAAACAAAACGTTTGCATATGAATAGTAGCGCATCATAATTTAATATTTTGCAACATAACTATGAGCGAGAGGAGATAGAGAGAGAGAGAGAGAAAGAGAGGGTGAGAGCTCGGACCATAGCAGACTTAAACTATGGTTGGTTATTTGTTACTATCTATGTCCGTCCATCTGAGTCGGTAACCCCAAAATAATGTATGTCGATCCGTCTGTCAACTGCCTGCCTGTCTGTCTGTTTGCATCGGTTTGTTCCGTATGTACATACATACATCGTTTGTTGAGGCTTTTGTCTTGGTCGGTATTCGGCGGTAGCAACTAATAATAACCGGTAAAATTTAGTTTTTTTGTGAGTCCACAAAACGGAGTGGAGTTTTTTGTTTTGTTTCTTCTGCATAATCCCACTTCACCCTTCCTTCTCATTTAGTATTAGTAATGCCAAAAAAGTTGTTAACGACACAACAACAACAGTAACAATTCGACATTATGAAAGAGTTAAAATGACAACAACTACACGAAACAAAATCATAAACAGCATTCGATGCTCGCAATGGATGAATGCAACAAAAGCGGTCAAGTACAAATAATACGGGACATACATATGTATGTACGTACACAAGTGAAAGTATGTGTATGGAGGATGTGTTCAGCTCCTTGGCATTGGCTACGGGAGGACCATTGATCAATAATACACTTTAAAAGTTATATAAAACAACGTCTTACATGGCTGTGCTTTTGAAAAATAAAATTTTTAGGTAGTTTTATCAAACTAAAAATCAGCAGGTCCTGAAAAAACCCATCCGGTCGAATTTTCATGAAAATAGACATCTGATCTAACTAGTGATGACTGACTATAAGTATAAAATGCAGGGCAATTTCTTAGAGTAAACTCAAATAAAATTTTCAATGATTTTTAAGAAACGTACATGTCGATAACACCATTCTAAACTATGCTAAGTGCAAAAATGTAGTTTTTCAGGAGAGGCGATCAAAGTTTGATTATTTTTTTAAATTTTTGTGGAATTCCTTTGTAATGGAAATCGAATGACCTGTACTGTTTTGTGAATAGTTTTTGATCGTCTTAACGGATAAACACCAAATTTTTACCGAATATACAGGCCTGTTCTGTAATCACGCGATTTTATATCACGGTGATTTCAAAACACCATCGATTTTAAAATCATTATTGGTGTTCGGAAATGGTACGATTTATTGTTTAAAGTAAACAACAATCGATTTAAACCAACTATACCAAAATCGGACGATTTCCGAACCCTCCAAAAGTGATTTTAAAATCGGTGTTAATACTAAACCACCGTGATATCAAATCGCGTGATTTCAGAACAGGCCCGATAATTTGGAATATATAGAAGTTATAAATGCAATCTCCTTAAAAACATGCTAAGTCGACTTAGCATGTTTTAGAATGGAGGTATCGATATGTATATCCTAAAAAAAGTTCGGTGTGTACGAATTTATGCACATGCCTTTAATAACGGTTATTCATTTCCAAAAGAAAAAACATTTTTTTGTATAACTATGCAGTCTTCTTAAAAATTACTTAAAATGATATAGAACACTACAAACTCTCTGTGTTCTTTTATATATGGATATGGACCAAATCATTGAATGATCCTTTTTGTTTAAGCGAATTATTAAAAAACGAACGTTGCAATTTTTATCCAAATTTTAGGCTTCAAATTCTCATATATGTATAGGAGGAATATAACAAAATATGAACTGATTTAAATTTTTTTTGCTGTGATGAAGTCTTGTCTAAATAAAATTCAAATCGCAATGATTCAGTTAAAATGCTTAGAAAATGTGGTATTTATTCTTGTCAAAATGGAATAACTGCAAAGTTTCAGCAAAATTGCTTGAAAAATGTGGTGTATATTAGACCGGGTCACCAAAAAAAGTTATTAAATGCGAAGCGAAATATTAAAGCCTAACTCGAAACAATGCAAAAACATTTTTTTAAATTGTTTCCGAGCCCGCAAAATCAGTCCAAAATCGTTTTTCATCATATCGGGTCCCCAAAAAAATTTTATCAAATGCGAGGCAGAATTTTAAAGCTAACCTCGAGACATCATATCGGTTCGCCAAAAGTCATTGATGTATCTAACGTGACAGTGGAGCTAATAACAAAAAAGTTACGATAAAAAAACGTTTTTGGACCGATTCCGAGGCCAACCCGGTTTAGTGTGTATGGCTCAAAAACCGCATTTTTGAGCGGCCTCTATAGGGGAGCTATATCAAAACATTGACCGATATTCCCCATTTACAATCCCGAACTACCTGCAACTATAAGAAGTATTTCAGGCAAATTTGATCAACCTAGCTCTATTATTACGGACTGTAGCGTGATTTCAAAAGACAGACGGCCACGAAATGACAATGTATACCCCCATCCTATGGTGGAGGGTATATAAAGGAATAATTTTTCCCCTGTGACGCAATTTCAACATTTAAAACTTATGAAATAATACAAGTCTATAGCGCTTCCACCTCAAATCTTCATAATTGTCGATCGCATCTTCTATTTCCTCATTCAAAGTC
Organism: Eudasyphora cyanicolor; assembly: GCA_963930755.1. Lineage (NCBI taxonomy): Eukaryota > Metazoa > Arthropoda > Insecta > Diptera > Muscidae > Eudasyphora > Eudasyphora cyanicolor. Next base: position 5,117,868 of record OZ005738.1, on the reverse strand, counting down.
TGACACCTTCTCTCTCGAACTGATTTTATAATAATTGCATCGTGTAAAAGGGGACAATATTTCATACAAAATATAAGTGCAACTATATTTTCCCAAATACACACATAAAAACGCTATATGTTATGTGTAAAAGGGGACAATATTTCATACAAAATATAAGTGCAACTCTATTTTCCCAAATACACACATAAAAACGCTAAATGTTATCACTGGCACAACAGCTGTTAATCGTCATCAACAGCTGATGCGGATGTAGGAAAATTTCGTGATTACACCAGATATCAAAATTAATATTGAAAGAGGAACTGCTCAAAAAACTATGAGCATTGGAGGAGTTTGGAGGTTCAGTTCAAGGGCTTTCATATAGCAGTCGATCACACACACACATAGGCGCTGAGCTATGGATCCAACCGATTTTGTATTGGGCGGTTTAGCCTCTGTAGGGGCGACGTTATTTACCAATCCAATCGAAGTTAGTATGAATTTAAAAAAATTGTAGTAAATGAATGAATATAGTATTGCGATGAGTGTGTTTTTCCTTGTAAAGGTCATTAAAACACGCATCCAACTTCAAGGTGAATTGGCCGCTCGCGGGACATATGTGGAACCATACGCAGGCATCGTGAATGCTTTTGTCGCCGTAGCCAAAAACGATGGTATGGCCGGTCTACAGAAGGGTTTAGTGCCTGCCCTTTACTTCCAGTTTATTATCAATTCATTTCGGTAAGTAACACACACACACGTTTCTAATTTCTTTATTTTTTTCACGTTGTTATTGTTTTGGTTTGTTTCATGTTTTCAGTTTAAGCATTTATAATATGGCCTTAAACAAGAAATGGATGCATAAGAAAAACGGAGAAGTATCTTTTGGTCTGGGCTTAGTATGGGGTGCTGTTGGTGGCGCTGTCGGTTCCTATTTCTCCAGTCCATTTTTTATGGTAAGACGAATTATTGTCATTGTTATCATAGCGTCGTCGTTGCTTAATTACATTTTGCATAATTGCTTTATGGTAGATAACACTAACACCAATCATCTATCAAACAAACAGTTCCATTAAATTATAATTGTCTGAAATTTTATCTTTAAAAAAAATCTGAAGTGAAGAGCAATAATCATAAAATATACAAGGAATAATTAGAACTGTGGATGAAGTCTCCCATGTTTTTCTTGGAATATTTTTGGAGGAAAATAATTCGAATAATAACGTAGAAGCCTAAATTTCCAAAATTAGACGCGTTAAATGCAATATCTTTTTAAAAATCATATATCCAAACATATATTTTCAATTATTCCTTGTGACAGTTCCTAGTTGCTTCTGGCTTATCTAGAAATAGCAGATTTTATTCTCACTAAAGGGCCCCCAGCCACATGAACATTCCAGGAAATAAAGGTATAAAGAGAATTTGGGTTCCATAGCAATCAGATCATTTAAGTAGTTTATAACATTCCTCTTGTATGAAGTATAAGAGTAAGAGAATAGTTTGAGTAGATCACGTAAAAGGTTTCAAAATCGATAGACTCTTTATAAGAATCTCATATATCGAATTGTGCACCAGAGCGATATCAATTTGTACATAAGGCGTCGAATTAGTGAATGAAATCTGATTAACTAGATTTAGGGTTGAGTTGATTTCCTAATTTTATAAAAATTTAATAGGCAACATTGAAATCATGTTTTTTCTATCTACGTTTTTACAGGGTGGGTCATTTAAAATTTTAAATTTGAATCGGTTGCAAAAAAGTACTGATAATGTTTTCAAATTTCTGGTTTTATTGGAAAGGTTGAACTTTGTCATTTAATAATGGAACACGATATCATTCATATGACTACCACGACTGGCTCGGCACTTGAGAATTTTACGGATGGACTCAGATACGGTTGGGCCATTTAAAATTTTAAATTTGAATCGGCTATAAAAAAGTACTGATAATTTTTTCAAATTTCTGGTTTTATTGGAAAGGGTAAACTTTGTCATTTAATAATGGAAAATAATATCATTCATATGACTACCACGACTGGCTCGGCAGTACCTCTGATCAACCCAATTTTTCAGTACATTTTCGATTGTTTGGGCTCGAATCTCTTCAATGGCAACATCGATTTCATATAAATTTAAATTCAGAACTCGTCAATTGAAATTCAGATTTTCCATTTGAAATTCAAAATTCGTCAATTGAAATTCAGATTTTCCATTTGAACATCAGAACTCGTCAAATGAAATTCGAATAATCACTTAAAATTCAGAATTCGTCAATAAAAATTCAGAATTTCCATTTGAAATTCAGAACTCGAAATTTTAATCTCAGAATTTTTCATTTGGTCATCAGAACTCGTCATTTTAAATTCGGAATTCTTCATTTGAAATTCAGAAATTTGATTTTCAGAACATTTTAATGAGAAATTAAGTATGTAGGCGTGAAGTAGCACGAGTATATGTACATACATCTTCTGCCAGAAAAAGCATGGCTGGTCGTGGATTGGGATTTAAGTGGTGCCAGTAAATTTTTATAGGAACAAAGGGCCTGTCATAGTAATTAAAATGGAACAATGCTGATCAGCTTTTCTCATAAATGGTGCAAAAGACGGTATGAAATTCTCAGAATTAGGGACTGTCTTTGACAATGGCTTATATGGAAGCGGATGATTCGATGAGCTCTTTCTCGATCAGATTTACCGCCTGACCCACGATGGCGAACGTTAACGTTTGCATGACATCTATGCGAAAAACAGCTGATTTGCGACCTACAAAAAATCATGCGACCTACAAAAAATCAAAGAACGACAAAGAATGAAAACATTCTGCCTGATGCCTGACAGTTGCTCGCAAACCAGCTATTTTTCGCAAAGTCATGCGAACGTTATCGTTCGGCGTCGTGGGTTAGGCGGTTAATTTAAAAATCGTTATTCACTTCATTCAAATCTACATATTTAAAAATGTTCCTATACCTAAATATCGTAAAAATTATATTTTCTTATATTTAAATTGAATTTCAAATAAAAAATTCTGAATTTCAAATGTCGAGTTCTGAATTTCAACTGAAGATTTCTGAATTACTAATGGATATTCTGAATTTCAATGGAAGAGTTCTGAATTTTAAATGACGACTTTTGAATTTAAAATGAAAATTCTGGTTTTCAATTGATGAATTCTGAAATCTAAATGAAAAATTGACTTGATTGAATTAAACATGTAATTTCTGAATTTCATGTAACGAATTCTGAATTTAAATTTGGAAATGGTGCAGTTTTTTAGATATTCTGACACATAGTTTGCTGGGAAATCTGTGAGGTTAGTTATATCGGTGGTGAATTTGAAGTGAAAGGCTTAGGAATAAACGTTTCAGTCCAAAGAACGAAATAAAGGGAACCCTTTGAGAATTTTTTCTGTCAAACCTGCAACGCCGCTTTTCATCCCCTTAGCCTTGGTGTCTTTGAGAAAGATATTCCTCGTGTGAAAAAATACTACGAGTCCTTTCTCAACATTTTTACCAGAAATATGCCGACTTCGAGTGTTATTGCATAATTTTTGTGAATTTTTCTAATCGTAGCAGAAAATATGTATTGATATTAAGAGTAGATTTTGACTTAAATTTTTGTAAATAATTAAGCATTTCTGTAGAAGCAACTCAAATTATATACGTAAACAAATTTTTCTTTGAAGAACATTGTAATTTACCTTGGCCTATAGGCATTAAATTACATTAATAAAAATGAAATGAAAGCATAGCCGCGAATAACTTTGTTTGTGCCATTAACACCGTGTGAACAAAAATAATTTGTAATTTATTAAATACATAACATTTGTAAGAAAAAAATGATATAAAATAGATTTTAATACAGTTATGTCTATTATGAGTAAAAAAAGGAAAATTTAAAGAGTTTGCTACTTTTAAAACGTTTGTTACTATTTGTTGTTATTACTGTTTGTTGTTTTTTTTACATTTTAATTTTGTTGTTCACGACGTTATTCACGGGTATGCTTCAATTGCTCTGTTATTATCTATGGCAATTGCTAAGATGTGAAACATGTTAATTTTTCATTAATATATAGAAAGGAGACCTATATGTAGACCCATTTTTTGCAAGCAATATTTTTCTCGAAGACGCCAACTAAAAATTTCTGCTATTTGTATGATGTTTGATGTACATATCGTCGGCTTAATGCTATTTTGTTTCAGCAAAGTTTCAATTTCTTTTGTTGTTTATTATTCTTTAAAACGTTTGCCTCATTGCTTTATTATAGATAAGACTAACAAACAAAATGTATCTAGCATATGTCATATATATCTTCATTAAGATAAATTTCACTGCCAATTTTTATCTAAAAACCCCTGGCTAGAGATTAAAGGTATAAAAAAATACAAGTAATATAAAATATGACTAAGGAAGCATTCTACATACATATGTATGTATGTACATAAATAAAATCAGAAATTTCTAAATAAAATTCTATCTTAATAGAATTCTATCTTTGAGGTCTTGAATCGACGCTGGACTGTTGGCGTAGACCTTATCTTTCACGTGGCCCCAAAGGAAGAAGTCGCAAGGCGTGAAATCACAAGATCTCGGTGGCCAATTGTGATCACCTCTTCGAGATATAACACGGTCCGGAAACGTTTCCCGTAACAGAGCAATGGTTTCGTTGCTTGTGTGGCACGTAGCGCCGTCTTGTTGAAAGTAAACGTTGTCCAGATCAGTACCATCCAACTACATACTCCGACCATAAAAAATCATTAATCATCTCTCGATAGCGCAATCCATTCACCGTAACTTTTGATCCAACCTCATTTTCGAATAAGTAAGGTCCAATGACCCCGCCGGACCATAAACCGCACCAAACAGTCACACGTTGAGGATGGAGAGGCTTCTCAACAATAACTCTTGGGTTTTCCGAGCCCCAGATGCGACAGTTTTGCTTGTTGGCGTAGCCACCGAGGTGGAAATGGGCACCATAAGTCAAGATGATTTTCGATTTTTCGAATTTTAATAATTTCAATGCGTGGTTGAATCGTGTATCCTTCCATTTTTAGTAATGGCGTAGTTTCTACTTGTCAAATGTCAAAGAATGAAAGCTTCAAAAGTGTCAGCTACCGAAATACCAGGTGATTCAAAATAACACCTCTTGTTGGAAAACCCGTTACATATACACTTTTTAATTAAACTATGAGTAAACCTATTTCGAACATATTGAATCCAATGGTAGTAGCCGTTTTTGTAGGTTAGCTCTTGTTTTCGACACATACGGCCACGAAGTCTGCTGGAAAATCTGGAAGCTTTCGGGGGAGAAAATTTGCTATATAAGACATCACGTAGAAATGTCAACGATTTGTATGACCTTTGACATATCAGGTATTTTGACAGCGATTATTAAGGAGTACGGCGGCGAGAAGCGCGATTAAGGAATTTATTTTTAAATTTCGCAGAGAAGAAATGCTAATTACATATATGCTATAAAGAAAAACCATAAATTCCATTTGACTCAGGAAGCATCAAATTTTTCTTTATGTGTCATTCTCAGAGCAATTCATTATGATTAATATATTATGCCATTCAAATGGCGATTTCAAAAGTTCATACAATGTAAAAAGGGATAATTGTAATGTTCATTCATTACAATTCTATTTAAACTAAACGTTTTGAATCAACATTTTTTTGTCTTATCATTTGAGTGTATCATTTTTCTTTTCCATCAGACATTGCGTTTTTTTTTTTGCTTAGTAACTATACCGACTCATAGACTGACTGTAGACTATTTGTGTTTACATTTTAATCAGATGTCTATTTTGCGCATTATTACAGGTTAAAACACAATTACAATCACAGGCGGCCAAACAAATCGCAGTGGGTCACCAACATCATCACACCGGCATGATGGATGCTCTTTCACAAATATATAATAAACATGGTATAATCGGATTGTGGCGGGGTTCCATTTCGGCGATTCCACGAGCAACTATAGGGTCAGGAGCTCAAATTGCAACCTTTGGGAAAACCAAATATATGCTTAAAGAATATGATCTAGTCACTCATCCCACTTTGAATTCGTTCTCTGCCGGTCTCATTGCCGGTTCTATAATGTCTGTGGCCATTACCCCACCCGATGTAATCTCAACACGTCTCTACAATCAGGGCTGGGATGAATTATGTCGTTACAATGGTTGGTGGGATTGCTGTATTAAGATATTAAAGGCTGAAGGAATTTATGGATTGTACAAAGGATTCTGGGCCAACTATTTGAGAATAGCACCACATTCAACGTTGGTTTTACTGTTCTTTGATGAACTATTGTTAGTACGAGACAAGTATGTGGATAAGAAAAATAAAAACTAAGTTTTAGAAACTGCAGAAAACCAATTACGAACAAAAAATGTGCAATATGTTAGGAAATGTTTACAATATTGTTTTTTGTTAATTTTTTTTTTTATTTTTTGCTAAAATTAAAAATTGCTAATTTTTTTTATTTTATTAGCATTATAGTATTTATTATTTGCCAGTACAAAAATTGTTAAAAATGTTAGTAATAAGGTCTTTTCGTAGCTTTTTTTACGAGAACAACTCACAAAAGTGCCTTCCCGCAGAGTCTATCTAGTTGCTAGTTCCTTAACGAATCCACTAACAACAATAACTTAATATTGTTTAATAAAATATGAAATTGAGAACAAAAATAAGAGAAGCAAACTTTTATTAAACACATTCGATTGGGAAAACTGGCAAAGGTCCAAATTGTTGGAGCATGGGGGGGAAAAGGAGCATAAGCAAAGTAAATAAATGCAAATTGTCATGTTTTGTCGAACAAAATAAACAAAAATATTAACAATTCGCCATACAGTACATATTCGTATAGCTTCATACGCACAGTGTACCACTTCGAAGTAGTGATCAGCCAACTCGAAAGACAGGCAGTCTTTCGAGTTGGCTGGTCCACACGACAACTTTTAAAGGAAGTACTTCAATCAAACTTATTAGTTAGGTTCGAAGATGAAGCATATTGACCTACTCTTCCTGTACATCAGGTTCCCCCGAAAAATCAATATTCTGTTAAATTGCAAAAATATAATACATACTTGGATGCCCTGAAACGTTGTGCAAAATAATAAGTTTATTGTCCATCAATATCCCTTTGCCATTTCTGTTTTGGTACCTGACGGATCCTATCTACCCAATGTACGTAAAACACTGACATTCGGTACAGTGCAATGATTTTGCAGTGTCCGCAGTTCAGCGTAAAATGGGAGTGTTAGTCACGCACCTTCGAATACTGAATTCAGGGGCCAAATCGCGACATTCGACATCGAGAATGTTTCGATCGAATTGGATTTTGGAATTGTAATTGGAAATTGGAACAAAATAAATACTAACCAGATAAGCTCCATTAAAATTTATGAAGAGATCTTCTTGAAATCGAGAGAAGTTTAAACTTTTTAACGATAATAAGAAACACATTTCGATCGAAAAAAACTCGATATCGAATCTCGTGAATTGGCCCCAGGGTTTTCTCCAACTATCTGAGAAAAATTGCTTCCACAGATGGGAGTGCTTCTAACCAGTGGAGTAAAACCCCAGCTGCGTTTTCCAACAAATAACGAGTCAGCGAATATAAATTAATTCAAAATTATATGCTTGATTTGACTCTTTTTAAACAAGTCTCCATCATCTTGCGGCCAAAGACGGCAACCATTTGTTTGGCAAATATACTATCAGTTCATATTTTTCCAAGGAATTATAAATCTATCCCCAACCATTCGATCCGGTAAGGAGACAAACTTAATTTAACATTTAAACATATTTAAAAAACTACAAGATTTCAAAATTATTTTAAATACAAATAGATTTGTGTATAAAATCAATTATTTCGACCGCAAATCCCTTTGCCCAAAGCAACTAAAAGACTTGAGAAGGTTTCATCAAACATTTCACTGCTTCCATTTATTCGTAATTACATATAATTTTAGTGTTTTTTCTTTTATAAATATACGCAACATTATACATCTTTAGATTATCTTACATTGGTTGATTGTAAAAAATGCATAAAAATATCGAATGTTAATCAAGTTATTGTTTATTATTTCGTTTCCCAGCAAAAAACAACATTCTGTTTGGGAAACTATGCTTCTTAAAACACAAGATAACAATTAATTGAGAGTATACGAGTATATTAGTTGTAAGTCTTATAAAACTAGATTATTTTTGCTAAAATCTAGAGAGAAAGAAAAAAAACGTTCTAAAAAGCTGTAATTCGTAAAACGTGTACACATTTATAATTTAAGTAATTTTATCGGTAAGTAGAAACGGCTATTCTCTCCCTTGAGCAATTAAATTGACATTGATTACACAATTATTATCCAAAAAGAATGTAAAAAAACAGAAAAAAATATTTTTAAATTAATATCGAGTAAAAGTTTTATGTTTACAAGAAGAAAAAAAAATACTGTTAACTTTTTTGTAAGGACTTAATAATGACATTAACATTTAGATTTTGTTCTTATGAATAAAGCAGTTAAACAATTTAATTATGGACTAATGGCACTACAAAAAATCATTGTATAAAAATATGTTTGTCTTGTTGTCTTTTTTTTACTTGTTTATGTATAAGTATATGCCTAAATGTATGTGTATATGTATGTATGTATATTCGAATGTGTATGTGTGAGAGTTTTAGAGTAAATACTTATTAGTTTTCGTTTATTTGTATAAGTTGTATTGCTACATATGTATGTATGTATATTACTATTATTATTATCAGGCACTTAGAAACGTAGTTTCTTTTTTCTTCTTCAATTAAATACATATCCTTCTTTAAGGATTTTTTTTCGAAATATATTATGAATTTTGAGCAATTTTCTCATCCATTTCGTATTTTGTTTTGTATCGTTCTTTTTGTCGTTCGTTATGTATTTTTCCTTAAATCGAGTATTGTTTCGTGGAGATTCTCTTTTAGAATACGTATTTCGTATCTTACTGGCTATTTTGTCTCTAACATCTGGTAAAGAATTGGGATCTTGAAATGGGATTTCGTTTTTGTTTGTCATGCTCGGTATTGGAATTGCGATTGACTTGAGGTGGGATGTTGGTCGATGAGGACGGTGATGCGATGAGTGATGCGGTGGTACACGTTGTTATTGGCTTATTATTGTTATTGTTTAATTTGGATGACTTCTTTTGATCGCTTAATTTAGCATTTAGACGATGTACTTTCTCGGGACTTAAAATAGTAAGGCGATTGCTTGTTGCTTTTGTTTGTGCTTGTGTTGTCGCGATTAGGTTTCGAGTTCTTGATGCTGAGAGGGAGAAGAAAGAGAGTATAAAAATTAAATTATAATTATAAATATGAAACATTTATTATACTTACTTGTGGGTAAATCCGGTTTTGTGGGCGTTACACGCTTAGCCTCACTAGATTTCGTGGGCGACAGCGTTCGGCGACTGAAACCTTTCGTTTCCTCACTTCTTGCGGGTGTGGGTGACAAATTCAGAGTCTTCCTTATACTCAGCAGGTTGCTGGAAACTCTCAGTCTGCTGCTACTGGTTTCCTTCTTCGGCATGGACCCCCCTTCGTTTGAGGGTGTTATATCCAAGGATGTTATATAACTCTTAAAAGTGCTCTCCTTGGGTAGTTTAGCTCTCTTTGGCGGACTGGTTGTTTCTTTCTTGTCATTTTTATTGCCATCTGATGCACAGATCTTATCTAAATTTTCCAACGAATCTGAATGAGGTTTGTAAAACTCTGTGGGTTTTGTTTGCAATTTCCGTCCGAATACAGGCGTTTGATTGACCCTATAGGTGTTCTTATCATCTGTCTCGGAGCTGCCACCGGAAGTTTTCGTAGGTTTGAGACGCTGAAACATTTTCAACGCCTCTGGAGGCGATTTGTAGACTTCGTCATTGGTGTTGACTTTGAAAAATGAACGCATTGAAGATTGTGAGTTATTAAAGTTTTTACGATTGGCTTCCTCTATTGCGTCGAATTTTGTTTTACACAAATTTAGTCTGGTTCGGAAATCATCGAGGGCAATTTTGTACGATTTATCGGCAAGATTACGTTTAATGTTATTTAAAGAATCAAGTGATTTCTCTTCTTCTTCTTTAGCTGCTTTATATCTGGAACTGTTTGAAGCATCTCCATTGTCCTGGATAGTATTTTCATTATTCTCTTCTAGTTTTTCTATACAAAGTTTAGATTTGCTTGCATCGATACTGTCCATTTCTTGTATGGTATTCAATGCATTGTCTTTCGTTCCAGCAGGCATTTTTGCCTCATTCGTAACTGACAATGACACTTCTTCCATGGCATTTACTTCGTGGTAGTTAAGACTGGTGTCACAACTCGAATCAAAGTCCGATAAATTATTAAGATCGCGTACATTGTTAATATTCAAAATGCCACTACGGTTTATATCCAAAATAAAGCCTCGATCTAAATTGCGTTTATTCGTTTTGGCTCTGTAGCCTTCAGTCTGCAGCGAATCCTTAACAGCCTCCAAAACTCTATCGGTACTGTGATCTTCGCTGATATTTCCCGAATTATGAGCCTGTAAGAAACGCTGTCTTCTTTTGGCCCGCATACTGTTGTGTATACGTTCTCCAGAGGGGGAGAAATCTTTTCCCAAATGTGGTGACTTCGGTATACCTGGTAGAAAATTGGATTCCATTTTCTCTTCAATTTTTGCCTCGCAAACTTCTTTGGGGTTATCAGTGACATGTTGAGATATCGCTGGGCTGGAAGAACCCACTTCGTCCAGATTATCTCGGCTAAGATTGGATTTTGGTGTCAAAATATCAACAGGCGTTGAACTGATGCTGCCACCTTGATAGCTGTCTATATCGTAGAGCAGTTCTAGAGGCACCGGTTGATCTGAGGCTATGAACGATTGTAAACTCTCCAACCAAACTTCCAATATTTCGAACGAAGGTCTAAAAGAGTTTTTATTTTGTTTTAGAATATACAAATTACACAACACAATTTTTTTATTTCTATTTTTATACTTGCCTACGATCTGGATTTAAATCGCAACACAGAAAAGTTATTTTATAAAATGCTTCGGGACACTGATAACAGAAAGTTTCGCGGAAAACTTTTTGGTTTAAACCAAAGTCGGATGTACGCGGCAAAAAATCAGGATCTGCCTGAACGCGTCCTATAATCTACACGCGCATTAAAGCAAAATACAGAATTAAAAAAAAACAGTTTGTTAAATTTCAGTTTGATATGTATACCTCGCACAACACTATGCCAAATGAAAAGACATCGACTTTCTCATCATAGATAAAGCCTTTCATCATTTCAGGAGCCATCCAGTAAGGGTTTCCAACAACGGTGTATCGCTGCTTTCTTTGCCGGCTTTTACTACGTCCCCAAGTACCAGTACCAGTATTGCCACCGACACTGCTTTCATTTGCGTGACCCATTGTATTCTCTCCACCACTTTGGGGTGTGTCACCACATTTTGTACTTAAGGAGGTATTTATGATGCGCGCCAAACCGAAATCCGCCACAATTATTGTCTTATCCTTTCGTACCAAACAATTGAGCGAATTCAAATCTCTGTGTATGATACACTTAGAGTGGAGGTAAAACATACCGCAGGCAATATCTTTGGCAAATGAAATGCGCTCTGGCCAGGTCAAGGGTAATCCTGAGTCGTGCAGCAATTCCTTTAGAGAACCACCGGCCACATACTCGGTAATCAAATGCAACCGCTTGTCTTTGTACAGGACACCAATGAATTTTAAGACATTTTTATGCTTCAATGACTTGAGAACGGCCACTTCCTTTAAAAAATTCAACTGGGCGGATTCATCCACGCGGTAGAGCTCCTTCAACACCATGACCTCTTTTGTTTTGCGGTGTGTGACTTTAAATACTTGGCCAAAAAATCCTTTCCCCAGCATTTCTCCCACTACCAGATCCGAGTGACGGAATACACGAGGCGGCTGCTGTTCCACTCTGAAAGATTTTGTTCTAGACAGATCGTTCATTTGCTCGGTTTGATCGGTGTGATGATCTCCCATCAATTTCGACATACTGGAACATCGCTCTTTGCCCCGAAATGATATAGAGGTGGAACTATTCGTCTCGCTATTAGAATTTTCATTCACCAAATCGCTAGCGGCCATTGTGTTGAGATTCTTATATTTACGCAACTGTCTGGTTTTTGTCCCACTTATATATCCTTCATCTTTTCGTTTGTATATACGCTCCTTATCCTGCTTCGTTAGACGTGTAGGCGACCCATCATTTTGGGTTAACGTTGTTGCTGTGCTTGTGCTTCCGCTACTGTCGTAGGTACGACCAAACACCTCCACACTCGACGCTGAGGTTGCCAAAGGTAGGGAAATTTCGCTAGTGACTTTTTTAATATCCACGTTACTGCAACTGCGACACACCTGCAAAGGATCATGTTCCACTGTTAGCTGCAGGATCTCCGTGCTACGTATCATTTTGTCAATCTGTTCGATCGAATTATCATTAACCGGTGTACCATTGACTTCCAGAATACGATCTCCCACAAGGTTGGTGAGATTTACATCAATTCTACATTAGGACGCGTTGAGCGAATGGACGGACGCAAGTGAGTGGGAAAAGTAACAAAGAAAATAAAAAAAAAATGTCATTGGTTAGTCAAGACAATCCTCGGGTGGTGTAGAGCAGTTAAGAGTTAAAAGTGATGTTTATTTTTTATTATTATTACCTATAAGCCCCACAACACTGATCTATAACCGAGGTGATTAGGGAGAAAACGTATTTGCCAACACGTCCATAAACTCTACAAATGAATCTGGTAGGTTTTAGTTTTGCAAAGAAAAAGCGAGGATCGTATGCGTTGTTTAAAAGAGAAAATGTACGGAGTGATTTAGTAATGTGAATTGTTTGGTATTAGTAATGCAACTAGCTACTAAATGTGTTAAAGAAATAAATATATGAAATCATGTATGCGTGATCGATGGTTTGGTTACAATATCACAAAGTGAGATAGTCACTTATTTATTTATAAATTTTGCTATAATAATATGACGGCGAAGAAATCCGATTGATTCAAACGCTCGGCCATAAATGATAACAAAAATATGGAGTATGTAAACAAAAAAAATGCCATGATGGTGACAAAACATTAAGGTAAAAATGATACAAATATATATGTACGAGTATATATATGGTTACCTTAATTCAGAAATATCGTAAATGACATTTTATTTGAAATCGCGATTTTTACATACATAGTTCAAAGATTATTTTTATCAGAATACGGTTTCGAAAAAATTGTCAGTTACGCACTTTCTGGATTAAGGTAACTATATACACAACTGAATAGTTATGTATATGACGAGAATGTAGGTATGTAAATTGTATATGGATGGAGTGAAATCAGGAAAAAAGGATTTGTTGATAAAAACTATTGTTGCGATAAGAAATGATAAGTTACGTAAAAATTGGTGGGGGGGGGGGGGAATTCCACTACAAATCGGCTGTTTCAAAAGAATTTCGGTTTTGTTTTTTACCTTTTTTTATTTTTTAGTATACCTTTGTGGAATTTTTGGACATTTTTCCGAGAACTAATACGATATCTATATATATGAAATTGGATGTGTGTATGTAACATATGGACTCCAAAACTCCTACTGTTCATGATTGTGACCGGACTGTGATCCAAATGGGCCAGGCAGTCTACGTTAGTGGTGGGATCGGACCAATAGGTGTGGCCTCACCCCATCACCCAGAATGGAGATATCTTGAAGAATTTGTTTGTTCCTGAGAGTGCTGTAATTTTGTGTGTATGTATTTGGTGGCAGGATTCGTGATAGGTTCAAAAATTGATGGGATGGGAAATCTCAATCTGGGGCAACGAAGTGGACTGGCTCCAGCTAGTACGATATATTAAAAACCGCTGAATTGCCATAAAAGTGTATAGTGGGCAGCTATAGTATTTTTTTACAATTAATCTTTTTGTCGATTACATCACCAAAAAAAAACGATTCGATCGATTTTTTGGAAGAAATACCTCCTAAATGCTTCGAGCCACAAGCAGTTTTTTTTTTTTAATTAAAAAATAATAATTTAATGCCCACTTCCATCCAATGCTTATATGTTAGAGATTTAATAGATGTTTAAAATATAAAAAATTCACGAAAATCGGAGAGTACAAACAACTTATATTTTCTTCTGAAAAGTACCGAAAAATACCAACGTTTCAAAAAAATATTTTTCAAATCGGACCATAACTTAAGAAGTTATGACCAAAAACCCCATGCACAGAGTGATATATATTCCACAAAACGTTTCTTCAGGTGTACCAAAAAATATAAAAAAATGGGACAAATCAGACCCGAAATTTTTTTGAAACCGTTGATTTGTCGTGGAATTCCCCATATATTATATAAATATATTAAGCCATAGACAAAGAAGATCAGTTTGTTTAACTTTATTTATTATTAATTAAGAAACAAAATGTATGAGATATAATATCCTCACCACAAAATCTTGTACACATTTATTTGTATTTTTCATTTTTAAAAATTTCTAAACAACTAATTGTACAAATTTGTATATGGCTTAGAGTTTATGTAATTCTTTGAACTTATATTGCAATTTTGGAATGAAATTTATTAATAAACGAAATTAATGGATATATATGTATAATTCGAAATATTCTATTAAGATTTGGCAATTTGTACTCACTCAGATATACGAACGGCCGGACACAACTCAGACGAACTGCCCGTCAGTAAACCTGCCTTGCCATCTACAGTCGATGATGAAGAAGAGTTGTATACGCGGGCATACCAATTTTCACCACCACCACTACTGCTGAGATGATGACGTTGTGTTACATTTATATTATCCACCGACAACCGCAAACTTGGAGTGATGTCTTTAGGAATTTCCACCAAACGTATTGAGTGTAAAGGCTTAGCAATTGCATCCAAGGCGGGTCCATCTGAATGTGTGATTTTCTTGTAGCAATTATCACAATACAATTTTGAGCGCTCGAGAAGAGTAAAAGCTTCGCCGTAACCAATGAAAGAACGGCATACGGTACAGCAGAAACACTCTGGATGAAATTTGTGATCTCCAGCCACCATAACTGGGCCAGATATAAAATCGCTGCATTGTTGACAGGCCTCGCCGAAACGCTCGTCAAAGTCATCTCGACAGAAAAGTAATCCTTCTTTCTCGAAATACCAATTATGTAGATGATTATCACACACAGAGCAGCGAAAGCAATCTGAATGCCATTCCTGACCCAAAGCTTCAATGTATTCCTCGTCGTTGGCCGAATGCAATTCATTCAAGCAGCCAGCACAGGTGGTGGTCAAACGAGGCAAACTCTGGGAATTGTTGTTGGAACAGGTTTTTTGTAAATGAGATTTAGTTGTTGCGTTAGAGGACATATTCTAGTCCGTGGGAATGTCAATAAATAACTGCAAAAGATTAGATAGGTTTCGAATTATTTAGTCGTTTGTTGTTAATTAGCCTGTAAAATAATAGTTATTGCCGGTATATTCTAATAAGACATTACAAATTTTACTTAATTCTTTGAGACACGCTTCTGAAGTTCTTAAAGTATTTTCTATTAAAACAATGATATGTTCTGACGAACTGAATACTAAAAAAAAAAAAGTATTTTTTATATTTTACGGGTTCTAACTATGATTTGATGTCGTTCGAGGAATATCGCGCAAGCAGAAATCCATATGTGGGATTGAGCCAGAAACTGTCACCAAGATCTTGGAAAACTGAGTTGAAAGGATGCGTTACTGCCTTCGACTATATCGTGGACAGCGTGAAGGCCTGTTTTTTTAAAAACCGTCAGATTTTTTGTTCATGCCTTTGAATTTTTAAAGAGAAGCATAGATTTGGATTAACCGTTTACTAATTGCTATTGCTTTTAAATCTGTAGGATTAGCTCGGATATAATGCTTTGTCGCTGAAATCTCATATTAGGCGTATTTTCGATACACCATAAGTGCTTAATTTGTATGGGGAGCTAAGCACTTTTAAGCACTATTAGTTCCCGATGAAGTTTGGTGCTTGTGTTCCTGTCTTAATCGAGTATGATGTTGCCAGATTGGGCACCCTATATTTAGCAATATGGCATCCCATTTTTGGAGACATTTTATCAATTATTGTGAATTAACGGGAAGAAGAAGAACAAAAATAGGAAATTATTTTAATATTTGCAAAAAGAGTGTAAACAATTGAACATAGAATAATAAATATATGTTTTATAAATACTTTCCACGATTTTTTTGTCTGTTTTGCACTGTTCTTTCTTCGCAACTCATGACACCATTGCTACCAGATAGTGAAAATCCGACACTTATTGCTTATGTGTCACTTAGTGGAAGTCCGTTGTTTTCGTTGCAAAGTGCTAAACTAAAATTGCTAGCGTGTAACGAAAACATGCCTATTATAAATTGGTAATCTATGATCTCCAAAATGTTGTAGATAAACCTTGTAGCCTTACAACTCTTCAAATCTTTTTTTAACGTGCTATTTTTGGACACTTACAATCTTGGACACATACTCCATCACCGAAATGTTCTCATTTATTAGTTTCTAATCCCGTTTCACACTTAGCACATGAAACAAAGTTCTCTTTGGTTTTTCGTCAATAAATTTTGATAAAACAAATTGTTTAAAAACATTTTCCATAACATTATCCGTTTTTTTAGGTTACCTGCTTAAGTAACTCACTATTGGACTTTCCAGACGATGTTCCATGTCAGAAACAAACAGAAAAGATAGAAACAAAACTCCCTGCCTTGTTATTTATTAAAAATGAAAAATTTTGCAAATAAAGAAAGCAGAATATTTTGGAATAATGTATATTCTGTATTGATTGGAGTTATTGTGGTTGTCATTGAAATCAAGAAAATAAACAAACCGTAACCGATTCTAGTCTGGCTACACTTACAAATAGTGCCCGACCGAAGTCGGATTTTAAGGCCGAAGCCGAAGTCATAGACGAACTTCGGCAAAATGCACAACCTTCGGCCGAAGCCGAATGTTTTGATATTTGTTAAAGAATTGTTTACTTTGCACCAAAAATTTAGTTTTTTTTTTTTTAATCAGTTTATGTCTACTGTTTACGTATTTATTTACTTGGCACATAAAATTAAAAACCTTAATGTCTTTTGATACCTTGTATAAAGACGCTACAGGAAGAAATGTCTTCTTAAATTATATTGTTTTTGCAACTAGCCAGCAGCATTAAACAACTGCTCTCTAGTAAACTTGGGTACCAGCACTTTACTGCCACCAATTCCAAATTTTTAAAACGTCCCGAGTTACCCTAATAAAAAATATTAAGGATTCTTGGACTTAATTTCTCATTATTATTTATGCTTCCACTAGTCTGAGAGCTTTTAGGTGAGGAACTGAGTTATGTTTTTCTTTCTTGATTATCCTTTTATGTCCTTTTTCCAAATATTTTTGTAGTATTGTTCACTTTGCTACTCTTATGAAGATTTCCATAATAGAATTTTCTTTCTTTTTTGGTATTTTTTGTACAAAAATTCGGCCTTCGGCCAAATTCGGCTGATTTTGTGGCCAAATGCCGAATGTCGCGTTTCGGCCGGAGCCGAACATTCGGTCGGGCTCTACTTACAATGATTCATTTCATGGGGACTGCTCGCGCACTCACACACACACGCACGCCCGACACTATAAACAAACGTACAAACAACAGCTTTAACTTCATTCATTTGAGAAGAAAAATGCCTAAAATATTTATAAATTCGCAAGTGTACGGAGAATACTACTTATTTAGATTGTATATAGTACACTCCTCCGCGTCCCCAAACTCTTACCTCTTGAAGAAAACACGAAATAATATAATAAAAAAATATAAGTCCGAGTTTATGGGAATGGATGATTTTGCCTTGAAATGGAATGCAACCCACGCATTTTTTCTTGTTAATTCACATGAAATTTTGGCAAATTTTTCACGGGTTTTTAATACTTTTGAGGTAAATGCTGAAATAATCACTTTCTCTATATGTTCGGCAATAATTTTTCAATATTTTTGATAGTTTTTCACTATTTGTTTCTACATATTTTATTTAAAGTAAATTTCTAAGTTATGATTTGTTCGTTCGTCGAATTAGGAATGAATTAATTAATCGCTAGTCGCCAATAAGGGGTGGATTAGTACACAAACGTATCGTTGGCAAAGCAACGTTGGATGCCGAATAACAAAACGCACGTTACGTAATTATATGCTATAGCGTATTTAAGTCCTGCTTCACACAAGACAATTTTTTCCAAGCAGGTGTCAGTGTTTATGGTAACATAAATCTTTTTCAAACTGATATGTATTGATTGTATCTAGATCATTTAAATTCTAATATTTCGCAATTTATGTGTTTCTTGGTAGGTACAACAGATATTTTAAACGAACCGTCGACCACAATACGCTCCACTAAACGCCTGTCATATATAGAACTATCGATTACTTTCCGCTAATGTATCGACTGAATTTTTTTGTATCGAAAATTTGCTCCTGCTATCGATAGTTTGTTTATATTTGATCTCAATCTATCAGCTGTTTAAAAATAAATAAAAATATATCGTTGTGGAAAAAAATTGCAGTTTGTTGTTGTTTTGCAAAATTGGAACTGTAGCTGACGAACCTAAAGAAATGAGCTCATTATTCCGAAGCCTTAGTGGGGCCTTGGCAAAGCGTGAAGCTGCAGTGAAAGAAGCAATTTTGGAAGCATTACAAGAAAACATCAAAGAGATTGAATATGATGCAAAGGACAAAGGTAATTATTCGTATAATGTATAATGAATATAAATAGACAGCTATACACTTTTCATTGTTTCTTAACTTATTCAGAGATGCTAGAGCTTTGTGAAAGCTCCAATGGCTTAGCTACTACTCTGGAGTCTATATTCCTACATGGTCTTAAAGATTCATTTTTGTGGCAGACCTTGAATATCATAACGGAAGTGGAAAGTGAACGTAGGCCAGAGCCAAGTTTCTGGTCACCAATCATGGTGTTTCTGCACAAGGAAGTTATAGAACAGGTTAGATTTTGAGGTTATATAAATTAGGGTGTCCCGGACACAAAAACATAAATAGGGCTAAAAACTCTATTTAAAGAAAGCTTTTTTCATTAACTATAGCTGGAACTGTGTTTGGAACACCGAAGTTTAATTCAACTTCTATTTTTCACATTTTTCGAGGATATACTGGATAAACCGATCAAATATATTTCGTCCCACCAATATAACAATAGCCTATAATATACTATTATCAGTTGACAATTTATATAAACCGTCAACTGAAAAGCAAATGACAAGTCAACACTTTTCTAGATTTTACAGGACAAATAATAATGTAAAAAAAAATTAAATATTTTGCGGTTATGATATCGTTGATTCAACGCAATGATGTACATCATTTTTCATTGATTGGGACTCAGCGCCAAAAATAAGAACTTCTGCATCATTTGTTTAGTCAAGGTGGATTTTTAGCACTTTTTCTATATTTTTTCTCGGTATACCGTACGGAATATCTCTTTTGTTTCTGAAGCAGTTTTAGATATTGAATAGGAGAAAAAATGCCGAACCTACCCGAAAAAAGTGCATCCAGTGCCTTAAAAATCGCAAAAATGTTCTGTTCTGTTTTATAAAGTTCTTAACGTAATACATATGTATACGAATAAGTATTTTTCAATGTTTTACTGACAGATAGTTTATGACTTTGACACTGGATGCACTTTTTCGGGTAGGTTTGTTCCGAATTTTGTTCTCCAACAAAAAAATTGTATGGCCATTAAATTATTAATTGAGCCAACTTATCTAAATGAATGATGCAGAAGTTCTTATTTTTGGGGCTACTTTCACGTCCAATTCTCAGAATTCTCCCAAAATCATGTGTTGTACTGTGTGATTTACACGAGAGTGATTTTCCTTAGATTATCTTGAAAACACATTTTAAGTTGTTTGTGTCATTTAAAATTTAAATGAAATTTTTGATTTCTTTGTTGTCTGTACTTTTACATTTCGGAATAATTTTTTTCAACTATAATTTTTTAATTGTTGCTAATATCTTTCTTTTTGAAATTGAAGAAAGCATTATGAAATCGATTTAGACTTTGCCGTATATCCATAATCCATTATTTCAAACAAAATGTTTTCTTTAAAAAAAAAATATAGTATAATAGATTAAAAATATGTCTAGCATATGTATTAATAAAATATTTTTAAATAATTTATTTTATGAATTTTATATTAGCATGATTGTATTTTCCCACCCAGATTACATCACTTACACAAGTCACATCTGAAGTTGGCCAATGTCGAGCATGGATTCGCCTGTCTCTCAACGACAGCCTACTCTCATCATATCTCAATAATATGAGTAAAAATGCATCTTCTCTCACACCATACTACAAGAAGTATGCCCTATTAAAAGATGCTGCGCGCCTGGAGAGAGTAACAACACTATTGAATACCATAGAGAACTTAGTTCAATTTAATCTACCCTACAATTCCAGTCTCATGAATCAGTGGCCAGATTATGCTTTGCAACTATCTGGTCTGTGGACTCCCACATTAAAATCTTGCCCCATTAGTAGTGGTTTAGATGTTGCTGGATCATTGGCCGAAGAAACAATTGCTATACCCATGCCTCAACCTCTGGCCACCAATCAGCTATTTTCCGAGTCGATTTCCAACAGCCCTTTTCAAAGAAGTACCAACTTTCCCGTTGAGGATTTAAATACGCGCATGAATATCGATTTATTCTTGCAAAAAGTCGATGAAATGGAAGAAGACGGCACAGCAACAGAGGTCCAAACTGACGCAGAACAGTCGACAGGATTAAATGAAAATCTAAGGAAAAAATGTAATGGAGAGAATCAAGAAGGTTGTGTGGATTCCACTCCCAGTGGTAGTAATTCTCTAAGTAATCTGATGCAGAAATCTTGGTGTTCCGATATAAACTCGGCAGAGACTGCTTCGCCCAATGACGATAGAGAACGCCCATTTCAATTTCAGCGCTCTCTCAGTTTAACCAGCTCTGGCAGTTCCATGCGTTCCCCTGCACCAGATAGATGCAGCTATAACGCCTTATTACGTAAACATGAAAGACAGCGTGAAGTGGATTGGACAGAAGTATGGGAAAAGTTTCTATTGCAAAATTCCACTGGATTGGGGGTTTCGCAAACAACACTAAACTGCGATGACGAATGTGAATCAAATAAGTCAGATTTTGAAGTAGTTTCGGGAAATTCTTTGGAAAAATTTGACATACAAGAGCTACAAGAGATGGTGGAGCAACTGTGTACGTTATCCCGCGAGCCGGGACTTGATGCACAGGGTTTTTTGTGTAAAACCTGCCAACATCCGTTGGGGATAGGCTACTCAAATTTTAGGTAAGTGGGCCTATGTTTACAAAGAAAAATTGCGAAAAATAAGTTCATAACTTGTTCAGGGTCTGTGCGTTTAGTGGAAATTACTTTTGTGACAACTGTATGGATATCGAACCTGTCATAATACCTGCAAAAATCATATACAATTGGGATTTTAGAAAGTATATTGTTTCGAAGAAAGCCGCTTCATTTTTAGCAGAATTTCGCACACAACCATTTATTGATCTTAAGGTAAAAAGTTTTGTTTTAACTGCAAACATTTCTACAAGTATTTTTTTCCATTTTTAGCTTCTTAACCCTGACATATACAATGCTGCAGAGGCTATGGCAGAATTACAAGCATTGCGAATACGGCTTAACTTTATCAGGGCCTATCTAGGCACATGTAGCCCAAAGAGTTTTGAAGAATTGCAATGTTTATTTTTCGGCAAAGAATATTTATATGAACATATTCATCAGTATTCAATTGGAGACCTGTCTATGATACAACGGGGAACACTTTACCAACAACTGCAAAAAGCATTCAAGATCGGAGAAGCACATATTTTAAAGTGTCCTCTATGTAGTTTGAAGGGATTTATATGCGAAATATGTAACGGCTCTCGTATCTTATATCCCTTTCACATAGAAACCACATTTCGTGTAAGTTATAGTTATAATTAATAAAAAAAATATAAACATTTCTTAATTTTTAATATTGGCTTAGTGTTCTACATGTGGAGCTGTATTCCATGCAGACTGCTTAAACGATAAACAGCCTTGTCCCAAGTGTGAAAGACATCGTAAACGAATTACTATGTCTTCTTCAATCCAGGGAGCTGAAGAAACTGTGGAACCATGTGAACAATAGGACAACAATTTTAAATTATATATAAACATATATATGTTTGCTATTAATATTTATATACATATGTGAATTACGTGTTAATAGCCTTAAGTCGCTGATAGTGTATGAACTATAACCAAATTTAACCGTGAAAAAAATGTGCAAAATAAAAATGCTTGTAAAGTTTTTCAAATGCACTTCAATTTGGTCATATTATTTTTCCATAGTTTCTTCGTACATTTGTATCACTATAATTTACATCTAAGAATAGCATTTTGAAAATTGTATTTAGGAACCTTTTTGTAAAAATTAACAGCTTATGTATAGCGTGAGTACAAATGCCAGAAAATACTAAATTTTGCACAGTGTAATGCTTTTCAAGTAAATATACCCCGGTGAAAAATGTACGTTATCACCACGCCTCTTTTGTCACATCCCACACAAAATGGCCAAACGATACCAAAACTGAATAGCTCTTAACGTTACAATACCAGTGAGGGGCAGAAATCGGATCGGATAATTTTTTATTTTTGTTTTTATACCCTACACCACACTGTGGTAAAGGGTATTATAACTTTGTGCATTTGTTTTAACACACAAAAGGAGAAGAAATAGACCCATTGTTTATTATACCGATCGACTTAGAATCACTTTCTGAATTGATTGCCCGTCTGTGCCTGACGGACGGACACTGCCTAATTTGAGGAAAGTCGGTTCAGATTTAGATATCGCCCATATGTGCGTTACTCCCGATTTGATGTAAGCGCTGTAGATAGGTTGGGTTGAATAGAGGAGACGTTAAAACGTCTCAAGTCCATGGATTTACAATTAAGCCAGTGGTTCGGCCTGTTGTCCGCTCATTATTTATGATTTTTATTACCCACGGGTTACAGAACATCGGTACCAGGTACGAATTTTCTCAGTATCTTCCAGTCATATCCTCTGAGATGAGTCAAGTCTGGCAATATGTCGGCCAGACTTATGCGATAAGTGCGAAATTCGGCAGAGAGGTTTGTTATTATATAAATTAACACTGCCAAATTTTTGAAAATCGGTTCAGATTTAGATATAGGCCAATATATATGTTACTACCGATTTGGTATCCAAAACTCTGTGGAAATTGTACTATACTTTTGATAATTAAAAATTTTAACAGAAAGAAGTTTCTTAATTTAGGAACGAATACTACTTAATTTGGTGATAATCGGTTAGATATGGCCACATATAAATGTTCCTGCCTATTTAGTATTTAAGCGCTAATAAAACTGTATTTTACGTTTCAGATTTTCAGCAACTTCAATCAAAAACACAATTTCTGCCAAATTATATATAGATCATAATTTGGCAGAAATTGTGTTTTTGATTGAAGTTGCTGAAAATCTGTTTAGATTATGTATAGTCCCATCTATTTTTTCCTTTCGATTCTTGATCTATGAAAGAATACTAGTCATTTTAAGGTTATAGTTTCAAATCTAGTTTATTATGATCAACATCTTTAACTCCTCCTTGGAATAAGCCTTGATGAGGAGGTGAAGCTAAGTACTTTGCTAAATGAAACGAAACCAATTATTACAAATTATTACCGAAATGCCTCTTTTCGTATAATTAGGGAGGTGTAGGGTATAATATAGTCGGCCGACCGACTTTACTGGTTTAAATTGGTTTACTGGTTTAAATTGTATTTACATAAAAAATCGAACAAATGTAGAATTCGAACAATTTTCGATCTTGATGTAATTTTCCGTATTCTTGTCTGAAATGAAACTACGGCCACATTATCTCAATATTATATTATATATCATTGTCTTCCAATTAAAAGCTTTCTAATTAAAACGTATTTTTCGGCTCCTAAAATTTTGATTTTTATACCATTTACCATACGGGTATATTAATTTTGTCACTACGACTGTAACCCCTCTAAATATTGATCTGAGACCCCATAAAGTATATATATTCTTAATCGTCTTACCCCCATTAACACAAAGCAAAATAACCGAACGTTAGAGCTAACGAAGGTTAAATTGTATGGAAATTGACAGCTATAACCCATAGTTAGCTCTAAAACGTAGTTTATATTTTTATTGTTAATGGCCCTTAAAATTATAAGACGATTTAGCCATGTCCGTCTGTTGTAATCTATAATACTTGAGCTAGGTGGCTGAAATTTGGTATAGGTACTTCTTATAGCTGCAGGTAACTTGGATTGAAAATGGGTATTATCGGTCCATATTTTGATATAGCCTTAATATATAGCATCTGACCGATTTGACTTCCTAATTGTCAACTGATTGGTAACTGGGGTTTATTAATACCCAAAAACCATCACAAGAACAACTGTAGTCATAGGTCCACGTTTTGATATAGCCACCATACAAAGGTCCCTCTAGATTGTACTTCTTAACGCAACAAATACCACAAATTTCAATAATATGACTTTATTTGTGCCCGAAGCCATCTATACTTGTTTTATAAAGGTGGTTATTCCAGAAAAGCAAAGATATGTGTAGAATACTTTTCGCGTTTTTTTATATTTCGTTAAAATTTGGCAATCCTACTTGTTATCTTAATTCTCCATGTCTTGGAAAGTTTTTAGCTATAGATCTTTATAACAAACGTCTTGTTTACCGGTAGTTTTTTGCTCATGCAAATTGTTTTATGATATGTTGGCTATAACACTAAACCTATCCAGCTGTCTGTCTGTTTACAGTATGTTTCTAAACTCTTGAGTGAACGGTAGTGCGCTAGCTTCTTACGAATGTCCAGCGATGACGTCAAATTTAAGTGTTTGTGTTATTGGTGCTGGTGTTGCTGGACTCGCAGCGGTCAAAAATACACTTAAGCATTATCAGCTGAATGTGGTGTGCTATGAGCAGAGCAAACATATTGGTGGAACTTGGATATATGAAGATCTTCCGGCAAAGATAAACGATGATTGTGAAGTACATAGTAGCATGTACAAGGAATTGAAGTAAGTTATCTATAATTGGTTGTGTTTTCATGCTGTATGTTTTTTTATTTGGTAGGACAAATCTCCCTAAAGAAGTAATGGGCTATCTCGACTTCCCCTATCCTCAATCATTGACGGATTCGTTTGTAAGTTCAGATGATGTACTGAGTTTCCTACATTTATATGCAGATCATTTTGATCTAAAGAAGCACATCAAATTCCAGCATGAAGTTATACGGGTTAAACCACGCTACAATGGCCAATGGGAGGTAAGTGTAATTTTTGGGTAATTGTGTATAAATACTAATCGTTATCTGATTTAATATATAGGTTCACGTTTTAAATCACGTAACAGACAAATGCTTTGTGGCATATTTCGATAGGATTTTTATTTGTAATGGACATTATGCAAAACCGCAATATCCTTGCATCGAAGGAAAGGAATTATACCAGGGTGTTCAAATGCACAGTCATCTTTATCGCGAACCCCAGAAATTTAAAGGTGAGATAGAATAGAGAATTCTACGTAACAATAAAAACGTTTTAGTAATGTAAATGTTTCAGTGTAGTGTTTAGTGCTGTTGTTAGATGTTGTGTTATAACTAACAAAAATAGTACTTTTGTTAATTCGTTTACCATCACAAATACACATACATACATACATATATACAAAATATGTAGTGTATTATATCAATAAGGAGTTGATGGGAGAACACTCCCTTTTAAAGAATTCAAAGACAAATAATATTACATTTTTCATTGATTTATTTTAGATGAAAATGTACTGATCATTGGAGCTGGACCATCAGGTATAGACTTAGCGTATCATATAAGTAAGACAGCCAGCCAAGTCTTCCTCAGTCATCACCTGAAAGAGGCACCTGGAACCGATTTCATGGGGCGAGTTACACAGAAACCCGACGTTAAACGTTTCACGGAAACGGGAGCTATATTTAAAGACGATAGCGTTGAAGAATTCTCTTATGTTATATACTGCACCGGCTATGAATACTCATTTCCATTTCTAAGCTGTGACTGTGGTATATATGTGAAAACCAATCATGTCCAACCTCTATATAAACACTGTATAAATATAAAATATCCAACAATGGCCATAATCGGGATGCCCTATCAACTTTTGCCGAACCAGTGTTTTGATTTACAGGTGCGATTCGCATTGAAATTCTTTGTTAACGAAAGAGAGCTACCTTCCGAAGAAGAAATGATGGATGATTTACGTCGTGATTTAGAAGAGCGCAGAGAAAATGGTTTAACGGAAAGAGATGCTCATAAAATGGGCCTAAAACAGGTGTGTATTAATTGTTGGCTACGAATGCAATAATTCTAACGCTTTTGATATTATTCTTGCAGTTTGACTATTACAAAGAACTTTCGGAAATAGTTGGACATAATGTCAAACCGGTAATTGCCAACATTATGAAAGATTGCAGTAAAAAATATATCTATGAAGTGGAGACGTATCGTCAATACCAATTTAAAGTATTAGATGATGAGAATTTCATTAAATATCTACCAAAATAACTTACGCAATTCGATTGATTTGTAAATATGTAAATGTTACAACAAAAATTTATCGGAAATTAAATTGAAAATTAAATGGGGTTTTCTGTTAATGCTGCCAATTTGATACGGGCAACCAAGGGACTGAATATATGATAATTCCAATAACAAAACATTTGTTAACATTTTATACACTGGTACACAAAAACGGACCATTTTTTAAAATATGAACGAGATTGAGCACATTTATGTGCCCAACAAAAAGGTAAAATTTCAATTAGAGGGGGATCAACGCGAAATTACGAAATTTTTAATTTTATATGAAATTCATTATAATGGGAACCGAATGACCTCTACCTTTCCATAACTTTAGATTGGGTTGACGGATAAACACCAAATTTTACCGAACGTAATCTTAAATATTTAGAATTTAAAAATGCAATGTTCCTTAAAACATGCTGCCTTGTCTTGGAGCGAAGACATAAAAACAAATAAGATATCTACGCGTTCCAAAGAATGCCCTGAAATCTATTCAATAAAGTAATAAAAACTCACCCGGTTGGCGTTTGGTCAGTGGGCCTTGTTGCCAATTGTGAACTTTTGATGTCTTGCATTCCAAAAGACTCTTGGTAAATTCCTGGAACTCGATCTTGGGCACAATCTGATCCCGATTTCTTGGGACGTATTTCAACGTTACATTTATAGTGGGCATCGCGAAATCTTGATCATATTACACAAAACACCATTAATTAATATGTGAAAACTTCAGAAATCATATAAAGCCGCCTTTTTTAAAATACTACTGCAAATACGATTATTTGTCGATATTGAATTCCGAGCGATTTTGTATCTTTCTCACAAGTAAATTATTGTAATCGATTACCCTTACGAAAATCTACGTAAACGTAACGGAAGAAACAATAAACACAGCTTTTATATATATATGTTGCTGTGTATAAGATTGATAATCCTTAATTCTTTTTCTATCAGAGACTTCATACCGGCATGTATCCGATTATAGCGAGAATAATATATATATAATTGGCATCGGACACATGTTTCTATTAATCTTAGGGAATCGAACCATTAGAAATGCTGCGTTTATGTTGATAGTGGTCATAGTGTTATACCTATTTTATGTACTGATTTACACGACGCAATTATAGCTAAAGCAATTCTGCCTATCACAGGAGGAGGGCGGTAGGAACTCTTTCATTTTTAGCTGCAGAAACTCGAATTTACGGTGAAAACATGAAATATTGCTGATTTTAAATTTTTCCCGTGCTCTGGCTGGGAATCGAACCCGGCTCCTTCGGAATGCACACTAACCGTTGAACTACGAAGGCCAAATATACGTGTTTTATTTGATAAGTTAGCCAAGCCGTTTCACTTTTTAGGGCATCTCTTAAATACCGGCGAATGCGTCCGGCGTCTGTCAAAGTGTTGTTGTATGCACAGAAAACAATAGGATGAAATTTGAGTTTGACAGACGCCGGACGCGTTCACTGGTATTTAAGATATACCCTTACAACCCTATGGCGCACGATTTTAATAAACCACGTCGACGTAGTACACCGTATGCAAATGATTACGGCCATAGTAATTTCTGAAATATACCAAATTTTTTAACTCATATACAATATATATAACTGAATGATAGTGACAACTATTCAATTATGTATTTCTGTAGAAAATAATAATTTGTATCTCTTCAATACTTGCTAATACGATACTTCTGTTCGATACTTCTTTGTATTGATATTGGGTATTAAATAAATAAAATGTTTTCATTGATTTTCCGCATGACCTACAAGCCTTTGGTAATAAGGCACCGCCGTTAGTTCTTTATTAACGACTTGCTTTTGTGGCTTAAAAATGCTATGAATAACGTCAATTTATTAAGTCGTTGAATCGGTTTTAATGGGAAATGTAACGTTACATTGAACGTATACGTTAATACGTAACGATCTGCAACCACTCGCACTCACCCTAGCTATAAATATTTCGATAGCATAATTATCGATTATCGTTTATTACTGCAATCGTTTAATCGTATAGTTACCATCGCTAACGTGGAATTTGTACCTTAACAAAACGAAGATCAGTCCGCCGTCGTTTCCAAGTTGTGAGGTGGGTTACTTTGATTTCCACCAATTATTCTCGTCCGTTTTAATTGTTACTCAATTGAATTAATTTTTTCTATTACAGCTGTGTGCTGTTTTGTGCCAAGTTATACATAGTTGCTAGTATCAAATATGTTTGCCAATACTACCGCTCGTGGTTTATTGCGTACCAGCATTGTAAGTTAGCGAAGAATAAAGACATGTGTCACTGTCACTTTTCCCCATTTCTATATTGATTTATATTTGGTGTCTTTCCTAATCTAGTTCCACCGCTGCAAAAGTACCCTGGTGGTGGCGGAACACAACAATGAAGTCTTGAATCCCATTACATTGAACACTATTGCGGCCGCCAAGAAGATCGGGGGTGATGTGACAGTTTTAGTGGCCGGCACTAAGTGTGGTCCCGTAAGTAATTGTTTGCATAACACTTATAATTTCATGCGTATATGTTGTTATCATCGTTTGTGTTTCCGTTTTTTCACAGGCCTCTGAAGCTGTTGCAAAAGTCGAGGGGGTTGCTAAAGTTTTGGTGGCAGAAAATGATGCCTTCAAGGGCTTTACCGCTGAATCATTGACTCCTTTGGTGTTGGCTGCCCAAAACCAATTCAAATTCACCCATATCTTGGCTGGCGCTACTGCTTTTGGCAAGAATGTGTTGCCTCGCGTTGCAGCTAAATTGGATGTGTCTCCCATCTCGGAAATTATCGATGTTAAGAGCGAAGACACTTTTGTGCGCACCATCTATGCCGGTAATGCAATCCTGACTTTGCGTTCTAAGGATCCAGTGAAAGTTATCACTGTACGTGGCACAAACTTTGCCCCAGCTACTGCTACTGGCGGTAGTGGAGCCATCGAACAAGCCCCCGCCGGTGACTATGCCCAGAGTCTGAATGAATTCGTTAGCCAAGAATTGACCAAGTCCGATCGCCCTGAATTGACTGGAGCTAAAGTCATTGTGTCTGGCGGTCGTGGTTTGAAATCGGGTGACAACTTCAAACTATTGTACGATCTGGCCGACAAGTTAGGAGCTGCTGTTGGGGCTTCTCGCGCCGCTGTTGATGCCGGTTATGTGCCCAATGATTTGCAAATCGGTCAAACCGGCAAAATTGTTGCTCCTGACCTATACATTGCTGTTGGTATCTCCGGTGCCATTCAACATTTGGCTGGTATGAAGGATTCAAAAACCATTGTAGCCATCAATAAGGATCCCGAGGCACCTATTTTCCAAGTGGCCGATATTGGTTTGGTAGCGGATTTGTTCAAGGCTGTTCCTGAGTTGACAGGAAAACTCTAAGCTCCACATAATAACCTCAAGAAAAATATATGTATGTATGTCATCTGCCAGTAAAACTTGTGGTCGATCTAGCCCCCACGTTACAAGAAGTGTGATTGGAATTAAATGCATTTAAAATAGTTAGTCAATTATTCTAAGTAAAAAGATTTGAAAAATCGTGTTTAAACAGAATTAAGAGAATGTATGTTGTATGTAGGTCTTCAAGAATAAATGCTTTGATGATTTTTTTACACAAAACAAATGGGTATGATCGACCTAATGAATGTGTGTACTTAATTAATTATTTTTGCATAAAGGGTGGCGGGTCTACGAATTCTTATCATCAATGAATGTTTGTTGATACTATTACGTAAGTGGACAAACGAGAATTGTGAATCTGAAGTGTGGTCTCATATGGGAGGTCTCACAACTTTCTTATATAAATACATACTTACATTAGGGCGGAACGAAAACAGTAAAACTTGTGGTCGATCTAGCCCCCACGTTACAAGAAGTGTGATTGGAATTAAATGCATTTAAAATAGTTAGTCAATTATTCTAAGTAAAAAGATTTGAAAAATCGTGTTTAAACAGAATTAAGAGAATGTATGTTGTATGTAGGTCTTCAAGAATAAATGCTTTGATGATTTTTTTACACAAAACAAATGGGTATGATCGACCTAATGAATGTGTGTACTTAATTTATTATTTTTGCATAAAGGGTGGCGGGTCTACGAATTCTTATCATCAATGAATGTTTGTTGATACTATTACGCAAGTGGACAAACGAGAATTGTGAATCTGAAGTGTGGTCTCATATGGGAGGTCTCACAACTTTCTTATATAAATACATACTTACATTAGGGCGGAACGAAAACAGTAAAACTTGTGGTCGATCTAGCCCCCACGTTACAAGAAGTGTGATTGGAATTAAATGCATTTAAAATAGTTAGTCAATTATTCTAAGTAAAAAGATTTGAAAAATCGTGTTTAAACAGAATTAAGAGAATGTATGTTGTATGTAGGTCTTCAAGAATAAATGCTTTGATGATTTTTTTACACAAAACAAATGGGTATGATCGACCTAATGAATGTGTGTACTTAATTTATTATTTTTGCATAAAGGGTGGCGGGTCTACGAATTCTCATCATCAATGAATGTTTGTTGATACTATTACGCAAGTGGACAAACGAGAATTGTGAATCTGAAGTGTGGTCTCATATGGGAGGTCTCACAACTTTTTTATATAAATACATACTTACATTAGGGCGGAACGAAAACAAGTTCAGTTTTTTAACATGAAACGAAAGATTGTTCTGTAAATCAAATATGTTACATATGAATTTAAAAATCAATTTATTTTTCATAAATAAACTCTAATTGATGACGTAAATAAGTTATTTTTGGAGAATTTTTAAATTGGCCTAGAGGCTTTATAGGTATTAGATAAATAAAGTAAATCCCTTTACATCCCAGCTACCTGTGTGTATATTCTTTTTCTATCCTAGAACTGAAGCCACTGTAAACAGAAATAAGTATTGCGAGACTAGAGTTGAATCACCGCCTATATTTAAACACAAGTTTTAGAAATAAATGTCTAGAAAATAAAAAAAAACATTTTTGTTTGTGGTGTGTATGTTGGTTTCATGTTTCTCCAAAATTGAAAATAGAATAGTACTAATCCAACTATGTGATAAGCTGAAACTAGCGAGTGTGGCCGATTTTTAAGTCAAAAAATGAAATTTCAGGCAGAAGGCTTCGGAGTAAACGCTCTTAGATAATTATCTCATAATGCCTTCGACCCAATATATCATGAAAATTGCAATATGTGAAATGTTATACAACTCGAGTACATTTTTTGTTCGACAAAAAAGAGACAGAAAATTGCTTAAAAAAGAAGAATTAACAATCTCTCCAGAATTCTTTTCGGTACAACCTAATACATATATATGTAAATTTTTTTTACAGATAAGAAATTCATTACTTATAATTCATTACTATTTGTCTCAAATTGCAATTGTATATGTTCAGGCGTATAAATAATATTATAATAGTCCTAGTAAACAATTACAGACCAAATTAACTCGTTAACAAGTAAGAAAATTTTAGTCGGGTAAACCGACTAAGGTATACCCGATGAGTGGTAATGTAATATGGTAAATAGGGTAGAAGCTCTAACGTTGATTTCATTATTTGTCAGTCTATCTTTTGTCATTGGAAATGTTGTTTAAAATCAAAATTTGAAAGCTGCAGAAGTAAAGCGAATATTTCATTTCATTTCATTTATTTCGTACAAACTTGTAATTCAAAGCCGTCTGGCCAATTAAACATTAATTACAATATGCATTTAACTAAGCTTTTTAACCAAGGGTAAAAAACTACTCAGTGGTATATGATTTGTTTAAACCTAAGTAAAATAATAAGGAATACATAATATGAGTACAGATTGGGTATACGGAAAAGTATTTAGGATAATTAAATAACTACTCATGAATTACATTAATAGCAGTGCGCATAAATATATACAATTCGGTACAGAGCAATGTCTTTGAAGTATCTACTGTTCAGCGCAAATTAGACGTATTCGCGAAGCTACTTCTGGAACCCCCACACAGCTATTAACATATTGACAACATTTCCAATAACTATACACTGACGGTCTGGTATCTCTGACCTGAAGTACATTTCATTATTTATTTATTCATTCATTTATTTATTTATTAATCAAACTTAGCCCTCGTGGCCTATATGTTGATAGTTGACATATTACTCACAAAGAGAGGATATAACTTAGTTGGTTTACCGACTGAAATGTTCTTACTTGTTATTTAAAACTTGGATATTCTCCCCGCTCAATGACGTTTTGTTTCTAAAATCCTATAGAATGCAGCGTTTTCTCAAAACGGATATCCTCCGTGTATATTGTGACTTTAAATTTCGGCTTTTTAAATATGTATTAGTGTAACTCCAATTCAATTCCCCAACTTCTTGCCATTGGACAAATTAATAAAATCTTAATTGTCCATGGGAGTAACAAACTATAATGACACACTGATACACTAAGTATCTACTCGTACTACTTAGTTAGGGACTAAGCAGATGAATGACGGCCATTACATTATATTGATAACACTTTTATTGTAAGACAAAGTGAGCCAAGAAGAGTACACCATATAAATATATATATATGCATAGTTATATACCTTTCAAATCAAAGTTGCTCTTTTTGTTTTGCTTAATGTCGTGGCCAATCAATCTCCTCGTTCTCGTTCACTTTTGACGTACATATGTAATGTACGTTAGTTGTTACTCTGCTGCTGACAGCTCTGATGTCGTTGTTGAGCCTCCATTCTCCCTCATTTTGAGATAATGTTGTTTTTGTTCAATGATAGTATTGTTGTAGATAGTGGAAAAACTCATGCCATTTTCTGTAATCGTAAGAAAACACAATCCGGTAGGCAATATACACATCGATGTTAAACACTACCTACTAGTCATTCTTCCTTGTAAGAGGCGCTAGAGGTTACAAACATTTTCCTATTAAGAAATTGACTAAAATTGCTTCCGCTTTGTTGGGAAAATTTCCTTATATAAACGACATAGAAAACTGGTCAGCCAGGACGTGACCAAATCAATTGTTTCACTGATAGCGGCAAACGATCATCGATCCAGTTTTTTTTGCCTGTCTGTAGGGTGTGCTATTGCTCATGGAAATAGTTTTGAATGACTCGTTGGCTATATCGCAAAATCTAGCTGAATGATGAATACAGTATGATTTTAAACATTTGAATGAACGGTTGGTTTCATCTAACGACTTCCAACTAACAACAATGACAAGTGCAGCAGCTTTAAGTGTTTGTGTGATTGGAGCTGGCACAGCTGGACTTGCTGCATTGAAAAATTCGTTGCAACATCAGTTGAATGTGGTGTGCTATGAGCAGGGCCAGAATATTGGCGGCACATGGGTATACGAAGATCTGTCGCCAAATATAAATGATGATTGTGAAGTGCATAGCAGTATGTACCAGGGATTGAAGTAAGTCTATGTCTATACACGGCTGTTTGGTGTTTATAATGCATTCTGTTTTAATGATGTAGAACAAATCTCCCAAAAGAAGTTATGGGCTATCTCGACTTCCCCTATCCTCAATCGTCGCCGGAATCATTTGTAAATGCGGATGATGTTTTAAGTTTTCTACACTTGTATGCAGACAATTTCGATTTGAAGAACCACATCAAATTCCAGCATGAAGTTATACGTGTTAAGCCACGCAGCAATGACCAATGGGAGGTAGGTGTAAACTGCTGAAATCATTCATAACAATTGCATCATAAACATTTTTACTTCGGGACTTCGATTGTAGGTCCATGTTTTGAATCATTTAACGGACAAATGCAGCGTGGAGAATTTTGATAGGATTTTTATTTGTAATGGACATTACACCAAGCCAGAGTATCCTTGCATCGCTGGAATGAATTTATACCAGGGTGTCCAAATGCACAGTCACCTATATCGCGAACCTCAACAATTTAAAGGTGAGATTATATTACAACATCCTATATAAAAATCAATCGAACTGATTGTCCTGTAGGATTTAAAGCTAACGGCGATATAATTTTGCAACGGCTCCGAATGAATTTTAACAAAGTTTGATTAATTCGGATCGTTAGAAGCTTCTTCTCTGGTATAGCACTCCCAGATCTGTATAACTAAATAAAAAAATATAAATTCGGGGGCAAATCTGACCATCGACTGAAAGAATCTCTGGATGAATTTTAACAAAGTATATGTAGTTGATATAGTGGACATTTTTACTTATATCGATGAGCAGATTTAAAAACAATGCTCAACTAATTTTTAGAACAAGCAGTTATACATATCGTCCCCTCAATAAAACAATAGTGTATAGCATATACAACTTTATTTTTTATTGCAGTAATCGATTCTATAGCTGGTAAACATTTGGTGGAATTCTACTTCCACAAAGTGGGTCAAAAGTTCAATTGAAAAAATAGTTTATATATGTAGTATGGTCCTTTGATCCCATTTATATACAATTAACGCACTCTTAGACTATTATCATCAGACTGTAGCCTGATTATTTCACCACACATTAAAATGACAAGGAATTGAAAACATCGATTCTCTTCTAAAATAAAC
The DNA here is from genome assembly GCA_963930755.1 of Eudasyphora cyanicolor. Taxonomy (NCBI): domain Eukaryota; kingdom Metazoa; phylum Arthropoda; class Insecta; order Diptera; family Muscidae; genus Eudasyphora; species Eudasyphora cyanicolor. The sequence goes on along the minus strand of OZ005738.1, from coordinate 5,082,636 downwards.
ATATTTATCTTCCAAGAAGTCTAATTTCATAAAAACTTAAAATGTGATTTTCTCGAAACTACAAAAAAAAAATTATGCACTATTCTTTTATTGAAGGGACGATATGTATATTAGGGAGGTCAGAAAAAAATTGTTGTTATTGTTTTAAGCAGAATAGCGAATTTTAGAAGCACATATGAAAAATGTCGCGCTGTAGTCCAAGGTGTCCGATATTTGCAAGAAAAACATGAATTTTAGAGGTTATGTAATATCGTTCTAGCTCAATGGTGGCTCAAGATATAGCCGAAATATTTTGGGGATATTCACTAAACAAAACAAGCTTTCATTTGAGATGCGGACAACCGCGATTTTTTTTTTGCTGACCCGCCCTAATGTTTATATATGTATGTATATTGAAATTGAGACAAATTTGGAATAAGTCGGATATGGTTCCGAAATATAGTCGAAAAAAGCAGAATTTCAGAATTCCATAAAAACATAATTTAGTTTTGTTGCTTCTTTGTGTAATTTAGTTAGCTAAATCTGAAAGATTTAAAATTAAGCCGAAATACTACGTAGTCTACAGTCTACTTATAAAAACGCAGACTTGCTGTTTGGAATACTTATCAAGTCTTAACAAAGTATTATGTAAATAATATTACATGTAAATAAAATTTTTTTGCTTACGTTGTAAAACAAATGTCGTCTGCCATAAATAAATCTTATCATTTGTACAGACAGACCTTTTGGCAGATGCAACGATATAGTTATAAATCAATTAGTAACTCAGCGCGTCTGATGATGATTAGTAATTTAAATTATTGCACCAATACTAAGATTACACATATACAATACTGAGATATTGAGATTTTTCTATAATTTATCAGGTACAAATGTGCTGATCATCGGGGCTGGTCCCTCCGGAATGGACTTAACGAATCACATAAGTAAAGCAGCTCAAAAGATTTTCCTTAGCCATCACCTGAAAGAGGCACCGCGAACCGATTTCATGGGGCCGGTAACACAGAAACCCGACGTTAAACGTTTCACGAAAACAGGAGCTATATTTAAAGATGACAGCGTGGAAGAATTCTCCCACGTCATATTCTGCACTGGCTATCAATATTCATTTCCATTTTTAAGCTGTGACTGTGGCATATACGTGGCCAATAATCATGTCCAACCTCTATTTAAACACTGCATCAATATACAATATCCTACAATGGCAATAATCGGTTTGCCATTTTTAGTTTTACCTACCCAGTGTTTTGATTTACAGGTGAGATTTGCTTTGAAATACTTTACCAATGAAAGAGAGCTGCCTTCCCAAAAAGAAATGATGGATGAATTACGTCGTGATTTGGCAGAGCGTAAGGAAAGGGGTTTAACAGAAAGAGAAGCTCATAAAATGGGTGAAAAACAGGTGCGTACTTATGGATGACGACGGACAATGAATGTAATAACTAAGTGTCTGCTAGTGAACGGATGAATTAAACATGTTTTTATTGTTGTTGTTGTTGCAGTTTGACTATTACAAAGAATTATCGGAAATAGCTGGACACAATGTAAAGCCGGTGATTGCTAAAATTATGAAGGATTGTAGCAAAAAATACATCTATGAATTGGAGACATACCGTCAATTTCAATTTAAAGTTTTGGATGATGAGAATTTCATTAAATTGCCCTCAAAATAATATAAAGTGATTGATTGTTGATACATCTACATATATAAGTACATAATTACATATATTTTTGTTTGTAACATATTTTCTCTGAATGTATTTTTTGGGTATAAATAAAGTCTGGAAATCCCGAATTCTCATACTTCGAATTCTAAGGAAAAATGATCGAAAACGTGTACAAATAAATGGAAAATTCCAATAGAAATATGTATGTAAGTCGTAAATGACCAAGCTTAGAGATTACTATTGATCCTTTATTGTGTTTTTCATTTTAAAGAAATCAATTATAGTATGTTTTACATTGGCCTATCTTTATATTTCATATGGATTTGTGTTACCACTACTACTCTGACAACAAGAAATAACTGCATTCTGTGTGTAACAATTCAATTACTCCATCACTTTCCTTGTAAAATTAGTGACGAAATCGGAACTACGTTTAATAATGAATTAAATATTAAATAATATTTAAATAAAGGCTGTTTTTTAGCTGGATGAGAACAAGTTGTAGAAATTTAAGAGCCCGACCGAATGTTCGGCTTCGGCTACGGCCAAAACTCGACATTCGGCCAAAATTCGGCATTCGGAAGTTGGCCGAAGGCCGATTTTTTGTTCAAAAGTTATATGTTCAAAAGAGTTATATGACTTTTTAAAGAAAATTCTATTATAGAAATCTTCATAGAAGTGTAAAGAAGTGAACAATACTACAAAAATAATTTGAGAAAGGACACCAAAGGAAGAACGACAAAGAAAAACATGACTCAGTTCCTCATCTAAAAGCTCTCCAACTAGTGAAAGAATTCTTGTAAAAGTAGTACGAATAGATAATAATGGGCCATTGAGTCCAAGAATCATTACCATTTTTTAATACTGTAACTCGAGATGTTTCAAAATTTTTTTTCCTCTTATTGAATATTCCAACAAGTACTTTCAGAAAATATCTTAGTAAGAGGGGCGAGAGATTTTGAGATTATTTATGAAAAATTTGAAGGTAATTCAAAAACGATATCACGCTACAGGATAGAGTTTTGGGTTTTTATGTTATAAGAAATCTTAGAAAAACAATACAACGGATTAGCAGTGAAAATACCACAAATTATGAGTAAGAACTATGGGGAAAGATCAAACGTCGTAACATTCCTGCAAATGGCATACACATCAACCTCCCACTTCAACAGAGTAATCAAGTACACAATCTCGCTCGTCTACCCTTTCGTCTTTTTCACAAAGTGTTCTCTTGATATTTCTACTTGAATAATAAAACAAAGTGGATTTTTTGTTGGAAATTAGAAATTACAATTTTATTACATTCTCTTTTGTTTGCTGATCTTATTGCATATATAAGGTATTTCTCGCTCTTAAAAAATGCCTCTTTAAAGGATGGAAGATGGGCTTTTTTGTTAACCGAAATAAAGGAAATAAATAACCATAGACGTTTTGTGCATTCCAAAGGACGGCGACGGCGGTAATCACTGGCCAAAAAGATATGAAACTCCCATTAGCAGCTTGAACACCTCCACATTCAGCATCACATGTCTTGGCGAACAAGGGCCCAGGAGAACAATCTTGTGCTTTTGGTCACCAATCTCCGCCGCCGACGCTATCAAAATTACATAAAATGTTTAGAGATTTTATTTCTTTGGCGTGAATACAAATAATTTCTAATTAATATTTGAGTGTGTTTGTGTGTTGCGGGGGTAATTTTACGATTTTTTTGTAAAGGATTTTCTCGTTTTTTGTTGTTTCTTTTTCTCTTTTTTCTTCACATTCTTCTCTCGCTACATAACATTTCTTTAGTTTGTTTTTTTCTTTTTTTATATAATTTGCTACTACAATTTGTTGTTACTTTTGTTTGTTATGAATTGTACATTACATTATACATAATACATATACATATATAATTTTATTATATCTTTTAGTTTTGTTGCATATCTATACAATAACAAAGAAAAATCAATGGGGTTGTGGTTGGTGGTGGTGGCATATATGGAAAGAGAAGAGAAAAAGTTAACGACATCGTCGGTGGTGGGCGACCAAAGCGTGAATTCTTTGCTTTCGAACGCAGCGATCGCCACTATTTCAACAGCAAGTGTATGCAGTAGCAATAATAGTAATGGTAGTAGTAGTCTTCGTGCCGCTCCATAGTGGCAATCTGGCCAGCCCCTCAGCATTGTGTGTGCTTACCGATTTGATGTGGCGTTAACTTTCCCGTTTCTCTTTCGTTCGTTATTTTGTTGTATGCATATGTTAGTTATTGAATATGTATCGAATATATATAATATAAATACCATAAGTTTGTTTTATAGCTTATCACAAAATGAAAATAATCATATAATTATTCATTATTATTATAGTCAATATATTATTCTTAGAATTGAACAATAATTAAACATAAAAATATATAGGACTTATTTGTAGTATATAAATGGTTGTTGTTGTTGGTTGGTTGGTTGTGTGTGCTTCGCAGGAATGATTAGCAGTTTGTCTTCAATTTTAAAAATAAAAATCTCCCACAGACTGGTAATCATACAAATCTTCCTTAAAGGTTTCAATTAAATATTTGTTTAAAATAAAAATCTATTGTTTCCTCGCAGTAAACCTACTCGTCGATGTTTTTGTCAAGTTGGTTGGCGCGTATGGGTTTTTGGGTGTGTGTGTATTTATATATACGTGTGTGTGTGTGTAAGTTTCTTAAAAAGAATACTTTTGTAACAGTCTAAATTTTTATTTGTTAAAAATATTTAACTAAAACCTAAATAAATGGTTTGTTTAAAACTTTTCTAATGCTTATCGAACACTTATCGCGCAACACCAACACCAGCACCAGCACCACCGCCAACTAACCAACTCTAACGCCTCTTCTTCCTGCTGCTTGCAGTGATGGAGAGGGAGGTGATGGATGATAAATGACAAAAGATCTTGTGGTGGGATGGCGGGGGTGTTTGGGTTGTTGGTTTTTCGGATAAGTGTCTCTTGGATAACTCCCTTTTGCGGTGTGTCTTTGTTGTTTTTTTTTGGTTTCTCTCTTTGTCGTTTTCTTTTGTTGTTGTTCTTTAAGTATATTATTGTATAAGTTGTTGTTGTTGATGTTTTTTTATACTGGTGGTTGGTTTTCTCACTAAATTTCTTTAACATTAAGTATTTATTTTTAATATGATGAAATGGTTTGTTTTGTTTCAATTTAAATTACATTATTTGTATATTATATTTAATAATAATAATTATTATTATGTGTGTGTATTTTGTTTGTTGTGTTCATGTATATATGAATTAGAATTTAGTTGCTGTTTGTTTCAATTATGGGGAGAGTGGGGGAGGGGCAAAAATCGTTCCCAGAAATTTTGTTCTCTAAAATTTATCTAAATAGTAATTAACGAACAATGTGTGTCTTGTGTTGATTTACATATTAAATTAAGAATTATGACGAAAAAAACAATAAAAACAATAACATAAGATAACGCAAAAACTAAACGAAACTAATAATTAAAAATATAATTTTTATGAAAATAAGAAACAGGCCAATGGAAAAAAACAACAATCTATCTACTATTCCCTATTGAAAACTGCAACAACACATCGAATTGCTGGCAAATAAAAACAGAAACAGTCATACCGTACAGACACACTCGGACACAGCAATGTAAACGCTCCGCGTCGTCGTCACTCGTCTCAAGACAATAATAGTTAGTACTTTCATTTCAACTCAAACCAATACAATCTATTCTATATATACAAATTGTATTGATTGATCGCCGATAGATGATGATGGATGATGTTTTGGCTTAAATAAAACATTTGGATTTGGTTGAACGTTTCTTTTCGCTATAATTTGTACAAATACTTTGTTTTGTGGTTTCACTCAACTAACACGGGTTAATGTGTTACATATTTATAATAAACCTTTTTGTTTCAAATACGAATTTCATATTTTACTTCTTAAGAACATCTCGATTGTGTTTGTGTGTGTACCTTTGTTACATACATCTGGGGGGTTTCTTAGAGAAGATAACGTTACTTTACGTTGTTTGTTATGTCTTACGCTTACTTTGAAGGAGAAGATGGATGTAAAACCAATCATAATGACGACGACAATGCGTGGTTGTAGATAATGGTGGCCGGCCTTCTCTCTTCCTGTACTGGCTATAAAACCAGAAATTTTGATGTTGCTGGTGTCGCTGCTAATGTTGCTGTTGTTGTTGTTATTATTTGTTGCTTTAACAGGTTGTTGCGTTTTTGTATCAGAATATTAACATTGAAGATGATTGTTTTCTTGATGGTTGTTGTTTTTTTATTATTGTTGATGTGGTTGTTGTTGTTCTTATTGTTATTGTTGCAGTGGTGTTGAATAATTTATTTGGTGTACAAGTAAATGGCAACAATGAGACCGTACAGACCCAATACTTCAGCGAAAATGAGAATCAAAATCATACCGACGAAGAGACGAGGCTGTTGAGCTGTACCTCTGACACCGGCATCACCAACAATACCGATCGCAAAACCTGCCGCTAAGCCTGAGAAACCTACAGCCAAACCAGCACCCAAATGGATGAAACCCCTGTGGAAAAGTGGAAATATACCAAAGGTTAGGAACAAACATTGTACCGTCGTGAAGTGGAGGAATTATACTATAATATATTATCATTCTTCTGAAGACTCTTACTTGTAAAGAGAGTATTTTGAGGGTTCATCCAAAGCACCAGCAATAAGGACAGCTACGACCAAACCGTAAATGGCAATAATACCAGCCATGACAACGGGAATGATAGACTTCATGATCAATTCTGGTCTCATCACTGACATAGCAGCGATACCAGTACCTGATTTAGCTGTACCATAGGCGGCTCCCAAAGCTAGAAAGATTGAAATTTACGTTATTACAATTTCATAAACAATTTTAAGATGTAGCAAATATATGTAAGTATGTTAAAAAATAATTTACCATCTCTAACCTGGACAAAATATATAATACGCTAATTTTAATATTCTTTACGGAACCCTGATCAATGATAATTCCGGAGTATGTAATTCAAAGTAAGATTTCTTTATTTAATCTTTAATTGCCTGAAATACTCTCTATATGTTTCTTTCATTACGAATGTTTAGTTCAATCTAAAATTACTTTTGGCTTTTCTATTCGTGTACTCTATCTAGGATTGCAAATTTTTGCATAAAGCCTAGCAAAAAAGATGTCTTATGACTAAGAGAAAATATCTCTCTCTACCTTATTTGAAGCGACTTGACAAATACTCCAATTTTTTTGAACTGAATATTGGACACTATTGCTTTCTATCGTATTAGAAATCTTTACGTCCACTGATATTAAGGTTATTATTAGCTGTGCAATATCGGCTCTTGGTGTGGGTGGTACCAAAAGGGGTGTAGTAATTACGTCAATTTCTTTTAACGACGTGGCGATTAAGTCACTACTCACTACATATATTCTCGTTGTAAGTTGAGGGTTTTAACGATACAAAGAGCTTAACAATAATATAACTAACAAGATCTCGCTAACGTTAATTTAATTTAATTATTTGTTTTTATCGGAATAACCGAGCCTATAAGTCCATATATGATTACAAAATACGACAATAAATATTCTACTCGAAAATCTTAAATATCTATAATGTATCAATAGACTTAATTATAAAATAATACAAAAATATGAGTTATAAAAAACCGTAACTAAATTCCTCCTAACATCCAAAGTATTTACATAGGAAAATCTACTTAAAGTGAAAATAGAAAAATATATATACAAAAAAACAACAAATTATTAAAAAAAAAAATAAACGTAAAATACAATCATAATAATTAAATGCAATAATAAAAAAAAATAAAATTAAAGCAATTTTTGAGGAGATTGAAGACAAAAAACAAAAGTTATAAATATCAGCCCTACTACTTACTCAAAATCTACTCTAACCCCCAGTTTTTGTAAAACGTTTTCGTTCGTCTACGACGAATCATCCAAAATCAGTTAATTGATATGCGAAATATATAAGCCACATGAGTCAATAATTCGACATGTACTATAGGAAAGCTGGGAAATAGTTCGTACCGAAAATGATTCCTGCCTGTGTTTTATAGATTTCGAGTTATAGTTAATTGAAATTTGATATTTCGTCGTAAACGAACGAAAACATTTTACAAAAACAGGAGGTAAGTAAGTCTAAACTGTTTGCATGAAATTATTTGATTTAATTATTCCAATACGGTTCTTACAAATATACATACATATTTATTAATATTCCGATCTTATTTGAATCATAACCACAAGTGTACTTTGTTTAAAAATATAAACTAATGCCGATTTCGTTTCTGCAAAACGCAACATTTTCATTGCACTTTTGCCGAAAACTGGACTTTTACACCACATTTAGGAATTTTGAAATAGAGCTATGCTTAATTCGATGGACTACATCAGTTCCATCTAAAAAGGGCAAATATTTTTTCAGAATTTCTCGTCGACGGTGCAAAATATCTTTCCGAATCGAAATCACCATAAAAGAGGTATAATGGTTCAACAAAGTCATATTAAACATTTATAACTATACTAAATTTATAAGGTCAAAATGTCTCCTCGCACTAGAAAGGAAAAAACTGTCTACGTTAATGTCTGTTCTTACAGGACACTGCCTGTTCGGTTGAGTCCAATGACTTCCGCAGGACCTGCTTTGCTACTGTCCCTCATTAAGCAAATGATGTCTGGACATATCCAGACCTTCCTCGGGTCGACCTTTCTAGGAAGTCTGACATATCTTTCCGGTACTGATATTCGTACTGCTGACAACTTTGTTTATCTCAAACAGGTTAGTTTCGATGAGGGACATATGAGCCCGTGGCATCACTAGGGACCTACATTTATATGAGCTGGCAAAGCTGGCTGTCACCATAACCTAAACTTATAGTGTTTTCTTTTGTGCCAAAAAAAGTTATACATTTTTCCTGCCTTTCGCCCAAAATATTCCTTTTTGTTATCGTTTGTAAAAAAATTCTGCACTGTGAAAGGATTTCGTTCTACTTTGTAAAAAATGTCGCACTCGCGGTGCAAAAATGCCACATCAGGTCAACATAATTTTTTAGAAAAGAAAACACCATTAGAATTGTATAGCTCGGAGGTAAAACACGCACAATCTAATTTTAGTTCAATTAGGCGAGATTTACTTCAATCAAGATATCAACAACTTTATTAGCAATATTAACTGAAATTAAGTATTCATATTGTATAGTATTAAAAAAAAATCCATAAAATTACGTGGTGAACCACACCAGAGCTAAATAAAAGTTATGAATATTGAAGGTCAATGTATCTTTCAACTATTTACAAAAATATGCACTGCATGCAAAACAACTGATACGTTCCTTTCTTATAATGGCAATAGTAGATACTGTCTTAAATTTCAATTTGTTATTATAATCAAACAAAATTTCATATAAATATTGACAATCTCCCTCCCCACGCCTCATCACGTTGTTGACCATCAAATAAATAAATTAAACAAATTGTGTGACGATCTTCACAGTAAGGGGGGGGGGGAGGATATGGGGAGGGGCTTTTATGTGCTAAATATTACTTTATACTCATTTTGTCAACTTCGTTTTTTTATATTTAACATCGGATCGGTCATGTGACTTTAAAAAAAGCTTGATATCCATCCTACATTTTAGTAAAAAAAAAGCTTTAATTTTTCATGCCAGTATGAGTTAAGAGAATGACGATAACGTTCATACGATGTTTCAAAATCAGGTCTCAGATAATTTCCTATTATTTGCTGTGAGTAAAAAGGGGGGAGGGTCGTAAAGAGGAGACTAAAAGACGGTAAGAAGAAGTTATGAAATAAAACACATGACTGTTATCGTTCAAAAGAAATACAAACATGATATTTATGATAAGAAATAAGAAAATAAAACAGTTATTTAAGAAAAATAACCAAATATTTCTAATAGAAATAGGGAGAATAAAGAGCAAGAAAATCTCATTTTTTATTGAAACGTATTTGAAAAAAGAGAGCGTTAAAGAAACAAGCGAACAAAAACCAGTTTTATTTGTAGTAATAAAAATAATTGTGTTTTATCGATGTATGTGTGTAATTTTCCATAAATTGGAATTGTTCAATGCTATAGGGGAGGGGCGGGGGCAAAGCTGTTCAGAGTGTAATATTAAAATATAATTGCAAGTTATTGGCTACCAAATACAAACACTCTCAGTTAAGAGACAAAAAAGGAGTATTTTTTGGTGTCTGGAAGGTTATGACGAAAAGCACTCACTAACACTATAAAAATCAGTCATGTGATTCGCGTAACGTTTTTTTACTATTGTTTATTACGGGCATTATTTGTATATGAATGAATAATTATAGAAAACCAAAGGCATTAAACAAATTAAAAATAAAGGTAAAAGAGAAAATACCAAACAAAAAAAAAACACTTGTCATGCAAAACAAACTGCCACCTGTTTTTTCCCATTTTTTTCACAAAATAAATATAGAATAAATTTAATGTTAGCATTTAGAACTACATACTATACAGAGGATAGGTTAATAAAACTATTTGTCATCTTTTATTTAATGATCCTCAACTTTTGTTTTTTTTCCCTTGCATTTTGCTCATTCATTGATAACTTTCATGATGCTGGCTGCTGGTGTGGGTTTACAATGACCTTTTCTTATTTCTCTCTCACACATTACATTTTGTGTAAGGTATACCAGTATATATTTTTAGTAAAATGATACATATATTGTTGTACAACTATACCACATATCTATCAAACGTATATACATACGTACGTACATACATATGTATACAAGAATATAGTGGTCGACCCTTATTCCTTTACTACAAAAAAGATGAAAAAAAGGAGTTTGCGCACTTCTAACTCGTTTAGGAAAAAATACGACAATAGCAACAACATGCTGCATAAATATGTGTAGGAAATAAATCAATTATTAAGGAAGCTAGTGGGAATATAATTTAATTTTCTGCAAATTACGCCCCATAATTATGAATAAAGCCAAACAAAGACGAATGTCAATAACGATGTACGAATGACTCAAGTCATGGAATGTGTGTGTGTGTAACAAAACCCACAAGAAATGCACTTGAAGAAATTGAAAAAGCACTTTCAGTAGCTTATTTGATAAATCATTTTTTAACTCTGAGCGTTTCTATATTATTTCTGAACGAGAGATTATAGGCACGAATACAATACATTATCTTATCAGCAAATTAAATTCTTTGCTGCAAACAAACATGTGATAGCATGTCAGGGAGGGGTGAGCGGTACAGGCAGGTGCAAGGCATGTGATTGATTTCCATGAGCTCACATGAAACTTCTTAGCTGTGGCTGAAGCACCAAGTATATGTTTTTATTTATTGGCGATTTCTTTTCTGGAAAAAAAGTTGCCCCGTAGACGAGAAATACTAGAAAATATTTGCACCTTTAAAGTCAATTTAACTTAACTACAATTTTCAAATTTCTGAAATGTTGGAAAGTTTTCAAGTAAAAAAACCACCTAAATTTTTCCGTCAAGTGGCAACTCCCAGTGTAAGCCAAGTCTTGTGACTTGACAAATGAGTTGAAAATTCTATACGTAAATGAAGGTTGACTTAACCTACAAATGTAAATGTAATTTTTTTTTAAATTTAATTTTTCCTTATAGGATTTTATTTTTTCTTATAAGATTTAAGTAACAAGAACAATTTTCTTTATTCTGCCTTTGAGGAATTTCGAATTTGTAAAATATTTTCTTTTGTTTTTCATTTGAGATATTCTTTTTCGTATGTCGTTCCCTCATTCCATTTTATTCTTTTCGTTCGTGGCCAATTCGTAAATATGCGTGTGTATTGGGGATTTTTTTTCCTCGTCTACTCTCACGAAAATCTTCTATATTCAGCTTATTTAGTGGCTGTATCTGCCAACATATTCGATTTTTCCCCCAACTATAGTTACACCTATAATTTTTTCTACTTGTATTTCCCCAGGAATTTCTTCTATTCTGAATTATTTTGTCCACTTATTTGTTTCATTAGAGGAGGAGGAGGAATATGTACTTGTAATTTTGATTACTCACCACTGAAGATGATAGCTGAGGCGGCTCCCATAACACCGAAGAAGGGTCCGTAGATTGGATTATCGCTTCCTGAATCTGCCATTTTTGATGTGTGTTTTAAATTAAGAGGTTTTCTACAAAAGAAAATGTATTTTTTTTAAACTTCAAGTTAACTTGTGTAATTGATTTTTTTTGCTCTTAATGATTTGCGCACAAACAATTATTTTATTTATCGCAGGAACTACGAGACGAGTTTTCTGTTCGACGGCTGTTCAAAGACTGACGGCCCATTTATGACGGCCACCAATTGACGTCTCATTCACTCACACACCAAAACAGACTGCGAGAGACGGGACGATTTCATTTCTCTTCTCCCTCGCTCCAATGAATTTTTCTTTGGTTCAAAAATAAGATAATTAGTTAATCCTGAGATATTGATTTAAAAAACACTAAAATAATGTTCCAAATTTAAGTTTAATATCAGGTTTGTGTTTAGCGAGACTGAATTGGTAAAAAAAATGTTTCCACAAGTCTGGCAATGTCATCTGCGTGATGTGAGAGAAAAGTCACCGTGTTAGTGAGAGTCACATGAAGAGAGGGGGAAGAAAAAAAACTTCTTTTGACAATTGTAAAATTCCATTATTTATCGGAATCAAGTGAATTTTTGATTTGTTCGAAGGTCTGAGTCTCGTGGACATGTTTTTGGCAAGTTTTCATCCAGTTTCAGTCATTTTTAGCGAATAGTTTCTCTTTACGAGGTGTTTTATTGTTGTAGTTATGGCAGCCATTCGTTGAATATGTGTATATATATATACATATGTTTGCCATTTTCTTTTTCTTTGGTTTTGTTGGCAAATGTTTTGAATATTTTAATATATTTGCTTTACACTGTTTTGTTTATTTCATTTTGTTCGATAAACTCACTTGACTAAAATAAATTTTACTTGGTGTTGTCAAAAAGCTTATGGCCTTTCTTCGGTTTTGTGGTGGTTGGTGTTTTGCGAGTTTTGCGATGCTACTAAAAAAAATTTAACTTCATTTATCACGTCAATTTTTCAGTTTCTCATTACCTAGGGTCTATCTCTTTTTTTTCTTATTGTGGTCTCTTTCTTTCAGCAGGGAGAGTCATATGACTCCGTCCTGGTCATAGAAGCCTACCTCTGATTGGCCGTCGAGAACGGACAGCGGACAAAACGAAATCGACGATAACCAACGTGTGGCAACTCGCTTTACGTTAGCTTCTTCTTAAGGCCCAGTTAGGCAAACGTAACAGTTTTCCCTTTAAAGCGTGGTACTATGTTCATTTTTCGCGTTGAAATCCCATATAAAAACAAAGTCGCGAAAAAAAACAGCGAAATTTTTTCTATGTTTATTTCAACGCGAAAAGGTAACATTTTGCGCCTATCTTCCAAAATAAAGAAAAAGGATACATTTTTGTTTTTTTGCTTGGGATCGCATCGCGAACCACGAAAACATATGTAGTTTTGTCAACGGCTAATGCCGACGTCATCGTACCTCATGTGTTTGTATGTGTTGTTGTTATTTATTGTTGGTCTGTGCTTTTGTTATTCAGTCAGAATTTACCCAAGCAAAAAACAAAAATGTATTGGTATGAGAGTTTTAGTATGTTGACTTAAGGCCCAGTTTGGCAAACTTAACCGTAACGACCCCGTAGCGTAACAAATCAGCTGATTCAATCTGTCATAGGAAAATCAGTGTAAACGATTAGCCAACGGAAACGAAACGTAAACGAACGACTGAATCTGTTGAAATCAGAATTGGACGTTCCGTTTACGTACAATTTGACACCAGCTGATACTACATGTTGTTTACAATTACAATTGTATGTTCACAGAGAAAAGTAAAGAAAATAATTTATTAATTATTTGTTGTTTAAAAGTGCAAATAAACATGAAAGACGAATATTTGATTTCATTGGTGCAGTCGCACGAGTATTTATACAATAAATATAATCCAGCATATAGGATATCTGAAAAAAGCGAGAAGCTTGGAAGCAAATTGACAAGGAGCTGGGCGTTACAGGTGAGTTTTATGAATATCGCGGCTGACTCCATCAAAAATTAAATTTATAATCTGCTTCAGGATTCTTTTGACGACAGTACGAGACAATCATTGCGCCAATCTTCTTCATTGTGGTTTAATTTGACAGCAATATAAGCGTCTCTACAAACGTGAACTTATTTATAGATAGAGACTGGATTGGATTTGGCTGAGTCCCTCTTCAATGGAAATAGCTTATGTCTATTTTCCATTAAGGACATACGAATTTTATATATTAATAAAACAGAATATTTAGGATATAGAGTTCAAATTTATTCCAGGTGTAGTGCAAATGTTACATTTTAAGAATGAAATTCAATTTCGGTCATATGACCACCACGAGCCCGTCAACAGCGATCTATTCTTTGGACCCAATTTTCCACCACTCTTGGCAATTTCGCGTTGGATGTTGTCTCTGAGCTCGTCTAAAGTTGTTGACTTAGACCAAGGATATTCCTCAGGGGAAACGCCGCATCGCCAATAAAAAATGAGGAAAGGCTTCCGAGGATGCTAACGATAATGGTTTACTAGGAGGTACAGGTACTGTACCTAAAATAAGTGATTGGCCAAACGGAGAGTACTGGAATATACATAGCTGTATTTAATTTAAATTAAGAAATGGAAATTGTTTGTATAAAAATAGATTATAAATAAATCGAAGTTTAATGGACATACCCCATCGTGTTGGCTGCCATAACTTCCAACATTAACTGATATGAATGTATAGTTAGCATCGCAGATTCCCACACAATTCGGCATATCCCAACCGTGACCCAAATATCTAAAATTTTAAAGAATATAATGTTAATATTTCCCAACTTGGAATCATAGGATAAGGCAATATTTGACATACAGTGGTGTTATTGCTAGTCTCTCTGCCGGTCTAATCCGTTGCTTTGGCGTAGTTAACTCATATTTTGTTAATGTTAATAACAAATTAAAAACTGCCGTAGGCATTCTAGTGTCCGGCTTTCGCCCAGTCATTGTTTATAGGACGTCAACCCCATCTTCTTATCCGACGATATTTTCTGGATTACTTTTATTGTAAATTCTGCACAGATTTACAAAACACAAATTTATAAACATTCTTTTTAACTTCATTTTTAATAAACCTAAACAAAAAGAAATCGCGGCTTGTTTGTTTACTTATGTGTTGTTGTTGTCAGAACATATGACTCGTTATCTCAATGTTGGCTAATCGCTCAAACGGGCAACGGTAAAGATAAATTACGGTTACGTATGCCTTACCCGGCCTTTAGTTCGGCAAAATACGGGTTTGGTTAGCAGTTCTTGTTAAATTCAATTTACTGCTTCCATAAGTATTTCAGCTGATTTAAGTTAAAGACATACACTATTGCTACTGAATTCTGAAGATGATTAGAGTGGTGTCTATCGAAACTGCAGTCAATTCTACCAAGCAATTAAAACTCTACCAGTTAATTTAAATTGCAGAAAGGAAATATAGTTGAAGATCATTGTGCTAATATTATGCATAAATTATTTATTTTGTGTTGATACCAAAATAATTTCCTACTGTTGTACGAATATAAATAAATAAAATGATGTTTCGATGAACCGAAAAAGATGTTTTATTATTATTTTTAAGGATTTTTTACATTATATTTGTTGACATATATAAATTATACTTCCATCTATAAACGGAATATCTTCTTCCAACTTCTATGGCCGGCAAGAACTTACTACGTTCTTTACAACCACTTCCTAATCGAGATCACAGGCACTGTCCAATTCCATTCCAGCCGTCCACAATGTTCCTCCAGGCTTTTCGGCACAGTTGTTCTAAACATGCAAACGTAAATCTACATATGTAATCACAAGACAAATTCCACATTATTACATATAGTTACATGTCCTCCCAGTGTTTTGAACATTTTTTGCTTTGCTATCCAATCGTAATGTCGCTCTTCTCGTTTATTCCATATACATAATTATTTTCCGTTCCAAAGCATTGCGTTAGTCTTCTTTATTTCGGATAATTTAGTATTCTTTTTAGGAAATTTTATTCCTAATATTTACAACAGTTGAATTTCTCGCACATAAACAAAAATATAAATAAATAGGAGTGCAATGCTGGCGAAATACGAAAGTATACGGACGGCGAATTGGTAACATCATATTAAATGCCACATGATTGGAAATTATCCAACGATCCAAGGATACAACAAGGATCTGATATACAAATCATTTTTACCTGCCAAAATACCAATTTGCATTTGTGCAAGTAAGCATATTCCATATTTTATTACATTTATTTTTTACTAATTTTTGGCAAGTTTATTATGAACAGGACGGGGTTGGCTCATATAAGATGTCCGCTGGCTTCTTCGGTTCCAAAAATTGTGGCCGAAGCTAGAAGGATGGCAAATGGATACCAGGCAGCTGAAGCAAATGTTAATTTCTTAGACGTAATGAACAAATTGCATCATGTGGACAATTGTTTGGCCATTTATGCTACGCTGAGCGAGGAGGAAACGAAACTTATTCACCAACATATCCAACATCCGCAGCTATATTCTGGTGACCATTCTATTAGTTATCTATGCACAACATTGGCTGGATACAATCATATAGCACAGCGAATCACAAGAGAATATGGAATTTGGGACAACATTCGAATAGGAATGTTGTTGTAGTTTGCCTTCTAGGTGCAACTCATGTGGTACACAGTATTAAATGCCACATGATTGGAAACTATCCAACGATCGAAGCATACAACAAGGATCTGATATACAAATCATTTGTGCAAGTAAGCCATATTCTATATTTTATTACTAATTTATTTATTACTTTACTAATTTTTTGCAAATATGATTATGAATAGGACGGCATACTTTTGTGATTCCGGAGTTGGCTCGTATGAGATGTCCGCGGGCTTCTTCGGCTCCAAAATTGTGGCCAAAGCCACAAGGATGGCAAATGGAGACCACTCAGCTCAATCAACTGTTCATTTGTTAGACGTAATGAACAAATTACACCATGCAAATAATTGTTTGTCCATTGACGCTAGACTGAGCGAAGAGGAAACGGACGTTTTAATTCCACATATCCAACGTCTGCCACTATATTCCGGTGACCCTTCTCTAAATTATTTATGTACCACATTGGCTGGCTACAATCATATAGCACAGCGCGTATCGAGAGATTATGGAATTTGGGACAACATTCGAATAGGAATGTAAGGAACGCAAACTTTAGAGGAATCGTTCTGTGTATTAAGGAGCTTAGCTCCAACATCACCACCCACTATTGAATGTGTGGAATTTTTTTATGTATAAATATAAATTTATGGAGTATAGAGATGATGCAACTCAAGAAAAAATCAAACGCGAATTTTCGGAATTTACACAAAGATGGCCAATAAAAATATTTTGAAAAATTATTTTTCTCTTTTTTTCTGTATTTAGCCAAAAAATTTTCAGAAACACGTATCGGAATTTTCGTAAGTATCCCTGGTTTTGGTTTTTAGTTTTGAATTAATTGTGATGTCAAGAGGCCAAAACGTACGAATTTTTTAAAACTGTCTGTGGGACCGGTTTCGGTGGATATTCCCCAACATTTCAATCATCCACGTGTTGGTGGAAATTGAGGAAGAGAGGGCAATTTGGCAGCCAGGTGGAGGAGGATGCAAGGACGAAGCTTAGGGGAGAGTACTCCAGGAGCTGACGGCCAACCCCATATCCCCCTTTAAGTGGGATATATTCACTTTGAAGTGAATATATCACTCTCCCGGTAAGTATATTTATATATAAAGAAATACATTTTTAATATTTTTTTTATTATTTTGCAGGGTTAAAGTGGTCTGTAATAAAAGAAGAAAGCATCGATACGCCCCCTCGTTTTTAGGGCCTCACCAGCAGGTAAGAATTTTATATATCGACTATTTTTTTGTTTTATTATATAGACATTTTTATTTCAGACAATTTGACCCAACCCTCATCCATTTCCCGCCAGCTCCACCCTATTCCCTCCCCCCACTTTCTTCTCTAGATGAAGAATTGGGGCCCACCATCCACATCACCACCACTTTCTACTACCTCCCCAGAAACTTCTCCAACTCCACCACTGTTCTCCTCAGAGGTACAATTGGGGTCCGTCCATCCCCCGCCAGTTCCTAATTCCTCCCCATCAATAGTTCTTCCAACTTCACCACTCTCCTCCTCAGAGGAGAAATTGAATCCTCCCCAACAACAGTTCCATCAACTCCACCACTTTTCTCCTCAGAGGTACAATTGGGGTACCTCGATCCCCCGCTACCACCAGTTTCTAATCCCTCCTCATCAACAGGGTCTCCAACTACACCATTTACCTCCACATCACAGGAGAAAATCTTGACGATGATGTAGGAGATGAGGAAACAGATGGCGTGGATGAGGCAGAGGTATGAGGAAAGCCAAAAGAGAGAGGGGAGAAACAAGTGACATATACATGGAACATCAATTAGATGGTAAGACAGCATCTATATTTTTAAATGTGAACCTTTCTTTTCAGAAAACCGATACTTTTATTAGAAAATTTTAATTTTTAATTTAATTGTAGTTTTAATTTAATTAATTTAATAATTTAAATTTTTTTCTCTTAATTAATTGTTATTTCAATTTAAATTTCATTATAAATAAACATTTAAATTTTTTTTTAATTTAATAATTTAATTTTAGTTTTAATTTAATTTTAAACATTTTTTCCTAAATAATGAATTTGCTTATACTAATTACAATTACAGAAGGAGTCTGATATATGGGGTTCCTTCTTCCATAGTTCAATTCTGCATTTTAGTACTTTTCATATATTCTAGCGATATAAAACAATTGCACTTAAAATTCTGTTCTTCAAAATTTTCTCTTTTGCATTTGAATCTCCACGACATATTATATCCTTCTGGCTGTTACGTATGGTATCTTGGGCTAAGCTACCAACGGAATTTACGAGAGATGGTATCCCTGGTTTTGTTTTTGAATTACCTCGTAAAATTCAAAGTGTCAAAAATAACAAATTTTTTGCGGCTCTCCGCGGGACCTATTTCGGTGGACATCCCCTCATTTGCATCATCCAAATGCTTGTAGAAATTTAGAAGGAGAGGACCATTCGGCAGCCAGGTGGAGGAGGCTGCAAAGACGAGGCATGGGAGAGCGTTTTGCAAAACCTCACGGACAACCCTATATCCCCTTTAAGTGGGATATATCCACGTTGAAGAAATTCTTCTTCCGCTAAACAAATTGTATGTACATTTATATCTATATATCATATCTTCATCCCCCACCACCTCCACTTTCTCCAATACCCATATCCCCTATCCCATTCTACCATAGTAGAATTGGGGTCCCATTTTTCTACTATCTCCCCAACTCCAAGACTTTTTACACCAGAGGTACTTTTCAGAATTTTTTACTTTTAACTTAACTTTTATTTTTAATTTAACATTACTTTCAATCCATATTTTAATTTTTTTTTTTCAATTCATTTATTTCACATTTGATTATTCAACCTCGAGCGTGAATAATCTTTTAATGGAATAAATACTTTTTAATAAAAAAATATATTTATTGACATATTTTTATATATATATATCTTATTTACATATATTAGTGTTTTTCCATAATATCGTGGTGTGTGGAGCATGTTTGTGGAGGGAAGAACTACTCCCACCCACGCCTCGAATTTTCCCACGTGGAGACAGGGGTTGCTGTTTGTGGAGGGAAAAACTCCCAACAATGTCATTCGGCATATGAAAAAATGAGAACCTTGAACTATGCAATGAGAAATGCCGAAAAGTAATGAAAACATTTAAATGTTGTTATGAGAAACGTTACCCATGTATTTTAAAATATATTTGCTGCAAAAACAAATGTGAAAAGCAAATTTTGTATGTATACATTTTTCCAAACACCTAATTTATTTGAATTCTTAACACATTAACATTTAATAACTTTTCATTTTTATCAGTAATATTTTTATTAAAATATTTATACATACCATTTGAGTATGTTAGTAATCATTACAATTACTTTTCTGATATGAGCAAATATTATACGAGTAACTCTCCATACAAATTTAATGACTTCGAAATATGTTAATAATAATATTTTGGGCCTTTAACCACACAGATAGAATTCTTCACTTCGAATATTTGCTTCATTCGTATGTCAAGTGAAGTTAAATGTATGTTTTCATATGCAAGTATACAGATAAAAAGCATGCCTTGAAGAATGAATGAATGAACCATGCGAAGCAAAAGGTGGCTCAACTTTTAACTTGTCAGTGCATTTTAAAACATTGACATTTTCCAATCGATTTCAAATTTGCTTCAAAATGTTTGAAAAAAAATTGATAAATGAAGTTCAAAAATATGCATGCTCATACAATAAAGCTCATCGTGATTTCCGAAATAAACTTGTAAAAGAACGAATATGGGCTACAATAGCTGCGGATGTGAGTTCAACAGGCATGTGAAATTACAAATAGATTCTGTGGAAAAGATCTGTGGATTTAATAGAACTTTTCTTTTTTCTGTAGTTAAGCATTGTCAAGATAGATGAAAGCTGCGAGAACGTTTCGTGAAGGACAACGGAAAACTAACTTCGGGTAGTGCAGCACAGGAATACAAACCTAAATGGAAATACTATGATCGATGTCATTTATGAAGGATTATGTTGTTCCAAGACATTAGGTTTCCTCTTATTATACATTTCTCATGTTTTTCGACTTAACACCCAAGATGACGTGGCAGTACCATAATAATGATGACTTATGGACGTTAAGTGACAATTTTACCAACAATGAATCCATCTATGTGCATATGTAGATCGTATTCTAAACCACAGAATTAATTTTCCAAGATTCATGCGACATTTGAGTGAAGCTTGTCATTTCGTCCTCTCAATATAATAACAACCATAATAGTGTATTATAAGCTATTATTATATTGAAGAGACGATTTGGTGTAAAAGAAATATGTATATGTATAACTATTTCAAACATATGTATTCCACATGTAGTTAAGACAGTAATTTTCGCATCTATTGGCTTTCTACTTATAGAACAAAGAGTAATTTTGTTGCATTGTTTGAAAATTCCCAATATAAGTATCGAATAATTCAGTCGACGGATCCTGCTCAGAAGATCTAACAATCGATGAACGAAATTATCCTTACAATGCAGTAAAAACAGCAATTCCACAGACAACTCGTGACGTTAAAAAAGAAAAACAATCTCCCTTTATTCCAGCTACTTTATCAGATTGGACATCTAAAGAATCTCTTCCACAGAAAAAGCGTAAACCCGAAAAAGATAATGATCCATCAAGTAATCTTTCCCAAATAATCGGAACTATCAACAACATAGTTGAAAAAACGTTTTCTAGTGAAAGCAAAAATGACTCATTTTATAAATTCTTGGATTCCTACCTATGTCAAGTGGATAATATCTGCCAAAACAAAAAAAAAATTGAAATTATTACATTCGTTGAGAAAAGAATATCAGATATATTATCTAAATAGATCGTTAATAATCTTTAAACATAATTTATATAATTTCATAAATTAAAACTCATTTCCTTTATTATAAGCAATTAATAAAACATGAATTCAGATCGGATACTAATAAATATAATAATTTATTAAAAAAAATTAAATATTTAATGTTCTGTGTATGTTTTTAAAACATCTCTTAATTTGAATGCCGTTTTTGTAGCGTTGTTTGAATGACTATGGCCAACGGGTTTATCTCACTTCTCCTCTAAAACTGTTTCACCTTGATAGCTGTCAGCAAATTCTGTTGGACAATATTTCTCCTCATTCACAAGGAGAAAGTTATGAAGTACCAAAGTGGCCTTTACCACTGACTCTGCAGAATTTTGGCTCATATTGAGGGGGGAAAGTAAAATTCTCCATCTAGCTGTAGCAATCCCTAGTTTATTCTCATTTAGTCGCTTTCCAAACTCGGAATATGCTAGTAACCCCCGTCGCTCTGAGACCCATAAGCACCAACATCTACAGCTATAAACTTATAATTGGCGTCACAAGCAGCCAGAAGTACAATCGAGATTGTTCCTAAACAGATATATCTTCATACAAATTAGTAAAATAAAATATATCGAGTGCCTTTTTTTACCCTTGTAAAGGGTGTTTTTTTTACAGCTTTGTTTTTCGAATAGAGATAAAACTGTCATTTTGTGGTCAAATCTGGCAACTCTAATGTCATTTATGTTCAGTTTGGTTTGCCATTTCATCATGAACAGGTTGACAAAAGAACAACGCTTGCAAATCGTGCAAATTTATTTCGAAAATAATGGTTCAGTTCGCGAAGTTTACCGCAAGCTCCGTCCATTTTATGGTCGACATAATCGTCCATCAGAGCAATTAATTCGGTTAACCATGGATCGTTTTCGCACTACGTTTACTCTATGTGATAATACGCATCCGCAGAGACGTCGAACAGTGCGCACCGAAGAAACAATTGCCGCTGTAGAGCAAAGTGTTGAAGAGGACCCGAATGAATCGATTCGCCACCGTGCACAGCAATTGGAGCTGTGGTATAGAGCCATGATAACCGACTATTTTGTTCCCGAATTGGATGGCATGAATGTGGATGAGTTGTGGTTCCAACAAGACAGCGCTACATGCCACACAGCGCACGTCACAATCGATTTATTGAAGGAAACATTCGATGAGCGCATAATTTCGCGGAATGGACCTGTCAATTGGCCACCAAGATCGTGTGATTTGACACCATTGGATTATTTTCTTTGGGGATATGTGAAGTCGCTCGTCTACGCCAACAAACGTTAGGGGAATTGGAAGCCAACATTCGTGGCGTTATTGCCGACATACGGCCCCATATGATCGAAAAAGTGGTTGAAAATTGGACCTGTAGAATTGGCTTTATTCGAGCCAGCCGCGGCGGCCACATGCCCGAAATCATATTCAAACATTAATGGCATAAAATTATCCTTCCAATAAAGCCAAATTGATGGACCTTAAAACGATTTTCTTGTGTTTTATTTCAATTCGAAGTTCTATACCCCTAAAAAAAACACGCGATAGTTATAATACATAGATCCTGAGTTTGATGGGACGTAATAGCTACATGCTTACCGTCAATTGCGTTTCAAAATCTAATGCTATTTTCGTCCATTCGATCCGTGACGGTACGTTGAGATAAATAGGTAACAATGTTTTCCATATTACCTCGCATGTTTCCCTTGTTAATTCACGCACGGTAGATGCTCCCATTTTAAAAGCGAGTAATAGGGATTGGATACTGTCTCCATGTGCCAAATAACTATTTTGCGAGAAATTTTCTAAAGAGTTTTTCAACCAACAAATTTTTCACTTATACATTTTTACGTACATTATCGTTATAAATAGTCCGTACTTGGCGGATATTGCGGGACGGTTACTGTATTAAGTGAGACGTTCTTCCACCAAACTAAAAAGCTTGTCAAACACTTGTGGTTTCATCCTCATCATGATATAAAATTGTTGTGGATCCTTTTGATGCTGATGATTGAAACTCACCGCAAACAAACCATTCACATCTCTTGTTTGATACAGGGGCCGCACCCAATATTTGCGTTTTCTCATCCTTCCTACACATTTTACAGCTTAATTGAGAGCAAAATTATTAAAATAAGTGAAATTATTTTTTCAATTTCCATTTTCACAATTTATTTTATAAAGAATTTGACAACCATTTGTTTACATTTTCAAAAACAAACTATGATGCATGCTTTTTATGTGTGTTACAAAAATAAAATGTGATTTTCATGCGAGTAAAGTAAGCGAGGAATCGAAGCGACGTATTTTATCTGTGTGGCCATTTAGCCCACCACGCCTCTTTTTCTTAGCATAGTTCTTTACCGTCGTTTGCAAAAATTCGTTATAAGAAAAGCATTGTTGAATTTGGCAAATGACAAAAAACGCTGCATTACAACAAGAAGTTATATTTGGTGTAAACCTTAATTTTTTAAATCATAAATTTTTGTTTATTAAAATTTCACGCTTATTGTTAGTTGCATTTTTATTAAAAAAAAAACCAAAACTCCTTTTTTATTTTCGGTTAAACTTATTTCTAAAAAAGTCGAATTTCGAAGAAACCAAAAACCACCTTTGCAAAATAATCGACTTTTTGATAACCTTAAGTACAACGACGTGTGGATTATCCAACCGTCTTTATTTTCAAAGTGGGATCTAATTGTACTTTTCTCAAAGTTTAAAATTACCGTACAAAAATCTTCAAATAATACGTCGTATTTCAATTTTAATTTTTAAAAACTCGTATGGCCTGCTTAATGTGCAATTGTTTTATCTACTTTTTTATAATATTAGATTAATTACAACTTGTGAAATGCGATTTGAAATCAAGGTACGATTTTAGTGTACAGAATAGGAAAATAGAGAATTGAAATAGTGAAAACAAATACATAATTCCCCCACATACATTATTGGCGTTTTGTAATTCATATGTTTTTACAAATTATAATCTGAGAGACCTCGAGCACTTTCAATTATATTAAATCACGTGTCTGTATGTCGCTAGAAAACTTCGAAATTACCAATGAAATCCATCAAAGACAACAACAATATGAACACTTGTTTACTTTTCTTGTTATCACCCCGCCAATTACCAACCAGCATACATTATATTATTTGAGTAGTGTGGTATCTACTACATGCGTGGATCATTATCACGTTATCTGGCTTTCGTCAATGCAATCATCCACTTCTTATCGAGACACAACACGCTTGGCGTCATGTGCTGCTATTGTATCATATGGTAAAACTTGAAATAGTGAAATACATACCTATATCATATGTTTCCAACAAACCTTAAAAAACTTAGCTGAAGACAGCTGTTATGGCAACGCTGAGTAGAAACCAATTGATCTGTATATTTTAGGTAAACCGATCGTGACATTCGTTCTGGTTAGAGTTAATGGAGCTTCCTGAAAAAGGGGAAAATGTTCAAATGTTAATTCGTTTTGATATCGGCAGTAGGTATGCAAAATAATTTTCTATAAAAAAAATTAATGGAGAAAAAAATTACCGTCACAAACAAAATTTTCAACTTTTCTCCATTTTTTGAGGAAGATTTAAGAAAAAATATTTCTAGTGTGTTAACTGTAAGCCCAGCTAATGATATAAATAACAAAATCGTTTCCTATTGTTGTACGAATATAAATAAATAAATAATACATTATATTTGTTGCCATATAGAAAATTCTTCTTAGAAGAGTCATCCATAAACGGAATATCTTCTTCCAGTTCCTATGGCTGGCAAGAACTCTCTATGTTCTCTACGGTCATCTTTGAATCGAGATCGTAGGCACTGCCGTCCACAAAGTTTTTCAAGGATTTCGACTCATTAGTCCTAAAGATACAAACATAACTGTATGTAATTACAAGACAAACTCCTCATTATTACATATATAGGGTGATCCATTTCTTTTTTAAAGAAAAAACATAGAAAATTCAAACTGAATGGGGAATGTTTATTATCTTTTGAAAGAACATTCTTTGGCATTTATTTTTTGAAGATTATGTCTATCAAATGTTGGCCGCGGCTACGTCTCAGATAGTCCATCCGTTGAGTCCAATTTTCGATGACTCGTTCGAGCATTTCGACTGGTAACTGGCGAATGACACGCGTAAACGTTGTTCAGGCGTAAGTCTTTCCACGATGAAATGCCAAACAATACTTAACAAAAATAACATGACAGCATAACACGACCCACACGTGATCTGTTAAAAAAAGGCTATTGAAAAAAGTATCTCTACTTGGATCACCCGTTATAACATTACCCTAATTAATCTGTCAATTTGTTGTCAAAACGTTGTTCAGGCGTAAGTCTTTCCATGATGAAATGCCAAACAATACTTAACAAAAATAACACGACTCACGCGTGATCTGTCTAAAAAAGGCTATTAAAAAAGTGTCTCTACTTGGATCACCCTATACATAAGTAGTTACATGGCTTTCCAGTGTTTTGCACACTTGTTTGCTTTTGTATTGCAATACAATTGGAATGTCGCTCCAATTGTTTATTCCATATATATAATTATTTTCCCTTCCACAGCCTTGCATTCTTTTTATTTATTTCGGAAGATAATTTAATTTAGTACTATTTATTAGGAAATTTTATTGCTAATATTTACAACAGTTGAGTTTCTCGCGGAAAAAAAGAAATAGTAACAAATAGGACTGAGTGGCTGGCGGCATTCTAATTGTAACGTCGCAAAATGTCAATTTTTCACTTGAAATAAACATAGTACCACAAATGAAATTTTTCACAACTTTGTTTTTATATGGCATTTCAGCGTGAATATAGTGCTTAGTGCTTTAGCGCTAACCGATAGTTGTTGTTGTCAGTTTGCGTGGAGCTCGTTAACTGAGCTACCTGAAAACGGGGGTTGTGTTGATGCAATGAAGACATTAATTTTGGAAATTACTGGCATTGTGGATTTCTTTTCTTCGTGGAATGACAAATCGCTAAGACTTTCAAAAGCATGTAGTGCATGTAAGAGTCCAATGCACCGCAGATTCTGGTCGTGTCAAGCTTCTTCAAAAGTCATTAGCAACCTTATGGGGTTTAGTGTTTGAGGACCACGATATATTGCCGCAATAATGGACTCGAGTCTGATTTCTTCGAAATTACGAAGCGACTACTAAAGACTAACTTTACACGACCTGCATAACGTCACATAAGTCAAAATTTGATGATGTTATTGCCATTGCTAGATCTCTTGACCGGGCAGTATGCTGGAAGGGAAGAACTTTGGTGAGTAGTTTCCAGAAAAGTCTAATTGGGAAGTTTATATTAATGGGTTTTGTGTATTTTTTTTGGAAAAATTCCCTTTTTGCCAATTTGACTCAGTGAAACACAAACACATTTTCTAGGCGGCCCTTATTACATATTTTTTAACACGATGTCGAACGAAATTTTTCGTGCAAGCTATTACCGAAGGATTTCAAATGCAAATGTAGTTAATGAATTGGTTGCCCACTCGCTTCTTTTTGTGTTAATGAATTCGAGGAGTTCTTCCAAATGAAAAGAGCGGCCATGCGACAAATCCTTGAAAAAAATGTTTTCCGATTCAGAGGATGAGGAGGACATCCCTAAAGAAGTACAAAGGAACAACATAGAAACGATATTGCAGCATGATAAAGAAGATTTACGAATAGGAGCGGAAGAGGCGGCGTTGCACTACTACTCCAATGAGGAGCAGTGGGAAATGGAAACAAAGAGGGAAGAGGAGGAGAAGATGAAGCTATGTAGGTCCAAAAGTAAGTTGTTTTATTTCTTATTATTATTATACTATTTTTATTTATATATATAAATGTTTCTTTTTTTATATTTTTTTTAGGAGAACTCGAAACTATTTTGTAGATAATTGCATGTTACAAGCGGGAGGAGAATCTTTGGATAAAAACACACCGGGACTTCTGCAGTAACAAGAAGCGGAGTGAGTCACTCAGTACCATCGCCAGGCGCATGAATCGTTTATATCCAACTCCTCGGATAACGAAGGAGGATTTCCGAGTGAGACTCGAGGCGATGAGAAACTCCTTTAATTCCGTTTATCGTCTTTACAAACAAACTGGACTAGTGCCAATACTGAAGTACTACGAAGATTTGAAATTCATTCATTCCGTTACATATAAATTTTCTACCTTTTATATATATGTATATATAATAAATGCGTGAGGATTGCAGAAATGAGGTGGAAATGGAAGTGGATGAATTGCTGCAAGAATGTCTGGAGGAGATCATTAAGATCCCCCGCAACAAACAACCCCCACCAAAAAGCATAAGCGAAAATCTCCCACGCAACATCTCCACACACGGTCATACAAATGTGGCTCGGACCCAAAAAATGGACCTTGACATACATACTCCACATTATACTCAAGCGAAAGGTAATGCCATGTAGAGCCTAAATATGAAAAAAAATTAAATTGGATCCAGCAGGCCCCTAGGGTCAAATATTTTCGGGGACTTAGGATCCCAAAATCAATATTATACTCAAACGAAAGTAAATTAAAAAAGAGTTATAAAAAGTATATCCAGTAGTACCCTGAGGCCCAATAAAATTGGGGCCCAAGTACAGAAAATATTATACTCAAACGAAAGGAAACACATGGAACCAGTAGAGCACGAGGGCCCAATAAAGTTGGGTCCTACTGAAATGTCACTAAGTTGTGCATCACACGAGGCAACCTTTTCCAAGCAAGTGTCAAAGTTTGTAGGAGAGAGCAGCAGATAGCTCTTTCCGCCTACCTCTCTCTCCTACAATCTTTGACACTTGCTTGGAAAAAATTGCCTTTGTGATTCCGGAATAACCAATAAAACTTTTTTGGTTATTTTAATATAAAATGGCACAAAATATGTTAATTAAGGTAATAAATAGACTTAATGGGGGTTGTTGCAGAATCCAAGTCGGAATTGCTCATTTATTGGAATTATAAACCGATTCCGATATGAATTGGTGTCTTGAAATCGTCTCATTTTTGGCATGCTTCAAAGCCGATGTTCGAATCAGCTGTTTTGATTTGTTTACATTTTTTGCAAATAACGCAATCAAAATTTTACAATAGTATGAAAAAAACATTGAAGCTGTAATAACGTTTTTATTGATGCAAGAAGAAAGTTGTAAAATGGGTCAAACGAAAAAATATTGAGGGATCACAGTATCCAGTATTCCATTGGATCAGCCAGAGGCGGCGTAAGCATACATTCCAACATTACCTCTGCGATTCAAGTGTATGTGACGTTGCGATTTCTGAGAGAAGGGTTTTACCAAAGGTCAGTTTGTTTGGCAGTAACACAATGTCAATTCTTCTGAAACTTATACTGAGAATAGTTCTCAGTGGGTAAAACCTAAAATAGATGGCAGCGAAAAACGCAGATCCAACGGCTAAAACAAAATCCGAAGAATACTGCCTACTAGCTGCCGGCTGATCAGATTGTTTCTGACATAAAAACCGATAAAATCGGATTCTATGACACCAAATTCTGTCAAAAATTCTGATTCGAACATGAAACTGATACTATCGGTTTCTGCGACACCAAAGTTAATTTTTTGTCGGCTTCAATTCCGATTTCGACAACTCAGAAAGAATGTATTTTATGTGTTATTTTTTCAAAAAATCCCGCGATTTTTGCGAAGGAAAAATTGCATTTGTAGTTCTAGACCAAAAAAAAGTTGGACACTATTTATTTTGCTATTTTTTTGTCTTTTGTTTATTTAATCAATATTGCAATGTACAAACGTAACTATATTTCAAACATAAAACGTTCACTTTAGGAACATAGGGCGTCTACTAGTTCTCCATCGATTTCGATTGGAAGCAAGAGCTTAAATTTGGTTCCAGGAAAGGTTTGTCTTCTGACATTCGCTACGAATTATTCTTTGCCACTTTGTTTTAGGGCGGCCTGGTCTTCTATGGCCTACGGATTCCATTCTAGGGCAGCCCTTGCGATATCACCTTGAGGTCATAGTAGAATATGCCCAATCCAAGTCCATTTTGCTATTTTCACTGCCCTCATTTTACTGGGCCTAAAGGATATTTGTTATTTTTACTGCATTATTAGGAGTCTGCTTGCCATTTCATTTCGTTTGAGTATAATATTGATCTAGGGGCCTACTTGGTCCACTTTTTACATATTTGATCTCTACATTACCTTTCGTTTGAGTATAATTTTGACTACGTCCGGGACTATTTTCATAACATTTGGACCAAACTGAACAAGATAGGTTGTTTTTTTAATTTCCGTGATGCCATCCATCGGTTAAGTGCAATTTAGCCAATAACTCTTTAAATGCAAATTTTGTAAATAACTTGACCACTCACTCCGCCATTTTTTCGCATTAAATATAATTTAAAAACGCAGATGACCCCAAACTGATTGCGGCATTTTTAACCCATTCACTTTTATGGTTTCTGGGATCATGCATTACAAACAAACGCACAAAGGATATGGTATATTTAACTATTTTATTAGACATACACCCATAGATAGTGTGGGAGGATTTATAACATTTTGTTTTTAAAAATTGTACTTTAAACATTATTTCTTTTTATTAAATAATTAATTCTATTGAAGTTTGAAAACTTAAAAATATTTTATTAATTATATTAATCTATTCAACATTTTAACATTTGTCCAAAGCTTTAGTTAATAGAGCATTCATATTTGTCAAAAGTGTACGAGGATCTTCTGCGAGTCCAGCTCCGACCATTGCATTAATAAAAAGTTGCTGCACTAGTAAATCTGCTAATTCCTGATCACTTGTTTTTAGTGCAAAAAGCTTCTTTACGATTTCATGCCTAAAAAAGAAACATTAGAATAATTAAATTGAGCAATGATATGTGGAAGACAAGCGTACTTAGGGTTGATTTCCAACTGGGGCTGAAGAAGGGCATAACGATTTTCTTCAGGCATTTGATGGCTCTGAGTTTTTATAAAGTGACGAGCGGCGGCCATTTCTTCAACTGTCACAACACAGGGATGACTATCCAATCTGGTGGTGACTTTAACGTTGGCTACTTTGCCGTTAAGCTTTTCCTTAATCCAAGGTAAAAGTTCATCTATTTGAGATCTAAGCAGGCTTCCTTCGCCGTGATCAGTGGTAGAATCTGACCCACTATCACGTCGCATTTCCTTTTCCACCGAAACCAAGTTTTTGCTTTTGAACACTCCCAATTGCATCAGCACCAATTCATCGTATGGCTCGTAGCAGAAGAGTACTTCCACATCGCGTTTTTTCAAGCTCTCATAGTAGGGGGAGGATTCGGCCAGAACTCGATTGGGAGCTGCCAAATAGTAAATATCCTTCTGTTCACCCACGTTCTTTGTGTAGTCCTCCAACGAGATACGCTGACCATCATTTGTCTTGGATGATTCGAAACGTAACAATTTGGAGATATCTTCTTTTTCATTTTGGTCATTTGATGTAACGATGCCCTCTTTGAGAAATAGACCATAGTCCTTGTAGAAGGCTTCATATTCAGAAGGTTCCTTTTTAGATTTATCTATCAGGAAACGTATAATCCTGCTGGTCAAGACTGTCGAGAGTTTCCTACAAAATAATAAATATTTACGTCGCCATAAAAATATTTCGTTTCGGAAATTATTAATTCAGTCATTCTCACTTAATTAGAGCGCTATTTTGCAAAAGTTCTCTGCTCAAATTCAAAGGTATGTCCTCTGAATCAACAACGCCTTTAACGAATCTCAACCATTTTGGCACCAAGTTTTCGGTTTTAGATTGAATAAGGACTTTGCGTGTATATAAAGCCACGCCCACATCACCATCCCGAGTCATTTCAAACAAACCAGGTTTTCCCTCAGGGAAGTATAGTAATGCTCGGATACTTAAAGGTACATCAGTCTGGAAAATAAATTGAAAAAAAAATTTAATACAAATAAAGAAATAACAAGTAATGAGTGATTAAGTTCGGCCATGCCTAATCTTATATAACCTCCACCATGGATCGCATGTGAATGGTTACGGGTACTAATAAACTCATTATACCAAATGTAAGCCCAATTCGTTGAAATTGTAGGTTTTTGTAGCGTTACGAAGTCAAATCTAGAGAGACCTTTGTATGGGGGCGATATAAAAACATGGACCTGTGACTACCGTTGTTCGTGGGAAGGATTCTGGGAATATATGTATATCCAAAAACAGACTGATATTTCCCATTTTCAGTCCCAACATATGTACCTGCTCAAGTGTTATGGATTGTACCGTGATTACACCAGACGGACATGGCTAAATCGTAATACATATACTTTATGAGGTCTCATATCAATATTTAGTGTGTTACAGACGGAGTGACAAAATGAATATACCCCCATCCTATGGTGGAGGGTATACAAATTAAATATTACCTTATAATGCAACACAAATCGTGGCGTATCAAAAGTGTTTCCAATAAAGCGGTAGAAATCATCATGCTGCTCCTTACTGACATCTTTTGGTTCCATCAGCCATACTGGTTGAATGTCATTAGCTTTTTGTCCGTTGAGATAAATTGGTGAACCAACGAAGTTACTGTATTTCTTAATAACAGCCATAATGCGGTCTTCATCAGCATATTCTCGACATTCCGGTTTTAGATGAATAACAATTTTTGTGCCAAGCTCCACACCCTCAGCTTCTTGAATTTCGTAGCTACCCGAACCGTCAGTGGACCAACATAATCCCGGAGAATTGGCTTTAGAGGAACGTGTAAACACCTCCACCTTATCAGCCACCATAAATGCCGAATAGAAACCCACGCCAAACTGTCCAATAATGTTGGAAGAATTCTCAGCGGCTGAACCTTGTTCACGAATTTGTTCCATGAATTTCTTGGAACCACTGCGAGCTATTGTTCCCAAGTTGTTAATAAGTTCTTCGCGGGTCATGCCAATACCGCTATCTTGTATTGTTAACTGCATGTTGGGCTTATCAGTGGCTATGCGAATTTCCAAGGATCTATCACTACCTTCGTAATCCTTCTCGGCTTCCCCTGCCGTATGAATGGTATAACGGAACTTCTCCAAAGCGTCACTGGCATTGGAAATCAATTCTCTTACAAAAACTTCATTTTCTGAATACAGCGAACGTGCCACAATATCCAATAGCATTCTTGTTTCCGCCTGGAACTCATGTTTATCGGGTGAACCAATTGGTTTCTCGGTTTGTCGGATTCTGGTTGAGCCGGTGGTCGAAGCCTCAGCACTTAAGTAACGAACACAAGCTGATGTAGATAGAAAAAGACGGTTACACCGGTATTTTATTTGCAATATTTGAATATGCTTACCTGTCTGCCTGTATGAGATGTTATTTGTTGTCCGGGTAACCGAACGAGTTGCATAACGCTGTAAAATGTTGGCATTTGTGGCTGTTAATCGCAGAATACGAGCAGCAAAAGACATTTTATTGTACTTCCTAAACTATACACCGTAGCCAATTTCTTTCAAATTATTTGCTAATTATTTGTCGATACCGTTTTGCGGAGAAATATCGCGCACGTTGTTTTTTGCCTTTATTTTGTTGTCCAAGACCAAGAAGAAATACATGGCAGCGGCGTTTCCAACAAAAACGGGGCGGCTCATCAGGTGTGTGATTTATCGTACATCACACTGTTTATCGTACAACTTCAAGTTTATTACATTAATGCTCATCTAGTAACATTCGTATGTCTGGTAGATGTAACCCTTGGCCCACTCTGCTCATATGATAACCGCGGGCAGTGAAAACTTACTTAAACTATCGCTAATATGCACATAATTACAATAAATTAACTTGTCGCCTACCGTATGATCAGACGACATTGAAAGCAACGGCTCGGATAATTGTTGACGCCGGCATATATTTGTCGGCTAAACACAGCTGGCTTGGGGCTGCCCTTGTGCTAACGTGCGTGCTGCATATTGTTAAATTACAATTTTGTGTATAAAAGACCTATAAAAAGTAATTAAAATTAATAAAAATATATAATAGCGAAGTAAGAATGTCGTTTAGTGCACTTATTTATGTATACCAATTATCGGATATTATCAATTTTACAACATTATGTAATATACCAAATCTTGTGGAGTGAATGTCGTGGTGTCCGTCCGTCCGTGTGTTCTGATGGCAGTCTTTATTTTTGCTATACTAGTTCCGGAAGGAAAAAATAATTATTTTTGCCAGATTCTTTTACGCAATGTTCCCGTTTTCAGAACTGCCGGAAGAGGGTATAGATTTTTTCAACGACATTTTCATTGAAAATGATGAAATAATAATGCTATACAGACGACGTCTGCATATCTGCCCGTGGATTAAAATCTGTTTCAGAAATAAGAAAAAGGGTCTGCGTCGTAATTCATTCAAGTATAGGCCACGATTAAGTTACAAATTGGTATGCTGTCCTTTTAGTAGAAATCAATCCTAGCCAGAATAAGTTATTCACTCATAGCATACAAGAGATACAAACAAGTGGAGTGGGGGATGGGGTTGAGTAAATGAATGCTGAAGTCGGTTTTTAGAAGCCTTATTCACAATTTACATTTAAAATTATTCTGTAAATGGGATCCAAGTTCAACGATAATTCAAATTAACTTCAACCGAAAATGAAGTGATTTGAATTGGCTTTGTCTTTCCAAGCAGATTTGAAATACATAATAGCAGTAGCAATGATAGGATATCTTAATTATAATATACAAATATTAAACTACTCCGTCCCATTTCTTTTTGCAGCACATACATTTAAACAATGGAGGAATACGCTAGAGAACCCTGCCCTTTCCGGATAGTCGACGATTGTGGCGGTGCATTTGCCATGGGTTGCATAGGCGGTGGTGTTTTCCAGGCTATAAAGGGTTTCCGAAATGCTCCCTCGGGCATGAGTCGCAGAATGCTCGGCAGTTTGTCGGCAATCAAGACGCGATCGCCTGTAATTGCTGGCAATTTCGCTGTGTGGGGTGGTATGTTCAGCACAATTGATTGCACATTGGTACATTTCCGCAAGAAGGAGGATCCATGGAATTCAATTATAAGTGGGTTTGCCACAGGAGGTATTTTGGCGGCGAGAAATGGTGTCCCTGCCATGGCAGGCAGTGCGATAATTGGTGGAGTTCTATTGGCGCTGATTGAAGGCGTTGGCATTCTATTCACAAGACTTTCGTCCGAACAATTCCGAAATCCGCTACCTCCGACTGAAGATCCCAGTGTACTGGGAGCTGCTAGTTTTGGCCAGGCTCAGCCTAATCAGGGGCAGTATCAGTGAGCTTAGCTTTCGAGAATATATACATAATTAAATTACCCGTACTTGTATTTATAAAGAAATAATCTGTTCACCAAATTTAACTAACATAATTAGTATAAGGATGTTATGTCTAAATAAAATAAAACAAATTTAAACATTGACATTAATTTTACAAGCCTTTTTTATTTTATTTATTATAAATTCTGCTTAGTTTCCACGGCGACAATTTAATGTTTATTTAATATTACTTTTCCTATAAGACACATGTTTATATAAAGGGGTCCATTATATGAATGATATTGTGTTCCATTATTAAATGACAAAGATCAACATTTCCAATAAAACCAGAAATTTTAAAAAATTATCTGTATATTTTTTATAGCCGATTCAACTTAAAATTTTATATGGCCCACCCCGCAGAAGCAATTACCCACAATTTGAAAAACGTGCCATATGACTCAGACATTCACAACAAAAATAGCAAAAACTTAATTTTATTTGCTTTCATTTTAACATATTATTAATTATTTATCGTTCCATTACAAAAGTTTTGCATACATTTCTGCATTTTGCATTGTTTTGCTGATTTCGTTTGCAAATGCACGTAAACGTACCGTCCAAATCAAATTTCAGCAAATTCATCCGTACGTTTACGTTTCGTTGGCTAATCGTTTACACTGATTTCCATAGTTCATATTCACACTTGCAATTTTTTTCTGCAATTCTCTTTTGAAATTGCATTTGCGTTCAGACAATGTATTCTGTTTCGACAATTTCTTATTTTGACCGTTCATTAAAACTCATTAAATTTTATTAAAATGTATGTCGCACAAATTTACATATGTTAAACCGAGCACAAAACAACGAATATTAAACGAAAAGCAGTGTGGAAATGTCGAAAAACTTTACAGCGAAAGAAAACGCAAAACGCATTGCAAAAAATTGCGAGAACGGAAGATTTTTTCTCCCCCCCTTACCGACTGCGTCCCTCTCCCACAAACACTGCAATTCAGCAGAAAAAAACTGCAAGTGTGAATCTGGACTTACCGACTGCGTCCCTATCCCACAAACACTGCAATTCAGCAGAAAAAAATTTCAAGTGTGAATATGGACTAAAGGTAAGTACACACAATTTGCAGATCGGACAACGTTGCCAGAAAAAATGGCGGGAAAATGCAACCCTGTGAATTTACAACCGTCTGAACTCACAATTTTTATTTTGCAACGTTAGCAGAAAAGTCATTGCGAGATAATTTGCAGAAAAACATTTTATTTGCAACACTGTCTATAATAGGCGTGTTTTCGTTACACCATAAGTGCTTAATTTGTATGGGGAGCTAAGCACTTTTAAGCACTATTAGTTCCCGATGAAGTTTGGTGCTTGTGTTCATGTCTTAATCGAGTATGATGTTGCCAGATTGGGCACCCTATATTTAGCGATATGGCATCCCATTTTTGGAGAGATTTTATCAATTATTGTGAATTAACGGGAAGAAGAAGAACAAAAATGGGAAATTATTTTAATATTTGCAAAAGAGTGTAAACAATTGAACATAGAATAGTAAATATATGTTTTATAAATACTTTTCAATTTTTTGTCTGTTTCGCACTGTTCTTTCTTCGCAACTCATGACACCATTGCTACCAGATAGTGAAAATCCGCCACTTATTGCTTATGTGCCAGTTAGTGGAAGTCAGTTGTTTTCGTTGCAAAGTGCTAAACTAAAAGTGCTACCTTGTAACGAAAACATGCCTAATGTATTTTTATTGGCAATCCTGCATATAAATATTTACAACATATATTGTAAATATATAAAATTGTAATGTTTTCTTGCAATCGTCTGAACTGTCAATTCACCTTTGCCTAACTATCTGTCATGGTCCGTATATTTGCAGCACTTTAGCAGGGTTGATAACGTTTGCCGATCTGGCAATCGTCTATACTCAGCTTAAGTCCGAATTTACACTAGGCAAGTTTTTTCAGCAGCTTATCATCAAATTCTCTTTTGAACTTGCACGAATAACTCAAAACGTTCAGGGAGAGTTTTCCCCCCTCTTGCCGACTATCTCTCTCTCCAACAAAACGCCGATAATCTGCTGAACATTCAGCCAGTGTAAATCCGGACTAAGTTCGGATTTACACTAGGCAAGTTTTTTCAGCAGCTCATCATCAAATTCTCTTCTCAACTTTCCTCCGCGTACTCAAAACGTTCAGGTAGAGTTTTTCCCCCTCCCTCTTGCCGACTGCCTCTTTCTCCTACAAAACGACGATAATCTGCTGAACATTCAGCCAGTCTAAATCTGGACTAAGCGAACGTCTCTTCTAGAATAGGCATGTTTTCGTTACAAGCTAGCAATTTTAGTTTAGCACTTTGCAACGAAAACAACTGACTTCCACTAACTGGCACATAAGCAATAAGTGGCGGATTTTCACTATCTGGTAGCAATGGTGTCATGAGTTGCGAAGAAAGAACAGTGCGAAACAGACAAAAAATTGAAAAATATTTATAAAACATATATTTACTATTCTATGTTCAATTGTTTACACTCTTTTGCAAATATTAAAATAATTTCCCATTTTTGTTCTTCTTCTTCCCGTTAATTCACAATAATTGATAAAATCTCTCCAAAAATGGGATGCCATATCGCTAAATATAGGGTGCCCAATCTGGCAACATCATACTCGATTAAGACATGAACACAAGCACCAAACTTCATCGGGAACTAATAGTACTTAAAAGTGCTTAGCTCCCCATACAAATTAAGCACTTATGGTGTAACGAAAACACGCCTATTATGCACTAAGTAATTCCAACAGTTTTAAACGGAATACATTATTAGTGTGCGAGAAAATACTCAATTCGTGAGGCAGTCGATTCCAGCTTCGTGCTATTCTGACCAAAAATGATCTTGCATAGATATTCTTCCAGATCCTAGGAATAAAAAATTGTGGGTTTCTGGTAGATCGCGAAAATGAAAACATTCGGACCAACTGTAAAGGCATACTACTTTTCATCACGATATAAAACAAGGACAAATTACGGTAAATCACAAACTTATTGAAAGAGCAACCTAGGAAGCGTTTGACGTAGTCAGATATATGATTCCTCCGTCGAACACTGTACGTGAAGCGTGTAATGTTATTTACTATACGCTTAAGCCTTAAAAAGAGAAAGCCAATAGTTCCAGAAACTACTTCTAGACCATACAACACTTGAGACATCAAGAGGGCAAGAGCTAGACTTAGCTTGATACGGAAAGGAAGGTATAAATTTGATGCATAAAGTCTACGTAGGGAAGCCCAAACTTTGGCCAATAATGCGTCAAAGTGATTTTTAAAAGAAAGTTCCGAATCAATAACCACGCCTAGGCACCTATGATGGCTTACAAATTCAATTTGGTTATGACATAAGAATATGTTAAGATTCGGCAACACTCGGTTTGTAGGACCAAACATTAGAGCTTTTGACTTAAATGGATTAATAGATAACGAATTCAAAGACGCCCAACGTAAGAGACTATGAAGACAGGAGTTTATGTCTCCCTGATAAGTCTCTGGAGAAGTATGACTACCACTAAACAGCAAAAAATATCATCAGCAAATACAAAGGTACGACATATATTAGAGCTAGTGTATCGCCGAAGGTCATTTACATAAAGTATAAACAGCAGTGGACCTAACACAGATCCCTGTGGCACTCCAGAATAAAGTGGAAGTAAACCAGATTCAACCCCATTATAAAAAACAAATTGAGTCCTAGCACTTAAGTAAGAAGAAATTAGCATACAAGCAGATTTAGAAAAATTGAACTCATCTTTCTCATATAAGTTAAAAGTTATCCAGACCCATTTTTGTTGTATAGTCGGTAACAAATTATTTACAATCGCAATACGACAAATGTATGGGATGAACTTGCTCTACATAGCCTTGAGAGTGTTGTGTTATTTTGCTTGCATTCAGATAAATATATTTAGGCGATTTTTCTTTTTTTAGTTTTACTTTTATTATTTTTACTATAAGTGTATAACACATCGATTTGTGAGTAGCTATATCATGTTAACGCTTGTTATTATTTCTCAAAGGGTGATAAAGGGTTTTCCAACAAGAGGTGTTATTTTGGTATTCAAAGATTTCATAATAAAGAGGAAGGTATGCCGTTAATAATGAAAAACAACATCAGCCAAATGGCCACCACGACCACGCTTACAGGACCATATCCTTTTCATGAAATTTTCCATAACCAAATCGCAAAGTGGCTGCCCTATGTCCTCGATAGCCTCACGAATTCTATCTTTGAGGTCTTGAATCGACGCTGGGCTGTTGGCGTAGAACTTATCTTTCACGTGGCCCCAAAGGAAGAAGTCGCAAGGTGTTAAATCACAAGATCTCTGTGGCCAATTGTGATCAACTCTTCGAGAGACAACACGGTCCGGAAACTTTTGCCGCAACAGAGCAATGGTTTCGTTGCTTGTGTGGCACGTAGCGCCGTCTTGTTGAGAGTAAACGTTG